>OZ057399.1:127935023-128535023 GCA_964056695.1 Melieria picta | reverse complement strand
TTAGACCTGTATGGACCATTGCACAGTGATTCGACTCCATACAACCGCGGGACAAAATTAGAAGGAGAGGTCCGTTCTTCATAAAATTTTGTATACTAGTTAATCATGGCCTGCTGAATTGAAATCTCCATTTTGTTTTTCTTAAACTTTTAAGTTTGGCAATGTCTGAGACTTAAATTTGCAATATTCGTAATTTTTGGTGAGCTATAGCAACGAGTGTGTTGGCTAGATTTTTCAGATTTTACATTTAATCGGTAACGTCAACATTGATAATTGCAAAGAGTAACAGAAATTGTCTTAGGACCCTTTAGTTTTGCAATAAAAACGATAATAATAGACGTATGTTTTGCTTTTTTGCAGTTTTCTCAATTTTTCATGCTGATTGCATACTTTTAGGGATGAAAAAAAGAAATTTTGTCGAAAAATGTGGTGTGGTAAAGTGGTCTTTTCAAATAGAATTATTTTCTGAGATCGGAAGATATCGGAGGATGTAATTACAATATCCGACAAAGAAAGAATGCTCCTTAAAATAAAAAAATCCAGGAACATACTTTCACATACTTTTTAGATATTTTCCTCTAAGTTTTGCCAATTTTCAGATTTTTAATTTAGAAAAATATTTTGAATTAAAAGTGAAGCCTCAGCTTTTTAAAAGCGAAAATGGCCACATCATTTCTTAATCTATATTGAAAGTTTTAGCAACTTCTTGCTATCCAAGTATTTTGTAAATTTTTTTTACTCAATAGACTAAAAAACAAAAAATGTGTATTTACATTTTTTTGTAAAAAAAGTTTCAACTTTGAGCCGCTTTTGCACACACACAAATAAATTTTTTGCACAGAAATTTTGGGGTTTTCTTAGTTGGAGTTTTACCTTTTCAAAATCGTTAAATTCTGAGACTATAAATTTTTTGAATTTTGTCTATGGAACGAATCACTGTGCATTGTCGTAAAACAATTCCACTTGTTTGAAATGTGTATGCAATACTGTCAGATCCAATCAATGAATTATTTCTTAGATTAAGTTAAGTGGGCGTGGCAGCTCCCATACAACCGAATTTTTTAATATAGAATATCTTCGAAATTATAGGTCGGACAGCATTGAAATTTGGTACGAGGTCACCTTTAAGTGTGTCGTTTCACTAGTAAAATTTCATGATAATTGCACAAGGGGCGTGGCACTTTTCAAGCGACTCAAATGTTTTGAATAACTTTGGAACTACAAAGTCACACAACAATCAAAAGTTAACCTACGAATTGTTTGCCACGATGCTAAGGACGCAAAAAACTTTGATGTAGTATTGGCATGAAGGGAATTTAATTGAAATCGAAATAGAATTCAAAACGCATTATTCTGCATTTTCAACACAAACTGCAAAAAAGATTTTTATTCATAAAGCTTGAATTTTCATGTTTCCAAACTAAAATACTGAATATTTAAATTCTAAGCTGCACTGCCAGTTGAAACAAAAACGTAGCTGCCTCAAACAGCAAACAAAATTTTGCATTCATTTGTTGTTCAGGCACTAAAAAACTCTCACTTCTGTTTATGCAGTAAAAACAAGCAAACAATTTTTTTTTAATTTTATTTTTTATTTATCTACAAATGTCTATAAATGAGTGCGAGTGGATATGTTTGTCTGCGTGTGCATAAACAATTGATTTATTTAGCAAAAAGTAACAAACGTGCCATTATCAACAGAACTGCTGCAACCCTACGCTGAAATTAATTTCAACATTTTTTTTTGTTGTTTTCACTTCACCAACGTGAAACGGAAATGGCGAGCGTTGTTTTGAATGAGATGGCAAAAACTGGTTGTGCATATTTCATGTAAAACAGTAGACAACAAAAAATATACGAAATATTTACTAAGTATTTGCCATGAAATGTTGCTGCGTTCAACTATTTAAAGTTGCAAAAGAGTTAAATAGCGAAAGAGAGACAGAGAACAAAAATGTTGGCATGAAAGTATAGAAAATATTTGCAGCAAGAAAGTTAAAGTGTACGCCGTGACTAAAACTTACAGAAGAAATATTGTCAGTAAATATAATAAAATAGATCGGCTTTGAATGTGAAGCACAATCAGGCCGAGGCATGTCCAATGTGCCAAAGGAAAAATGCAAAAATGTAAAGAAAAAATAAAGAAAGATATGAAAGAAAATAATGCGAACAAAATCAATGTGCAAAGTGTGTTCGTATTGAACGGCAGCGCGTTGCCGTAGGGAAATAAAGTCTTGTACAGAAGTGCGGACAGAGTGGGAGGGAAAGTTGTTTGCATACTATGTGCGAGTAAGTGAGAAGGTGAGCCTAGAGATAGTGATGTCAAGTTGTTAAGGAAAACTGGGGGTGAAAAAAACCATGAATAATGCAAATAAAATTAATTAAGTAAATATGAAAGGAATTGAAAAAAGCAGCAGAATTTTTTAATGAAATAAAGAAGTTGTGAGGAAGCAATCGCTCAGAAGCGGTCAGCTTTGGCCAGGAGAGGAATTGTGACTCGCCAGAAGTTTCAGGACCTTAGTTGGGATATTTTTCTTCAAGTGTTACCAACTGTTTTTGTCTATGGCGAATGATTTGACAGGTTAAAAAATTAGCCTCAAGAGAAGCTTGTGAAAATTTACTGTTCCAATTTCTTGCCAATAGGGATGAGAGTTTTGCTGAAAAAGGCGTGCAACAAATACATTTTAAATACATTTTTAAATTTTTTTATATGTTAGGTAGTAGGTAGTTGCCACATATTGTGACTAACTTATATTTGAGTCTTCATTTTTTCATGAAAATCGGTCATGCGGTTTGATTTTTATTATCTCACTGTCTATCTGTCTCATTGCCTAACAGTTTCAAATATCAGACTGTCTATCTGTTTCATTGCCTTACAGTTCCAACTATTTGACTATCTATCTGTGTCATTGCTTAACAGTTTCAACTATCAGACTGTCTATCTGTCTCATTGCCTAACAGTTCCAACTATTTGACTGTCTATCTGTCTCATTGCCTAACAGTTCCAACTATTTGACTGTCTATCTGTGTCATTGCTTAACAGTGCCAACTTTTTGACTATCTATCTGTCTCATTACTTAACAGTTCCAACTATTTGACTGTCTATCTGTTTCATTCCCTAACAGTTCCAACTATTTGACTGTCTATCTATCTAATTGCTTAAAATTTTTAACTATTCGACTTTCTATCTATTTCATTGCCTAACAGTTCCAACTATTTGACTGTCTATCTCTTTCACTGCCTAACAGTTCCAACTATTTGACTGTCTATCTGTCTCATTGCTTAACAGTTCCAACTATTTGACTGTCTATCTGTTTCATTGCTTAACAGTTCCAACTATTTGACTGTCTATCTGTTTCATTGCTTAACAGTTCCAACTATTTGACTATCTATCTGTGTCATTGCTTAACAGTTTCAACTATCAGACTGTCTATCTGTCTCATTCCTTAACAGTTCTAACTATTTGACTGTCTATCTGTCTCATTGCTTAACAGTTCCAACTATTCAACTGTCTATCTGTCTCATTGCTTAACAGTTCCAACAATTTGACTGTCTATCTGTCTCATTGCCTAACAGTTCCAAGTATTTGACTGTCTATCTGTGTCATTGCTTAACAGTTCCAACTATCAAACTGTCTATCTGTCTCATTGCTTAACAGTTCCAACTATTTGACTGTCTATCTGTCTCATTGCTTACCAGTTCCAACTATCAGACTGTCTATCTGCCTCATTGCTTAACAGTTTTAACTATTCGACTTTCTATCTGTTTCATTGTTAACAGTTCCAACTATTTGACTTTCTATCTGTTTCATTCCTTAACAGTTCCAACTATTTTACTATCTATCTGTCTAATTGCCTAACAGTTGCAACTATTTGACTGTCTCTCTGTCTCATTTGTTAACAGTTCCAACTATCAGACTATCTATCTGTCTCATCCCTTAACAGTTAATTGTTGCTCCTAGCAAGTAAAGCGGAAATGCCCTTCACATATCGCATATCAAATGACAGCCAGCAACAGCGTCGGAAAGCGATAGCAATGCAATGCGACAAGACGTCATTGAAGTGAAATTTGAAATATGTACACATATATCAGTTCAAGTCCAACTGTTTTTTCTTTTCTTTAGTGAACTCTGGCCGCCATATGTTGGCGCTCGTAAACGCCAAAGCCTTTAGGCCGCAGGCAGCAAGACGCACCACGACCCACTCAACAGCAGACAATATGAAATATTATACACGAACTCGGGCAGACACCAACAACCAATGACGCACGCAAGTGGCTGCACACGCAACACCGCCAGAGGGCGCACTCGGCACGCTTAAACGACAGTAAATACAACATTAAGGCCGCAAAATGTGCGGCCACCTACTCTTGAATATTGCAACCATATTTTACATCCTTTTTTTCTTGCCAATGTATAATTTGTTTTTCTATTTTTTCTGCTTGTTGAATATGCCAGCCGACTGGACTGATTCAAGGACCAGCAGTAAAAAATTAGAATTGTCAACGCATCTAAATAATTGTGTGTTTTTTCTGCACATGTATGTGAAAAAGTTGCTCTATGCTGCATGATTAATTTGCAATCCTGCTGTGCGTACGTGTGCGTGCTATTGTTTGCGTGCGTGCGTGTGTGTGTGTGTGTTGTGATAAATATTTGCTCTGTGCACAGAATTTCAATTAGGATTTACTCGTCGCATGCACTGAAATTGAGCAATTTTGCAAATTTTGCTGTGGGCTATGGGATTCTTAATGTCGTGGGCCCTTTTGTTCGGTGCTATGAATTATGCGAGCGCTGCGGGTCAACGGCGTGTTGTGTCGACTGCCTGGAGATTGATGGGTCAATTATGCGGCGAGTGTGTGAGAAACAGATTGAGCGCTTAGCAGCACCAAAAGATCATTTTATGTGCAGTTTATGAGGGTGTAAAGGCTTTGCAGCGCACTTCAGGCCAAACTAAATGTCACGCACGGGTCCTATTCAGTATTTCGATAAGAAATGACTTGAAATGAAAATTTGATGCTTTTCAACTTGAAACTTTAAACGTAGGAGTTTTTAAAGTGTTTTTAATTTTTTTTTTTATTTGTTTATATAGCTTTAAGGTTTATATTGAGACCAAAGATAATATAAATTAAATTATATTATCTTTGATTGAGACAATTAAGACAATTTTAATGGCGAGAGTATATTTTTACTGAAAATCGTTCATCATTTGACTGAAAATTCTATAAATTTTATCATTAATTGGTGGTAATGCCAAATAAAAAACAGAAATTGTCTAACTGAGGAAATGGATTTTTATGTAAGGAATTTTTGAGTTATATACAAAAATCAATAGTTGAGTATAGAATGAGAAAAATAATCAGAATTTTGCAATTTCATTAAATTTACGTCATTGTTACTTCATTAACATTTCTTAGCTATCATTTCTAAGAGAGATATCCAACATGTTCCTTTGCTGAGTGCCTGGGCCCAGGAACGTATAAAGAAACACAAGCTGACACGCAGCTACAAGGCATCAATGCCACAGAGTAGGTTCAAACTTTTAACTTCAACTGAAGAATGCACACTTACACGCAGCAAACACTCAATGGCTCTATGAACCAACGGATAACACGAAAAGACAGATCTGGCCTTCAAACGACCAGAGCAGATCCAGACAATTGATCCTTCAAAACAAAACCCTTCATAGGAATTGTCGTGGGAGTCATAACTGAGTCTGCTGCACAAAGACATCTGCGATACAGTAATCTATAGTAATGAACAGGGAAAGTATTTTGAGGACCTAAAAACCTATAAAAAAGGCAAAATAAAATAGCAAAAAAGACACGGAAAGGCACTAAAAACTGCCAAAAAGGCAGAAAAAGGCACTAAAAACTGCCTAAAAAGGCAAAATAGGGCATTAAAAACTGTTAAAAAGCAAAAACAGGCATTTAAAAATAAGAAAAAAATACTAGAAAATCTAAAAAAAAATTTTATTTCATCTGACGTATGCAACATGCAATATTTATACCTCGTTTTTTGTAAAAGAAAAGGAACATCAAGGTTTTCATGGTTTTAGGTTTGCGCTAACCGAACTTTTTGATTTTGGCATGTTTTTTTCTTTAAATTTTCCACTTCCCAACAAAAAATAACGGCTTAGGAATGATCAAATCAATGTAAAAACATCGATAAGTTAACGAAATTGCAATGTTGCCACTTAATATGTTTTTTAGTTTTAAGGTATTTTTGCGAAACAAAAGGGGGACAAATTTTTAAAAACGAAAGAAAAAGAAAAAGGCGCTCAAAAAATATTGAAAAAGGCATTTTGTGGCATTTATAGGTAAAATAGGCACTAAAAAAGGCATTTATGGGTGAAAAAGGCAAACTGCCTTTTTAAGGCAAAAAAGGCAAAATAAAAGTGGTATATTTCTAATCAGGAGGACCTAATTCGTGCTCATTTTCAATCAGAAATCCAGCAGCAAACAAAAAAGGCAATTTCCACAAAATCCTTTCCCTGGTAATGAAGAGTGCCAAAAAAACCGTTGAGCAAAGCGTTAAGTGTTCTCTGCAGAGGTTCGGCGCTTGCGGGAACGCGGTTCCTATTGTTGTCTGCCACCTCAACGTAGGCGATTCGTTTCTCTGAATTGTGCTCAACAATAAAACACATGCAATTTCGGTTCGTATAGAGAGAAAACTTTCACAATGGGCCCATAGATTTGAATTCAAAAATATTCGGACCCAAGAACTTTGGTTTTTAACAACCAAATTAGGATATGAAGTGAAGTTGCTCCTCTGATTGTACACTATATTTTTCTTAAAAAAAAGTTAATCACGTTGGCCCCGATACTCCAGCGGGTAACGCGCTGGCTTCTCATACCAGAGGCCCTAGGTTCGATTCCTAGCTCGGGCTGGTGAAACACTCGTCTACTTCTATCGACATCCACATGAAGCAGATAAGAATTACAAGGATCGCACAAGTGCGCTCGCAGCAGACAATGACAAAAACCTCCAAGTGAGAAAGGAAATTACCAAAAATCTGTAGGTCCCCTCCCGCTTCCCCCATTCGTTTGAAATGTGTGCTGTAACACATGTTGAAGAAACAACGTGGTATCACAATGGGCCCATAAAGAGGCCTAAGTGTGTCTCATACAGATACAGCCAGACCTTGTAGACCTTCAACTTACGTAAAAATTTTTCATTTTAATATTTAAGTGATAAAATTTAAAAACTTTAACACCTCCCCAACTCTGACAACGCGTATTGGCTGCTGAGCAACCTTTTGTGTGTCGCTCATGAAAAGCAACACAAATGCTCTAGAAAACTTTGCTTCTTTTAATGACACTCACACACACACACACAGGCACATTTACACTCAATCTAGAAACTCTGCACGTGGAGACGTGATTTATAGCGCCTCGCAGCCACCCAACGCGAAATGCAAAAGATTAATTTCTTTGCAGATTTGTGCGCTTCGGCGCGTTCTAAAATGTTAATAGCGGCCACTAATGGCGGCCGTTCGTCAGCAGCTGCCACAGTAGGCAGACGGCGTAAAATAAGTTTTACGTGCGGCACAGAACTTTGCAATTATTTGCGGCTTGCTGCACACACGTACTGGCGATTTCATTAATTCCAACAGCAGAAAATCCTACAAAAAACAAGTAATGCGCACAGTGTACAAGTTTTACATTTCGAAAAACTCATAAATGTCCGTTATTCCTTCATCAATCAGATTTTTTCACCTCATATAATTTGCGCACTAAATGCTAACTCATACAAACAGAAGCATAGACACAGAAACACACACACACCCAGACACAGTAACGAAAAGGGGAAGCTGGGAGTGCGCTCACAGTGCACGTTCGGCTTGTTTGCGTGCTTCAGCCATCGATGCGGCTTGTCTGCCCATCAAACTTGTGTTTTGTTTATTCATTGCCGCCATTAGCATTGTTGGGCGTCATCGAAAGTAAATAAGCGAGCTGGGGCGTTGCTTTTTCTGCGGCGCAGGGTCAGCTCTGCTAATTCAAACCGAGTGAGGTTCTTTACGCGGCGCTTGAATTTATTTAGCACGTTTCATACACTAAAGCGCGAGTTTAGTTTATGCCTCACTTGCGTGTTGTTGTAAAAGAAAATAAATAAATAAAAATGTATATATGTATGAAAATGTTGAAAACCGCAGCACTTGGCTGCAATTCGTTTTAAAAGTTATGCGGCAGCAGCAACATGAAACGCACTTTTCGCTCGCCCTTTCTTGCTGTTGTTGTTGTTGTTGCTCAATGCGAAATACAAAATGTGTATAGATGCATTGGTGTGCGTGCGCCAAATTCGCTTTTGCTGTAGCGAGTTGTAGTAAATTTTATTTAAAAACCTGCAGGCAGAGCACATTTGCTGCAGACTTTTTCCGCCTCACACTGCGCGCCTGAAAGTTGCGGTTTAGTGCTGGTTTAGTGCGGTTGTGGCGCGTACTTTATAGAGATTAGATGCCGCACAGAAGCTTCCCATATGCGTTCGTGAAAAATCACTCACACACACACACACACACACACACCCACTCGTACACTTTCGTGGTAATGTAAGCATGCGTTGCTGGCAGTGTAGACACAGCCTTTTGCTACACAAGTTTTTCACCAAACGACTCTGTGTGTGTGTGTGTGTTTGTGTAGTTTTTCAAAAGATTTATTGTAGTTGTTGCAAATGTTTGCATACGTGAATGGA
This sequence comes from Melieria picta, assembly GCA_964056695.1. Lineage (NCBI taxonomy): Eukaryota > Metazoa > Arthropoda > Insecta > Diptera > Ulidiidae > Melieria > Melieria picta. The sequence goes on along the minus strand of OZ057399.1, from coordinate 128,526,337 downwards.
AAATAATCCGGTTGCATATTTTAGCCGAAAGAATTTATAGTAAAATGTGGTTCTTGGCATTAGAGCACATAAATACGTAGCTTTTTATGGTTGGCAGAAAATCGAGGTTATGTTGCAGAGACAGTCACATGGTGACTGACTTACAGCGGCTAAATGAGTACCGCTTTCAATTATGCTAAATAACTGGAAAACATTTACAATGTATGCGGTTGACTTTGGTTGCATTAGGGGACGAAATTGTGTGTGTGTGTTTTGATTGTAGTTGGTGTTTTGTTTTTGTATTTAGTTAAGACACACATTTTGGTAAACATAATTTGTGCACATTTGGGTTGCATGGAAAGTCAAATCTCTTTCTCTACTAAATATTTTTCGGTACAAGGAAGACACTGAAAGGTGTCTGTTGAGTTTTAATGCGAGTTTTAAAGATTTGTTGTGGTTGTTTTGTATGAAAATACAGTGCCATGCTCAAAGAGTTCCATCATCTGAAATCATTTGAAATTATAAGCCAATCAGTGTTGGCCCAAAAGTTAATTTTATTAACGACTAAAATCATAATCAAAAAATTTTACTAAGAACATTAGAAATTATTTTTTGAATTTTTGAATAATGAATAAAAATGTTTTAAGAAATCTGCCATTATTTCTTTTACGTAGAATTAACAACAAATTAATCAGATCATGATTAAGATTAATTTAAAATGTTTTAATTATGATTAGTTGAGTCATGATTAATTTAATCTGATTGCCATTATTTCTTTTGCGTAGAGTTAACAACAAATTAATCAGATCATGATTAAGATTAATTTAAAATGTTTTAATTATGATTATTTGAGTCATGATTAATTTAATCTGATTGAAATTAGTCAAATTAATTAATTGAAATTATTTTTGTGAATTTTTAAATTAGTAATTAAAATATTTTAAGAAATCTATGTCATTATTTTCAATTATTTGCTTTACGTAGAATTAACAACAATGATGGAGATATTCGTTTTTAACCCGGTAGCGCATAGCGTGACCATATGCTCACACCAAACATGCACTCAAAAATTTGTTTTTCAATTATAATGCATATTAAATCGATTAAAATATGTTTTGGAAAATTGGAGAAAAAAGAATTCCGGCACATTCGGGTTAACCAAGTTAATCAATTAATGATTAGTGATTAATGATTATCATCATTCATCGTCATTAGTTATGATTGGGATTATTTTTTTAATCAGAATTATTTTAATCATGATTTATTTAATTTGATTGAAATTAATCAAATTAATTAATTGCATTTTTTTTAGTTTTTAATTAAGTAATTAATTAAACAATAAAAATGTTTTAAGAAATCTATGCCATTATTTTCCATTATTTGTTTTACGTAGAATTAACAACAATGATGGAGATATTAGTTTTTAACCCGGTAACGCATAGCGTGACCATATGGTCACACCAAACATGCACTCAAAAATTTGTTTTCCAATTATAATGCATATTAAATCGATTAAAACATGTTTTGGAAAATTCGAGAAAAAAGAATTCCGGCACATTCGGGTTAACCAAGTTAATCAATTAATGATTAATGATTAACGTCATTAGTTATGATTGAGATTACTTTTTTAATCAGAATTATTTTAATCATGATTAATTTAATTCAATTGAAATTAATCAAATTAATTAATTGAATTTTTTTAGTTTTTAATTAAATAATAAAAATTTTATAAGAAATCTATGCTAGTATTTTCCATTATTTCTTTTACGTGGAATTAACAACATTGAGGGATGTATTAGTTTTTAGCCAAGTTAATCAGTTAATGATTAGTGACTAATGATTAAAGCCATAAATATTACTTTTTTAATCACAATTATTTTAATCATGATTAATTTAGTCTGATTGAAACTAATCAAATTAATTAATTGATTAACAAATTAATTGAGTAATGGCAACACTGAAGCTTTATATTGCTTTATGGCATATTTTCAGCATTTCTGTAGGTTCAGTCGTCCTGACACTTTTTCACTACTGTTGTCATATATGTTTGTAGATCTTATTTTTGCCTCCCAACCTATGAAAAGATACACAAGCAGCCAAGGAATTTTAAGTTTTACAGATTTAAAATTTTTATGTAGAATTAACAACAGTGATGGATGTATTTGTTGTTAACAAGTAAATCAATTAATGATTAGTGATTAATGAATCGCGCCATTGGGATTATTTTTTTAATCATAATTATTTTAGTCATGGTTAGTTTAATCTGATTCAAACTAATGGTTAATAAATGTGATTAAAATTAATCATTAAATTATTTAATTGATTAACAAGGAGCCAAGGAATTTTAAGTTTTACAGATTTCAGATTTTTACGTAGATTTAACAACAGTGATGGATGTATTTGTTGTTAACAAGTAAATCAATTAATGATTAGTGATTAATGAATCGCGCCATTGGGATTACTTTTTTTAACATAATTATTTTAGTCATGATTAGTTTAATGTGATCAAAATTAATGATTAATATAATGTGAATAAAATTAATCATTAAATTAGTTAATGGATTAACAAGGAGCCAAGGAATTTTAAGTTTTACAGATTTCAGACTTTTACGTAGAATTAACAACAGTGATGTATTAGTATTTAACAAGTTAATCAATTAATGATTAGTGATTAATGAATTGCGCCATTGGGATTACTTTTTTAATCATAATTATTTTAGTCATGATTAGTTTAATATGATTAAAATTAATGATTAATATAATGTGAATAAAACTAATCATTAAATTAGTTAATGGATTAACAAGGAGCGAAGGTATTTTAAGTTTTACAGATTTCAGATTTTTTCGTAGAATTAACAACAGTGATGGATGTATTAGTTTTTAACAAGTTAATTAATTAATGATTAGTGATTAATGAATCGCGCCATTGGGATTACTTTTTAATCATAATTATTTTAGTCATGATTAGTTTAATCTGATTAAAATTAATGATTAATAAATGTGATTAAAATTAGTCATTAAATTAGTTAATTGATTAACAACAGCCAAGGAATTTTAAGTTTTACAGATTTCAGATTTTTACGTTGAATTAACAAACAGTGATATATTTATTAGTTTTTAACAAATAAATCAATTAATGATTAGTGATTAATGATGCACGCCATTAATTATGATTAAGACAAATTTTGTAACATATTTATTTTAATCAAAATAATTTAATCTGATTGAAATTAATCATATTAAAAAATTAATTAAAAAATTAACTGATTAATGCCAACACTGAAGCCCATGAAGCTTTATATTGCTTTATGGTATATTTTCAGCATTTCTGTAGGTTCAGTCGTCCTGACACTTTTTCACTACTGTTGTCATATATGTTTGTAGATCTTATTTTTGCCTCCCAACCTATGAAAAAATACAAAAGGAGCGAAGGAATATTAAGTTTTAAAGATTTCAGATTTTTACGTAGAATTAACAAGTTAATTAATGATTAGTGATTAATGAATCACCCCATTAATTATGATTAAGACAAATTTTTTAACATAATTATTTTAATCATAATTAATTTAATCTGATTGAAATTAATCATATTAAATAATTAATTAAAAAATTAACTGATTAATGCCAACACTGAAGTCCATGAAGCTTTATATTGCATTATGGTATATTTACAGGATTTCTGTAGGTTCAGTAGATTTTATTTTTGACCCCCAATCTGCAAAAAAAATCAAACAATACAAAGATATCATACAGATTCCTATGTTCGGCAAAAATTCCAGCCAAATCAATTTTTGTATAAGCAACGCTCAACTCAACTAAAAGCTTAGCAGTTCTTCACAAACCTAACGAAATCTGCTTGACCTTGTGTCATGAAAACAAAATTATTTATAAACAAGTTTCAGTGAGCATCAAGCAAAGCCATGGGCGACTACAATCCGTAACTGTCGCACATCGAATGCTGCTTAAGGCCAACGTTGCTTAAATGCTCGTATTAAAAGTTTCGAGTGGCATCATGTAAAAACTGATATACCGCATCGCACAACCACAGCATAGCAACAAAAAAAATCCATATATGGACCACAGCAACTCAAGGCGCCGCTGACTATTTTTGGTTAATTGCCGAAGGTCGCTGGCTGGTTGGCTGACTTTGTTTGTGCGCAGCCGAATTATAATCATTAGAAGTTGCTCTGCATTAATTAATTTCAGCAACACTGAACACTGTGCACAATCGGTTTGGGTAAAGTGGTGAAATGAAGAGAAGTAGGAGGCCACAGCCGGCAAGTTACAATTAACTAAATTGGATGAAAACATACAAAAGATCAGAGCGCAATACAAAACGCTTAATATGCAACCAACCCGACACTTGAGAAAATTAAGTTGAATGCTCCACAAATAGCTCAACTTAATTGGCGGCGATCCAATGTAAGCAACAACAACAACAACAACAGCAGCACCAACAGTTGGTGCAGTATGTCAATCAATAAAGTAAAAGTTTAGTTTCGATTTGTTGAGTAAGTTCGACGACGCCGCTGCCGGTGCGGTTTGGCAACAACAACAACTATGAACCCGCTGTGGCATCATTGAACTGCTGAGTGGTTGCGGCGCAAGTCGGTTAGTCTGCGTGTGTGTGTGTGTGTGAAGTGGAGTAGTGCAGCGCAGGCGGGCTGCCAATTAAGGCAAACAAATCACTGGCAAAACAAAAACCGAAAAAGACCAAAAAACATTCAATGACGTGCAATGTCGACGTAAGTACCCAACCTTGCTGCCGCTTGCGTGACTGTCGCTGCGAAATGTGTGCAATATTACACAGCATAATGTGTGCAAGTTTACGACAAATATTTGCTTCTGTTTGCATTAATGCTTTGGCTATCAGCTTTGCGCTTCTTCCACTTTCAAAGCGCCTGTAAGGTTGGTAGCGCTTGTAAGGTCAAAGGGTGGAACGGCGGAGGAATTAAAAACCCAATGCAACTGCAGGCAATAAACTTTGCAGCGCGCGCACACAGAAAGTTTTCGGTCCTTACAAAAGTGGGTCAAAACAATGGCAACATTTTATGCGCCACTCAAGTGTGCGATATGGCGTCTGTGTATGTGTGTGTGTGTGTGTGTGTTGCCAACTGTCGATGCACTGTGTGTCGCGCATACGGCGGCCGCAATAGAATTCGAAATTTATGCGCCACAACGCGGCCAAAGTGCACGGCTGCAGAAGTTTCACGGCAGCGCGCCATTGCCCGCACAATTATGCGCTGCCACGCATCCCTCCACCCACCCACCCATCCACCCCCCACATCGAGTGTTACAGTAACCTTTGAACTTTGTCTGTCCGTCTGTCCGCATCAGCACGTCGACTCGCCGCAGTTGTCTGGTCTTGGCGCATTGCGCTAAAAATAGCTTCGCGCACTCATTCGACCTGCCACCGGGGACCGTCCGGCCAACGCATCGCACCGACTGCGTAGCGGTTTTCTCTCAACTGTACAACTGCGCAGTTTAACTGACAGTTTAACTCACTCGTGTATTTTGCTTTATAGTAAATTTCAGATTTCTCAAGTCTCCAGTTACTTAACCCGCACTGCTGGTGTTCCGTTTGTTCGAGTCTGCGTTTCCTTGCCGACTATTTTTGGCACATTCCGATGCAAATGAAACAGCAAATTGCCCGCTTTAGCACCACAACTCGCGCATCCGTCTGTGGGCGAGAAAGCGAGTGCGAGATTGTGTGGGTGACATGCTTCCTCGGGGAGTTGGCTGGAGTGCGAACAGTGCGTGGTTTAAATTTTTTGTAATTGGCATAAATTGTCTGTCATCTCAATTTGTGTGTGTGTGTGTGTGCCAAATGAGATGCCTTGCAATTTATACATTTTTGATAATTTCCTGTAGCGACACTAATCAAGTGCCGACACTTTGGCTAAAGTGACAATTATAATAATAATTAACAATACATTTTATCAGTTAAATGTTGACTACACAAACCCCATAATTAAAATAGCCGGAGCCGGATTTGTTTGCACAATCAAATTAAATAATCGAAATAAACGAGACTTGGACAAAAAATAAACAGCAATTCAGCAGAAACTTAATGAACAAATATCGAATTGCATAAATTAAACAGACAGCATGAAATTTACGGAATAAAATTTCAATAAAACAAATATGAAAGAAATTAAAAATGTGAAAATTAGTTGGAATGATAGAATAATTAAATAAATCAAAGTATATTGGAAATAAAAAAATTTAATTTTAATGTTTTTATGCCGAATATGAAAGGAAAAAATTTACAAAATAATGCAAAGAATTAAATTTAGGGAATAAAATGTCAGTAAAACAAATATGAAAAAAATAAAAAGTGTTAAAATTAGTTGGGGTGTTACATAATTAAACAAATCAAAGTAGATTAAAAATTAAAAAAATAAATTGTGTTGTTTTAAAGCAGAATGTGTAAGGAAAAATGTAACAAAATAATTTACAGAATGAAATTTAGGGAATAAAATTTCAGTAAAACAAATATGAAAGAAATAAAAAGTGTAGAAATTAGTTGGAGTGCTACATAATTAAATAAATCAAAGTAAATTCAAAATAAAAACAATTAAAATTTAATGTTTTTGTGTTGAATAGGTAAGAAAAATTCAACCAAATAATTTACAGAATGAAATTTAGGGAATACAATTTCAGTAAAACAAATATGAAAGAAATTAAAAGTGAGAAAATTAGTTGAAGTGCTACATAATTAAATAAATCAAAGTAAATTCAAAATAAAAACAATTAAAATTTAATGTTTTTGTGTTGAATAGGTAAGAAAAATTCAACCAAATAATTTACAGAATGAAATTTAGGGAATACAATTTCAGTAAAACAAATATGAAAGAAATTAAAAGTGAGAAAATTAGTTGAAGTGCTACATAATTAAATAAATCAAAGTAAATTCAAAAAAAATAGGTGTTGAATAGGAAAGAAAAATTTAACAAACTAATTTACAGAATGAAAGTTAGGGAATAAAATTTCAATAAAACAAATATTAAAGAAATAGAAAGTGTAGAAATTAGTTGGACTGCTACATAATTAAATAAATCAAAGTAAAATCAAAATAAAACAATTAAAATTTAATGCTTTTGTGTTGAATAGGTAAGAAAAATTTAACAAAATAATTTACAGAATGAAATTTAGGGAATAAAATTTCAGTAAAACAAATATGAAAGAAATAAAAAGTGCAAAAATTAGTTGGGGTGTTACATAATTAAATAAATCAAAGTAAATTAAAAATTAAAAAAAAATACATTTTAATAGTTTTAAGCTGAATATGTAAGGAAAAATTCAACAAAATAATGCAAAGAATGAAATTTAGGGAATACAATTTCAGTAAAACAAATATGAAAAAAATAAAAAGTGTGAAAATTAGTTGAAGTGCTACATAATTAAATAAATCAATGTAAATTCAAAATAAAAACAATTAAAATTTAATGTTTTTGTGTTAAATAGGTAAGACAAATTTAACAAAATAATTTACAGAATGAAATTTAGGTTCTAAAATTTCAATAAAGTAAATGTGAAAGAAATAAAAAGTGTGGAAATTAGTTGGGGTCATCATCAGTAAATCAAAGTAAATTAAAAATTAAAAAAAATAAATTTTAATAGTTTTAAGCTGAATATGTAAGAAAAAATTCAACAAAATAATGCAAATAATGAAATTTAGGGAATAAAATTTCAGTAACACAAATATGAAAAAAGTGTGAAAATTAGTTGGTGTGTTAAATAATTTAATAAATCAAAGTAGATTAAAAATAATTTATAATAATAATTTAATAATTCATTAAGCAAATTCAAGTAGATTAAAAATAAAAAAATTAAAATTAAATGTTTTTTGAGCCAAAAATGTAAGGAAAATTTAACAAAATAATGCACAGATTGAAATTAATGAATGAAAAAAATTAAAAGTTAGATTAATTCAAATAAAATTTTTTTTTTTTAATATTAATATTTGAAATTTTTTAATGCATTAACTTTGGAATTTGGAATTGAATATGTCTGTAAAATTTTAACAATAAGATTTTTTTTTTTGCAAAATAAGATCAAACAATTAAACTGGTTGCAATATTTTTACTGACATACTCTGTAAAAAATCTTAAAAGTTTTCTGTCTGCGACAGTTTGGAAATTTCATCAAAAATAGCTTGGAAAATCTCCAAAATTTAAAACATCTTCCAAACAATTAAACATCATTTCAATGTCCAGCTCTGTTGGATTCGACGCACTTCATGCTTTTTGGTTTAATTTAGGATTAAATTTCAACTTAAAGTCTCCTCAAAAGCCAACTTTTTTGCACCAAATGTTATCCTTGAACACTTAAATTGTGTTCTGGTACGTTGGTGTAGACGAGTTAGTATAGAAGAATAAGAATATTAAATTTTCATTAAAGTTTTGCTAACCAGTTGTTTTCATTTGCTATTTTCTCCTTTACTGTTATTTTTTTTTATTACTGTATATTGTTAACTCTTTTAGTCAGCAAGTTACTATGTACATTTCACTAATAAATTAAATCAAATCTAAGCACAAACTCAAACGGTCAAGTAACTTCTTGTGGAAAAGGTCGACTAATTCACTGCCGCATCCAGTTACAACAACGGGCAATTTTTTTTATTTAGGGTCACAAAGAGTTCTTGAATGTGGTTTGGCATTGGCTAAATAAGCGCTGTGTTTAATGATCTGTTGATTCTACTTCTATTCCCACTCTTTTCATCTTCTTATGTACTTATATTTCTTTTATTTCTACTCGCCGGCTTCGGCCGTTCGTTTTGTCAAATGTTTCTGTGCTTTTATGTTCACTCGTAATTCACCTGACGCCAACTCAAAGTAAACGCTTGCAATTCTTCTTAAAAGTCCCCAACGAGCCTTATGAGTCTTTGGACATTTACATGAATTGAAAATCAAAGTCCATAAAATAAAATCGTTGTCCTCGAAGTAATTCCGACCGAACACTTTAACAACGAAAACTTCACACCAAACAATTTGTCTAGTTTGTTAACTCAAAGCAAACTATAGAAATTTTCTTAAAGACCTCAAACGAGTCTTAGGTATATTTTTGGGCATTTACATGAATTGGAAATCAAAATCCATAAATAAAAAATTCTCATCCTCGAAGCAATACCACCCCAACACTTTGCCAACACAAAGTACTACTTGTCTACTTTGTTAGCTGAAAGTAAACGATTACAATTCTATTTAAAGGTCTCCCATAAGCCTTAGGAGTCTTTGGACATTCACATGAATTGGAAATCAAAATCCATAAATAAAAAATCCTCGTGCTCGAAGCAATACTGACCGAACGCAAAGTTCACACCAAGCAATTTGTCTATTTTGTTAGCTCAAATTAAACGATTACAATTCTTCTTAAAGGTCTCCAACGACAGCAATTTTCTTAAAGGTCCTTAACCCTTTCGCTACAGGTTTTTACTAGGGAAAGTTAAAATTTTAAATTTTACGTTTTAGGCTTCTATGTTGTTGTATTAGCAACATTCCATAAGAAATTTTTTAATTTTTATACTTGGACCCTGTATTTTAAAGTGTTTTTCTATGAGAGCAACCACATCGTTGTGGCTGTAATAATTACTTAAACATAAAACTTTTTACGCATAACGAAAATTTGAATATTTTTTCATTTACTTCAGCCAAAATTTAAAAAAGTGTCTAAATTGAAAGAAAACGTCAAATTAAAAAGTTCTCTAATTTTTTCTGCTTCTTCTTCCTTTACTATGTCAAGATATACCATTAAAAAAACCTGTATACTTCTCTTCTTTAAACTTAAATATTCAGTTTATTAATTTCGTATTTTTCCTAAAACTTCAAACTATTCTAAAGACCAACAAAAAAAATGTAATCTTCCAACCATAGAGGATGCAGACGTCCACAAAGTAGCATGTTGCCATATGGCAACAAAATAGCGAAAGGGTTAAGCCGTTCCGAGCCTTAGGAGTCTTTGGACATTCACATGAATTGAAAATCAAACTCCATAACATTGCTCAAGCTTTGTTTAAAGACATCTTTTTCCAAAGCAGCTATCAGCGGCAACAGCTCAACGATGCCATAAATGACAAACAAGCCACAACAAAACTGACCCAATTCGTGCAAATCCATTAGATAAACATTGCGGCCCTGTGGCACACAACTGGCACGCAATGCTTACACATGTTTAAGTAAAGTTATTTATGTTGCGTTATGTGTTTGCTTGTGCGCTTGTAAACACTTACAACTTTGGCCATTTTTCAGCATTGTTCGCCGCTCGCTTATTGCTCGTTTAATTTTCACATTATTTCCACATTGCAGTGTCTAATCAATTACAAATACTTTCAGTCTGGTGTTCAGTCCAATGTTTGCCGCGCGTAAACAATGCTTTGTGCCAGTGTGGAGGAGAATTCAAATTGCGCTGCTGCAGCAACATTGTCAGAAATAGACGCTGCGCACAGCAGGAAAACCACTCACGAAAATGCCACAAAGCAGACGTTTGGAAATTGCAGGCGAAATATGGTAAACCAGCTTCAGCGTTTCGCACACGCACACACATGCACAGCAATGAGCACACAGAGTCGCCGCGACGGTGGCGGTTACGTATACGCACCGCTGTGCCACAGTTCAATGCGATTTCCCTTATTGGATGCGAGCTTTGCGCCACTCCTGCGCTGCTGTCGCACAAGTGGTGCGATTTTATATTGAAAAATAACGCATGCAATAATGCAAATGGCAAAAGAAAACTTAAAAAAATAAAGCAGAAAAATATAACGAAACGTCGTAGCCGCTTGCGGGTGCGAGCGCCAATTCTCGGCAAATTCCAATATTAAAAACAGTGCAAAAAACGCGCAAACAAACAAAGACCGCGTGCCGAGCAAACCGCCAGCATCTGTTCCTATGGAAGGCAGCGAAAAAACAACAACAGATTTCTGTGCATATTTCAACAACAATTTTGTTCAATGCTTTTGCAGTTTTCAGTTTTATTAGCTCTTTTCTGCCTTTTTCTTGTTGTTGTTGATTTTCTTGTGTGTTTTTATTGTGGCATGTGGCATAGCACATGTTCGTGCACAGTGCACAGTGGGGCGGGTGGAGTTTTGTATGGCAACAGAAGGCGCCATTCGCTCGCCTGTTTACATGAGTTGATGTCGCTTTCATTGCGGATGTTTGTGTCAGTGGGTCTGCATGTCACCGCTGCGGACGCGCCCAATTCGTTTATTTACTTTTACAATCTGTTGATGTTCGTATCGTATTAAATTTTTGAACTGAGTGTGTGTTTGTGTGTGAGAGAGAGAATGAGTCTATAATATGTTGATGGTATTTGACAAATTTAATGAACTATATGCAATTTCTACAAATATATTAAGTTAGCAAATCAGGAAATGCTGTAGAAAGGGGCACAAAATTGTGCACCGAACTGGAAAGTGATCCCAGTGGGCACAGACAGAAGGTTCTCGGTGTTTTGATAAAAGGAAAACGAAACATGAGACAGTATGGGTGAGAAATCTAGAAATGTAGGCAACTTCTTGGAACTAAATCTAGGAACAAAGTTAAATCCAATAATTTGGAAAGCCTGATTGAGAAAAAAATTAAAAGAAATTGAAATTCAATTAAATAATTCCAACGAAAATGGAGGGGAAAAAGGAACATGAAATTCAATAGTTCTGTTGAAACCAGACGAAAGAAAAAAGGAGGGAAGGAGGGAAGAAAGTGAAAGGAAATTCAAATGAAAGGAAGCAAGGCAATGAACATCCAATAGTTCTATTGAAATAAAATGAAAGAAAGGAAAAAATTAAACCCAACAGATATGTCATAACCAGAAGAAAAAAAAGAAAGGAAGGAAGGTAGGAACTGAAATCAAATACACCTAATTCTGTTTTTACACGGTAGATTGGTTCCAGGAAAAACCGTGTAAAAAAAGACATTGATCGTATACAAAAATAGGTGATTGGTTCATTATCTCTAAAACCTATTAAAATTTGTGAAAAACAAGGATTTTTTAAGAACAAGTATTCATGTTTATTTTATTAAATCACATATTTAATAAAATATGTATTTACAGAAGCATAGATATTCAAGAAAAAAAATATATGCACTCTAAGCTTAAAAATAATGTAAATGAAATGTATGACAAGTTCAGGAACTAAAAAAATATGTAAAACAGCTATTTTGTCTGACAAGTAAATTTGCTTGTATCCACAAAAAGGGGATTTCCCTAAATTTGTGATATGAACATATTTCGCAAAAATTAAATTTGGCAAACAAAATTTCGGCCCAAAAGATTTTGAATCGTGTAAAAAAATTTAAAATTTTTTTATTTTCAAACCGCGTTAAATCAAAACCGTTTAAAAAAGACGGTGTAAAAACAGAATTAGGTGTAGTTCTATCCAAATCAAATGAAAGAAAGGAAAAAACGAAACTCAACAGTTCTGTCGAGAAAAAAGATAGGGAAACGAAGAAATTTAAATCAAATAGATTTGTCGGCAACAGATCGAAGAAAGGAAAACAATGAACATTTAGTAGTTCATCAGAGATAAAGGAGACAGGAGAAGTTGGATAAATTTGTAGCAGTTATATTAAAGAACAACATGAAATTTATTACCAAACCATAAACCAGTTAATAGGCATTTATAGTTTTGATAAAACGAGAAACAATCGAAAACATTTTCAAGAGTTCAATCTTAAAACGAAATGAAATTCAAAAGTTTAATCCAAGAATGTATGGACTGTTCCGACAATTTCCTTCATATTTTGAATAAAAACAGATAACATGAGAAGTTGGCCAAGAAATGTCAATATTTAAATGCAACAACAACACGGAATGCAATGTCAAACTATAAATCTGATAGAAGGCATTCGATAGTTCTGCTAAAACAAGAAACCATAGGGGAAATATCCAAGAATTCAGTCTTAGAAGCAAATTGAATCCAAAAGTCTAATGAAATAAAATTTGTGGACGATTATGAAAGTCCTTGTGACAGTTTGTTGTATGATATTTTTAATAAAAAAGAGAAAACATGAGAAGTCAATCTTAGAATTTAAATCAAATAATCTAATTTAAGATTAGATGAACTATTAAATAAATAAATAAATAAACTCTTCCTGCAAACCAATGTCTTCTAAACAACACAATCTTCCAATGACTCACATAAAGCATTCTTGTTCAGTTTTTTTTTTTGTTTGTTTAGGCATTCAACAACTGACCCATCAAATATGAATAAAACTTGGCTCTTTGCGTTTCCCTCTAAAGCGCTCTTAGAATAAGTTTCAAGTCGGTTTTTAGTTGAAAAACTCAACAACTGACTTATCAAAGATCGAGAAAACTTGGCGTAGCTTATTAAGTTTCGGTCTAAAACCCTCTTAAAAGAAGTTTTAAGTAAGTTTTTAGTTGAAAGACACAACAACTGACTCATCAAAGATCGATAAACCTTGACGTAGCTCATTAAAATTTGGTCTAAAACTCTCTTACAATAAGTTTTAACTCAGTTTTTTGTTGAAAGACACATCAACTGACCCACTAAAGATCGAGAAACCTTGACGTAGCTCTTACAATAAGTTTTAGGTCAATTTTTAGTTGAAAGACACAACAACTGACCCATCAAAGATTAAAAGAACTTGACATAGCTCATTTAATTTCGGTCTAGAACTCTCCTGCAATAAGTTGTAAGTCAGTTTTTAGTTGAAAGACACAACAACTGACTTAACAAAGATCGAAAAAACTTGGCGTAAGTTTCCTCCTTAAGCATTCTTAAAATAAATTTAAAGTCAGTTTTCATTTGAACGACCCAACAACTGAACCATCACATATCTCTTAGAATAAGTTTTAAGTAAGTTTTTAGTTGAAAGACTCAGAAACTTACCCATCAAAGATCAAGAGAACTTGGCATAGCTCATTAAATTTCGGTCTAGAACTCTTTCAGAATAAGTTTTAAGCCAGTTTTTAGTTGAAAGACTCAAAAATTTACCCATCAAAGATTGAAAGAACTTGGCATAGCTCATTAAGTTTCCTTCTAAAGTGCTATTGGAATCAGCTTTGAATAAGTTTTTAGTTGAAAGACTCAACAATTGACCAATCAAAGATCGAAACAACTTGACGTAGCTCGTTAAGTTCTCCTCTAAAGTGTTCTTAGGGTCAGTTTTAAGCCAGTTTTTAGTTGAAAGACTCAACAACTGTCCCATTAAAAATCGAGAGAACTCAGCGTAGCTCATTAAGTTTCGGTCTAGAACTCTCTTATGGTTAGTTTTTACTGTAGTTCCTGTACATCAACTGAATCTATTTTAAATCAGATTAGATTAGATGATATTACAGACAATCTTTTATGGGATAAAACACACTGCAACCTGTAAAATCTATTGTGATCTTATTTAACCTAGTTTAGGTTACACTAGCTGGCCAATTGCCACTCATGATACCTTAATGATACCAGATATAGCTACATTGCTCTCTGAAGAATTTACTTAACTTCTTCTTAACTTGTCTCTATTTTTTTACTTATTCACTTCGTTCGATAGCGTAGACTCTCAAAACAAAGCAACTGCCCAGAGTTGGTTATGTTAATAAATTAAAATTCAAGCCTACCTAGAAAGCTAGAAATCTTCATATAAATTTTTTCCAAGACATTTTCATTTGCAAGCCGCATTCCTGGATTTCAATTATCACATTCCCATTTATTAATCAGCCACTTGTGTTGTGTTAGTTTTACAGTTTAATCAATGATTTATTTAATTAATTCCGTATTTACGGTTAGCTTAGCAATTAAATGTCGGTTAAGTGTGCTGCAGCACACAAAAATTTCCCTCATGCACTGAATGCGCTGTTCCGTTTCGGTGTTGCATTTGCGAGTCGCTGACCACGACAGCATGCAACACTGGCTTAATACTTCTGCATCTCTATGTGTGTGTGTGAGTGTCTGTGTGTGAGAGAGTATTTGGGCTGCACTTAACATTCGAAACTGCTTAATTAAGCGCAAGTGCACGTAAGCATGAGTGCATAATGATGTGCGTCTGTGTGTGAGTGTGTGTTTGTGTGTGTTAAAGTCACGTTATCTGGTAGAAGGCGGCACGGCTTGCAGCAAACAGTGCGCCCGCTGCTGGCACTTGCAGACTAATTGCAACTTAACTTAAGAAGAAGCGCACAAAAGGCAACAACAACAAAGAAAATTGCAGCAGTTGCAGCAAATTGCACAGCAACGAGAAAGACGAAACCGAAACGAAAACAGTTTAATAGCACAATTTCGATAGCAGCCATTGCAGCAGTGGAAATAATTTATAGATCAGAAGCAACAACAATAACAACAACAACAAAAAGGAGAAGATAAAGTATGAAGTTAATTTGATACGTTCCAATTGCTTAAAAAAATATGCACAAGCAACATGCCAACAGTCAACGCCAAGCAACGACGCAGTGAGACACGAAGGCGGATAGTTAAACACACACACACAGATATACGTGAGTACATTACATCTCGTGTGCAGGCAGACAGACAACTAGACAAACAGTTAGAAACGCCACATACCATATGCAGATATATTACGCCGACATACGGTACCCACACAACAGTAAAAACAGCCAGCGGCAAAGTATAGTGTCTACATACAAGTAATTGCCATAGTAACACAACAACAACAATAGCAACAATAACAAATGAAGGGCATTCAGCTGGAAGAGTGAATAACAAATCCAGCAAAGAAAAAAAACCAAACAAACACACAGCGGCAAGTAACATTAGCTGAAGTAACAACAACAAAAACAACAAACCAAAGCAAAGACAGAAGACATTTGCCAGAAGCCAAGTTGACGTTCGGGCATTAGAAGCTTTTATAAAGTATGCAGAAAAATTAAAAAAAAGGGGAGAAAGGGAGGGAGCGCGGGAGCCATGGAGCGTGGTGTGAAGTATTCAGAAATTTTCTTTGCTTTTGTGTGAAATGTTTGTCATATAATGAGTGCACACAACACTCGAGCAGCGTCGAGCTTTCAATGTGTTGAAACTGATTAAAAAAAATGTGCTTCACTTAATGCGAATTCGACGTGAAGATAACTAAAAGGCCAACACCCTTTTCTCATGCGTTGAGTTCAGAGTTGGTTTCTTGTAGTCAAGCAGAATTTCAAATTCAAATCGTATTGTTGTTGTATGTGTATTTGCATAAACAATTTTAAACATATAATAAAAAAAAGTAATACTTGACATTTCGTTATTAAGTTTGCTAAGATTTTTATAAAATCCCCCAGAAGTAGAGTCCGACCGATTAATCGGCATCGGCATCGGCTAGTATCGGCCAATAAAATTGGTATCGGCATCGGCTAAAAAAATAGGTATCGGCATCGGCATCGGTATCGGCCTTTTTTGGCCAATGCCACATCGGCCGTTTTTGGTCGATGATGCCATCGGCCTATTTTTCTGCTTTAATTTTTTTGTTTTCATTTTTTGTACCAACGGGTTCTTAAACCCTTTTTCAGTAATGTATTTTTAGATACTGTTTAATATAAATGTTTCCTAGAAATGCTTTTTTTAAACTAGGTATTCTTAAAAACACAGATTTTCTCGTAATGTCTATGCATTTCGTCTCTTAATGTGGATATCAGAAGAAGGGCATTTAATTTTTCAATCTTATCCTTTTTTAATTGGAAGCATTTTTTTTGTTAGGCCTTTTATTTTTTCCAAATTTGTTTTCTGACTTCTTCCCACTGCATCTGTACAACGGGTCGCAATTTGAGAGTACAAATTTTAATATAAAAATCGTAATTTTAAGTTGAATAAAAAACTGAATTTGTATGCAATATTTACGTCACTATTTTTGTTTCTCTTTCAGTGGATAAATGTGATATATTATTTTTTTTTAATACATGTTAATGTATTAGAATTCTGAATTCTCTTGTTATTTTATTTAGTTTTTAATTATTTCTTTTCTCGTTGTTTTGTTATTTTGTAAAGAATATTACAAGCAATCTGTAATAGTTCCTTTTGTTATTTTATAAAATAGACTGTGATTTTGATTGAATTTATTCGTGTTATTTCTTCTATGTAATCGGCATCGGAATCGTCATCGGCCGATTTTCGCCCTTTCGGCCGATTAATCGGCATCGGCCAAACTCGCCCTTCCGCCCGATTAATCGGCATCGCCATTGGCCAAAAAATTTGGTATCGGTCGGACTCTACCAACGGGTTCTTATACACTAAGGTGGGTCGCGAAAAAAAATTGGTGTTGTCACCACCTAAAAATAAAATTCAGAGTGTTTAATGACTATTTGGAAAATATTGCGATTCTGAGGTAAGCCAATTGTGAGCGGTTTTGCTTCAAAAATAAATATTAAAACTTCCAGAACTCAATAAATTAACAAAAAAAATTTTTACAAAATATGTGCAATCCAAGAACTCCTGAAGGTTTATCTAACCAAAAAAAATTATTCGAAAATGTCCAACAACAAAAAAGTTACAACCAAAAAACATGATAATTAGAGGTATTTTTGAAGCAAAACCGCTCACAATTGGCTTACCTCAGAATCGCAATATTTTCCAAATAGTCATTAAACACTCTGAATTTTATTTTTAGGTGGTGACTGAAACGTGATTTTTTTTTGTATGGAGTGCGACCCATCTTATTATACACCTTTTCCGTGATGTATTTTTTTGTTTTTTATAAAAAGTAGGTATTCTTAAAAACACAGATTTTCTCGAAATGTCTATTAATGTGGATATCAGAAGAAAGGGCATTTAATTTTACAATCTTATGCTTCTTTTTTAATTGGAAGCAATTTTTTTTAAACAGGCCTTTTATTTTTTCCAAATTAGTTTATATTTATTTTTTCCAAATAGTTTTTAATTATTTCTTTTCTCATTTTTTTGTTATTTTGTGATGAATATTACAAACAATATGTAATAGTTCCTTTTGTTATTTTATAAAAAAAAACTGTTTTTGATCGGCATGTAATCGGCATCGGCATCGGCCAAATCTCGCCCTTCCGGCCGATTAATCGGCATCGGCCAAATCTCGCCCTTCCGGCCGATTAATCGGCATCGGCCAAATCTCGCCCTTCCGGCCGATTAATCGGCATTGGCATCGGCCAAAAAATTTGGTATCGGTCGGACTCTACCCAGAAGTTGGCTGACACTATTCGGCGCACAATTATGGCGCATCGTTTGCGTAATTTTGCGCTTTAACTGTCCATTTCCATTTCATTAAATTTGCACGCGACAACTGACGCTGATCTGACAGAACGGTGCCCTCGCATGCGACGCTCTTTGTGTCAAGCATGCTGCACAAGCCGTGCTCAAGGACATCATTACGTGTTGGCATCTCTGCCGGAACATCATTTGTTTCGACCATAAAATGCGCGACGGCGTCCAAAAGTGCACTCAACAATTTGTTGACAGTGAACAACGACAAGCAACAGCAAAATTTAATAATGAAGACACTGAAGACACTCAAAAGACAGTTGCACGTTTTACAAAAATTATTGTTGTTGTAGTATTTATGCTCTTTAAGACTCTGTGCTCGTTTGCTAATTAGCGTTGAGCAGTGATTTTAAACAACTTTAGTTGCATGCTTAACACTGTGTGCAACATGTTGCTGTCTGACAACAGCAACACACATACATACAAAAGTATGTTTACATATATTTTATGCAAATAAATCAAATAAATTTTGCGGCATTCGAGCATTGTCGCTTTGATAAGCTGCATTCGAGTGTGCGAGAGTTCAAAAGATTAATTGCAAAATCAGCAAAGCATGAAAATCGACAAAACTGGCTGCGGCTGCGTGTTGTTGCAAAAATTGGCTATTTGCAAAGTCCACATACGCGCACTGGCCGCTCGTAGGCGATTGCACGCTTCGCTGGCACCACCAGCCGAGCCGCCAGCATTCACTGAAGCTACGCAGTGAACCCAAGCAGTCGCAACACTCGGCCCCACTGCCGCACCGCAGCCAAACGACGCGCTTCCGCTCATCAATTCCGCAAATTGCGCGGTTGGCAGCGGCACAGTTTGCAGCATGCAACATGCAGGCATCCACCAGTCAGACGCCACAAAAACACCAGAAAAACCAATCATTGTCAATGCAACCAAATATGTGGACAGCCATCGCAGGCGCTCAAGGAATTTTATTAAACCACAAAGCGAGAAGAGCCATCAACATGTCTCTGCGTCATTGGTTATGTGGCCAAAAATGTTGGTTGTCGTGTGCAACAATCATAGAAATTGTGATGATAAATTGCTCTGAACGTCAGGAAAAGCACAAAATGTCTGTCAGAAAATTGCTGCGAATTTGTAATTTAAAAGATTGGCAGCAATAATTTAAAAAACAACTTTTATCACTTAATGCATTAATTTTTTTCATTGCAGAAAATTTGTTTGAAGAAAAAATCACTTATCAACTTCGAGTTGATCTGGTTTCCAGTTGAATGGCTAAAGACTTCTACAGTTCGCTGTCACTTAAAAGTCAAAGTGATGTTTTTTTTCATTGCTATTCGTGATGCCATGCTTCACAAATTAAATTCACTAAAATAGTGAACACTAGTTGGCTTTTTAAAGCGATTTCATGGAAGATCTTGCAATAATTACAATAAAAACGTACATTTATTAATTTTTTCCAATAATTTGTGGGCCAAAAATTCATAACTTTTAGACGCCAATATGGTAACATCGCATCGATTGGAAATTGCGTCAGAATTTAAGGTCAGAAACACAGCAAAAACCATTCATCAACTACATTATTAACCAAATGCAGCTCCAACTGTCTGACAGACTGCTTTATGTTCATTGGATCAAAATTTTGAGGCTACTCGTTGTAACTCTGACTTGGAAGACCCACCGAAAAGCGCCTAAAAAGATGTTTCTAAGACTGCAAAATAACATATGGGCGCCTCAGAAAATGAATATCGTATGTGCCATTGAGTGCAGAGTCACATACAACATTTATTTTCGCAGGAAATAATATGTGATTTGCATTGAATATTGATGAATAAAACTTGTGAATTTTTGTTGTAGTAATTTTCGGTAATTTATTGACAGAATATGCACGAAAATACAAAAATTAATTGTCAAAGTTATCAGCATTGCAAACGATTCTGAAAGCTGTAGGTATATGTTTTACCAATATGGCTGCCTACATGAAGGGGAAATAGTACAACGACAGCTGAGAAATATGTATTACTTGTTGTTGTTGTTATTGTGTTGTTTCTACCTGCCGCAAGGTGAAGGTCAAAGGTTCGAGCCATCAAACCAGCTTTCGCACTGTAAATGTTTGTGTCAACAAATTTAAATGGTCGCTACTGACAATAAAAAAAACCACACTAACCGCACAATCGGCCAACAATATCAAAGCACACACAACAACATCAAACACCCAACGCCTGCAACACAATGCCGTCGCGTCTGCAGCTGCCGCGCACAAATAATTTCTTCGCTGCTACTATTTATGGCAACTGTCCGCTCGTATTACGGTTTAGAGTGACCAGTGTTATGCCACTACGACGTCGACGACTACGACTACGACTACGACAACGACGACGACGACGACGACGACGACCTTGCGAAATCAATGACTTCCGCTGTTGTTGCTTACGTTTGGCAGTGGTCGCTTTCAACGCGTTTTGAAATTAGTTCACAAGTTGCTTGACCAGAAATTTGCATTTGCTACATTTGCGGTCATCACTATCACCGGCACCAACGTCGGCGTTGGCACTTTAAATGTTATTCAAACATTAGCGCAACTTTTGGAGCGCACTTGTGGTCGCATTGAGTGTCTGGCGTGCACCCCAAATGCTGCGCAAAGTTTCTTGAGAACACGCGACAGTCGGTATGGAGTTTGTATCTGCAAATCCCAACAAATCAATGCCGCAAGACAGAGTCGAAACGACGATCGTCAGCTTTGTCAACGATGAAATCGAAACGTAGCCATTGCAAGTGCGCTTACACGCAGCAATGCCAGCGGCATTCACCATCTGTGTGATGCCCGAAAAACATTTATACCAGTGCAATTTCGCACACATTGTGAATACCGCCATCGTCATGAACGCTTTGCGTGGCGCGACATTGTGTTCGCTACTGCACGTTTTCGCCATTTGTGCTGTCGCTTTTGCTTGTTTCGTTTTCTAATTTGTGTTGATTGCTTTCAGTTCACTTTCACCTTCGAACAGTGTTGCCAGATTGGGTCACTTGCTTAGAGATTTAAGTGAATCACGGTTTCTTTGAGGAATTTTATGACAACGAATTTAAGAGAAAGTTTGAGAGATTTAAGTTTTTTGTTGTTGTTTTTTTATAAATATTGAGAGGAGTTTTTAAATGTTTCGATATACTTTCATTTTCAGTTCACTTTTACCTTCGAACAGTGTTGCCAAATTGAGAGACTTGCTCAGAGATTTTGGTGAATCTCGGCCTCTTTGAGGAATTAAGAGAAGTTTGAGAGATTTAAATTTTTTTGTTGTTTTTTTTTTGGTTTGAGAGAATTTTTTAGATGTTTCTATATAATTTCTTATAATTTATTTTTTCTTTTATTTCGGGAATTTTGTAGTATTTTTGGAACTTGTTTGCTATTTTTTGGAAACATTGCCAATATTGAAACTTTTTGTTTGGTAGATTTTGAGAGAATTTTTTAGATGTTCCGATATCATTTCTGGTATTTCTTAGTATTTTTCGATTTTGTTTGGTATTTTTTGGAAACATTGCAAATGTTGAATCTTTTTGTAAGTAAGAAAGTATAAAAATTAGATTTTGATGAGAGTTTTGGATATTGAAAATCAGTTTGGATATTGAAATTCAAAAGGATAAGTTTTTTTGTTTGTGTTTTTTTTTGTTTCTGGTAGATATTGAGAGGATTTTTTAGATGTTTCGATATAATTTCTGGTATTTTTTAGTATTTTTGGATTTTTTTTGGTATTTGTTGAAAACATTGCAAACTTTTTTTGAGTAAGAAATTATAAAAATTAGATTTTGATGAGAGTTTTGGATATTGAAATTCAGTTTGGATATTGAAATTCAAAAAGATTTAAGTTTTTTGTTTGTGTTTTTTTGCTTTCTGGTAGATATTGAGAGGACTTTTTAGATGTTTCGATATAATTTCTGGTATTTTTCAGTATTTTTGGATTTTTATTGTATTTTTTGAAAACATTGCAAACTTTTTTTAAGTAAGAAAGTATAAAAATTAGATTTTGATGAGAGTTTTGGATATTGAAATTCAGTTTGGATATTGAAATTCAAAAAGATTTAAGTTTTTTCGTTTGTGTTTTTTTTTGGTTTCTGTTAGAGAAGTTTGGGAGATTTAAGTTTTTTGTTGTTGTTTTTTATGGTTTTTGGTATATATTGAGAGGATTTTTTAGATGTTTCGATATAATTTCTTATAATTTTTTCTTATAACTTTTTAGTATTTTTGGAACTTGCAAATTTTGAAACTTACTTTTGTAAGTAAGAAAGTATAAAAATGAGATTTTAATGAGAGTTTTGAATATTGAAATCAAAATTCTTACATAAAATTGTCTTGTAGAGATATTAAGGGTATTCATAACGAGCTCGTTACTTTGTTGGTTCGGTACTGGGTAGCTTTGTAAGTGTTATTTGTTTTTGTAAAAGAATTAAACATAAACAAAATACACGTAAAAAACTAACGAGTACCGAGCTTTCAAAGAATCGAGCTTGGTGTGAATACCCCCATTGTTTTTTAGTTCATTGTATTTGTTGTTAGAGTTAAATTGTGGTTTACTCGTTATGAAAGAAACTGTATGGCCAAATACGTTTTTATATTTTTTATTTGAAATATATTCAGTTAATTTAAACATAACTATAAAAAATATTTGACGAAATCTTTCAAATTTTTTATCAAAGTTTTCAGTAATTTTTTCAAGATTTTGTACAAAGTAATTCTGTGTATGTGGCAACACTGCCTTCGAAATTGTTGTCTTTCGTTTGGTTGAGTTCTTTCTTGAGTTCATTTCAATTTCACGTTTTTGCTTTTCAGGTTGTTGCTTTTGTTTTTCTCTTTGGTGGATTTTTGAAAGTGCAATTCTACGCCTAATGGCTGCCTAATTTGATTAACGAGTCACCAGTCGTCGCCGACACCAAAATCACGCGTCGTCCGACGCCAACCGAAATGAAACTGAAAATCTTTGGACTTTGTTCGAGTTCAAATAAAGTTCACAGGCCAATTGCGACGAGACTTGACTTTTACGCACTGGCGTGCGACCGTCAGTCGTGTCGGCTGTGGTTGTGGCCGGCAACTGCTGCGGTTGCTTAGCCTAATTTGGTTCTTTGTCTTTTGGCATTGCGGGCATTTGTCGTGGATTTACGTGTAGTTTCTGCTGCTCTTTCTTGCTGTTGTCATTGTTATTATTGTTGTTGGTGCCACTTTATCTGTTTGACAATTTGTCTTTTGTGCTTTCTTGTTGTTTTTGTTGACTGCTTATCGCCGAGTAGCTTTTGTGTGCACGAGATTGCATTGTTGGGTGAAAATTTCATTATCTGCGGCATGAAACACGATGACGCCGCGACGCTGAAGATGCCCAACTCGCTGCGATAATGAAGCTAACGATCATAATGATGATGACGCTGACGACGATGATGATGATTAGGGCAATTATAATGGCTCGCATTTAAATGTGTAGATTTCAAGTTAATTATTCTTTTTGCAGCGCTTTTGTTGTGCCATTTGCAACTCTGAACTGAACTGGTGGCAATTTTGAATTTGAATTTGTGGGTGTGGCTGGTTTGTATTTGAGCCTTCTTCAAGGGAAAATTAAGTATAATTACTTTGTTGGTTTAGAGCAGAAAGTGAATATTTTTTTTTTTAATTTCAAGTAGAAGCAAAATTTGTGCTTTTAGGGCAACAAAAATGCCCACTGTGAAATCACTTGGGTCACTTGTAAAACTTCTCTCTTTCCCCAACAACAAAGACAGCGTTTTTTTTTTTACTGGCAAGTGTCACAAAGTTTTAAATGAACTGCGTTCGCTGTCTTAAAGTTTTAGTCAACGCATAACATGTGAGGTTGAAATTTTTTTCAACTTTCCAGACTAATTGACTTGAAATTGCTTTTGCTAAGCGCCACTTGCTGCAATTTTGTGCCTACAACGAATCACGTCAGCGCCATCGCTTGTTTAATGGGACAACATGCGTCCCTGGCCTCCCCAACACCTCTCAATGTCCACTGCCAGGCAGTTAATGATACGTGAAATTGTCTTCAATTTAATACCTTTTCGCTGTCGTTCTGGTTTTCGTTTTACTTTCAACTCATTGGTTTTGCTTGTTTTTGCAGTCGTTTCGAACGCCCGCACTCGCTGTCAGTTGGGTAGTCGTCAGCCTTTTTTATCGCTTCGCCATAATCTGCCATTCATGCATGTAAACCTAAACATTAGAGCCGCATTTGTGCAAAACATTCAGCTACCGAACTGCAACGCTTGACATTTTTCACACACACACACACACACACATACACTGTACGTGTGTGTGTGTGTCATTCAAAATGTATGTCGTGGCACCGAAATAGCGACGTTTTCAATTTATTAAATTTGTATATTGTAATGTAGCGTTCAGTTAAGGCAATAACTCTTCAGCCTGAGCGCGGAATTGGAATTTGCATGCAAGTCGAAATGTCGATAAATTGAAGACATGAGCGCCCGAAAGTATCAGTTGCAACCGAAAGTATCAGTTGCAGCAACAACAATGACATCAATTATTCAAAATGAATAAAGTTTTAATTGGGTTTGTTGAGCGTAAGTGTGTTGTGATGGAATGTTTTAAGAAACCAAGTTTTTCAATGGATTGGGGAATGAGCAGTTTTTAAGAAAAATTTAAGAGGGTTCGAGTATTAGAAAAATTTCAAAAATCTAAAATTTACCTCTAGTTAATAATTTAATCTCACAGTTAAAATTGTAAAATTGAAATTGAAAATAGAAATTGAAAATTGAAATTGATAATTTTACTTTCGGAGGTCTACTTCAGGTTCAAATACTGCCTGTAATAACACCTAAAAAAAATAACAGGAAAACTCGTTTTCTCTTTCGGTGGCTGTCCTCTCAGCTGGAAATGGCAAACCTCTGAGAGTAAAAATTGCTTATGAAAAAGCTCCCAACCTGCCGTTCGGAACCGGCATAAAACTGTAGGTCCCTTCCACCCGCGTACAAATTCACACGCACAACACGGGTGGTTGCGGGAAGCTAGGCCTTAGTCTCGCGTAAGCGGGCTGTCGTGCCAGTCAATTATTAAAATTATTAGGCCTACTAGGACTGTGAGGACTTGAACCTCCTAATCATTGTTGTTTGGTCTATTTGAACCAAACGTGGGCCTTTTCACATCACTTGGGCCTTTGGGCCGTTTTCGTGTAATTTTAGTCATTTTTATACAAAAGTGGTTAGCCAAAAAAAAAAACAGAAAGTGGTCTGCTTCTTCATCAGTTTTTTGTCATTGAAGCACGATTGCCACTTTTGGTCTATTTGGACCAAAAGTGAGCCTTTTTACATCACTTGGGCCTTTGCGCCGTTTTTGTGTAATTTTGGTCATTTTTATACAAAAGTGGTAAAGCAAAAAAAAAAGACAAACTGACTGAAGGCAATTGGTAAAAATTTCGATAAAAAAGTTACAAATTTTTTTAACATATGATAACATGTTAAAAAAAAATTTTTAACATAACATGTTAAAAAAATTTGTCGAAAACATAAAATGGTCTTTTCGTTACCATTTTGGACCTAGGAAAATTTTGGTACAAAAATTTTAGCTGTGTGACAACCGTGCATTGAAGCACTGATGCACTGATTGGCAGGATCCTTTTCATCCTTTTCCGTTTCTTATTCTTGAGACCTTGAAAGATTTGTTGAGACTTTGAAAGGAGTTTTTTCCTTTTTTATTCTACTTTGGACAAAATGACTTGGAAACTTCACAGTCACTTTGGTTAGTTTATAAGTCATTGGTTACTGCTGTCGTTTACTCAATGCCCAGTAATAACTTCTGTAAGTACTCTTATTGCTGGTTTGTTGAGACCTTGAAAGGAGTTTTTCCTTTTCGTATTCAACTTTGGCCAAATAACTTTGAAACCTCAGAGTGACTCGGTTAGTTCGGAAGTCATTGGATACCTCTACTTTCTACTACTTTCTACTTTCTCCTAAACAGATCACAAAGGTCAGATTCTTGAAGGTTAACTGCTTCGTTGATATATTTTCGATTCCGCTTTGCTATCTTATAGTCTGTTTTGTTCACTTCAATATACTTTGTGGCACTTGATTGATGTATTGACTGATCACTGTTCAATAGGCATCGAAGCTAGAAGATTTGGAGCTATTTTCCAATGAAAAAGAAAGATAAGGTAAGAAAAAAAAAGATTCACCTTGATGAGTTCTTCTTTGATAATTTTGGCAATTTAGCTGGCGATTCTATTCGTTGTCTACTTAAGATTCATCAGAAGTTCCAACTGGTTCTGTCCAACTAGCGAGTCCAACTAGTACCATATCACAATAGACTTCTTACTAGTTATGGACTTTTAAGCATTTCTGATTTATTAGTTTGTTTCAGTATTTAAGGAATTTCTAATGATTTTATTATTCAAAATATTTACATAAAAACAAGTCTTTAAATAGCTTAAATACAAAGAAATATTTGTGGTACTGGTTCTCTGCCTAAATTGAATGACATGTCGATGAATGACATTTAATACAAATGCCAAACTAAATGTCAATCGAAGATGGTGTTGCATTTCAATTTCACTTGCGACACACTTCTGCAGAGCTTTGACAAACCAGTTGTTGTTGTTGTTGTATGGGACGAAACGGCAAACAAATTACAAATTCTAAATGTTTAGCATTTCACAGCTCGTAGACAAAACGCTGCCAACGGACCAAAAAACTGACTGCCATGTTAATTATTACACACCAACATTTTCTTAACCCGCCAGTTCGACAAAATTTTGTTGAATTAAAGTTAGTAAATGTAATTTGGAAAACATAAATTTTAAATAAATAAATTTCAATAGGAATCATGTTAGAAGATATGGAAAGTAGCAAAGAAATGTGTTTAAAGTAAAGAAGTGGAAATAATGTTAAATTTGATTTACTTTCCCAAACCTATGCGCCAATAATTTTAATTTTGGTATTATTTAAGTTAAAAAAAATGTATGAAACAATTGTGTGACACACAAAATTGTTGAAATCAATACAATAAGCTCAAAAAATATTTATAAAACAACTTTGTGACACACAAAAATGTTGATATCATTTAAATAAGCTCAAAAAATATTTGTAAAACAATTTTGTGACACACAAAAATGTTGAAGTCATTTAAATAAGTTCAAAAAATATTTATAAAACAATTTTGTGACACACAAACCATATTGAAATCATGAAAATAAGCTCCAAAAAGATTTTTTTAGAAAATTGTGACACACAAAATTTTTAAATCATTTAAATAAGTTCAAA
Organism: Melieria picta; assembly: GCA_964056695.1. NCBI lineage: Eukaryota > Metazoa > Arthropoda > Insecta > Diptera > Ulidiidae > Melieria > Melieria picta. The sequence goes on along the minus strand of OZ057399.1, from coordinate 128,498,985 downwards.
AAATATTTATAAAACAATTTTGTGACACACAAAACATATGGAAATCATTAAAATAAGCTAAAACCAAGATTTATAAAACAATTTTGTGACACAAATAAATTTTTAAATCATTAAATTAAGCTCAAAAAAGATTTTAAAAAACTTGTGATACTTTTGTGATACACAAAAGTGTTTAAATCATTAAACAAAGCTAAAAACATATTTATAAAACAATATTGTGACACACAAAAATGTTTAAATTATTAAAATGAGCTCAAAAAATATTTATAAAACAATTTCTTGACACACAAATCATATTGAAATCATGAAAAAAGGTTCCAAAAATATTTATTAGAAAATTGTGTGATACACAAATATGTTTAAATCATTAAAATAATTACAAAAAATATTTATAAGACAGCTTTGTGACAGACAAAAATGTTTAAATCATTTAAATAAGTTCAAAAAAGATTTATGAAACAATTTTGTGAAACACAAAGATGTTGAAATCATTCAAATAAGCTCACAAAATTTTTGTAAAAAAGTTTTGTGACACACAAAAATGTTGAAATCTTTTAAATAAGTTCAAAAAATATTTATAGAACAATTTTGTGACACACAAAAATGTTGACATCATTAAAATAAGCTCCAAAAATTTTTGTAAAAAACTTTGTGACATACGAAAATGTCGAAATCATGAAAATAAGCTCCATAAATATTTATTAGAAAATTGTGTGATACACAAATATGCTTAAACATTAAAATAATCTCAAAAAATAATCTCAAAAACAACTTTGTGACACACAAAACATATTGAAATCATTAAAATAAGCTAAAACCAAGATTCATAAAACAATTTGTGACACAAAACATATTGAAATCATTAAAATAAGCTAAAAACAGATTTATAAAACAATTTTGTGACACAAAAAAATGTAAATCATCAAATCAGCTCAAAAATGATTTCTAAAAAACTTGTGATACTTTTGTGATAACCAAAAATGATTAAATCATTAAAATAAGCTCAAAAATATTTGTAGAACCATTTTCTGACACACAAACATTTTTAAATCATTAAAATAAGCTAAAGAACTATTTATAAAACAATTTTGTGTCATATACAAAATATATAGTAATTATTTTGTTTCTATTTTCTTAGTTTTAATCGACTAGTTTTATTTAATTCATTTAAAAAATGTTTCAACATTGTTCAACAAAATGTTTCAAAATGGTTCAACATATTAAAAAAATCAGCTAAGAAAAAGAGGTGCAACCTTTTTGGAATTTTTAAGATTCGGATGTTTACCATAGGTTTTCTTGGTAGCTAGAGGGTTAACGTTACAAAGCAGAAACACAGTTCATGCTTCAAAGCCAAGCAGAACACGTTTATATGTATGTACATAGATGTCTTTATATGATGTGCTATGTATATACAAGTATATACTATGTATATATATATATGTTTTTATATGCATGTATATACATATGTAAATATCAGTTCTGTATTATCGTATGAGTGTATGTATGTATTTGCATAAGTATTCCAAAACGCCCATTTTGCTCTCTGGTCGTTGGTAGGAAGTTGGCTAATACGATTTTCTAGACCCATTGCCAGACATAACAACAACAACAATAATAATTAAATGACATTAACAAAGTTGAACAAAGGCCAAATGAACAAATGAAACAAAATCCAAACGAGTTTATTGAATTTTAATGTTAAAGCGCACAAATTCTCACTCTTATTCTTCCTCTTTTTCGCGGCCAAATCATGATTTGCCGCCGTGGCCTGGCATTGTTTCGAAAGCGTTACAGCGCATTTGCATACCCGGCACACTCTCGAACACACACACATACCCGCAGAATACAGTAAAAGCCAAATGCAGTGAACTCGACTTTCGGTGGGGAATGCCACATGCAGCACGCCAGCGGCTGCAGCTGGCAGCACAGAACGCCGGCAGCGCGCATTACATACGCACCCAAGGGGGGCGGGGGAGGGGGGCAAGACTATGAAAATGTGAAAACGCTGTGAAATATTTAAATTCAAATGCAAACCAGCGAATAACGAAGCACGAAAAGTGGCCGCAGCCGAAATGACTAAAGCGCGCAGCTTGTGGCGCATGTTGCACGCATTGTTGGCATAGTTATTGTGGATTATGCTTGGTTTTCATTTTTCAGCTTTTCGGATTTTGTTGTTGTTTGCGACTGTCACTGTAAACAATTCGAATCTAATGCGCTCGCCCGCTCGACAGCGCGTCAACGCTGGCGTGACGCTTGAAGGCGCCGCTGTTGCAGACAGGGTCGTGACCTATTGCGCTGCTTGCAGCAGTCAGCAGTCAAGCTTTGCTTTTGGAATTTTTGGTTTGTTCTGTGCACTTTTGGTTTTTGTTGTTGCTGATATTCCACAATGTGCATACTACATGTGAGGATTTTTGTTTGTGTGCATTTTTTATAAATTTTTTCATTTTTAATTTATTTATTTTAGTTTATTTCATTTATTTTAATTTATTATACTTAAATTTTCATGATGTTTTGACATTTTCCAGTGCTTAGCGCTGACGATTAAATTTGTTTTTATTATTTTATTATTTTTAAATTATTTTTATTTTTCATTCCTATAATTTTTTCTGGCTACTTGTGCGCTCGTGGCTCTTTGTTTATTTATAAGCGAAAAATTTTGTGGGGCACGCAATTGAATTGGAATTGAAGTGAGGGTGAAGATGCTTATTGTAAGTTTTGTTAAATTTGCGTAAACAATCTTTGTCTGAAAACAGTTGGGGAGAACTTTTTGCTGTCCGTCAATAAAATGAAAATCTCGTGCTTTTAATTCTGTAGCAATGCCAATTTTTTTCTCATTTGTGTTTATTTGTTGCGTAATTTTGCGCTGCCTTTGTTATCTAAATTGTAGAATAATTGCTGCAATTATTGATTAGCATCGCTGCAAATAATTTCAATTGTAATACAAACAACAAAAAGCGCAGCAGAAATCAAGGTGATGCAGGCAGAGGGAAGGAAATTAAGGATCTTCAGTAACTAAACAAATTGAAATACTCAGCAATTGAAGCTTTGAAATGAATAAAATGAGCGACATGAGTCATAAATGGGGTCTAAATTGTTCGAAACAAAGTGTTGACTTCTTTGTTGCCAACTACACATCTCCCAAAATATTCAAAGCAGGAACTTAACTATTATAAGTTTTTTAAGAAAATAATTGCAATGCAACTATTAGAACGCAACATAAATTTTATCTGTCGATTATAATTATTATTTGCGACAATTAATTTTTAAGTTGCGTAATAACTATTATGAGAAACAAATTTTTTTTCGTTCTCGATAATTATTATTTTGGAATTTTTTTGTTTACATTGCTTCATAACTTTTATTTATGACTTTTTTATTTACGTTACCGATAACTATTATTTTGAGAAAATTTTTTTTTACGTTGCTTCATAACTTTTATTTATGATTTTTTATTATTTACGTTGCCGATAACTATTATTTTGAGAATTTTTTTTTTTACGTTGCTTCATAACTTTTATGAAAGAATTTTTCTTTTTATGTTGCCTTACCACATTTTGAGTATTAATTGATTTTTAATTGTTTAGTTGTTGGTGGAAATTAGGTTTCTGCAGTTAATTTGCGTTTGTCAATTTAAAACAATTAAAAATTGATTCATATCCAACATGTGGTAGTTCAACGTAAAAATTTTGTTTTCAAAATAATAGGTTGCCGATAACTAATAAAAAATGAAAAAATGAAAAAAAATCATAAATAAAAGTTATGAAGCAATGTAAAAAACAAAAATCCCAAAATAATAATTATCGACAACGAAAAATATATTTGTTACTTATAAGAGTTATTATGCAACTCAAAAATATTTATTACATGATAATAGTTATAGGCGACTTAAAAACTTTTTTATTGGGAATAATTATTATAAAGCAATAATTATAGAAATTTCTTAAATTAGGGCAATTAATTTATTCCCAAAAATATGGATAATAATTATTTTAGGTCTCTGTTGCAAAGTTTTCTGAAGTGTTGAAAAGTTTGCAATTTGTCTCATAACTTCAAACAAATTCTTTATATTCTATGATTTCAACTCTTGGGATTCGAACCTTGCGCCTCTGGTATGAAAAGCCAGCGCGCTACTCACTGGACTATCGAGGCCGGCGAAGGAAGAAAAACAACTTTTTTCAAGTGCCAACATATTCGAACTTTGCAGCGTAGATAATAAAAAATTAGTTAATTTAATTTTTAATTTTTGCAACAAATTCAAACACTTTCTCGAAACATTCAAAGACTCACTTCTTGCGCTTTAGACTGCAAATGACTGCATTAGTGTTGCCAACCGAAAAGTTCAAATCACAAAGGCCTCGCTCGAGTTTATCATTGCCATAAAATATTCATGGGATTTGCATAAAATTAAACGCAAAAATTTGTGTTAAAATTATGTCAACCGGAAAATGAAAGACCGAATGACCAACTAACTCATCCACCGACTGACTGCCTAACTGACTTTCGAATAATGAATTCGAATTCAAGGTTAACATTAGTTGGTCATAACAAAAGCCAAACAAAAGCAAAAGTTCATACATAGAAGAACAAAAACAAAATCAAAAATAACAAAAACAACAACATAAATTAAAACAATACTCAATGCGTGCTTTGGCTAAAATTCCACAAAAACGGCAGCCGACAATAAAGATATCAGCAACAATAATAATAATAATAATAACAAAACCAAATTTATTCGAATTTATTGACAACAAAGGCGAAAAATTATTTAAAGCGAAAAATTTGTTAAAGCCAAAATTCGTTGCTGACTTTAATTTGCTTAAATTAGAGCCAATAATGTTATGAAAGAGAAAACATGATGTGCGAAAAAGTGCCACAATTTAAGTTCGAAAAGAAAATCGAATCGCAGAGCAATTAAAATATAATCAAATTAACCAATTTCGACACATCGAAAAGTGTCTGCCGCCTAATGAGTAACGCACCAAATAAATAAAACTGGCATCAACGCAAACTGTTTGTTGTTGTTGTTGTTGCGACGAAAGGCGTTACAAGAAAATGCGTAGCGTAAAAAGTTTGGCAATAACTGACAAATGTTGCAACAGAAATTATGTTCGACAGCGACGTGTGCGCGTGTTGTCCACTGCGGCGGCGATTACGCGACGCTGGCAAAGGGCCGACTATGCTAAGCGCCGTGCAATTTAATTGGCCATAAAATGTACCCAAAATGTAATTAATTAAGTTGTTAGTATGCAGAGGTGGTGTTGTTGTTGGTTTTGTTGCATAGTTGCTACAATTTGCTGCTATCGCCATGGTTGCTCGGGCAGTTTCGCTGGCCTTGCGACCAGCTGTCCGTGTTGGTTCTTGTTGTTGTTGCCGCTGCTACTCTGTGCCATTTGTCTGGCTGGCCATTAGCCACAGCGTTGCCAGCTGTTTTTTTATAAGTAATGACAAGTTGGTGCTGTCTTTAATTTATTTGCGGCGGGTTATTTGCGTGACATCTTTGACTGAGAGCAAGACAATTCATCGAACGAATTGTTTCAAGCTGAATTTAATTATGAAATTAGCTGAAAGTGTTGCAGCAATGGTCTTAGTTTCAATATTGCACTTTAATTTAAGTTTCAATTAGTAATAAATAATGTAAATAATAATAGTCGAAATGTTTAACCCTTTCCGGAAATTTGTACGATATATCGTACAATTTTTTCGACGATTTTTTATTTGACAGCGAACGCACTTTTTATGGAACGGCTTTTTAATTTTCATTAAGTATGCTGTGTTCTATAATTCTGTTTAAAAATATAAATCATAATAGCCGTGGCTACACAGTATGAGTGCGTTTTGTAAGCGGCTTTTTGCAAGAATTTGAAAAACCAGCAAAAGACGGTACTTCTGCGTAGGAATTTTTAAATATGTAATACTTTTTGGTACCAAAAAGCGAAACAATTTCAAAGTTTAAATCTCAGTTGATTTATAAAACTTACTAAACTAAACATTTTTTGCGTCTAAATATTTTTCCCGAGTCTTTAAAAAAATTGTACGATATATCGTACAAATGACCACAAGGGTTGCAAAGCTTTGTACGATATATCGTACAAATGGAAGGCAAAGGTTGCAGGTTATGTTTGCATTTGAAAATTTTTAAAGCAATTAATGCGTTTGTTGTAGCATAGTCCTACTCCGCATTTTTCGCAAAGTGTTTGTGTGTTTTTTATTAATAAGTTTTAATCACTTTTGTTTCACTAAAATAAATGCGTGCAACTTTTCGCAAAAACCGTCAAATAAGTACTGTCAAGTAAAATTTAGCTACTTTTTCCCACTATTAATGCCAGTATTTCAAAAAAGGAACGTTGCATAGTTGTAAAATAGCAAAAAGAGTCGTTTAGATAATTACTTCCGAAATTACGGGCAATTTTACGGTTGGTTGCAGATATGCAACTGTACCGTGTAAAGGGTTAAAAAAAAATTAAAAATAATAAAAAAAATTTAAAATAAAAGAATCAAATAAATCTCTCCTACCTAACTTTTGTCAATTTCAACCATCGTGATTTTTAAATTCCAATTAATTTCCAATAATTTCATAATAACTAAAAATAATTTGGAATAATTTTCATTTCCGCAAATTCACAACGCTTGCATTTCCAATGCATCGATGCGCATATGAACGCAACCCAACTTAACCAAATTCGATACGGTTTTGAAAATTGTTCCACTATAAATTGATCTTCAATCAAAACTGCTGCATAATTGGATTGCGTTGATTTATAATCGAATGCCCACACTTGCAATGTTGTCGTGCCGCATGCAACAATTGGAAATTCACGCATCAACAACGCGTCACTGCATTGCACAGCTTTTTGTTTTATAGTCGATGTGAATTTTGATTTGAAATTGATGGCTGCAAGTTGAACTGATGGCCTGTCAGCTTGTCAGTGGATTCATTTCATTGCGACAATGACGCACATTCATAATGGCAAAATTGATGAATTTGTAATTCGAACATTGTTTTTGTAACTCTGAAAGTTGCACTAAAATACAAAAATATGAAATATTCATGGAAAAAGGTTTTTATATATTTTTAAATATTTGAAGAACCTTGAAGTGATTATTTTTTATTATATTTTGCTTTTTAAATGTGATAAACACATTTCTTGCATTTGTTACGGTTTTTTTAATTTACTTTTTTGTTATTTGTTTTTGTTTAATATTAATATCACAATTAAACAAGCGACAATTTGCAGCGCATTTTGTTTTTGTTTTTTAATTTGCTAGCAGGTCATTAGCACACCAGAGGCCGGTTTATTTAATAAAAATAAAAAATGCCAACAATTAATACTTGTTTACGCAAAAACAACAACAAACGAAAATGTTGTACTTTGCAAGCGCTGACTGAAGCGCTCGTCGCCCAAGACGACAGCAGCACTTGACGCCCACTTGACTCACTCGCTGCATTGATGTCACATGTGGCAATAAAATGAAGCTCGCTATCAGTCGAGCGCTTTCAGTTGCCTGATGCTGTTGTTGTTGTTGTTGTTGTGAAGCGATCAGCTGCTGTTGCCACTGACGCGTTGTATCAATTGGCGCCCGTTGTGTGTCATGTTTATAATTACACATTGCCTCGCATCAATTATGCGCCACTGGCAGCACCCGTCGGGCCGGCCGTCTGGTTGCTATTTCACCAAATTGCTTTTTGCTGCGCTCTTTTCAATTTGAATTTATGCAGCTTCGGCTGGCATATTTGTAGTTGATTGCAATTAGCCGTGCAGCAATTGTCGCATCGATTTGGCCTCATTACGCACACTGCAAGCGCTGTGCGTTTTAATTATGTGGACGCGCTGCCGGCGATGCCATAATTAACTTTCTGTCACCCCTCTAACGATGTTAAAAATGCACCCACACGCACAGCTGTGGGCTATGAATGTATTTAGAATTTTAGACTTGTTGTTGTTGGCAATAAAATTGGCCCATGACCAGTGGGACAATTGATTGGGTCATTTTTGAGGACATGTCAATGCGAGTAATGTGAACCAGTGTGGCCAGATGGCTGAAATTACTTTCTCATAAAAATTGCTTTCTCTTAAAAACAAGATGAAATTTCCTTCTAAAAAATTTAACAAAACTCCAACAATTTTTTTCATAATTTTTGTTACTACAAACTAAGGAATTCAACTTCTCATAAAAAAAAAAATATATATAAATTAATTAAACTAATTAAATATTGAAACTAAGGAATTAATTTTGTAATAAAAAAATTAAAATATATTAATTTTTATTTTTTTTTATTATAAACCAAGGAATTAAAATTCTCATAAAAAAATAAAAATATATTAATTTTTTTTTAATTTTCGTCAGTAAAAACTAAAGAGTTAAACTTCTCGTAAAAATAAAAATATATTTATTAATTAATTAAACTAAGGAATTAAACTTCTCGTAAAAACAACAATATATTAATTTTTTTAAATTTTTGTCATTATACACTAAGGAATTAAACTTCTCATAAAAAATAAAAATATATTAATTAAATAATTCAACTGAGGAATTAAACTTCTCATAAAAAAATAAAAATATAATCATTAATTAATTAAACTAAGAAATTTAACTTCTCATAAAAAAATAAAAATATATTTATTAATTAATTAAACTAAGGAATTAAACTTCTCGTAAAAAACAACAAAATAGTACATTTTTATAATTTTTGTCATTATAAACTAAGGAATTAAACTTCTCATAAAAAAATAAAAATATGTTCATTAATTAATTAAACTAAGGAATTAAACTTGTTGTAAAAAATAACAATATATTAATTTTTTTAAATGTTTGTCATTATAAACTAAGCAATTAAACTTCTCATAAAAAAATAAAAATATATTTATTAATTAATTACACTAAGGAATTTTACTTCTCATAAAAAATAAAAATATTCATTAATTAATTAATTTAAGGAATTAAACTTCTCGTAAAAAATAACAATATATTTTTTGTTTTATTTTTGTCATTATAAACTAAGGAATTAAACTTCTCATCAAAAAAATAAAATTATATTTATTAATTAATTAAACTAAGGAATTAAACTTCTCGTAAAAAAATATGTTCATTAATTAATTAAACTAAGGAATTGAACTTCTCGAAAAAAAATTAAAATATATTAATTAAATAATTAAATTAAGGAATTAAACTTTTCTTAAAAAATAACAATATATTAATTTTTTTTAATTAATGTCATTATAAACTAAGGAATTAAACTTTTCATACAAAAATAAAAATATATTAATTAAATAATGAAATTAAGGAATCAAACTTCTCATAAAAAAATAAAAATATATAATATTAATTGGTTTTTATTGCAGCCTTATTATTCATTCAGCTGCAGCTTAGCAACAACTTAACACAAACAAAACATATAAAAAATTAGATCAATATGCAATTCGCTACATAAATTGGACACTTTAGCTTTTAATATTCAAGGGTGCAGTGCCACTAATGATGTCAAATGTATCAACATAAAAATCTCCTAAGCTTTCTCATAAAAAATTCATCCTCTTAAAATTTATCCTAAAAGGCCAAGAATCTACTAAATCTAGGAGGAAATCTCCTGATCTGGCAACACTGATGTGGACTGAACAGTGGACTGATTGAACTGACTGTGACAGTTGATTTGCCTTAACACTCCAAGGCGCACTGTATGGCCATTTTGATATCAATTTTTCCCAAGAAGCGATGTAGTGATCAGTGCACTGAACTGAAAACTTTTCTTTCGGCTACAGCAATAAGTTCAAAATAATTTCATAGCGAAAAACAACCAAACAGCTGTTCGAAAGTGACTTAAAACCTTGCTTGTTTTTATTCCGATAAGTGTCTATATAGTTCTATATACCAAAATTATTTCGCACAAAAAATTATCTAAACATTTACTGGTTTCATTTACTCATTTAAACCCCATCTGTCATTTGCAATTATCCAGTCACCACACCAACAACAACAACAACAATATCAACAACATCTTTGTTGGGCCGCTGCAATAATTTTGCGTATAATAAACATTTTACTGTAATCACCCGCCAATTGTGATAAATAATTGCAATTGTAACAGTGCAATAATAATAACAACAAAAACCATTATACGAGGACAGCATAATGCACTAATAATTCCATCAAGCCACTAACCAGTTAATAACAATGCAAAAGCATTGAAAAGTCACTGCGCGTTGTGGAAAAACGCGTTAAAAGCTCATTTCAATGTGCGATGGCAGCTCATCATAAATCAAGACCCGAACGGTGAATGGTCCCGAAAAATGGCAGCCGCTGTAAATTTATTACCAACCAAAATGGCTACATTATTAGCCATGGCTTTTTGTAATATTTTTTTACTTGTTTTGTTGCGGTTAAATTTTTTTGGGATTTTGTCTTTTTAAGCTTTTTTGTTTGATGTGTTTCATTTGGTTTTGTGTTCATGGGGTGGTCAACGCTGCTGAAACCGCTAATGATGCTGGAGCGACGCTAATTGCGAGTAATGTAAAATTAAAATATATGCACACATATATATGTATATGTAACAATATATATGTGCACGAGGTTGAGCCAGTAAAAAAGCCATAAGAAAAAGTTTGTGGTCAGGTGGCTGGAAATTTAATTTGCAGTTTTAGATTTCAATTTCGTTTTAGGAACGTGATACGATAATATTTATATGGTTGTGATATAAGGAAGGCGAAAGGAACGGGGAGTATAAATTGAAACATTGCACGACCGTTTAAATGTTGTGCTATCATACCAAATTAGCCAAAAAATGAGGTCGAGTTTTGTTTGAGATGTTGAAATAAATTTGTTGAAATGGTTAATATTTGAATCAGTTGAAATATAACAATCCAACTTTAAGGAGAACGAATCGCTCATATTTTCTAATCCATTCTTAGTTAGAGTTCCACTACAAACCAAGCCAAGTTTTGTTTTAATACCTCAACTGGTAAAAAAGTTATCGTAAGTAAAAGCCAGGCGATTAACATTTGAAGATCGATTCTTTTGATTATCAGAATCAGAAAAACATACAAATTCTTACAGCGGCCATGCCTCCGTCTAAGCATGACAAACTTAATAAGAAAAGTTAATATTCCCTGTCACCAGAGAACAGAGTTTAGAAAGTAGACTAAAAACACCGATAGACCGACACTGCTACTTTGCTGATGGGCTTTAAAAATATATACATACAGAAAACCCTCTTAGCCGGCCTCGATAGTCCAGTGGATAGCGCGCTGGCTTCTCATACCAGAGGCCCTGGGTTCGATTCCTAGCTCGGGCTGTTGAAACACTCGTCTACTTCTTCCGAGTGTGTCTCTTACAAAGGCAGCCACCATAACCTAACCTAAAAAACTCTTAAGTGCCACACCTATAAATGTAATCTTTTTGAAGTACTTAAGCGGTTTGAGTACCTAAGCGAGTTGAATACTAATCGTCTAATGCCCTCAAATGTTAGTTATTTAAACGGGGTATGATTTTAAAAAGGGAGGTACTTAACCGGGTCTCACTGTACTTCATCCTAGGGAATTTAAAGGAGTCTAGGTTTGGCAACAATATTTTCAATTTTTCATATTAATTTTTTATATTTTTATATTTATATTATACCATATATATATATATATATATATTATTTATAATATTTATATTATATTTATATATTATATTTATATTTATATTATTTATAATATTATTATATTATTTATTATTATTTATATTTATATTTTAATTTTTTATTAGTTTGTTTATAATTCTAATCAACCGAATCTGTGCCACAAATCTTTTTCGAAATTAAAACTTCATGAAATGTGTTCAATTTCATTTAGAGTTCGTATCATTTTGTCATTCTTTAAATTTGGTATCGTTTGAAACTATTTTGTTCCTTTTTGTGGCAAATTCGTTTGATTTCAAATTTAAATTTCAAATTGAAATCATGCAATTTGCAGCATATGCCTGAATTTGTTTTTTATGGCCTAAACAAATTAAAGACGACAGCGACAAGGCCAAACGACTTCAACTGTCGTCGTGTAGTCAACTACTTAATTACAATTAAAAAGATAGCAACGGCACCACAATAATTTTTTTTGTGCGCCTGATCACAAACTGAAAGGTGGTGAGGTACTTTCCCTGCAAAACGTTCATCTATATTAATTTTATTGTTCCACAATAATTTTAAAACAAATGGCCATGAAACAATAAAAAAAAATTCATAGTTATTGATTAAAACACATAGATAAACTAAGAAGAACGCCATTTAAAATGTCTGTTTTGAAACAGTGATGCCACTTAATTTGGAATAGAAGTAGTTCTAAGATTGACGACAGCGACAACTGTGTTAGGTGGTCTTGTAGCCTTGAAGTCATTAAGATCTCTTCACCAACCCACCCACCCACCCTCCACCTCCAATAAAAACGTTTTGTTTCTATGTTTTGACAGAAGCGTTCGTGTTGCTGTCGTCGTCATTGTGTTCGTGTCATACTTAGCATGCACACAAAAAATTTAATTTTTCAATTATTTATTTATTTATTTCAGTCTATAAACATAAAATTTTACAGATTATGACAACATTTAGAAAAAATGTTGCTTCATATTAAATTGCTCAAAAAGTTTTCGCAATATTCGAAAGAAAAATAATTCTGGCACATTCGGATTAATGTTCTGTTTTGTTTTAAAATGTTTATAAAAATTAGTTAAACTATTTCAATATAATTTTTATTTTTTTCATTTTGAATCTTCGAGTTTGGGCATTCGAAAAATTGGTTACCCTGAACAATCTCAATCTCTTTGGAATTTTATTGCCATGTGGCAACATGCAACTTTGTGGACGCCAGGTTTCAGAAATTAACTTTCTAAAGAATATTTGTATATAAAAAAATAAATAATGTGTAAGTTGATAACATAGAAGTGTCAACGTATCTTAAATACAAAAAATTTATACATATTTGTTTTTTGGGGACTTGCTTGAAAGAAGTAACATTTATAATTTTCAATGCTTATTAAATCGTTTAATTTGATAATTCAACATTCACCAATAAACAACTGTGCCGAAAGGGTTAAGTATGTTCTTCACTCTTCTCCTCTACTTTTCACTATCGGATCATAAATAAGTGGTTGCGTCACGCTGACTCACCTTCAACATAATCGACTTAAAAAGTCAATTAAACAACTGAAACGTTAGCAGCAACTTGAAATCTCTGTAATGTTTCCAGCTTACCTAAATATCCCACTGAGACCCCATTAAATTGCAATAAAATTTCAATTTGCGAACAATTGTTGCAATTGCCGTAAATTATATAAAAATAAAAAACACAAAACAAAAGTTATTCACGCTGTGTGCGAAAACGATTTTGACAGTTGCACTTTTGGACGTAAACGCAAATCACACTAAAAGCCGGCGTTAACCCGTTAACGAAGCAGCAATGACCAGCGCTCAGACCGGCTCCAATTAAATTCGAATGAATGAAATTTTAATTGCAACGTGCACTCAGCCACGCCACGTATGGCTGGGGGGCGTCGAAGGCGGCGCACGTTCCACATGCCGCACGACGGGTTGCATAAGCGGCGTGGCAGAGTTCAAACGCGCGCACTATCACACTTGAGAGTGAAAATTAAGCGAACTTACGCTTATCTAACGATTTGTGCCAACAAATTCAATGTCGACAATGGCCGCGACGGTGAATGTGTTTTAATTTGAATAATTTTTTGGTCGCCAAAGACGTGAGCGCGCGAGTGCCACAGGCAGCAAACGGCGCCGAGGAAGCGGTGACAGCAATAAATTTATTGGCTACGGCTTTTGCAAAATGTGCGCAATGCTGCCACATGTTTGCTTTGGCCCCCCAATCAACCAACCAACCAACCAACTATGTAATATTTTCGGTAGCTCAAAGTGAAAGGCTGCCGCATAAATGCAAACAACAACAACAACAGCAACAACACATGCCAGCATACACTAGAAAAACCATAGTAAAGCGGCCAACGTATATTTCCTTGAATTTCCAGTCGATCCGGGCGCAGTTGCAAACATTTTTGCCACAGCCAAAAGGCACCAAAAAAAAGTAGTTGAAAATTTGAGACCGAAGCCAGATCGAAAGCAAAACAACAACCACAACAACAACGCCAGCAGAGATAACATTCGACTGGCAACCACAAAACAAAATGTCAATGAAAACAATAAAAATTGCAAATAAAAGTAAGAAATATAGAGGGAAAAAAACGACAAGCGGCGAACTGCAATTTTGTAACTTTAGCCCACACACTCAAACATTCGCGCGCACACACACACACACAACGTTAAAGTGACACACAGCATCGGCGATGACTTTGGCTGGTAACCGACGGACGGCGCTGTTTCTATGGCGATTTGTTGTTGTTGCTTTTTTTATTATGCTTTTACGATTAGCCGCAACTGTGATGTGATTTCAATTCCCTTTCGATTTTATTTGTTTTGGCATTTTTATTGGCCATTCACTGATCGACTTTTGGAAGGTTTTTTTTAATTGTAATTTATTGTCAGTGTATACAAATTACATTACCTTGGCTTCAGTTTTTCAATAATAACTTTGGCTTAAATTTTTCAGTAAAGTAATAATGCGATTCTTTCCACATGCTGACGCTAAATTGTCGTATCGAATCTAATGTTGGCTGCTGATGTTTTTAAGATTCGCTCGTAAATATTTTTATTATTTTTTTGTAAGTTAGTTACAGTTTTATTAATGAATATTGGCATATTTTAGCTTATTAGTTATGCATTGCCAGCATAAATAATAAACTAAACTAGCTAACTAATAACTAAATTTAAACAAAACTTCAACAAGGAATTGTGTTTGTTCATACGACCGTCGACTGTCAATGAAAATTTAAAATTAAAAACTGTAACATTTAAATTAAAAAAATCATTAAAGCCCTACACATCCTAAAAAGGTCTTTCCTTAAAACCAAAAACACCAAAAAAAAAGCGTAAACTTCAGCATAAACTGCAACCATAGCTAAATGGAATTCTTCCTTCGTCAGAAAATTCCTAAACTTCAGCAAAATGTCAACCACAGCCACATCGCATTCTTCCTTCATCAGAAAAATCCTAAACTTCAGCAAAATGTCAACCACAGCTAAGTCGAATTCTTCCTTTACTGCCTTCAAGTTGAGCACAACATAACCGGAAACTTTAAAATAAAAATTTTAAAAATAAAAATTTAAATATATTACATTGTCTTCAAAACACCAGAAAAAGCCTTAACTTCCGAATAAACTGATAAATAAAATAATAAATTAATTAATCTCCAAATAAATCCTAAACTTCAGCAGAACTTAAACCACTTCTTTCACTGCCTTCAAGTCGGCCACAACATAACCGAAAACTTTAAAATTATTTAAAAAATATATTACATTGTCTTCAAAAATACCAGAAGAATCCTAAACTTCAGCAGAACTTCAACCACAGCTAAGTCGAATTCTTCCTTTACTGCCTTCAGGTTGGTCACAACATAACCGGAAACTTTAAAATTAAAATAAACATATATTACACTGTCTTCAAAACACCAGAAAAAGCCTAAACTTCAACATAAACTGCAACCATAGTTAGTTCAAATTTTTCCTACTGCAAATAAATCCTAAACTTCAGCAGAACTTTAACCACTTTCTTCACTGCCTTCAAGTCGACCACAACATAACCGGAAACTTTAAAATTATTTTAAAAATATATTACATTGTCTTCAAAAATACCAGAAGAATTTTACACTTCAGCAGAACTTCAACCACAGCTAAATCAAATTCTTCCGTGACTGTCCGGTTGGTCACAACATAACCGGAAACTTAAAAATTAAAATTTAAAAAATTAAAATAAAAATATATTACACTGTCTTCAAAACACCAGAAAAAGCCTGAACTTCAGCATAAACTGCAACCATAGTTAGTTCAAATTTTTCCTACTGCAAATAAATCCTAAACTTCAGCAGAACTTCCACCACAGCTAAATCAAATTCTTCCGTGACTGCCTTCAGGTTGGTCACAACATAACCGGAAACTTGAAAATTAAAATTTTAAAAATTAAAAAATATATAAAAATATATTACACTGTCTTCAAAACACCAGAAAAATCCTAAACTTCAGCATAAATAAGCATTCGTTCGAATTCTTCCACAACATAACCGAAAAACTTTAACTTGCCAACGCACCCAATCTGTCGTTGACTTTCCTGCAACAATTTACATCGTCAAATCACATCAAAACTGACACCATCTCAATTGCAAGCAACAACAACACTACAGTCCCTGAGCGATTCATAGCAATTGCTGTCGCTCTGCTCGTTGCCAGCAAAGTTTGTGTCCGCAGCTCCGTTGGCGCACGTAAAAAACTTTATCAACAACAGCAAACAGCAAACAACAAACGTCAAACGACCAGCCAACTCACAACGAATTCCGGGTTGAAGAAGACAGAAAAAGTAAAACAAAACAAAACAAAACAATATGCGTTAAAAAGCAACGTGCATAAATCTTACCACATGGGCCCAATTTATACGCAACACATAATGTCTTATTAACATAATAAACTATCAGCAACAACAACAACAACACAACCAACATAAAACAGCACAAACAGCTGTAGCTGGCCAACCAACCAACCAACCAAACAGTAGCAAAAGTCAACATAAGTAACAACAACAAAAACAAAAAATTATGAAAAAATGCTAAAAGCAAAAAAAAAATATGAACAATTTATGGCTGCAATACTGGGAAACTTTTTTTAATAATAACTAAAACAAGGTTTCGTACAAGTGGCCAACCAAAAAGTTGCACCAACAACTGGCAACAACAATAATAAAAGTCTACCAAAAACCATAACACAAGAAGTGTTGGCCACACCAAGAAAATTGCTATGCAACACCATTCTTCAATTTGTTGTTGTTATTGTTTGTTTCTTAAATGCTGTTGTTGTGCCTGATTTGCGTATGCAAAATATGGCCCCGGCGACCATCAAACTCAGCCAAAGCCAAAACGCACAGCCGGCATTGGCACGCAAAATGTTTCTATTTTTAATTTGTAGAAAATTTTTCATTCACTCATTGTTGTTGTTGCTGTCGGAAAGGCAGTTAGTTGACTTCTCCCATTTGTCCGCAGCCAATTTGATTTGTCGCTGTGTCCTGTGCCTGGCTTCATTTATTTTCATATCGGTGCATGCCATGCATGCCTCCCCACTCCTAAACACACACACACTCACCCAGACACATACATATGCATTTAATTGATATGCCGTTGACGACATTTCGCTTTGCTCTCGCCAATTTTCGCCACGTCAATGCATTCGTTCAGCTTCAATTCGTGCCACTCGCTGTGGCATGCAAGTGTCTGCCACGTTTAGTGCGATACCGCAAGTGGCTGTCGTCATTGTTCGCCCAGAGTGTTGCTTGACGCAGGGTTGCGGGCAGAAGCCGGATGTGGGGGAAGCGAAATTAGAATTGTCAGTGGAAGAGGAGCTCACAGGTGTGTGAGTTGTGACAGTTCAAGCGCAACAAAAAAACCGACAAAGTGCTATCAAACCTGCCAGCAAAACATTTCGAATTCTCAGGTTCCAAACGAGTACTTGGCTGAATTGCAACAACAAGTCGTTTGGAAGTTAGTGTGCGCACATTTGTTGGAAACAATTTAATAGCTGCCCAACTAACCTGTCAGCTAAAGAGTTGAAACCAAAGATTTGCTCGAATTGGTGCTAGAAATTCATATAAAAATTTATGCTGAGCTTAGTTACGAGCCCAACCCATCGTTAATTCAAACGATTATGTTTTCTATGATTTTGCAATAAAATAAAATAAAATAAATTAAAATAAAATAAAATAAAATAAAATAAAATAAAATAAAATAAAATCAAACAAAATCAAATAAAATAAAATAAAATAAAATAAAATAAAATAAAATAAAATAAAATAAAATAAAATAAAATAAAATAAAATAAAATACAATAAAATAAAATAATATAAAATAAAATGAAATAAAATAAAATAAAATAAAACCAATTAAAGTTAAATTAAATTAAATAAAGTTAAATAAAAGAAAATAAAATAAAATAAAATAAAACAAATTAAAACAAACTAAAATAAAACAAATTAAAATAAAATAACATAAATTAAAATAACATAAGATAAAATAAAATAAAATAAAATAAAATAAAATAAAATAAAGTAAAATAACATAAATTAAAATAAAATAAAATAACATAAATTAAAATAACATAAAATAAAATAAAATAAAATAAAATAAAATAAAATAAAATAAAATAAAATAAAATAAAATAAAATAAAATAAAATAAAACAAAATAAAATAAAATAAAAAATAAAATAAAATAAAATAAAATAAAATAAAATAAGATGAAATGAAATGAAATAAAATTAAATGAAGTGAAATGAAATAAAATGAAATAAAATGAATTAAAATGAAATAAAATAAAATAAAATAAAATAAAATAAAATAAAATAAAATAAAATCAAATCAAATAAAATAAAACAACATAAAACGAAATAAAATAAAATAAAATAAAAAAATAAAATAAAATAAAAAAATTAAATAAAATAAAATAAAAAAATTAAATTAAATGAAATGAAATTAAATTAAATAAAATAAAAAATAAAATAAAATGAAATAAAAAAAATTAAAATAAAATAAAATTAAATAAAATAAAATAAAATAAAATAAAATAAAATAAAATAAAATAAAATAAAATAAAATAAAAAATAAAATAAAATAAAATAAAATCAAATCAAATCAAATCAAATCAAATCAAATAAAATCAAATAAAATCAAACAAAATAAAATAAAATAAAATACAATATAATAAAATAAAATTAAATTAAATTAAATTAAATTAAATAAAAAAAAGAAAATAAAATAAAATAAAATAAAGTAAAACAAAACAATAACAGAGAAAAAATCTTGAACTTTTCAAAGGTTCGTGTTGTTTGTTTAACATTGCAACCCAGAAACAGTTCAATCAAAGATAGCAGAATACCAGTGCTGTGTTCAGGGGCGCACACAAGGAGGGTTTTAGGGCTCAACCGCCAAATATTTTTTTTCAAACAAAATTGTGGAAATCTTGTGGTTGAAATCCTGTAAGCGCCACCAGTTGTGTTGTACCATCTTCAGTTGAATTTTGTCTCAATCTGCCTTCTTATAGGAGGCATTCCGCATATCCCTAATTGCAGTTGCAAGCACCCAAATCAGCAAAAATAAAAAACAAAATACTTCCACTTGAAAATTGTCATTTGTTGCACTCACCTTTTCCGTGTTGGATTGGAAATAGTAGACCATGACAAACATCCAAATTATGCTCACGAACACGAAGAACTTAACGTTGCGGCGCATTTTGCTGGTGATGTGATATTTGTTGTCGTTATTATTGCTATTGTTATTGTTTTTGTTGTTCTTGTTTTTGTTGCCGCACACAACGTTTGTGCGGACGGCTTGATTGCGCTGTGGCCGCTGCTGCTGTTGTTGTTGATTTTGTTGTTGTTGATGATGATGCTTTTGTTTTTGTTGTCGATGATGTTGTTTATGTTTTTGTTGTCGATAATGTTGTTGTTGTTGTGTATTGTAATGATTCAGACCGCTGACGTTGACAGTGCGCTGCAATGCGCTGTTGAATTCTGTGTTGTTGTTGTTGTTGTCCTCGGTGTTGTTATTGTTCTGTGCAAGATTGCGGCTTCGCCTCAGTTGGTTTTCACCGTTATTGATTGCTATACATTTTTATTTTCATTGAAAGAGAAAACAGAACAAAATTGCAATTTCATTAAAGTATTAAATTGTATTTTAAAAAACGATTTTTTTAAAACTTGAATTAAATTACATACATTCTTATTCATTTATTTATAATCGCATTTGTATTGTGTGAAGCTTTGCTAATGATATATTAAGTAATTAAATTGTCCACTGTTTGTTGTTATTGCTATTGTGTGTGTATTAACTGACTGCGTGTTGTATGAAGTTGTTGCTGTTTACATGCACAAACAAATAAAATAAATTATAGCCGAATTTATTTGCTCATTTTATTAAATGTTTTACGTACGCATGTCGAATTGTTTTTCAACAACAACAACAACAATCATTTGCTGCCAACGATATTTGCTCTTTTCACATTTGCAGTTGTTGCTTAACAATTGTTGTTGTTGTTTTTATTGTTGTGCGTTCATTGCTAATTTGTATAGCGAATTTTACAAGTTGCCGTTGAATGCTGTCGGCGTTTGTTTTTGTTGTGTGTGTGTGTGTATGTACATAAGTATGTGTGATTGTTTTGTTCTGGGAAATGTAAATCACTCGATTGTTATTAAAATGTATCGCCTCGCTGCGCATTTTTGTGAAACACACCAAACGAATGTTTATTTTTCTGCGCACAACAAAACAGTTTTTAAAAAAATCAAAAATCGTATCGCGATTTTCAGCATAAAGAAAAATGTGGCAAAAAGTACACGTGTGCTAAGCCCATTATTTATTTACTAGTTTTTGTTGCTGCTGTCAAATTCTGCAACTGAAAACCAGCCACTGTAACGCAGCATTTTTTTGTTTGCACAAATTTCATGCAATTGAATTCTCTTCCATGTAGCAAAAACTAAAACATTTTGTAGCTTTTAGCGCTAATCTGCCTTTGACTGAATTCGTAATTGCAAATGTAATTAATTTTTGTCATTGATTCTATTTTCGACCGAATGGCGCAAATAATCGGCTTATATTATATTTGATTTGTGTATAAATGGGGGCTCTGTTCAATGACAGCGACTGCAGTTTTGTTGATAAAAGTGCAACATGAATTATGTACACGTATCAGGTATAACTATATAAAAAAATGCCGTTATGGCTGAACGCCTGTAAATGGAGCAACGTGGTAATTGCTCTATTGGCCAATGTGAACTTGGCCGAACACAATTCGACGCTTTGTGTGCACGGCAGAGGATTGCGAGGGCTGTTTTGTATGTAGACTGCAAAGTACCACAAAGAGTCTTCGAGTCTTGGACAACACATCACTGTTGTCTTTCTGGGGGTCAGGAAATGCCGTCAGTTTGAAGATTAAACGAAGAATAACTCTTATCAACTATTGCTACTTTGGACTGAATAGGCAATTTAGAAGTAGAGCTCTCTCTTGAAGGAGAAAACTTGGGCTCTACATGTCATCTGTCATACCCATCCTGTTATGTGCCGAATCTTAGATATTGTCGACCACCGCTGAAAGTGCTTTGAAGGTATTCGGAAGAAAGATACTCCGCAAGATCTTCGGTCCTCTCCGCTTGGGATATGAGTACCATATTAGATGGAACAGCGAGCTCTATGGGCCATACAGGGACATGGATACAACGATTGCGCTAGCTTCCCCATGTTGTGCGTATGTCTGAAGATGCTGCAGCAAGGCGGCGGGTCTACGAGACGTTTAGGTGGCCACGTTGGAAAGAACCAAGTGTCATAGTACAATAGTCTAAATGGACTGAGTGCTATGGAAGACTTGTAGTCCTCCTGTCCATCCTCACATCATCATCATCATTGATGGTGTTGCATTGAGGCTCAAAGTGAGGAAATGTAAGCTCAAATGTCAGAATATCACTTACAGCGTTTTAATGTACCAAAAAAAAATGTTTCGGAGAGCATATTTTGGATAGAAGCCAATTTCATAGCTCAAATTGAACCCTTCAATATTTACAAAACTTTTTAATATTTTCCAAGAAACTGGGTTGACAGAGGTTTTATTAATAAAATATTCCTTGTCTTAAAAGCCCTAAGGTGATGAAAGCAGATCTAACAGGTCACAGTATACAACATATAATAAATCTTTTGTAGATCTTAGTAGAAATATGCCGGCCTCGATAGTTCAATGCCCGGCATCTGGCTTCTCATACCAGAGGCCCTAGGTTCGAATCCCAGCTCGGACTCGTGAAACGCTCATCTACTTCTATCGCTATTCACATGAAGCAGATGAGAATTACAAGAATAGCACAAGTGCCCTCAAGGCAAGCAATGGCAAAACCTTCAAGTGTCATAGAAAAACTGTAGCCGTTCATACATAAGTATTTAAAAAATGGGTAAAATATATGGTATCATAATGAGCCTCTTAATAAGCTTCCGAGTGTGTCTATCTTACAGAGGCAACCAACATAACCTAACCTAAACTAGTAGAAATATCATGCTATGTATAGTTATGTAGGTAGATAGGAATCACTGCCCCAAAGCAGAGCCCACTTAGGCTATAAATGCTCATTATGACTCATTAGACTGTGAATAGTCCTATGGTGCAGATCGTCCTAGATTTTCGAAGAAGAATTGATCCAGGTAAGTATTTCTTATTTTAGACAATACGGATCAAGTGCACAGAAGGTGAAGCGCATTTCCTTGCTATTTCTCGTACATACAGCTTCGACAGAAATCTTTAAAGATCAAACCCAAATCAACGGTGATCCATCAGAATACCAATCATGGTTTTGATTTGGTTCCCATCTAACAGTTTCTCAACAGTTGCTGCTAAAATATAATGTATACTTCGCTTCTTTAAACTTAAATATTCAGTTTTAATAATGTCGTTTTAATTCTAAAACTTCAAACTATTCTAAGGATCAAGAAAAAATGTATTCCTGGAAGTAATTATTACAGCCACAACGATATGGTTGAAGTCATATGACAACACTCTAAAAAACAGATTACGGTAATGCAAATTAAAAATTTTAGTAGAACGTTATTGGAGCAATCACACAGAAGACAAAATTGATAAATTTTAAATTTTAACTTTGCCCGGTAAAAACCTGTAGCGAAAGGGTTAATACTTTTTCCAAACTTAAGTACATTTTGCTTTTAACCGTTAATAAAATCTTTACACAGTCGACTGATTTCTTTTTAAATGGGCTCCTACTGCGCCCTGCTTGCCTCTAAAATTCTTAAATGTTGAACCGGTCTTCACTTATCTTATTTTTTAAGTATAAAGCTGTTTTTGAGTGCCATAGATCCATTAATAAATCTTTTTTATGTGCGCCAAAGACCATTAAAACTGCAAACTAGAAATTGGGAGAATAGCTTCTCATTGCAATTTGTTGCTTTTTTATATATATTGACGATGTTTTTCTTTACCAAAAGCAACTAATTAAATTTTTAGTAAATATTTTTTTAACACTTATGTTTTCATTTCATTATTTTAAGGCACTAATTGCAACAATTTATCTCCCCTGCGCACACAATAATCTTTATTGTGGCATTGAGCAGTTGTGACTTTGACTTGAGTTGAATATTTTCTATAATAAACTGCGCTTTTTTTTGGCTATAAATACATAGCACTAAATATACACAAATTCAAACCTTCTTTATGATAATAAAAATGAGCATAAATGCAAAACGCTGATAACAACTTTTAATTCACGAAAGCACTGGACTTTATCTCACTGCGAATGAATAGTCAAAAAACCAAAATAAAAACAACAACAAACAAGCCAACGAAAAGCAATGGTTTAGATTATCAAAAAGTTGATGATTAATTAATTTGACGTGTGCACAAAAAAAAAGCCAAATGCAGACAAGGAAAGTGCGAATGCTGTCAAGTCTCAACTTCAAAGTAAATATTTCAATTTTTGCTAAATGTTATCGCAGCACTTGACACAAGCACTAATTTTCCAATGTACAAAAGTTCAATTATTTTCATTGTCAAGTGACAGCGCAGTGTGACAGACAATTGTCGCACACAAAACATTAACGACTAAGCATCATTAAAATTGTGCAGAGGTTACAGTTGAACAATTTTAATTGCATTCAAATTGTAAAATGGGTTTTTTCTTTTTGTATAAAATATATACTATACATATATATGTATGATATATATATTTGACAACGTCAAAGATGCGCTGCCATCTGTCCGTCTGCACTGTTGTTGCCTTTCACTTTTCGGCATGACGACTGTAAAATTTATTTGTGGCACAAGGCAAACATTTAGCATTTCGTTAATTAGTTGCTTTTAGTTGTTGTAAATTTATTTTGCCATCACTGCGGTAATTTGTTTTAGTTTTTGAAGAAATATGCACAACAATTTGTTTGTTGTTGTAATGAAATAATTTTCTTAGTTGTTTCTTACAACTGTGTGTCTTTGTGTGGCGCATGGAAACAGTGCAGACATTTTTGATTAAAATAAATACGAAACAAGTTAGTACTGAACTGAATGCTTTTGCATTCAGAATCTTAAATTATACAAAAAATTTAAAATATTTAAAATTTATAGTATTTTAATATTTTTGTAGAGATTCATAGGTTGACCTTTTGTGGCACTTGAACAAGAATTCACTTTGTTTCATTTGATTTTAGTTTTTAAAAATTGTCTATTTTGCAATTGAATCAAATCTACAGTTCTTTGAAATTTGAAATTGTTTGCTTGAAACACATTGGCTTTCAACGTTTCGAGTAGTGAATGACTTCAGTGGTTCAAAAACTGATAAGAATATAATTTCTACAGTATTGCAAACAGAACTCAAAACTGATCTCTCATTTTAATCTCAGCGCAAGTTAATCGAATTATAATCTAGAATCAAAATTAAGTAATCATGACAAAATTAGTATATAGTTGTTGTATTTATTAAGTTTATGTACAAAATGCGCTAAAATTTTATGCCCGCCTGATTTCTCAAGTGGTGATCATAGTAAACAAAAAATTCTCGATGTACTTTCAATCATCTCAAACACACCTACAACAACAGCTTCCCACGCTTTTGGTCATGCAATGAGCTCCACTGCGTACTGAGTGATGTCTGCTATTTGACCGATAAGAACCTCTCTGTGGAATAAGTTTAACCTAACCGAACTTATCTAATCTACTTTTGTTTTGTTATGTGTGCCGCATCAGAGATAAACTGACATAGACGAATGACCGCAACTGTTTGTGCTAAACATTTTTGTATGAAAATTTGTTTCCATAACAACCCCCAAACCCTGAATGTGATCAACAGCAGCAATCAATCTTCATTTTCTAATTGTTGTTATGGTATAAGTTTAGTAAGTTATGTCGGCAACTGATAGCACTGGCTACAAGCCAAGAATGTGGAATCAACAATTGTTGGAAAAATAAGATTCCTGAACAATGGTTAGCTAAGAATTATTATTAAGTTTTTAAAATGTTGGGAGAGTCCAAGATCACTGAATTACTGTAGCAGGCAAATGTATCTATGAATTTTAGGAGCAATCTGAGCTTTTTAGTTGTTGCTATAATAGTTATAAGCCAAACTAGTTTCTTGGCTACTGCTAGCACTTCCTATCAGTTAACAAGGAACTGTTACTGTTATTAAAATTTTGGGAGAGTAATCACTGAAGCTAGCCAAATGTATTTTTTCTTGTCTAGCAAATAGTTAGATCGCAGCGTTGCCAGATCAGGAGATATCTTACTAGATTTAGTAGATTCTTGGCCTGCCAGGAGAATTTTTAGAAGGAAGAATTGTTTGGGAAAAGTTTGGGAGATTTTGTTGGTGATACATTTGACATCATTATTGGCACTGAAGCCTGTAATATTAATTAATTTATTAATTATTAATTTAATTTAGTCTTATGCTTCAAACTGTATAATTTATGCAACGAATTCAGGAAGCGTGCAAAAGCGAATTCCATGCCGATCTCACTTTTTATATTTGTTGTTAAGTTGTTGTTAAGCTGAAGCTGAATTAATAAAAAGCTGCAATAAAAAAACTTTGAGGTATATTTATCTTTTTATGAGAAGTTTAATTCCTTAGTTTTTAACAACAAAAAACATTTTTAAAAATTTATGAGATTTTTTAAATTTTTGTGAGGAAATTTCAGCTTATTTTTAAGATTTAGGAGAAAGTAATTTCAGCTATCTGGCAACACTGTTAGATGGTACTGAACTTCTTTAGGAAGCAATCAACTGTCAGATTCCCTACAATCCATTGACAAAAATTTTCTTGAACAATGGTTAGGTAAGAATTATTATGGATATTTAAATGTCGGGAGAGTCCAAGATCAGTGATCCACTATATCTATGCAAATGTATCTTTCCTTGTCTAGCAAGTAGTTAGTTCACAGTAAACTGAACTGAAGAAGAACTAAGAAGATGACTGAAGAGCATTGTTGCATTTCTGAACTATTCTTCTTCTATTCGAACATTCTTATGCTGAATTATATACATTAAGTAGTGAAGGAAGAGCTACTACAGTCCTCTTGCTGTTATTTTGCTGAACTTCTATATAAATTTTTTTTGGATCAAAGGTTCAAGACATTCGGAATCGATCTGTTATAAGGTCAGCTGTATGGGTCTTTGGTATTATAGAAACTTTTCAATCTCTAAAACCCATATTTTGTTATGCATTTCAGCTCAGGTCAGCCCAACTTTTAAGTTGTTAGTAAACTAACCTAACTATTTTTCTTCTTTTTGAGCGTTTTACTACTGGATTCTGTGCTTTTAGAAAACAAGGAAAAGCAACTGCTGTCCACTTGCTATATGTCTAAACAGATTTTTCTTGTTTAAGTTCAGTAAATTCGCAATCAATGTGCCATGAGATGAGCTGATGAGCATTACTCTCTGTTATTGCAGAAACTACTTCATCTGTGAAACTCATTTTCAACGTATCTGTCATTCATTTTATAGCTCAGTTTTATATATTATTTACATTTTGTTGTAATCTGTACGAGTTGTTTTCAATTTAATTTTCAATTTAATTTTATTTATTAAATAAATAAATAAATTAAATTGAAGGTCATTCATTTCACATACTTTAGAGTTCAACAATTTAATTATTCCATTTCATAAGTTTTTTGACACAAAAAATATTTCTGTTTGGGTTTCGTGCCTCAAACTATGCGTTAATCGACTTTGACAGCGACTTAAAAGTTTGTCTTATGTCACCAGCACAGCTTCCTCAATTTCAAACGAATCATTTTGCATGTGTCTGAGATTTTATGACACATTGGTAAAGAAAGCAACACACATTTAGTTCATTAATTGGCTCACTTTTGCCCATTTACAGCTGCAAATTTTAGTATGCAGGGAGAAAAAATAAACAACAAACGCAACAGCAATAAAAAACGTTGTCGTTTGTGAAAGTGTAAAAATTAATTTAGTAAATATTTGCTTCGAAATGTGTAGCCTGTAGTTCACATATGTGCACATGTGTGCTATCTGCCAGATACGATTTTTTAATTGAATTACCGCGTCTGCCACACCCAAACTGTGCGCAATTTATGTTCTTTGAATTTTTTTTGCTCTTTTCTAATTTTTGGGAATTTGTTTTTAATGTTTCTTGTTGTTTTTTTCTGTCTTGTCTAACATAGCGCGGCACACTTTCCGCACAGCAATGCCAAATATAAATGATTTGCCTTTCTTTTGCTCAAAAATTCAATTAGCAGCTTTTAGACAGCGGCACACACACACACACACACACGTATACACACCTGCTGCTCAAAGTGGCGCTTTGCCGCGTACGTCGCCAATTAAATTCAATGTAAATTCGAGTGCATGGAGCGCGACGCGCGTTGTTGGCGGCAATCGAGCGTTTTCGAAATGCCTACAAGACGCTGCCGCGCGGCAATGAATTGTTGCGTATACGCACTCTGCGACACACACGCACACACAAACAAACACTGGCAAAGGCCGTAACACGTTACACTGAACGCCGCCGATAAGATTAGATAAAAAGACAAGAATTTGTTTCACTTTCGTTTCGGAGACTTGAAATTGAATGCTGCGTTCGCCGTTAATGACTTTGAATTCGAGAAATTCAATACAAATCGACAAGATTTCGTTTTGTGTGGCACATAAAGTCGCGAGACAATTTTAACGCGCGCACACGCACACACACACAGAATTCGCAGAATTGT
This sequence comes from Melieria picta, assembly GCA_964056695.1. NCBI lineage: Eukaryota > Metazoa > Arthropoda > Insecta > Diptera > Ulidiidae > Melieria > Melieria picta. Next base: position 128,471,169 of record OZ057399.1, on the reverse strand, counting down.
GCGCTGTTATCCCTAAAGCACTCGATGCGTCAATTCTCGACCGACTCGACTTGTATCCGACGGATGCACAGCGCAACTGTTTGGGATTTTGCCAATTTCAGCGCAGTTATTGGGACTTGGCGTTGCGTCCGTGTGAGCGACTGTTGGCCAAATTTACAGCGTTAGCAGCGAAAATGTGCAAAAAGATCGACAACGCACTCGTTGCAACACCCAACGACCGACCGACCACGACCAGCAAACACTAAACACGGCCAAGCTTCAGCAACTGATGCGCCCGTCGCGTTCGCATGTAACTTGTCTGGTTTTGTGGTTGTTAACACCGGACTCGCACCGCGTACCGACACACACACACGACCGCCGCAAATGGCCAGAAATCGTGTGGATTGCAATATTTTATACCGCGGCTCGGCAGTCGGTCGGCGGCGTATAAGAGTTTCGCTCGCTTCGCAACATGTCCGAAGGCGCAGCGTGTTGGCTGTTGGCGCTGTTTGTTGTGTGCGATTTTGGTTGTGTTTTGTTCGATGGGGGGTTTTTGAACCTTCGAACGAACCTCAGATCAGCTCAGCGCACTCGGCATTGGGTCTCCAAGTGGCGTCGTGCAGCGGTGGGTGGCAGTCGCTGCGCTCTGTGTGTGCGTGTGTGTGTGTGCAGCATGTTGCGCACACTTGGGCGCTCTTTGTGTTGGTGAGCGAACAAGTGTGAGCACATTGCAACCCGCCCCACGTTGGCGTTTTTATGAATGAAAGCGCGTAAGTTGTGCTGCTGATTGTTGTTGTTGTTGTTGCTTTTCTTTGCGCAATTTGTTTAGTTTTGAATTTTCCGTCATAGTTGTTGTCGGCGTATGTTTTTTTATGGCATGCAATGAATTTTGTTTTTATGGGTTTCAAGTTAGTTTTTGTTAAATTTAGGTGTAAAAAAATGTGAAAATTCAAATTTAAATTTAGGTGTAAAAAAATTCTAAAAATTCAAATAATATTTTAAAGCCGGAAAACATGCTCCGATTAGGGTGCACAAGTCATATAACTTTAATGAGACTCTATGGAACAAAACCAATATTCAGTCAGCTGATATCAATCCAACTTTAATGTGGAGCTTTAAGGTATCATGGCACGTTAGAAAGGGGAATTTTTAATGATTTACAAAATTATTTATTTTTCAGCTCCTTTATTATCAATATTTTTTACAATACCAATATATGGTTTAAGGAACACAAACGAAATTTTTTTTTTAGCAGCTTGTCTCTTATATAGGTGGAGCTGAAGTCGCGTAGAAAAAAAAACACATCCTCCATTACGGACACAATTTTCAAAACGATTGATAATAAAGGAGCTGAAAAATAAATAATTTTGTAAATCATTAAAAATTCCCCTTTCTAACGTGCCATGATACCTTAAAGCGGATATTAATCAACATTTTTAAAAGATCTACAAAGCTACAAGAGGAGTTCGATCATTGGCAATATTTTGCGTTTCTTTCCATCTCTGGACGATACAACGCTCTTTGTGCCACTGCAGGACTTTACAGATACGCAGACTTCATATCCTGTGGTTCAGATTTCTGAAAGACCTGAGTCAAAAGTTCTTTTTAAATAATTTAAGAATTTAATTTTTTTTGAGGTTATGTAAGGTGTCTTGAGTAGACCTGAATTTGGAAATAACAATGTGACATGACAGTGAAGCTTTCCGGTCTTCGGTGGAAGAACCAAGTCATCTCTTGTTGTGACCAACTGGAGAAGACACACCTAGAGATAACTTATGCGGCCGTAATCTAGTTACGAGTCGGTTTAGTAAGCAAATATTGTCACACTAGCAGAGCCCCGCGACTTTGCACGCAAGTTTGAAGTCAATGGGCCCAATAAATAAAAATGCTTCTTCATAAAACCCTTTAGATCCCCGAATTTCAAAAAATCCCGTCTTAGCGGAAGTTTATTATTTTAAATGTGCCTACAGTTCAAATTTCATGTTCGTAGCTTTAGCGGTTTAGGCTGGGCGGTGATAAATCAGTCAGTTAATCGGTCAGTCAGTCAGGTCAAACAATTATACGTGCGTAGATTTGAGTAGTATGGGCGGTGCCACGCCCCTTTTATGCAATGCACAACCCAGTTTTCCAGTCGAAGGGTGCGATCCAGTTCCATTAATGTGCGACTTACAGTTCCAAAGTCACGCCGAAAATTTCAGTCTCAAACTGTGCCACGCCCCTCAAACTTTACCAATAGAATTGAACAATTATGGGATGACGATGTACAAAATTGCAATGCTGTCCGATTTATAGGTCCGAAGCTATGCCACACTAAAAATTTGGGTTGTATGGGTGGTGCCATGCCCCCTCATCCAATACCCACCCGATTCCCCCTGTCGAGAGGAACGTCTAAATTGTAAGTCTGTGCCAAATGTCATTGATGTATATATGACCTTTAGTTCCAAAGTTACTCAAGACACTTGGGTTGCTTGAAAAATGCCACGCCCCTTGTCCAACGCTCATGATATTTTACCAGTGAAATGACACACATAAGCGGTGGTCCTACACCAAATTTCAATGCTTTCCGACTTATAATTCCGAAGATATTCCATATTAAAAATTTAGGTTGTATGTGAGGAGCCACGCCTACTTGTAGGGTCGTATTTGCACTATGCGGTTTACAGAGATTTAGTGAAAACGAACATTCTCTGAAAGATTCAACTCAATTCGCGGTCTGGTTCTTGAGTTTTAGGGTCGTGTGACCAAAAAACAAACAAACAGACATTCATTTTTTTATATTTAGATGCCAAACTGTTAGATAAATAAAACTAATATCTGAAACATTTTCTCCAAAATTTTACAACAAAAACTACCTAAGTTCATAAGTATTGAAGCGCCCGATCAATGACTATATTTTAACATTTTTTTTTAAATTTTTTTTATATAGGTATAAATGCCAAACTGTTAGATAAATAAAACTAATATCTGAAACCTTTTCCCCAAAACCTTACAACAAAAACTACCTAAGTTCATAAGTATTGAAGCGCTCGATCACTGACCATATCTTTAAAAAATCATATAAATATTTATCTTTGCGAGTCTCACTCGAAGCCTCGAAGCATTGATTGGCATTGCCAATGGCAGCCACAGTAACCGCGATCGATTGCAAATTAATCGAACGTGCAGGTGTACATGCAGCGAGTTAATTATCGACACATCTGTGCAAAACCGCACATAAATTTGCTACTGAGCTCAGCTACTCCGCCGCGCATTGCTTTAATTTACACGTACATGTACACAAATGTGTGTGTGTGTATGTGACAAAGAGCGGGCGCCTGCCGCCACCTCGGCACAGCGACAAAGCCATAATTCAACAACGCCAAGGAAGTGTTTCGGTAATGAAGGCACATGTGACGACGGCGATTAGCATGTGCGAGAAATTAAGTAAACAAATGTGTTGTGCGCGCCAGCCAGAGGAAGCGGAAACAAGCCAGACGCACACACAGCAACACAAACCTCACTCGCTGCCTACGCACACCAACAGCAACAATGGCACTCAGCACTGTCGGCGGCGCTTATAACAATTAACTTCATTAAAGTAAGTAAGGTACGCGCGCGCCATTCATAAATATGCAGTGCACATGCACTGGCCGCAACGCACACACACACGCACACGCACACACGGCGGGTTTCCTCTAGAATGTAATTAGAGCAGTTAACACAGAGAAGCGTGAAGCCAGCGCACCAGCGAGGCAGTCGATGCAATGAGCAACAAGAAAAATGCGGCAGAAAAACGCACGCAGACCAAACGTGCAACACAAAAGAAGTGTTGCGACATGACAGCACCGACAGCCACTGCAATGCCAACGCAACCACAGCAGCAACTTTAGCATCGTCCGCATCATCGTCGTCAGCAACACCGACAGTGTCAGCAACTCGTACAAAGTTGCGCCGGTCGCAGCGTGTGTGCGCGATAATTAAATGATGTGCAAACACCACATTGCAGTCGTGCAGTGGCTGAGCGTCTAATTGCTAAAGCGTTGCATGCAGCTGCCAGTGTGCGAAGCGGAAGGTGCCAATGCGGCCAGTCTGACGAGATGTTGATGCAAAGATGCGAGCAGCGGCGAAATTGCTCGCTCTGCTGGAAAGTAGCATTTTGCACGCTCGAGCGGCGGCGCTGTGCGCTGCAGCGCAACGCTTTTGAGGCTTTGCGTTTTAATTCTTTTCGGGGTTAATATGCAGCGAGCGTTCTAAATTAACTAAGCCAATGTGATATGTGAAGAAAAATAGTTTGCAGTTGTGCATTTTTGAAATCGTTAAGGTCGAATTGCGTTTGGGAAAGCCAACAAAAGTGTGGTCGCTTTGCTGTTCTGTTTTCAGTTTTAACCCTTTCGACCCCCTAATTTTACCCTGTATCTCAATATTACTTTTTGGTATTTAAATCATGAAGTGCCTAAAGAGTGTGCAGACGACATTTGAAGTCGCCACTGCTCTTTGTTAGAGTTCTAGAGCTAGTTTACTTTTGAACAATTTTAGCTTAAAACGGCTTAAATAAATTTTGTATCAAATTTTTCAATTACAGAAATATTCTTTAATATTAATGGAAAAATACAAAATTATCACTTTTGATTTTATTTAACCATTATTAAAGAAATAGGGTTTTGATCAAACGCGCCCAATTCGTAGACTTCAATTAGAACACAAACTTTCTCTGATATCGCTGCAAATTATTTGAAATTATTTTGGGGATAAAAGTAAAATTTTTGTAATTTGCATTGAATTCACTTCTAAAAATATTAATTTGTTGGTGCCTACTTAAATTAAACCCATAAATCAGTCGTAGCTATGCTATAAGATGACAAATAGATGAAGTTGCTCTCAGGCACCTTTGGGGTTGAAATGGTTAAAAAAACTGTACTTAAATGCTGCCGGCCTCTGCTGCTCAGAAGGTATTCTAAAGAAACGTCCAGCATTTATGTCTTTGAAACTTTTGAAATGTTGAAATAATGAGCATTGATTTTTGAATCTGTCGACTATTTAGAAAAAAAAGATTATGAAAACCATAGCAATTACAGTAATCAAAGCGCGTTATTTCATGCGATACGTTACTTTCATAATTTCATAATTTTTTTTTAATTCGAAAGGGCACCTTTAAAGATGAAGAAATATTTTATAGACTCTCGTTTAAAGAGCACTTGATGACGAGCAGCAAAAAGGACGCTAAAGTCCAAGGCGCCTTTACGCGAATCCTGCCGAACATCGGTGAGCTACGTAAGGGAATAAAGCAACTGCTTGCTACGGTTGTCGACTCCGTGCTACTATAGGCGGCACCCATATGGGCAGCAGCAACAAGGACACACCTAGAACAGGTTCGCTCAGTTCAGCGTCTAAGCGCATTACAACTTGCGTGCGGCTACCGTACGGTATCAGACGAAGCAATCGCTGTCATAGCTGCAAAATTGTCCATTCATCTGTGCGCGCGGGAAAGGCCACAACAGAGGAAAGACTTGTTGCGCATCGGCAATCAACCGAAGAGTGGCCATGAAGATGGGAACAGTCTGAAAAAAGGCGCTGCACGTTCAAGCTCATCCCAACAAGTCTGAGTGGGTTGCACTGGAACCTGGACTACTACCTGACCCAGGTGCTCAGTGGCCATGGGTGCTTCAAGTAGTATCTGCACCGCTTTAAGATCGAAACGGCCTGCAGTGGCGAATCTACTACCAGCGGTTTGTATCCTCGTGAGAAAAACTTGGTCGTGAACTTGGCAACCCACCGAGCATATTAAATCAGGTACCTTCGATGCTGGAATCCGCCACAAAATGGAAGGCAGTATCCATGTACGCGAGACGGATAATGTGTACGTTGCGAAACGTACGACGGAAGCAGACGAACGTAACTGACAGACAATCTGAGCTCATGACGACTTCCTGACGTACTACCTCTCCCGAGAGATGCACCGTCTGACTGTGGGGAGGTTTTAGTAAGTGGATGTCTCACACTACCATACGGCTTTCAATGCTTTCCTCGCCCTAAATCTGACTCACTTTGTTGAACTATTTTTTAACATACTATTTCCTCTTCAGTTCATTCATTTCATTTCAATGATGGATTAAAATAGAACCAAGAACACTAGAAGAAGTGGATTAGGCTATCTTTACTATTGATACAATTGACTAGCACTTCAAGCTCTTCATCGCCGCCATCTAGGCATCTGTACGTTTACAGACAAACGTCAAACATCTGTCCATTGTAGGTTTTGCACCACTGTAGGATATCGCTAAATTCATCGGAAGCTCAGGCTGATTTCAAGCATTACCGAACAATGGGCTTCCCACACATTTTTCGGACATCAGAATGGGCCTCAGATGCCTACTATTGTAGGTACTAGCTACCTGTCCATCCTTTATTATTACTAAGAAAAAATTCCTAAATAACTACAATTAATCCAGAGAGTTCATTTAGGTCTTATGTTTTCATCTCTTAATATCTTGCGGCATATAGTACAATATCGACTCGTTCGGGAGATCTCATAGAGGGCTTATGCCTATCTTCTGGGAAAACTTTCCGATATATTCATATTAGTTAACTCACCCTACCCATTGGAATAAATGAGAAGAAGCTTAGCTTACCCTATATGGGTGGTCTTAGGAGGTCTTAAATCTAAATTTAGGCAAAAGTTTATGGTATTGTATCTACTATTCATCTACTTCTTATCTTCTATCTACACTTATCTACTTATCTACTACTACTAACTATTACTAGCCCAACTATTACTAACCCTAGCCCTAACTCTTATTATCCCAACACATTCTAATAACAGAAATCATTAGCTAATCTAACCGAGCCTTAATTGTTAGAGAGAACTGATTGGAAACTATCTATATAGATTAACTATCTTCCTAGTCTATTCGGGAAAGCCTATGAAACCTATATTCCATTCAGTATATATACGGCAGCCGCCGTAGCTCAGCTGGCTAGTGCGTTGGGCCGCAAGTCAAATGCGACGCTCGAACCCAGGTTCAAGACTCCGTTACTGCTAACACCGAAAAAAAAGAAAAAAAACCAACAATTTTTCCTTCGGCGGCTGTCCTCTCAGCAGGAAATGGCAAACCTCTGTGAGTAAAATTGCCTATGAAAAAGCTCCCAACTCGCCGTTCGGAATCGGCATAAAACTGTAGGTCCCTTCCAACCTTGTACAAAATTCGCACGCACAACACGGATGGTTGCGGGTAGCTAGGCCATAGTCTCGTAATCGGGCTGTCGTGCCAGTCAATTATTATTATTATATATTGAATTAATACCTTTTATAATAAAATATTAACAGTTTTTAGTCTAATATAACAAAAAAACACCCTAAAAAATCAAATCCTTTAGGATTTTATTTATGCTCTTTGAGCCTAACCTAATAAAAAAACCCAAACCCAAACTAACCCTATGCGAACGAGCCTAATAAACATTTCATATTCAACAATATTTTGAAATTAATTTTTATTTTCTATTGAAAAAAACTTACATAACCTAACTTTCTCCATTAAAAAGGCCCAATACAATTTCCATTATACGTGCTACCTAACCTATACCAATCCAAACAAACTAGAGAAACTCAAAACAAAAAACTTTACTTAAGTCCTTCCATCAGGGTCCAGTATCCCCTACTCAAGCAAACCTAACCTAACAAAATAATATATAATAAATAAACTTTACTCAATAAGTGTCATTAAACACTAGAAATGCCATTGCGGTCATTTTGACGGTTTTTCATTTTAAAATATCTATATTTTCTTTACTATTTCTATCAAATTTTGCTTTAATGACTTTTATTTGTTTATCGGGTTCTACAATTAGTTCTATAATTAGGGTTCTACAATTACAATTAGTCAAATCCGATGTGTACTTTTCGAGATATCAGCGGATATAATATATAGCCTTTTTAGGTAAGGAGAGCTTGCGGTCTTTCTAGTGTTAAACAGTCCAGACGCTAAACTTTGGTCTTCTGGTTTGGTAAATTACACAATAAATCTGACATACGCACGCATGATCTTATTTTCGGGGAAGAGGGGTTCCGTACACAACTTGTGAGGCCAATACCATTTGAATCCATACTTGATGCTTACAAGTTTTGTAATAAACAGATACACAGGAGGAAGGAAAAGAAAAAGTCAAAATTTTCTTCACTCAAAAGTTTGTTACTCTTTAAGATCCTCTTTAACCGTAGACCTACGTTGGGGTCGTTTTGGACCAAATTTTTTTTTGTACTTCTAATATTTTTTAAATTTGTTATTATTTTTAGCTGTTTTTTATGACTTTCTTACTTGGATATTATCTACCGAAATGAAACCGTTTTATATTTTAAAAACTATGTTAAGCTGGCTTTGCATTTTTTATAATTTGTGTGTGTGATTTTAATGTGGGTCGTTTTCGACCCGTTTTTTAACGTAGGTCTACGGTTAAGTTAAAAGCATTCCACCTTAGGGTCCTAAAGAGTAAACAACAACAAGTCTCCAATCAACTAACGCGACATCTTTTAATCTCTCATCTCACAGTCAACTTTGAACCACTTTGCCCAAAGCGTCGAATTTAAATTTTCAATTTAAAATTTCCACAATTTAAAATTTCTTCCATTTTCTCACAGTGTACAAACGCTCTCAGCAAAAATTCCAAAAGAGCCAACTACCATCAGCCATACGAGCGGCCACATTTTTAGGGGTTGCTCGCAGCAACTGTCAGTCTGACATTTACCGCAGACATTTGCTGCTCACACCCCTTCCGATGCTCCAGTCTCGCATAGCGAAGCCACTTGAATTTCAGCTTTGCTGCATAGCTTCATTCGATTTTTCACATTTCTTACACAAAAAGGCATATTTACATTTTCCCCGCACACGGCAACGTCGCACGGCACGGCTAGCACTCGCACCACGTCGAAGCGCCGAATGTGGCTTCGCTCGGTTTATGGTTTTTGCAAAACTATCATTGCCACTTTGAAACGCTGCCGCCTGCGCGTATTACATGATTTTTTTTTGCACGAACAAAAACACTAAACAATTTGCACATTCAAAGCGAACGGTTGTCTTATTTGGCTTTGTTAAAAAATTGTTTACAAAAACCACAAATGGTCAATTGAACACTGTTTTGTATGATTTATTGGGCAATTTGCACGTTGCTCTTTCTTGCTCTCGCTTTCAGTTTCTTTGGCAACTGGCAATTGGCGATTTGATGAACGTTTCGTGGCGACTTTGGCGTGTGCTGTGTTGCCAATTGCTAATATGACTAACGCGGCACTGTCAGAGTTGGCAATGGCCAAGCGTTGGCCCGTCTATGCGCCCAGTTGGCGCGCTGTTGTTTGTTTTTGCTTTTGTTTGGTGCGGTGCCACAGCGCATCGCATCGCCATTTCTGGGGTGGGGTGCAAAAGCAACCCCTGCCGAATTGCTGCAGCAAAACGAAATGTCAATTTAAAGTCAAAAGCAAGAGAGCACAAAACTTTTCGGGAGCACACGACGGCGTTGTGCGCAAGCGCTGCGTTTGGCATTTTTGACAGTTGATTTCATTGAATTCGCATTCATGAAATTTGAAATTTTTGCATTATGCTGTGTTTGCAGTGTTTGCTTGGTTTTTGTGTGAAAAACCAAAAGCTGCAACTTGCACCATTACACGACTTCCGGTTGCACAGTTGGCGACCGGAAGTGCCTGCTGAGTATTTCGGCACAGAAGAACTGTTCGATGTGAAAACCCCGCTAACGTTGATGCGGCATTTAAGTGCGAAGGTGAGCGTAGAGGATTTCGTGCTGCACATAAATTTTTAGTTTTAAAAGTCATTTCAAATAGTTGAAGATGGTATTTGCTTGTGCAAAGCTGATGTGATTGATAGAAACGGAATATTTTGATGAAAAATGGAGAACAAATAAAGGTTACTACCGGAAAGGAGACTTTAAATTGTCGAGAAATTAAAGTATATCTGTCTCTGTGTATCTGCGCTTGTTAGACTGTTGATAGAAGCTGAATATTTTGATAAAAAATTGAGAATAATTTAAGGTTGAAGATGATATTTGCTTGTGTAAAGTTGATGTGATTGATAGAAACGGAATATTTTGGAGAAAGATGGAGAACAAATAAAGGTTACTACCGGAAAGGAGACTTGAAGTTGTGGAGCAATGAAAGTCTATCTTTTTAGAATGTTCCGAAAAGAACAATACAAATTTCATATAATGATTTAAAAGTTATACGCCAGGTTTCAGAAATCGACTGAAAGTGAGTTGTTGAACACCAAGAAGTGAATTTGAAGTGATTTAAATTTCACTCGAAAGTGAAATCTAAAATCTTTTAGATATGAAGATTGCGTAAAGGATTCACAAAGTCCAGTGACCGGTATGGGGACCAGTGTCTCACCCAGGGGGAAGGGGGTTTAGGTATTCAAACCCCCCAAATCCAGAAATTGCTGTTGAAAAATATGGTTTTAAATGGTATTGGGCTCAAAAGTTGTACGCAAAAACCCACCCAAAATGAAATCCTCTGTGCGTCACTGATGAGAACATAGAACACTGTGCAACAAAAGACCACTTTTGTCAAGACCGATCCAAAAGATTATATAGGCGTGAAGCTAGAGGTCATTCATAGTAAAATGGCATACTCAGTTTTTCATTTTCTGATCCGTTGTCCCTTTAAAAGGACTTTACAATTTTAAGGACATAAATATTTCAAGTAATTTTTTTAAATATCAGGTGTACAACTTTGCTTCCGCCGTTTTTTTCCAAAATTAAAAGCTTTATTGCGAAAAAGTGCTTACAGATGTATTATTCAAAGTATTGTCCGTCGCTAGCGACAACTTTCTCCCATCTTTCCGGCAATTTTCGGATCCCGGCTCGAAAAAAGGAGTCCTCTTTTGACGCTATCCATGAAGCAATCCATTTTTCCAATTCTTCGAAGGATTGAAAATGTTGATCTGCCAGGCCGTGTGCCATCGAACGGAATAGGTGGAAGTCAGAATGGGCGACATCTGGGGAATACGGCGGGTGGGGCAAGACTTCCCATTTCAGCGTTTCCAGGTACTTTTTGACCACTTTTGCGACGTGAGGCCGAGCATTGTCGTGTTGGAGGATGACTTTGTCATGTCGCTCTTGATATTGTGGCCGCTTTTCTTTTAGCGCGCGACTAAGGCGCATCAGTTGCGTTCGGTAGCGATCTCCTGTGATGGTTTCACCCGGTTTTAAGAGCTCGTAGTAAATCACACCGAGCTGATCCCACCAAATACAAATCATAACCTTGGCGCCGTGAATATTCGGTTTTGCCGTCGACGAAGAAGCATGCCCGGGCTTTCCCCATGATTTTCTGCGTTTAGGATTATCGTATCGAACCCACTTTTCATCACCGGTTACGATTCGATGTAAAAACCCCTTACGATTTTGTCTTTGAAGCAGTTGCTCACATACAAATAGACGGCGCTCGATGTCCCTCGGTTTCAACTCGTACGGCACCCAGTTTCCTTCTTTCTGAATCATGCCCAGGGCCTTGGGACGTTTTGAAATGGCTTGCTGACTCACTCCCAACGATTCGGCAAGCTCTTCTTGGGTTTGGCACGAATCTTCATCAAGCAATGCTTCTAGTTGTTCATCTTTGAAGGTTTTTTCTCTTCCACCACCATGTTTGTCTTCGACATCGAAATCACCATTTTTAAAACGTTGAAACCACTCCCGACACGTTCTTTCACTCAGAGCAGCATCACCGTAAGTTTCTGAGAGCATTCGATGCGCTTCAGCTGCATTTTTTTGCGAATTGTAACAGAAAAGTAAAACTTCCCGCAAATGGCGAGAATTGGGCACATAAACGGACATTTTCGAGCGTGAATAATACGAAAACAAGAACAACTGTCACTGAAACGGCGATGACAATTCGTTAGGCACTGTCCACACTCACTTTAAAGGCATTACCATCTATGTATTTCAACCAGCCTCAGCCGGTACAGCCACCTATCGGAAAACGGCGGAAGCAAAGTTGTACACCTGATATTTGCAGCTGTGCAATGATGAAAATATGGGTATCACATGGACGATGACAATTGTCGCTTTTAGAATATATTTCTTATTTGAAACTTTCAAGACTAAAATATGTCAGTAAGGTCCTTTCAAAGACGTATCCTTCGATATCCTTTAAGTTTTCAAACGAATCCTTTTGGGAAAATTGTATGTTTTGGATTTTGATATGTAGTACAATACCTCAAAATTTTATTCTTCTATGACAACTAGTTCACAGTTAAAAAAAATAAGTTTATGAATAGAAGATTTAGTCATTAAGTGACAATTTTTGTTCTTTAATTTGGTACCCATATCTTCATCCTTGCACAACCGCAAATATTTTTAAAAACTCTGCATTGTGTATGTCCTTGAACTTTAAAGTCCTTTTAAAAGGACAACGAATTAGAAATTGAAAAACTGAGTATGCCATGTTACTTTGAATGACCTCTAGTTTCTTTTGGATGGGTTACAAGTACGTTCGCACGATTTAATTACTACTAATCAGCATCACCAGGAACATTGTTTAGTTCAGCAGAACGGTTTTCGATAACCGTTTTGAAAAATGAAAACATGAAAATTAGTCGTTCGAAACCGATTATGAGTATTTTTGGCTTTTAGCATTTCATTTAGCCATTAACGATCTACATTTAGCCACTGCATGAGGTTCCAAGTTCAAAATTTCTTTAAGTTATGATGATAGCTGACAACCCGGCTCCTGTATGGCAATAGACACATTGCTACTTTCTCGTGGTATCAAAATGGTCCCATTTGTGTCCCAAGTGTGTCTTGCAGCCAGGTCCCTTCACTATAAACGAATCGAATCTGTGGTGGCAGCTCTTATCTTAAGAAATAGTTTTCTACTAAATGCAGTTAATGCAAACAGAGCATGTATTTTCTTTTCCAAATCATCATTGCATGTCCTGCAAGTATGAACAGGAGTTAAATTATAATTTTCTTACGGCTTACTTCATTTTGATTTAATTATTTACTTTTCAAAGTCTTTCACACCAGCTGCAGACATCTCATTAAAAATACAAAAATGTATAAAATTAAATAACAACCAAAACTCAAAGGACATTGCCACGCGACGTTTGGCCATTTTTTCAAATTTTCAGTTCACTGAAAGCAATAAAAATAACAAAAAACTGGCGAAATTTAAAATTCAATGCAATTATCTTTAATGAAAACAAACTACTTGGACAAGAATAACAAAATCGATAGCGTCAATGTTGGGCTGTCGATATGAAGAAACGATAATGGCACAAACACGCAGCGACAATAATTTACATACTTTTCGATAATCCTGAAATAAACATAAAGAACCAGCAGCCGCCCAGAGGCAGTAACATCAGCGACACAGTAACAACCCAGCAAGCACCCAACCATAACCCAGCACACATTCAACAATCACCCAGCAAGCAACCAACCAACACCCCGCAGCCAATCAATGCCGCAACTTTAAATAACTACAAAGCCACTTGAGTCTCTGTCTCTCTCTCACTGTCTCAATATCTTGATTACTGATATGCTTTGTCTATGGTTTGGTTGTTGTTGTTATTGCATTTGTGCGCCTTTAAATTGTTTTCATTTGCCACACGAAGCGTTCATATCGCCAAAATTTCGTTTGCCTTTTTTCGCTTTCACTTTGCGTTATCTGTTGTTGATATTGTTTTTTTGCTTTGGCGAGTTTGTTGTTGTTTTTGTATGTTTGTCGAAATTTGCAATTTACAAGGATTTGCGCGCCAACATCGAGACGGACTCATTAATTTCTGTTATGAATGCCAAAGTTTTGCGTTTATGCAGATGCTTTGCAATTCACACTGTGCGCGATACTATTTTTGTACAACACTCAAAAAGAATAAGAAGAAGAAGAAGAAACTAACGTCAGTGCCAATGGCCACGAACCGAGCGGCACACAACGGGCTGCGGCTCGGCGAGGAGTTTCGGTGGTTAGTCATGCATGAATATTTGGCTGTACAGACACAGATACATACACACAGAAACATGTATACATATATGTACGAGAGTGTTTGTGTGTGTGTGTGTGTGTGTGTTCGGCGCAAAAGTTAGATTGCACTAATTTGGTGCAAAAAGTTTGAAATTTTTCATTTTTCATTTTTGTTGCGTGCAAAAGTTGTTTGTCTCACTGTGGTCGCACAGTTTTTTTTCGTTTCATGTTTGCTGCGTTTAATGTTTAGTTCTAAAATGTTTTTGTTATTGCACTAAAAATTTCATAACTCATAACAGTATTTTCCAACCACTGGTTTTTGCAAATTTTTAGAAATGAAAATTCTAATTTTTTGTTTTAGCAGCAGAAAGTTTGCTCAACCGCTGCGTAATTGAAGCGACACTCTGCACTCACAACTCAACATATTTTTAGCCGCAACTTGTTTAAACTGACAGGGACAGCAGACAGCTGTAAATTTATTCAATGTGATGCTGGTAAATTGCACATAACTGAAGTCATTGGTATGCAGTGGTTTTGCGCCTTCAGGTAGGCAAGACTAACTCATTCATTACTCTAACTTTATTAGTTCGAAAGTTATTAAAAAAAGGGCGGAAGCTGCAATTCTAATGAAGTACAAAAATTCTAATTCATTTGAGTATCAGTATTTCAAAAAATAAAAAGATACAAATTCAATGAAGCGAGAATAATGAAATTTCAACACGTGATCAAGCAGATTTGGGGTTTTAACATGCTTACTTTTCAAGAAAATTCTATGTAAATTTTCGAGGATATAAAGAATTAAAATTTTCAAAGGACCTTTTTCATATCCTTTTTTTACAAATAGATAAAAAATTAATTTTATTTAAATTCTTAAGCCTTTCCTCTTTCATTTGATATACATATCGCCATATTCTGACGAGGTTAAGTATTTTTTATATTTTTTTATTTTTTATACCCTTCAAAATTTTGAAGTCCTTTTAAAAGGACAAAGGATGTAGAAATGAAAAACTGAGTACGCAGTATTACTATGTTGGGTCTCTAGTTTCACGCCCATATGGATTTTTTCGGTGTGAAAAATTTTTTTTGCCATCAAGGCAATAACTCCCATAGGCTATCATCTGAAAATGTCCTGCAGTGCTGGGAAGCACTAGAAAAGTTAGCTGCTAACCGCAAGCTAAACAATTACTGGGTACTCGGACAGAAAGACTCTGAAAGTGCTTAACGGTCAACTAAAGGAACGCATGAGAGGAAAAACAAGGGCCAGTATCGATAGTATCGATAGTTTAATTTTGACACCACTATCGATGGTTTGTTAGCACTATCGATACTATTGGTTTTTTGTAATGTGACGGCAATGTCTCCAGAATATCATATGCTGGTAGTGCTGTCATAGATATTCTGCTGTGATATTCAAATATGTGGGTATGAAACTAAAAACTACTTGACCGATTGATCTGAAATTTAGACACAATGGATGACAATATATGTCCGAGAAGGGTTTCGGGATAATATTTGTAGTGTTTGGACAAGAGGGCGTGTTATCGCCCATACAACTCAAATCTATCATATCGAATAATGTCAGATTTATGAGCCGGAAAGCATTGATATTTGGTATAACGTCATCCCATGGAACTGTCGTTGCACTGGCAAAATTTCGTGGGCGTTGTTGCTTTTGTTACAAAAATTTGCTGATCTCTTTGGAACTATAAGTCGCACATGAATGACATTCTATGCGAAGACGCAACCTTCGACTGCAAAAATGGGGTAGGTATTGAACAAAAGGGCGTGACATTGCCCATATGTCTAAAATTTTTATTACTACAAGTCTCATAGCATTAAAACAGGTAAACTCAAAATCTACATATCAAACAATAGGCATACGTATCAAAATTGGGGTCTTGGTAGAAGCTTTCAATATAAATATTGTTCAGTACAATTGCCGGGTGTATATATTAATATATGAGGCAATTTTGATTTATTCGATAGTATCGATATTTTTTTTCTAAAACTATAAAAAATATCGAATGGGTTAACTGTTGATAGTTTCCCAGCTCTGACGGCTAGTTGGAACAACCTAAGCTTCTGCACGATTTGCAAAACCCTACTTAAGTCCTATGACGAAAGAGGAACGAGATTCGTACTAACTCTTCCAAGAATAGACTGTAGACTGACATACCATTGTCTGTCTACTTTCTGAATAGATCGTGTAGAAGGAACACTGTACAGAAAATTAATCGATTATTTATTCATATTCGATCATTAGCTCTAAAAACATTAGTTCAACTTGATTAAAAGAATTGCTTAAGAAAACTGATTTAAAGCCAAAATTATTTCTGAGAATCCCTTTCAACACTTTAAGTTCCTTCTTCCTTCTTCCTTCCTTCTTTCATTCTCTGTTCTTCATTTTATTGCAACATTTGAAATGCTTACAACACAGCTATAAATATTGACCTTTGACCCGTGGTTGGTACACGCCTTTGGCCAGTCTATGTTAAACGAAGCTCTACCCAGCACCGCTAATGTTATTAATATCGATTGCAACACATTGAAATAAAATTAACGGACTTATTGCCTTGAACGGTGGCACACAGCTGACGTCAACAAACTGGCTGTGTTTGTGTGTGTGGCTGGGAGTTCGAGGCAGTGGCGGATTCAGGGGGGGTTTTGGGGGTTGAACCCGAAATATTAGGGTCGACTTTAAAATTACACACAAATTAAAAGGCATTTTATGAATATTAAAGAATTACGTTTTTGAAACCACCCCCTCCAAAAATATTTTTCTGAATCCGCCCCTGGTTTGAGGGCATCTGGCATACAAACTTACAGCATACCAATGCTCTGATTTCTTTACTATTTATATCTGCTCAACAACAACAACAATAACAACAACAACATTCTTATCTCCCACAGCTGTTTGCTGCTGTTAATCAGCTTAACCATTCGCCTTCTAATTGAGTTCTTCAGAGCTTAACTGGTTGCCAGCGTCTTTATGTAGCTATTTATATATTGTTGTTGTTGTTGTCGCCAGGAGCTTAAATTTACCTTCAACTAATAACGTATTAATATATCCGAAACTAAGCGCAACTACGTCTAAATCAAAGTTACTGGCAGCAACATTCTCAAAGCATTCGGCGAGTGCGAAAAGTTCAGCTTTGATTACACTTAATTGTGGTTGTGGCTTTATTGAATATGCGCACATAAATCCTTCTCGCTGAATGTGCGCTTCATGGCAAATAAGATTATAACTGACGCCCATTCGCCAAATAGACAAATAGCCAAATAAATACAACGAATTCCTTCCCAAACAGCAAAGCCGAAACGCTCTAAAGGCACCTGAAGTTGACTTGTTCAACTTAGTTTGGCTTTCAAGGACATGACAGGATAATTACGAGTAGCTCGATGGCATTTGAGTACAAAATATGAATTGAATAAATTTACTACTGGCGGTGAATTTTAATTCGCAAATGTATTGTTTTTTGTGCGCGTAGGTTTTAAGCTTATAACACCGTGCGACAAAAAATAAAAAAAATTTTTCACACCGGAAAAAATCCATATGGATGTGAAACTAGAGACCAAACATAGTAATACTGCGTACTCATTTTTTCATTTCTACATCCTTTGTCCTTTTAAAGGACTTCAAAATTTTGAAGGGGATAAAAAATAAACAAAATTTTTAAAATACTTAACCTCGTTAGAATATGGCGATATGTATATCAAATGAAAGAGAAAAGGCTCACGAATTGAAATAAAATTGATTTTTTATCTATTTGTAAGAAAAGGTTATGCAAAAGGTCCTTTGAAAATTTTAATCCTTTATATCCCTGAAAATTTACATCGAATTTTCTTGAAAAGTAAGTATGTTGAAACCCCAAATGTCGTTGATCACGTGTCAAAATTTCATTATTCTCGCTTCATTGATTTTGTATCTTTTTATTATTTAAAATACTGATACTCAAATAAATTAGAATTTTTGTACTTCATTCGAATTGCAGCTTCCGCCTTTTTTTTAATAACTCTCGAACCAATAAAGTTAGAGTAATGAAATTTTGATACGTAATCAAGGAGATTTGGGGTTTTAACATACTTACTTTTCAAGAAAATTCGATATAAATTTTCAAGGATATCAAGGATTACAATTTTCAAAGGACCTTTTTCATATCCATTTTTTACAAATAGTTAAAAAAGCAATTTTATTTCAATTCTTGAGCCTTTCCTCTTTGATTTGATATACATATCGCCATATTCTAACGAGGTTAAGTATTTTTATGTTTTTTTTTTATTTTTTATCCCCTTCAAAATTTTGAAGTCCTTTTAAAAGAACAAAGGACGTAGAAATGAAAAACTGAGTACGCAGTATTACTATGTTTGGGTTCTAGTTTCACGCACATATGGATTTTTCCCGGTGTGAAAAATGCTGTCGCATGGTGTAACATGAATCGCCCAATGCACTTCAACTAATTTCGTATTATTGAGTGGCAATACTCCAATGTGGCATCGAAGCCTTTAAGCTTTTAATTTTGCGCTTGTTACAGTTAATTGTTCGGCTGTAGCGTTGCAATCGCCGTTGGCCGCATTGTTTGTGTGGCATGACGCCAATTAATTTGCATTTAGCTGGAATTCCTTTATAATCCATAACGCGGCCCATTGAAACCGAATACCCGCGCATAAATAAATAAACAAAAGCATTAGCTAATGCGGCATATTGTCTGCCCAAACGCCGTTTCCAATCAGCCAAATGCATTGGCTGCCAATTTGTTGTAAAATTGTTTCAATTATTCAGCGTGTTGTGTAAGTTAATTGTTTGGAAAATGCTTTCATCGTGCAATCAGTGGGCGAATTCAAGTGCGGCGTCAAATTCGGAATGCATAAATAATAAATAATGAAATGGTTATGGAAATTGTCGCCACTGACCATACGGCCAAATTTTTGCTGTTTGCCTACACTGAAACGGGTGCAAATAATTTAAAAATGTTACTAATCTACTAACTTCATGAAATGCTTTTACTTTGAAACTTTCGTTCGATCAAATTCAAAACTGTAATTGAAAAATTAAATTTAGTGGAGGAAAGAATTTTATTTAAAGAAAAAAATTGTCAGTTCAAACAAAAATTAGGACAAATTGAGACAAATTTAAGGAAACTATCTCTTTTGGAGATCTCTTTTGGAGATAGCTTCCTTTCTCTTTTGGAAATAGCTTCCTTCGTTAAAGGAATAGAAACGTTAATGCATACTTGAGCTGATAGAAACGCTGATATAGACAAACTGTTATAAATTTTCTGGGCGTTCCGTGGAATTAGCAACAAAAGTGACCCATTTCTGTAAAGCTGAAGAGTTCTACCACAAAAACAAATGCAAATTTCAAACTGTCATCTCATCTGATTCAGGAAAAATGTTTGAGAGAAACGCTGGTTTGTATATAAAAACTTTTGCAGATTTTATTTGTTTATTTATTTCAGTTTTTGAATATAAAATTCTTATAGACTATTTAAAAATAAATTAGACTTAAACTTAAACAGCCAACTTGGAGTTGAGAAATGAATTAAACATGGGTTTAGTGAAAGACAGATCAAACATGAAGAAGACCGACAGCTAAGTCTCTAGAAATAGGTGCGTTACGACCAAAGCTCGTTCTAGAGAACTCAACCAAGAATTGCGCAAAACGTGTCTGAAGGAACGAGTAAACGCAATGAAATTTAATTTTCCCAGAACAATAGAATAGTCAATGTTTTCATTGACTATATTGAAAACAAAAGACTTGGAAGCGAGAGATCTTCTGGTTTTAAAGATTTAAGATTGAACAGTCCACTTTGTGAGCTTTCCATCGAGATAGCAACTGGATCCACCAACTTTTGAAAAACTGAAGAATTCTTCTACAACAACCAGTGCAAATTTATGGCAACTAACTCTTCTGACTTAGGAACCATGCTCGAGAGAAATGCTCATGCAAACCTACAAGTATATCGATCAGACTGATACAAACACCGATGCCGATATGCTTTCAATTTTCTAAGCCTTCTGTCAAAATCGATTCAAAAAACATTAATAGTAAATTGGAGTTTTCCACAATGCACAGATTACACTACTCGACAAAAAATGGGTCATTCGCGTGCACCTAAAAACAAAAATATCTTCTAGACTAACTTTGGGCCACGGAATACGAAACTGAAAATAAAAAAATGTTTTTAAGAAGCGTTTTCGAAAAATCTTCCAAAAACCAGGGTTTTCCCTGTTGTTTCAGTTATGAGTACATATCTCGTAAACGAATCATCCGACTAACACAAATTGTCCGGCGGTCAGAAGATAATTCCTTAGCCCTTCCAACGATATATATCATAGATGTCTAAATCAGATGGAAGATGGGGAAGTTACTGACGGTGAAAGTTGTAAAAAAAATTTAAAAAATCGTACATTTTCGAATGTTTTTCATAGATTAAATAAATGATCTCCTCTGGTTTTAAAATCTAAGATGAAAGATATATTATTTGAGCAAATATTAAGCCTAACATCAATAGAATTGAAAAAAAAATTACAAAGTTATGATGCACTGAGTGAAAACGCCAACTTTACATTTATGACACCGTGCGAAACAATTTTTTTTTGCTGAGACCCATCCAAATGGTGATTACCTTCTTAAAGGACTTTAAAAATTTAAGGGCATACAAATTTAAAATATTTTTTTAAATATTTGCGGTTGTGCAATGATGAAGATATGGCTATCAAATGAAAGACGAAAATTGTCTCCTTTTAACTAAATTTTCTATTTTGAACTTTGAGGACCAAAATATGTCAGGTAAGGAAAACATACATGTTTTGGATCTCAGTCTGTAGATTGATACATTTAAATTTTATTCTATTTCAAAGTTCTGGAAATTCTTCGGAAGTGAATTTTTCGATTTTTACAATGTCTGAAATTATGCAACAAAGAAGTGTGATTAAATTTTGTTTTCTGAATTGAATAACATTGAGAATTATGCAGAAGGCTTACAGGGACCAAGTTCTATCAAAAACAACATTTCATTGGTAGAAAATGTTTGAAAAAGGCAGACAACGCGTTGAAGAAGAAGGCCGTTCCGGGGCACCATCCACATCAACTGATAAGTAACACATCAATCAAATCAAGAATTGGTGCTTGGAAACCGTCGATTAACAATAAGAGACCTTGCTGATGATATTGTCCAGTCAAAAGAATCAATCAATACCATTTTGAAAAATGTTTTAGACCTCAGAAACGTCAAATCTGGATTGGTACCGAAAACACTGATAATGCCCCATGCCCTCGTTCTTCGAGACCATATCGTTAAAAATTCGGCCCATGTTGTTCTGAACCCGCGTCTTCGCCTGACTTGAGTCCATGCGACTGCTGGCTATTCGGTAAACTCAAAAGACTGCTCCGGGAACATTGTTTCGGGTCGATTGAGGAGAGAAAAGCCGAATCGAAGAAGGTGTAGAAGGCTATTCCACATGCTTCGAAGACTGAAAAAACGATGGCATAAGAACATTGCATCGAGGGTGGAGTACTTTGAAGGTGATAAAATAGATTTAGAAGAATAAATAGTGTTACGAAAATGAGTTCTCTATAGGCTTATCTCGTCTCTATGGATTGTGCTTGAAAATAAAACCACTTCAATTATTTAGCGCCAACGCAGTCAAAAACCAGCAATTACTTTATTTACAAATTTACACTTTGCTTATCTCTACACTTGCTACTGCTTATTGGACTATTGCATCTTTCCCCTTTACTTGCTCAAATCAGACTCTCTGTGGTGCAGCCGGCTGCCTTTTATACTTGTCTGCTTATCGTGCCGATTGTTCTCGCAAATTCCAGTTGAACTATCTCTCGATCGTTCTCGCACATCTCATTACCATCGCGAGCCATCCTTGCCATATCGAAATTATAGCAAGTCTGCCGTACTCTAAAGTGCGTGCCTAAAAGTATGCCCGTAAAAGCATTCATGCATGGCACAGCGACAGAGTGCCTCATCGTTACAATAGATATTTTTAATTTTATAATACAATTCTGGGTATTTTTAGGACACCGGTAGTAGTTCACATCAAAGTCGTTTTTTATTTGTCATCCCTCGTATGCTCAATACAATTAACCGATAATGCTACAAATATTTCCAAATTGATTATTCAGAAATATATCTTTATAGCCATTTCTTCCATTCATACTTCTCACTTTCAATCAGCACATTCCTTGGTATACAACACTAATCACTCTTTCCTCATCCTTAATTTTGCTTTCATCATTTTTACTAAAAAAAATTAATACAAAAAATACAAAAAAGTGCCTCGTCACTTGTTCTGTTGACTTTGTGC
This sequence comes from Melieria picta, assembly GCA_964056695.1. Classification (NCBI taxonomy): domain Eukaryota; kingdom Metazoa; phylum Arthropoda; class Insecta; order Diptera; family Ulidiidae; genus Melieria; species Melieria picta. The sequence continues at coordinate 128,448,938 of OZ057399.1, read as the reverse complement.
GCAAAACAGATTATTGCATTTCTCGGCAACGCGGCACGGCAGCAATGCGGCCAACCCTTTCAATGTTGTGACACATTTTGTGCGCTTAACTTCAGGTCATTCGATATGAAAGTGACGCACAAAAGCGTATAACAAGTCCACCTAATGGCGGCAAATGTCAGCGAAAAAAGTGCGGGTTGCATAAAGTATGAAACGTTATGAAATTTTAATATGGCCGCAAATGAGCTGCTGAGTCAAAACGACGACTATGCACAATCACACCAACACCAACACACACACACGTAAGTACGAAAGTACGAGACTATGCAAATGGGGGCAGGCCAAAGGATCGCAACAAAAAGTAGGTGAAAACTTGCGCTAAACAATGAGCATAAAGTACACAAACAATGCGATAAATGCAAACTTGCCATCCGCCTTCGGGGTGTTGTGAGTGGCATTGCGCGCGAGTTGTGTATGTATGTGTGTGTGTGTGTGTGTGTGTGTGTGTGTGTTTAGCTGCACGCCAGCGTTGAGTTTATTCTATTTTTGCTACGTTTTATTATTATGATTTCTTACATAATGCAACAGCGCCATCTGTTTTTATTATGCATTACATTGGCGCAAGTAAACAATGGTGGCAACTATAACAAACAACAACAACAATTATACTAGCGCCTCTACTGTGTTGGTTAGTGTGCAGACAGCGGCGCACTTTTTTTAAGTTGCAATTTCAATCTCTGCTACTTACCAGCGGCGCTCTCAATAACCCCCTCGACCCCTACCACCGGCCACTCGTTTCCACTCTTTTTTACAAGTTGCTTTTATTATTCGTTTTTTTTAATGTTTTATTTAATTTTTTGTGTCCCACTTTTGCTTCACTCTTTTTCTTGCATTGTTTTTGTTGTGGTTGTTATTTGACAGCAGCAGCAGCAGCATTATGTTGCTGAAATTCTGTGTAAATTGAATTGGATTTTTTTCGTTTCGCTTTTACTTGGCTGTTGTTGTGTATTTGTTGCAGTATTGACTCAGCATGTACACAGTGCTTCTCCTTCTTATTTTTTCATTTCGCAAGGAGGCAGACAGATTCATTTTCAGTGCTGTTTACCGCCGTTGTTGATTTTCCAACGTCGCCCGCTTTGCCATCAGAGCGACCAGGCGTTAAAAACGCCTCACATTCGATCACAATCAACCAAAGCGTTGTGCAGTCTTTAAGATATTTGAGACGTGGCAGCCAGAAGCTTTGAAGCGGCTTGTAGCTGTGTCTCAGTAGATGAAAGTCGCAGCAATGAAAGCGAACGCGTTGCTACGAACAGGCAAATGCGCTCTGTGACGCTGACATCAGACGCTGCTGGGTGCGGAAAAACCGTTGCTGTCAACTAGGAATCAGTGGAATGCCATTTAGCGGATGTGGATATGAATAATTTTTCGGAGAGACTTTGTAGTCGGATTTTCAATACGAATGCGAATGTAAATGCGGGTGCGATAATATTTTCGAAGAGTATACGAATGCGAATTTTATATGCGAAGGCGGATGCAAATAGAGATGAAAATATTTTTCAAATAAAGATATGAATGCTATGATATGATTTTTATTGGATAGACGACTGTTTAGATCGGTACTGATTTTTATTTTATTTTATTATATTTTATTTTATTTTATTTTATTTTATTTTATTTTATTTTATTTTATTTTATTTTATTTTATTTCATTTCACTTTATTTTATTTTAATTTAATTTATTTTCATTTAATTTCTTTTATTTTATTTCATTTCATTTCATTTCTGCTTGTAGCAGAAATGATTTATTGATTTATTTTATTTTATTTTACTTCATTTAATTTAATTTTATTTAATTTAATTTTATTTTATTTTATTTTATTTTATTTTATTTTATTTTATTTTATTTGATTTTATTTTAGTTTATTATATTTTATTTTATTTTATTTGATTTTATTTCATTTTACTTTATTTTATTTTCATTTAATTTATTTTATTTCATTTCATTTTATTTCATTTCATTTCATTTCATTTCATTTCTGCTTGTAGCAGAAATGATTTATTGATTTATTTTATTTCATTTAATTTCTTTTCATTTCATTTCATTTCATTTCATTTCATTTCATTTTATTTTATTTTATTTTATTTTATTTTATTTTATTTTATTTTATTTTATTTTATTTTATTTTATTTTGTTTTATTTTATTTTAATTTATTTTATTTTATTTTATTTTATTTTATTTTATTTTATTTTATTTTATTTTATTTTATTTTATTTTATTTTATCTTATTTGATTTGATTTGATTTGATTTAATTTGATTTGATTTGATTTGATTTGATTTGATTTGATTTGATTTGATTTGATTTGATTTGATTTGATTTGATTTGATTTGATTTGATTTGATTTGATTTGATTTGATTTGATTTGATTTGATTTGATTTGATTTGATTTGATTTGATTTGATTTGATTTGATTTGATTTGATTTGATTTTATTTTATTTTATTTTATTTTAATTTGTTTTATTTTATTTTTATTTAATTTTATTATTTAATTTTATTTTATTTTATTTTATTTTATTTTATTTTATTTTATTTTATTTTATTTTATTTTATTTTATTTTATTTTATTTTATTTCATTTTATTTTATTTTATTTTATTTTATTTTATTTTATTTTATTTTATTTTATTTTGTTTTATTTTGTTTTATTTTATTTTATTTTATTTTAGTTTATCTTATCTTATTTTATTTTATTTTATTTTATTTTATTTTATTTTATCTTATTTTATTTTATTTTATTTTATTTTATTTTATTTTATTTTATTTTATTTTATTTTATTTTATTTTATTTTATATTTTATTTTATTTTATTTTATTTTATTTTATTTTATTTTATTTTATTTTATTTTATTTTATCTTATCTTATCTTATTTTATTTTATTTTATTTTATTTTATTTTATTTTATTTTATTTTATTTTATTTTATTTTATTTTATTTTATTTTATTTTATTTTATTTTATTTTATTTTATTTTATTTTATTTTATTTTATTTTATTTTATTTTATTTTATTTTATTTTATTTTATTTTATTTTATTTTATTTTATTTTATTTTATTTTATTTTATTTTATTTTATTTTATTTTATTTTATTTTATTTTATTTTATTTTATTTTATTTTATTTTATTTTATTTTATTTTATTTTATTTTATTTTATTTTATTTTATTTTATTTTATTTTATTTTATTTTATTTTATTTTATTTTATTTTATTTTATTTTATTTTATTTTATTTTATTTTATTTTATTTTACTTTACTTTACTTTACTTTACTTTACTTTACTTTACTTTACTTTACTTTACTTTACTTTACTTTACTTTACTTTACTTTACTTTACTTTACTTTACTTTACTTTACTTTACTTTACTTTACTTTACTTTACTTTACTTTACTTTACTTTACTTTACTTTACTTTACTTTACTTTACTTTACTTTACTTTACTTTACTTTACTTTACTTTACTTTACTTTACTTTACTTTACTTTACTTTACTTTACTTTACTTTACTTTACTTTACTTTACTTTACTTTACTTTACTTTACTTTACTTTACTTTACTTTACTTTACTTTACTTTACTTTACTTTACTTTACTTTACTTTACTTTACTTTACTTTACTTTACTTTACTTTACTTTACTTTACTTTACTTTACTTTACTTTACTTTACTTTACTTTACTTTACTTTACTTTACTTTACTTTACTTTACTTTACTTTACTTTACTTTACTTTACTTTACTTTACTTTACTTTACTTTACTTTACTTTACTTTACTTTACTTTACTTTACTTTACTTTACTTTACTTTACTTTACTTTACTTTACTTTACTTTACTTTACTTTACTTTACTTTACTTTACTTTACTTTACTTTACTTTACTTTACTTTACTTTACTTTACTTTACTTTACTTTACTTTACTTTACTTTACTTTACTTTACTTTACTTTACTTTACTTTACTTTACTTTACTTTACTTTACTTTACTTTACTTTACTTTACTTTACTTTACTTTACTTTACTTTACTTTACTTTACTTTACTTTACTTTACTTTACTTTACTTTACTTTACTTTACTTTACTTTACTTTACTTTACTTTACTTTACTTTACTTTACTTTACTTTACTTTACTTTACTTTACTTTACTTTACTTTACTTTACTTTACTTTACTTTACTTTACTTTACTTTACTTTACTTTACTTTACTTTACTTTACTTTACTTTACTTTACTTTACTTTACTTTACTTTACTTTACTTTACTTTACTTTACTTTACTTTACTTTACTTTACTTTACTTTACTTTACTTTACTTTACTTTACTTTACTTTACTTTACTTTACTTTACTTTACTTTACTTTACTTTACTTTACTTTACTTTACTTTACTTTACTTTACTTTACTTTACTTTACTTTACTTTACTTTACTTTACTTTACTTTACTTTACTTTACTTTACTTTACTTTACTTTACTTTACTTTACTTTACTTTACTTTACTTTACTTTACTTTACTTTACTTTACTTTATTTTATTTTATTTTATTTTATTTTATTTTATTTTATTTCATTTTATTTTATTTTATTTTATTTTATTTTATTTTATTTTATTTTATTTTATTTTATTTTTCGAGCATCCAAATGCGAATATACATAAATGTAAAATTGTTTCTTTAAGTTAGGATGTGATATGTGATATTAATTTAAAATTGTTTCCATGTGTACTGCGAAAAGGACTTCAATGGACTCTATGCCAATAAGGACTTTGATGCGATGTCGAATGCGAATTTGTCCTCCTCATGTGGATATTTTTTGCAATTATATTTATAAATACCGATTTTGTGTGCGAAAGCGAATACAATCAGCGCGGTGACGATTTCGGTTGCGAATGAGAATTTATTTTTTGTTTTAGAAAAAACATACAGACGCAGATTAAAAACCCAAAAGCTTTTGCTTATCCTTTCCAATGCGGATATCTAAAACATTCAGTTGCTTTGTATATATTAATGCCGTCTACATTCCCTACTACAAACATCCGTTCATACTCATAATTTTAAGTGTTTTGCCAATACAGCACAGTATCAGGTATCCAGTTCCAGCTAAATTTGCATAGAAAACACCAAAATGGGCGGTGCGTTGTTGTAGGCGCCAGCCACAGGACAGTGGGACGTACACGACTGTGTCTGATTAAGGTGGAAAATGTCAGGTCAGAGCGAATATAAATAAAGTGAAAAACGCGCACGAGTCGACCCAAAGGGTTGGGGCCCATTTCAAGGATTAACTGCGCAAGAGGCGATAACAGAAAAAAGGGAAACAGCAGCCACTGGGTTGAGGACATGAGGCAAAGTGAAAGTATTCAGCATGTTTGCGAATTAATAAATTGAATCTCTCAGCGGCAGCACAACAGGCCGTGAAGTATGAAGATGGGTGCGTACTTGGAAAATGAAAATAAAATAATTAAAATCTCGAGATTTCGAGGTTCACTCTAACCGTGCAACAGTGTAACGTGTTAAATTGAGGTCAAATTAATTTGGTATAAAATTTATTACGGTCACTTGCAAGGTGCTCATCCAACTAGTTTATGAACACTGGACTCCTAATTGCAGTCAACTGGCTTAAAATTATGTAATGGAATTGCAATTTAATGCAGGCAGCTCAGTGTCTGTGTGTAGTTGCTGGTGTCTGTATGTACAGTACATATAAATATACACAACTTTGAATTGTGGATGGAAATTCAATACAAATTTCAGGACCTTTCGCACAATTCGTACAATGAACCAGTCCACAAAACTTCTTCATGCCATGACTTGGCACAGTTTGCACTAATTTCGAGCATTTACTGTGGCTGTGAATTATGAGCAGCGTTAATTTGTGGGAAATTGCCACTATTGATTGGTATCAATAACCGTCAAGTATCAAGCAATGCAATTAGCAGACAAAGTTTCAGCAATAAGCAACGAGAGGAGATGGATGGATGGTGTATGAGGTTAGGGCAAAGTTGAGGTTAGGTGCCTAACCTAAACTCAACTTTCTTAGCTAATTGAAAATTATATTTACACAGAAATAATTAAGGATATAGAATGGAATATTTGTTGGTTGAATTAAGAGAAAAAGCTATAATATGCAGAACATATCATAAAGAAGAAGAAGATATGAACCTGGTATGGTTGAGATATCTTAGCTGCGTCATAAGTGAGTTATAAGGCTTCGGTGAATAGGATTTTGATGGCAAGATTTGATTAGAAGATGGCTTGGAGATGTTTTGAGTGGAATAAGTACGAGTAGGATAGAATGAATGTGCATTTCTTTGAAAGTGGGATGTGAGTAAAATATGAATAGGAAGAACACGTTGAGCACATAAGCAGAACACGGAGACAGCGTGGCTGGTATATGAAGAGCCCTTGAATGCGTTGCGAAAAGAACGGCCTTGAGTTTGACTATGATAAGAGGATAACAGAAAAAGATGTGGATAGGATTTTCCATCATTTTCAAGTTTACTACCCTAAGGTCCGTAGTGGGAAAGACTATGTTCAGAAGAAAGTGCAGGAGAACTTGCCCCGCAGAGAGCAAATGAGGAGCTGCATTCCGACGAGGTGATGTTGCTGTTTTGCCTTTTAAAATTCAATTTATCGATGAGTGTAAAGAAATACCAAATTTTCTTACATACACATTTCCTTCGGCATATGGGAAAATAAAAAGACAACAGGAAAAAGATGTAGATAGGACATAGATCTCGCCTATGTATATGAAAGAATTAATAGAACATGGGGAGCGTATGAAAAAGTTTTGGAAAGTATATGAAGAAGATGTAGTGAAGATAAATACAAAGAAACGACATAAAAAAGAATTGATCCAGTATGCAAAGGATATGTAAAGCAACACAGGACTGTGATACGCATCAAGCTTCAAGAGGACAGGACTGCGAGGATAGTGGATATAGATCATATTATTACAAACTTTATGAAAAGTGAGGCGTTGTGAGTCACAAATGCTTTTTGTTTGTTTTTTTTTTAATTGTAATTTTTTCTTCATTATACCTAAGATCATTGTTGTGTGCTTTTTTGGAATCAGAGTTGCTAATACTTTAATTATAAGACTCGAAAGAATCTTATTGTATTGGCATATCAATTTTTTAATAAATGGAATTAAATAAATGAAATGAAATAAATTAAATGAAATGAAATGAAATGTATGGTCAAGTCACTGATATGAGTAGAAAATAGAGAGGAGACATGATTGGAAGATGAAGAAAATAATCAAATATTTGAGAAGAAGAAGAGAAATGGTTTGGTATGAAAAAGTATTGATTTGATATAAAAAGTATGTAGATATGTGGAGAATGTAGAGAGGACATGAATTGAATATGGAGAGAAAATAATTAACGTGGAACATGGAGAAGATAAGGAATGATTTCGAAAACATATACATAATAGAATGTCAAGAGATGGTATATGAAAACAAGTAGATGACAGGAAATGATAGGATTGTAAAGGGTAGAATGTGTAAAGGTTGAGAGACAATATGTTAAAGCTGTATGGATCTATCCAATCTTGCATCTATCTATCTAGATGGAAGATTGGATAGATACGTTTACGTAGGTTAGGTTAGAACATCAAGAGATGACATATGAAAGAAATGGTATATGATAGAAAACGATACGAATGTAAAGGGTAGAATGTGGAAAGGTTGAGAGACAATATGTTTAAGGTGTATGGAAAGATATAGGATATATTGGATAGATATGCTAACGTAGGTTAGGTTAGAATGTCAAGAGATGATATATGAAAGAAATGCCAAATGATAGGAAATGATTGGAATGTAAAGGGTAGAATGTGGAAAGGTTGAAATGTTGATAGAAAATATATTAAAGGTTTAGGGAAAGATGTGGGATAGATGAGATAGATACGCTTACGTAGGTTGGGTTAGAAATTCAAGAGATGGTATGTGATAGAAAACTATAGGAATGTAAAGTGTAGGATGTGGAAAGATTAAAAGACAATATACTAATGTATGGAAATACATAAGTGGAAAGATATAGGTTAAAATGGATAGATACACTTACGTAGGTTAGGTTAGAACGTCAAAAAATGACATATGAAGAAATGGTAAATGATAGGAATGTAAAAATGTTAAAGGTACTACTGTGTCCAAAAAATAAGGTGACATTGTATTTATTTTGAAAATTCTTTATTTATTCTTCCTAATCAATTTCATCCCCTTCAAAGTAATCCCCTCCCGATGCAATGCACTTATGCCAACGGATTTTCCAATCTTCGAAACACTGATTGTAGTCACTTTCCGGGATGGCCCTCAGTTCCGTCTTCGCTGCGGCTTGAATCTCCCCTATCGTATCAAAACGGTGTCCCCGGAGCGGTCTTTTGAGCTTGCTGAACAGCCAGAAGTCTCACGGCGCCAGATCAGGTGAATACGGTGGTTGCGGAACGATATGGGTTGAGTTTTTGGCGAAATGATCCCGAATTACGAGTGCAGTATGGGATGGTTTCGGTGGTGTAAAAACCAAGAATTGTCTTTCCACAATTCCGGCCTTTTTAGGCGGATAGCGTTAGGCAAACGACGCATAACGTTCAAAAAATATTCCTTGTTGACTAAAAAAAAAAATAATTCTCCAAATCCTTCGACGCGCGCAGTTTAATGTCACCTTATTTTTTGGACACAGTAGTATATGGAGAGATATAGCATAGGTTGGATAGATAAGCTCATATTTGTAGGTTAGGTTTTATTGAGACCAATACATGAAAGTTATATAAATTACGTGAGTAGATTATGTACATAGACATGATTTGTACTATGAGATTTTTTATACAAAACATGTTTTTATATGAAAAAGTAAATTGTATAAAACATGGGTATGATAAAATAGGATGACACTGTGACCTTGTACCTTCTAGATATGATATTATCCTGTTATGGCACTTAACACAAGGACACTTTCATCTATAGAACCTCTGTTAGACCGAAGACTGCCTACAATATATTACTATCGATAAAGAGATATAGAAAGAAGGTTTATGGTGCTTACATATTTATGTGTTATGGTGCAGCATATTAACCCAGATATGCCGAAGGTCCTATATGTAACTACACCTATTTACTTTTCAGGGCATCGATTAGCAATTTTAAAACACAGTTACCGCAGCACCTTCGTACGGTCGGCATATAAGGGTTAAAGCTTTAACCCTTTCGACCCCGAATTTTACCCTGTGTCTCGATATTACTTTTTTGGTATTTAAATCATGAAGTGCCTAAAGAGTGTGCACACGATATTTGAAGTCGTCACGCATCTTTGTTAGAGTTATTTAATATTTATGAAAAAATACAAAATTATCACTTTTTGATTATTATTAAAGAAACAGGGTTTTGATGAAACGCGCCCAATTCGTAGACTTCAATTAGAACACAAACTTTCCCTGATATCGCTGCAAATTATTGGAAATTATTTTGGGGATAAAAGTAAAATTGTTTTAATTTGCTTTGAATTCACTTCTAAAAATATTAATTTGTTGGTGCCTACTTAAATTAAACCCATAAACCAATCGTAGCTTTTGCTATAAGATGACAAATAGGTGAAGTTGCTCTCAGGCTTTGGGGTCGAAAGGGTTAAATAGGGTTGTGTGATGTGACATGAAAAAAAAAAACACTCAAGAGATGTTGAATATACAGCAAAAAAACTCTTTTTCAGATACTTTAGCAGGTGAAGTACTTAAGTGGGTTGAGTACCAACTGTAAATAGCGCAAAGCGCCCACAAATGTTGGTTACTTGAACGGGGTTGGTTCTTAAGAGAGGAGGTACTTGTGCAGGTTTCACTGTAGCATCAATTAATCCTATTTGCGGTTATAAATATTAGGTAAGTTGCGGTCAACCAAAGTTGTTTTGAATGTGAATTGTGATAATGTATGTTGTTGCTGTCATTAAGTCACTCGCTGTCGCAGTGTCGACTAGTTAAGCTGTGAAGCAAATACAACAGCGCGTGCGCCTGAACACTTCCCACGCCAGCTCGTGTTATTGCAATTTACATTTCTCATTTACACTTGCAGCCGATGAAATGGAGATGTGCAGGAAAAGCAGTTTACTGCTTGAGAAATTTCATTACATAAACTCTAACTACACACACACACACACAGATGCACATATGGCGCACATGAGGCAGTAAACCGCATTGCAGCTGGTCTCATTCACATTTGGCCATAATTGAAAAACGGGTTAGTCGATTTTAAAAGCGAAGACGCTCGCACCAAGAAGCTAATCGCGCCAACTCGCTTGCGAGCAGACGTGTGTTAGACGCTGCCACGTAACGGCAGAAAGTGAAAGGAGTCAGCAGCGGCCGACAACCGACCGACAGCCGCCGGCGTGACGCTTTCGTCAGGCCAGGCGAGCACAATGAAGATGTGATACTTTACTGTTTCGTGCACTGGCTGAGGCGAACAATAAAAGTGAGCGCTCGTCGACGCCAGTATGCGCCATTCTAAAATTGCACTCCGACACGACAACGCGCCGTAATGAGCAAAAACAAAGCCGGCACAATGCCAAACTGCCACCGTGGACGGAGCCGCCGCGGACGGAGCAGCGCCGCCGCTGGCTAAACTTCCTTGTCATGGCGCTGATTGTGTGCGCCGCGCATGCAGAAAGTAATTTCATTTTCTGCGACGAATGCCGCTTGGCACATTTCTGCTGACCCAGTAATTAATATTGATTTTTATTTGTGCTGTGCGCGAAGTGACACAGGAGACAGCTGGGAGCTGGGGATGTCTTGTGCACTCGGCTCGGCGGAAATCCAATTGGCCGCACTAGCGGAAGCGAAGCGAATGCAATGCAAAAGCATTGAACGTAAACAGACATGATTGGGATTGGGATTGTCATCAGGCCTTGTTGTTGTTGTTGTTGTTGTGGACATCAGTTTATGCCGTAATTCGTTCAGCATTACTCACCGAAAACTCTAAACATTTTGTAAGGCCGTGTTTACATCGCTCGTCGCATTGTCACAGGCAGCTTTTTTACAGAAACTGCTTACAATTTGAAGAAAAAAAAACACGAAATCAAAATAAAAACAATAACAAACCGACAGATATGTAAAAAAAAACATGATTTTCTGTTTGTTTATGACATGACTTTAGTTGTCATAATTGTACATTTTATTTTTCATTTTGTCCCTGTTTTTTTGTTATATTTCCACAAAGGGTTGTCGACACAATTCGTTTTGAAAGTTGATTCGCTGTCTGTTGGCAAACACTGCAAAGCCATTAAAACGCTCTCTCGACTGGTGAATAGAAAATGTTTTGTATGTGACCAATAGTTATTTTTTTTTAATTTTATTTTTTTGCTAATACCTATTCATCGGCTGCATAAGTATAGGCCGAAGCCGATTGTCCAATTCTGTAAATACGAATAAATACTGTTAAATACGACCTCGACCGGTGAAGGTAAAATGTGTAGTATTTCACCAGTAGCCATTTTTGGCTGATACCGATCCATCGGCCGCATAACGACCGGCCGAAGCCGATTGCCTAACTAAATATTTAGTGGTATTTATAAATACGAAACCATGCAAATCGTCTCAGAAACTGAAAATTGATGGGATTCTTTAAAACTCGAGAAATTCGAATGTGTGAAAAATTCAAAAATTATTAGTGTCCGACCGAATATTCGGTTTCGGTTTCGGCCCAAATAAGTGTTTCGGTTTTGGTATCTGTTTCGGCCAAAAAATGACCGAACGGCCGAAACCAAAATTTTGTAGAATATTTTTTACATTTTATTGTGTAGCGAGTGAACAGCAAGAAGGAGTAATTTAGATGCCACCAATGTAAATAAACTTATTTTTTTTTAGCAAATAATATTAAATTATTAGCGAGTAAGGTACGAAAGGGTAATTTTTTATGTTTTTAAAAAATGAATAAATTGTTTTTATTAATAAGTATTTATTTATTTATTTATTTATTTTATTTTTAGAATTGTTTTAAAAAAATGTATCTTTTTTAAAACAATATGTAAAATTATAGCTATGACATCCATGGTCTTAAGCTAATTAGTTTATTTACTTAAGCTATTTTACAAATTAGATTTCGTTGTAAATATTACAGTATTTGGTATAACATATTAGCATCCTTAAATTTTCAGCAGTGGGGTTAGCAAGTAATGTTAGGTTGGCTTATGTGTTCTTTATTTACTTAAAGTAAAATTAATTTGTTGAAAAAAATGCTTGATGTGGTGATTTTTATTTCAATTAGAAAGTTTCGGTTTCGGGCTCGGTTTCGGCCGAATATTAAAAAAAAACCGAAATTCGGTTTCGGCCCAAAAAAGTTGTTTCGGTCGGACACTACAAATTATAGTAAAAAATTTCAATGTTCATATTTTAAAATTTACTCCACAACGTCATGTAAAAGATTAAAAAATATGTAGAATTCCATTATATAAATATTTGTATCATGAATACTTATATCAAATACTTGAAATCTAATGCTTAAAATTCTAATGCAGAACATAGAAATTCGTAAGCACTTGAAATTTTACATCGAAATGTCGTTTAAAACAATTTGAAAGTAAAACAAATTCTTAGGAAAATTCGATTCTGCAACACTTCGTAAAAAAATCGAAAATATTTACTTAACATTTTCTTCTGCCGTTTAGATTCGGCGTTAAACTGTAGGTCCCTTCCCTCCCTTCCTCCATTCGCTAGAAATGTGTGTTGTAACACATTTTGAAAAAAACCGTATTGCATACACATTAAAAATAATTAGGCCTCCGAATGTGTCTCTAACAGAGGCAACCACCATAACCTTACCTAACATTTTCTTAAGGCTTGATTACACGCCACTCTACTCGTTACGTGTAATCAAGCCTTTACTCTGAAAACTCGTCTCAGTAAAATCTTACAAAATATGTCAAAAAGCTGTCACACTTTTGTAATCTCGTTAGATGGAATATAAAAAAAGTCGAAAGTTGTTTGTAGTTTTGAACTAGTTTTCCACCTTTTGGACTTTCATACTCGTATTCGAAAAAAAATCTCCCATAGTTAGTCAAATTTCAAACTAAAAGTTAGGTTAGGTAAAGTTGGTTGGCTGAATAGACCACGCATAGACCCTGAAGGATCCCTAATGGTACAAAATGGAGCTCCTTAGCGTTAAGAACTGATGAAGTAATGATCGTTTAGAATGTATGTTTTTTTGCGAATTTAACTCTTCTGTCAATACGAAGGTACTTGAGTACTTTTTGCGTTTTTGAGGTAAAAATATCCTACTTTCAGCCAAGGAACGCTATGCTGATATTTTTAGTATCTTCCTAAAAATCAATTGGCTATCTATTAGATAACTTATATAGAAAGAACCATTATTTTGTATAACTTTTAGAACCGATTTCTGAACACTACCTCTACCCGGGTAACTTCGTATTGATGATAGGTGGAAGTTTTTCGTATTGAAACAATGACTTGATATCAAGTTTCCTCAACCAACTCAGGGAAATTGCGGGCCCTCAGGCATGTAGGGCGAGATCTCCCCCCACCGAGACCCCTGTTGAGTGTTTTCTCATTTGACAGCTGCACATCACTTTTGGCGCTTACATTCGCTGTCTCGTTTCATGTTAAATTAAAGCCGAATAAATAAATTTCTTACCGCTACCGAAGCTGACGCCGATTAATCGGCCAAACATTAGGCATTTTAATTGAATTTCCTGTCTAGTCACATTTATGTTCACGTGCTGTAAAAACCGCCAACTGGCTGCGGCATTTTGTGACCATTTCAAAATCATCACAAACGACTGCAATCAACAATGCGCGTCGCATCATCAATCAGCGCGACTCGCTGAAGAATGCAACAAGATTTTCTGGTTTTTCATTTTACTATTATGGCACTTATGCCAATGATGAGCATTTTGCTGCTCGCGACTAGCAGCGATGGCCAATACACGTAGAGGAGTATTAGGCAGCGTCGACGTAGTTGCAACTCACGAGTAGCAGAATGGTCATCACTGCATTGATAGGTTGGTAGTGCCAATGTCTGGTGGATTTATGCGAAAAATGATTGGCACCCAAGGCAAATAATCGAACAATTCACTAAGTGCCAAAGTGGTTAATTATTATCGAAGAAATTATTTCTTGCATTTAGGTAGTTCAACAAATTTTCAACTTTATTGCTAATAATTGTTTATTTAATATACCAACAATTTATATATAAAAATTATATAATTATAAATTGGTAAAAGAGATCATTAGCCAACATTAAATAAAGTCAAAATAGCTTTAATTATGTTTGTGTTAAATTTACAAAACTCCGATGGTTGCTTGTCTTCATGATCAGAACAGCGAAGTTCAAAATTTAGACATATTTACATATAACACCGTGCGACGGCATTTTTCACACCGGGAAAAATCCATATGTGCGTGAAACTAGAGATCAGATATAGTAATACTGCGTACTCAGTTTTTCATTTCTACATCCTTTGTCCTTTTAAAAGGACTTCAAAATTTTGAAGGGGATAAAAAATAAAAATATATAAAAAAGAATATTAGAATATGGCGATATGTATATCAAATGAAAGAGGAAGGCTCAAAAATTTAAATAAAATTTATTTTTTTATCTATTTGTAAAAAAAAGATATGAAAAAGGTCCTTTGAAAATTTTAATTCTTTATATCCTTGAAAATTTACATAGAATTTTTTTGAAAAGTAAGTATGTTAAAACCCAAAATCTTCTTGATCACGTGTCAAAATTTCATGACTCTAACTTTATTAGTTTTAAAGTTATTAAAAAAAAGGAGGAAGCTGCAATTCTAATGAAGTACAAAAATTCTAATTTATTTGACTGTCAGTATTTTAAATAATAAAAAGATACAAAATCAATGAAGCGAGAATAATGAAATTTTGACACGTGATCAAGGAGATTTGGGATTTTAAAATACTTACTTTTCAAGAAAATTCGATGTAAATTTTCAAGGATATAAAGGACTAAAACCTTTCAGGACCCTTTTCATATCCTTTTTTTACAAATAGATAAAAAAGAAATTTTATTTAAATTCCCAAGCCTTTCCTCTTTCATTTGATATACATATCGCTATATTCTAACGAGGTTAAGTATTTTTAATATTTTTTTTATTTTTTATCCCCTTCAAAATTTTGAAGTTCTTTTAAAAGGACAAAGGATGTAGAAATGAAAAACTGAGTACGCAGTATTACTATGTTTGGTCTCTAGTTTCACGCCCATATGAATTTTTTCCCGTGTGAAAATTGTTTTTAATTTTTGTCGCATGGTGTAATATGTTCAAATATTAAATTAAAAAATAATATAAAAATTCAACCTATTCCATTACACTTTCCACTCAATTTGCGTTGTTCCTACCAACACTTTGGGCTGCTAAACTTTGCTAATTTAAATTGCTGTAAGTTTGCCTTCGAGTGTAATTCTAAGCACAAAACACTGCACATTATTTATCTGAGCTCAACGTTGCCTTTTATCAGAGCGCAGCAGGTGCTAATTTCCTCCGGCACGCTGCCAAAATGCACTGAAACTTGAACTCGAATCGCGTCAGCGCGTGCAAATCAGTTGAGTAGATGCACTGAAGCTGCCGCTGGCACTGCCGGCGCCGGTTGTCATTATTTTACAATTGGCTGTTTTGAAGGTAAATGCCAATAACGATGATAACAGCGCGTTCGAGTGTGAAAATTGGAGCGCAAATACCCGAAGCTAATAAATAAAGAGCACAGTCTACACTTCGTGCAAGTAGAGTCACGCAGCGTCTGCGAAACCAGGTGACAGCTGGTAACTAATACACTTTCGAAGCTGCCAAGGACATTGTCTGCCAATGAAAACAATAATGTCACCCTGATTATTGACAACAGGTGTTGTTTTTATCTCCATAATGAGATATTAAGATGCTGCAAACACTGGCCAGTAATAAATTGAAGGGGTTGAGTTCTAAGGAAGGCCGCCGTGGCTCAGCTGGTTTGGGTGTTGAACAACAATTCTAAGGATTGGCCGAACTCAGGTTCGAATCTTCATTGTGGCTATCATCTATGCGATGAACGGAAGAGTCTTTCAGCTGTCTCTGCAGTAAAAAGCAAACTTTGGAAAGCAAAATTGCCTCTAAAGGCAGACAAAATAAAACTTATAGGTAGTACCTTTTATTCGTTAGGCCTTAGCCTCGTAATTGCATTCTTATATCTTTTACATACGTTCAGAGTGATGCACGTAAGGAAGATTTGGGGGTTCAAAACCCCCAAAATATCTGTTTGTTACAACAAGTTTGGGTGACAAATATGGTTCCAAATATAGCAACAGTGCCCGATTGCTCTAGTAGTAAATTTAATTTTTGAATTTTTTGAATTTTTTGAACTTTTTTAGTAAAGTTAATTTATATTTTTAGTTAATTTTAATTAGTAAATTTAGTTTTTAGTAATTTTTAGTAAATTAAGTAAATTTAATTTTGTAAAATTAATTGAATTAGATAGATGTAAATTTTACATATTTTATCAATGCAGAACCCTACAATTGCGAAAAAAATACTCACTCACATCGACTGGAATATAGTGAACTAGCAGTGCCCAGAGCTTTGCATTTATTATTTGCACAAATATTTCTGTTTTAAAGTGCTTTCACCATATTTTAAATCAATGGACCTATTAAATCATGTTTCTCCATACAAACTCTTAACCCATCGTTGAACCCCTCAGATTTTGATTTTCCAAAAAAAATTAAAAACACGTGTCGGTTTATTCATCATTTGGAGCACCTTCACCAAATTTTAAGTAAAAAAACCCATTAAATCATGTTTCCCCATAAAAACCTTTAACACTTTACTAACCTGTCGGATTTTGATTTTGAAAAAAATAAAAGACATGTGTCTAATTATTTTTGATTTCAAGTGTTATCACCGTATCTTAAGTCAACCTCTTAAATCATGTTTCCCTATACAAACTCTTAACCCACGGTTGACCCACTCAGATTTTATTTTTCCAAAAAATCAAAAAACAAGTGTCGGCTTATTTATCATTTGGAGTATTTTCACCAAGTTGGAGTATTTTCACCCATAAAAACATTTAACACTTTACTAACCTGTCAGATTTTGATTTTCAAAAAAATAAAAAAACATATGTCTAATTATTTTTGATTTCAAGTGTTTTCATCATATTTTAAGTCAACCTCTTAAATCATGTTTCCCTATACAAACCCTTAACCCACGGTTGGCCCCCGCAGATTTTGATTTTCCAAAAAATGAAAACCAAGTGTCAGCTTATTTATCAGTTGGAGTATTTTCACCAAGTTTGAAGTACAAAAACCCATTAAATCATTTTTCTCCATACAATCTTTTAACCCTTTGTTGAACCGTCAGATTTTGATTAAAAAAAAAACAAATTAAAAAGACGTGTCTAATTATTTTGTATTTCAAGTGTTTTCACCAAGTTTGAAGTCAATAGGTTAAAAAAATTCATGTTTCTCCATACAAACTTTTAACTTCTTGCCAACCCATAAAATTTTGATAAAAAGAAAATGAACAACATGTGTCTAATTATTTTCAATCTCAAATATTTTTATCAACTTTGGAGTCAATAGGCCCATTGATTCATGTGTTTTCACAGTTACTCTAAACAAACCATAACCCGTCGTTGACTCCGTCAGATTTCGATTTTCGAAACAATGAAAAACACGTATCGAATTATTTCAACTGTGAAATGCTTTTGCCAAGTTTGAAGTCAAAAGATAATAAAAGTGTTTTTACATACAAACTTTTAACCCTTTGTTTACCCTTTTGGATTTTTAAAAAATTAAAAACACGTTTTTAATTATTTTTTATTTGACCCTGTTAAATTTAGATTTTCGAAAAAATAAAGAAAAAATTTTCAATTATTTTTGATTTAAGGTGTTTACACCAAGTTTGAAGTCAATAGGCCCAAAAAGCCATGTTTATCCATACAAAAGTTTGTAAATCTCTTTGCTAAACCATACATTTTTGGTAAAAAAAAATTAAAAACATGTGTATAATTATTTTCAATTTCAAATATTTTTTATCAACTTTGAAGTCAATAGGCCAATTAATTCCAGTGTTTTGACAGTTACTCTAAACAAACTGTTAACCCGTCAGATTTCGATTTTCGAAACAATGAAAAACACGTATCGAATAAAAAGATAAAAAAATGTGTTTTTACATACAAACTTTTAACCCATTGTTTACCCTTTAAGTTTGGATTTAAAAAAATTATAAACACGTTTTCAATTATTTTTGATTTCAAGTGTTTCTACCAATTTTGAAGTCAATGGGCCTATCGCAGTTTCCCTTAACCCATTGTTGACTCTGTTACATTTTGATTTTCAAAAAAATAAAAAAAATGTTCAATTATTTTTGATTTCGAGCATTTTCACCAAATTTGAAATCAACGGGCCTATTAAATCACGCTTCTTCATAGAACACCTTAACCCATATTTGCCCATTTAGACCTCAGATTTCAATAAATTCCGTCTTAGCGGAGGTTCATCCTTTAAGATGTGCAGTTCAAATTTCACATTTGTAGCTTTAGCTTCAGTCAGTCAATCAATCAGTCAGTCAGGACAAAGAATTATATGTAAGTAGTTAGAAGAAGATGAATATATGAACTGCATTGGCTTAATTAACACAAAAACACTTTACATTAAATACGGTTTCAATGAACCGCCAGCCGACACATCGCAACGGTAATGTTGTTTACATTTTCATCTCATTTCCATTCAGCCGCTAGCTGTGCCGCTTCATTTTTCCCAGCATAAGTGAGCAGTTTTTTGTGCTGTCAGTTACATCAGCATCATTGTCGCCAGTCTGATGATCATCGTCATCGTCGTCGGCGTCGCAGCATCATCGCGCCATCACAACTTGTCACCTTGTTAATTGCATTGTTAACACTTTAACCCTTGAACGGCGCCAGGTATACAGTTTGCAGCAGCGCGCTGTGCTGCCAAGTGTGCGAGGTTAATTACAGGAAAGTGTAATTACCGCAATTACGGGCGCGTCCAGTAGCCGCGCAGCGAGTAGCATCCAACAGCCGATAGTCCGCAGTCGGTGGCCAGCGTGTGCCGGCGTCGCTTGAAAAATTGTTGTCGCTAAGCGAAATGCAAAAAAAAATATTGCGCACGCTGCCTTCACAAACGACTTAATACATCAAATAAATAAGCTGCAGAGAAATTTGTTTGCTGTGCTTTAATTTTTCGCAGCCATTCAGCGACTGTCGCCCACTGCCGCTTACAACATCAGCTACTGCGCTGTCTACGGGTTTTCACACACAACGGCAGATTGTAATCTAGTAAATAAATATGTAGGTACATACATACAACTACGTATGTTTGTTTAATCAATTTGCGTAAACAAATAAATCAATGCAGTCAAGTGTGAATGAGTTCAAAATTGATTTTTGCCTTCAACTCGTTGTTGTTTATTTTGATTTATTATTTTATTTTTTTATTATGATATTTTTTTATGTTTTTCTCTATGCATTAAATCATCATCGATTCAACGAAATAAGGACAATAAAATGATTACAATAAAATTATTACATTAACATTATTAACCCTGCATTACTATCGTCTATTACACCAACGCCATTACTAACTTTTACACAACTTTTTATTATCTGTTTTACTTATCCATTGAGGTAAAATAAACAAATATCAAATTTTTTCATAATCAGAACATCATAACATGAAAGATGCAAAAATAAATTGTATAATTTTGTTAATTCATTTATTTAATATAAACATTTGTTTATGTGCATCTCATTTCAAGAAAAAAAAGATTAAATAAAAAGTTGTATTGGGAAAATAGCCACATCTTGCACAATATTTAAGCTATGTTTCTTGGGCTTAGTGATTTAGAAAGCTAAAAAAAATAAGTAATAAATAATTATTTAATAATTTTTTTCGGACCGAGGTAAAATTTTGCATAAAAACTCAAACAAAAATCAACAATATACCTGCTACTTTTTAAGGTTATCAAACATGTCGTCATAGTTTGCGTTCTTTTCTGGCAATGTTGAATTGATTGATTCATAGCAACAGGTGCAGAGTGGGTTACTGTAGATTTTGCAAACATATATTTCACATCTTCAGCATATTGTTTTTGTTTTTCTATTTATATTTTTCATAGCTACATATAGTGACTTATTTTTAGTTGTGTCGAGAAGTTTGATGCTATTTGATCGCTGCAGCTCAATGCAAAAGAGTCCTGATTCAAATGAAACTTTTGACGAAATAAATCTTTGTTGGAGTTAATTCTAAGTAAAGTTGTGACAATTTTAGTTTATATTTTCAAATAAATTAATTAATTTTGTATTTTCAAAATTTTTCATTCGTCTTTTTATTTGTCATTTATAGTTTTTAAATTTTGCAAAATTGTCAACATGAAAACACGATCAGCAAAATTTATATAACTTAAAATAATTCGGTAATTATTAAATTAAAATATCATCAAAAAAGTCAGAAAAAAAATTTTGTTACTTATCCTAGAGCATAATTTGTAAGAATTTTCTACCAAGTAAATGGTCTATACGTTATTTAAAAAAATTGTCACCAAAAAGTGAATAAAAATATATACATGTAATTTATAAAAAATAAAACTTCATTACTAATAATGGGTGTTAAGCACCCAGCAATGTTATAACACGGGTGTAACACACCCTAATTACTTTCGAAAACAATTATAAAAAAAACAATTGCTTTCTTTATACAAATGCAATATACTCTAAAACCTTCCGAAATAAGCAAATGTGGATTACATTATAACTTTATGTTGGTTTTGGTTAAAAAATCTATATTTTACTCAGAAATTGAACTCACAGGGTGGATTCCACCCTAACGATAGTAATGCAGGGTTAAAGCAAATTTTTAATAGAATAACAGTAAAACGTTTTGTTGGTCAAGTTGCCGGCAAGTCGTCAAATATTGAAGACGCCCAAACTGCGGCACAGCCTGTTGGAATCACTCACACATCGATAAACTTTTTTATGCGACACTTTTATGCACGTCACAAGACGGCAAACTGCCCAACTGGCCGCCTGTCTCGCCCATCAGGCGCATTTTAATAGCAATACGAGTGTGAGTTATGCGTACATGTGTGTGTGTGTGTGTGTGTGTGTATGTGTGTGTGTCTATGTGCGTTGGCATTGTGCGTAGGAAAATATCTGCGCCTTCATGAATTCAAGGTCAGCCTCTTTGAATGTAGCAGCTTGAAATTTGAGTCATTTGAATGCTGCAATATAAAGTTGTGTCCCTCTGAGCCTGTAAGAAGCGCTTAGCAGGACACTTATTACAATTTTAAGAACCTCTGAGCTCTGCGTGTTACACACACAATTTTCATTAGAATGTCTAAACTGTAATTTGTAGCGGCTTTATGGTTCCTTGAGGTTAAATGTAAGAAGTGACTGCCAGGAAACTAAACTAAGAACTCAGGCCAAGCTTGACTAAGAAACACTAAGGCACTAACACGCTAAGAGACTAAGAGCGTTTTGGGCATTCAAACCCTACAAATATCTGTTTATTACAAGAATTATAGGTTGAAAATATAATTTCAAATGGTATTGGGCTCAAAAGTTGTGTACAGAGCTATCTTCCCCAAAATTAAATCAAAGCAGTGCGCTCCACTGCTAAGGAATATAATTTTCTGTATACTAAATTAAATACGGTAAATAAATAAATGGAAATATATGAAAATATACATAATACAGTTTAAGGAATTATTTCAAGAAATTATACAATAAATAGAACAAAATTTAAACTCCTGCATTACATATGGAAAACATTTCCCAAACCCCAAAGGTCCAACGATTTTCTTATAAATTCAAAGCTCAAACCATAATTTTTGAATAGAACTGATTAGAATTCCAAAACAAA
This sequence comes from Melieria picta, assembly GCA_964056695.1. Classification (NCBI taxonomy): domain Eukaryota; kingdom Metazoa; phylum Arthropoda; class Insecta; order Diptera; family Ulidiidae; genus Melieria; species Melieria picta. The sequence goes on along the minus strand of OZ057399.1, from coordinate 128,427,053 downwards.
TAATTTTAAAATAACTTTTCATTATTACTTTTCAAACCATGAAAAACTTTTACCTTTGCTATCACCTTTTCTGCAATGAGCATGCATAATTTTCCTACTGGGCATTCATTCGTACATATGAACATCTGAAATTTGTTTATGCTTACAGTTTATGGCGCATTACTCGATAATTTAACACACTTTGTAATCTCTGACCCAAAATCTGCATAAATTGTGTGGGCAGCAGACGTTATCGATATATGAAATTTTGTTTATAAAAATTTGCCCCGTACACTATTGATGGCTGCAGCATAAAAGTGTAAGCAAAATTTATTGCTTTGGAGATAAATGCAAATATATAACTTATTTTTTTTTATTCAGTGCAATACACAAACACCTTTTCAAATTGGTATTCCACAATTGTCATATTTTTTACTTTTGCCTTGAAAACTTTTGAACAACATAAAATGCCTAACAAAAAAGAACACAGACATATTTTAATTAAAACGGACAGCCAACATGCGCCGCTTCAGAAAAAGTTAAAACGCTCCTGCAAAAAAAAATCTGGAAAAATATGAAAACTGAATGCAACCAAACGGGCAAACAAATAATTTGCAAAAAGAGCGCATAAATTTGAAAGAGCAACGCAAAACGATGAGCAAAAACGCTCAGGTGCAGGACGAAGCGACAAGAGGGGACGAAGGGAATGACGCATATGAAAATTGCTTACGCCTTGTGACAAGCTCCGTGACACCAGAATGGCCAACATGGCGCGGGCTTTGGTGCCAACTTTAACACGTTGAGAGTAGTGAGTGCATGGGTACTAAATATTGGAGAGGGGGTGAAAACTTGGACGTGACTGCTTTGACATGAAATTTATATGAAAGCCTTAAAACAAAACATGGTTTATAAGTTTTTTAATATGGAAACAATTTTACTTTTATTTTTATATATGAATACGATTTTGTTTACATTTGAGAAACAGTTTTTATGTTACAAGATTCGAAAAATATTTTTTTATAATAAAAACATAAGTAGGTAGATATATTCTGCATTAAAAAATAATTGTACTTTTTAACATTATATGTAAATATATGGAGCATTTCACGTCAAGCGGACAACCCAAAAAAATGAATTTTGTTTATATTCTGGTCAGTTATACTTCTAGTAGACGTGGATGTGTACCCCCAATTTTTTTTTCGTATGATGTTTTTTTGCTGAATTATGAGCTTCTAAAAATTGACTAAACATAAAGTCATGAATTTTTGGATGCTTATTATCTGTATCAATTAATTTGTAAAAAAAACTAAAAAGTATTGTTTCTGATAGTAAAAAAGTTGTTGTTTTTTTGTTTTCGTCGAATTCTAAATTTTAATTTTGTTTACGTATAGTAAACCGGAAGTGAAAATTTCACATCGATATTTGAGTAAGTTCGACACTAAAATATTAAATTAAAATATTTTTTTTGTTCAACAAAACTTTTAAAAATATTATTCTATAACCAAACCATTTTTTTCTGAATTAAAAAAAAAACATATTTTGTGTATTTTTTTAATATTATATTTTTATGTATATAAAAATGTAATATAAATAATAATAAAGTAAACATAAACAAAAAAATAAAATAAAAACAAAACTATTTTTATATATGAAACGAAATCTTTCCCTGTTTAGAAAAACACTTTCTTTTTTTTTTGAAATTCTAAAATATTTTTTAGATTACGAAAAAAAATTGATAAATTGATTTGCATTTTTAAAAATAACTAAGTTTTGAAAAATAAATAATTTTCTATACCTGTTGTAAATATTTTTTATTGAAAAATAAAAAAATCAGCATTTGGCTGTAGGTAGGTTTTTAATTTTATATTTTAAAAAAATATTAAAAATAGGTGTCGAAAATGATTAAATTTTTTTATAAAAATTTTTTTTTAATAAAGAAAAAAATTTCTATCATTTACAAAAAAAAATGTTGATTTAATAATTTAATAATACTTTTTGTATTACAAAAAATATATAATATAGATATATAACAAAATTTTTTTCTTAAAAAAATTTGCTCTACCTATTACAAAAAAAAGATTTTTTTAATACACCTAATATTATTCGTTTAATAATTTTGTGTATTTAAAATAACGAAATGATATAAAATAGATATATTGAAAAAATTATTTAAAATGTTTTCATATTTTCAAAATACCTACTATTTTATTTATAAATAAAAAACACTTAACCCTTTCGGGACGGAGTTTAATTTTGAAATCCAAAATACTGTCAGTAGAAATATTCTCATGCTATGAATGTTGGGGTTAGAAAATTATATTGGATGCTCACAAATTCTGAAATCATCCTTTTATGCGGGAACACCGAAATCGAAAAAATATTTTGTGTGGGTCGTAAGATTTTAATAATTATTTTGAGGGGCCTTAAAAGCTTGCTGGGACGTATTATCCCAGTAGTCCCGAAAGGATAAAACAAACAAACAAAATATTTCTTTAACCACTACAAATATTTTCTATACATCATAAAATTCTCCAAGTGTTCGCTGTTGTGTGTTGGGGAAATTGAAAAATTTCAGTGATTTGATAGCAGGAAAATATTAACAAATTAATGCACACATACACCGACATATCCGTACACACTTGCGCTCGTTGCATATTACATGTGCTGCCATTAAAGTTCGGCAATAAACTCTCATGAGCGGCGGCGTTGAAGCCATGGCGCGGCGTGCCATCAGTATCGGGCATTAAGAATTCATGCGCTGAGCGCTGCCAATGTGCGCAACGTATCACAGCAATTTCGGCAAGGATATGCAGCCAGCTGGCTGCACACAGCCACACGTATGTGTGTGTGTGTGTGCGTGTCCTGTGCCATTTTATAAATGGCATAGGAGACAACTTGGCTTATTGAAAACCCAGCGCAAGCGTGCGGCGGCAGTGTTTTCGAAGCGCATCGGGCGCGTTCAAAGAGCATTTTTCATTTTCAATTTACTTGCAGTGCGCGGCAAGTGCAACTAATGCATATTTGTTACTGTTAAGCATGCAACTTGCAGCAAGCAGCAACAGCAGCAATGCCGGCCAGGAACAAGACGCCAATGCGGGGCACAGCGTTGCCTGTTCGCAGCCAGCACCGGCAGCAAATCTTATTGTCGGAGATTTAAAGCTTCTCGGCGTTGTGTCTGCTTGGCGGCAAAAGGACGAGCAACTGTACAGCGGACAGCGTATTGGCAGGGGACTGCAAGCAGCAAGAAAAATGTATGCCAATATTTTGTTATTTATTGCAATGACAGCTACAACTTTATGTGGAACTTGTATAGTTTGTGAACTGGCTGGTATTGTTGTTGTTGTTGTTGTGCAGTGTTGTGTTTTTATTGTTGTTGTTGTTAGTCTTTACTGCTATGCATTTAAGCACAAATGGATGTTTCTATTTCCTAGCCGAAGGCAAATGTAAAAATAGATTCTTCCAAGAGAAAGTAAGCTTTAGTGCACTAAGTACATGGAATGCGTGAATCTATATATGTGTGTGTGAAAGAAATGTGAGATAAATCTGTATGTTTTGTAAGTGCTATGGCAACGTTTTAGTACCTGTAAGCCAAACATTTGCGCTTAAAATTTAATCAACGTGAGCTTAGCGCAGTGCTTATGTGCTGAAAGCTATCAATGACGCATTGCTTTGGCTTTAGAGATGAGATGATGATGTGATGATGTGATGATGGAATTTGAAAACATCAACAAACAGTTTTACCGGGATTTATGGTCAACCAATTTTAACAATACATAAATCTGTAATTTTTTTCAGGCTTCATACAAAAAAGTTTAACAGGCCTCATTCGTAATAATATTTAAATACGACAACGATGCCAAAGTTCCTCTCATTATGTTTTTATTGCAGTTAGCTCTTCAATTCAAACTGAATATCTACTTTCTCAGACCCTAACGACCAGCTTGAATTAATTTTTCTGTTCTATAATTTTCAGCAATCACATCCTTAATCGTCGAATTCCTTATTCTTACCCTAAACCTTTCCGGAAATTTGTACGATATATCGTACCATTTTTCCACGATTTTTCATTTGACAGCGAACGCACTTTTTATGCAACAGCTTTTTAATTTTCACTAAGTAGGCTGTGTTGTATCATTCTGTTTAAAAATATAAATCATAATAGCCGTGGCTACACAGTATGAGTGCGTTTTGTAAGCAGCTTTTTGCAAGAATTTGAAAAACCACCAAATGACGGTACTTCTGCGTAGGAATTTTTAAATATGTAATACTTTTTGGCAACAAAAAGCGAAACAATTTTAAAGTTTGAATCTCAGTTGATTTATAGAACTTACTAAATTTAATATTTTTTGCATCTAAATATTTTTCCCCAGTCTTTGAAGAAATTGTACGATATATCGTACAAATGACCACAAGGGTTGCAAAGCTTTGTACGATATATCGTTCAAATGGAAAGCAAAGGCATTTTTTAAAGTTATAGGGTTGGTAACAGATTTTTTGCGTTTGTATGCCTGCCACGCCCATCTGTAAACCACGTGACTAATAAAATTCGACTATTCGGCAATTTTCGATTAAAAATAAGAACTTCAAGAAGATTTTGCGTTTTGCTGAGCATACACGGGTTATGTAAGATTAGACATGCGTACTTGCCACTCCCACTACGATATTAAAAATCGGCTATATTCAGTATCTTTCTGTAAAACTGTACGAATTTTAATTGATTCTGTGTTTTATTGAGGGGAAAAGGGCTTTGCAACAACAACAACGCTTATATAAGGCCGAATAAATGTGAATCAATTGTTTATATATATAATTTATATAACTTTCGATCAAAATGAAATCATGTTTTGAATTTTTGTTGTTATATCAAAAAATCAATGAATTGTGCATAAAACTTAAAAACCGAAACCAAAAATTCATGAATTTTTACTCCTTTGCGGACCATTGTACGATATATCATACAAAATTGATGAAGCTGTAATTCTCAACCAAAATGATCTTTTTTGAAATTTTTTTGTATTTTATTGCTAAAATATTCAATAAGAGGCAATATTTTGAAGGAAAAATTTTTATCTCAATAAATGTGGAAATTGACCGGAAAGAGTTAACAGGCTTACAGAAGCAATTATCTGAGCACCGCCAAAAAAACGGTGCAAACTATCTACCTTTCAAAGACAAGTTCCAGAATGAAAATTCCAAGTTTTGCGAATTTTCTGAGACAAACCTCATTCAATCAAAAAAGAAAAAAAGTTTTGCATCAACTTTTCCTCAGTTCAATCTTAGTTCAAAAACTTTTGAATGCTTTTCTGTAGCGACCTCACACAGCTGGCCACAGCCACCAAAGATTTAGCGAATTATGCCAATATAAATTTGTTGTTTTTTTTTTGCCTCTCAAAGTTCTGCTTAATAACTGTTTATTATGACAAAATAATTTTTAAATAATATTAAAACATTCAATATTTCTTTTCTCCTTATTCACTCCACTTGGAAGCATAGAGCTGTAACATGGCCTTGTATTGGTTACATTAATCGATTGAATTTCTGCCAGGGAGAGTGATTAGCTTATCGCTAGCAGTCCTGTGATGGGGCTGTCATCTGTTAACTCCCTAAGAGAAAAGCCTCCGTATGTGAAAGTTTATTACTGGGTTGTGTAGAGCATCCTCTGTGCATCTGTTGCTGATAGATAGGAGGTTTTATTAGAAAACGTATAGGTTGGTGTCTTTGATGAGCTTATTTTTGGATGATGTATGTGCTGCAACATATTTTCGCTAGTCTGAACTGAAACTATTAGTGGTGTTGTTGCGCTAAGACGACTACTGGATATAAAAATCTGCTGCGAGCTAATCATTACAACTGATTAGAGTGGAAAGAATAGGAACATGTCTAAAAGAAAAGAATTTGACTGATTAGTGTTAAAAGGATGGTAAACAATTGAAAAAAAATAAAATGGAAATTAAGGAAGGCGGGATCAGAGCCCACTTCACTTCACGTTGGGCTATCGAGGCAATTTTTGTATGCCGCCATAACTCAGCTGAAATAATATTCCTAACAGACACATTAACACAGTGTTGCCAGATCAGGAGATTTCCTCCTACATTTAGGGGATTCTTGGCCTTTTAGGAGAATTTTTAGGAGGAAGAATTGTTTGGGAGAAAGTTTAGGAGATTTATATTTTATGTTGGGTGATTTTTCGGATCCTTAGTGGATTTTTGGGAGATGTATTGGGAACACAAAACATATTTTGGCAACTATTTTAATAGTCAAAGCATCCTATTGTGTTAAAAATTTTTAAGCTTACAAAATGTAATCTCGTTCTCACTTATTGCTATCACAATGAAATCCCGCCAAAAATGGCACTTTTTGTTTAATTCATTTGTTATATATGTTTTGTTTTTCCTAAGTTTTTGTTGTTAAGCTGAAGATGAGTAAAAAAAGGCTGCATTAAAAACAATTATATGTATATATTTTTATTTTTTATGAGAAGTTTATTTCCTTTAAAATTTAGGAGATATTTTAAACATTTGGGAGGAAATTTAAGTATTTTTTTAAGATTTAGGAGAATGTCCTTTCAGGTATCTGGCAACACTGCATTAACACTTAACTGTTGCGCTTTTGCACATTGGTTGAGCTACTCGACATTACGTTGTTTCAGTTTAAGCCGATTTCAACCACAAGCTTTGTGCTTGCAATTACTGATTTAACATTTCTGTAAATTGTAAATTTATGCCAAAGGCAAAAAGTTACTCCTTCAAGAAATTAAAAAGGATTTTAATACAAAATTTTAGAAGAATTTTTCACAACGACACGTCACAACAACTCTTTAACAAAAAATCGATAGTTTACTACAACAATTATTTCTCATGATGATAATTTTAAATTTCCCCAAACATGTCTCTCATTGTCAAACGTTACTCAACCAACTGCAAATTAAAATCTGCTGAAAATTGCAGCAATGCAGCTTCAATATTTTCTACAATGTGTCTGTTGCCTTGGCGAGTAAAATCACTTTCCACAACTATAAAAATTGCCTCCTATTAAAACCATTAAAAATTCAATTTGCAACAATTTCACCAAGACTTGTCTTTGTGGCACTGTCACACTCGACACTTACATCGGCTCCGCACATGAAAAGCGCTCATTAGCGCATCGCTGCTGAACTGCGCTGCACGAATTTGCATAAAACCGAAAACCAATTTCGTTGGCATTGCTGCTGCGGCCAGTGTTTTGCCAACTTTTGGCAATACCAACAAAAGTCTAACTAAATGGCTGGGCTCTTCCGCAAGCGATCGTTCGGCGCCGCTGCCGCTGCTGCTTCCCAACGTGCAACATTACAGCAACAACGTAACGTTGGTAAGTAGTTGGCCAATCGCTGCTGGCGGCTGTACTCGTATCATTGTGAAAGGCAAACAACACTAAGCTCGATTGCCGCCGTCACGTCATCGCAGGGCATCAAGTTAACACACAGCTACCAGCCAAATGATAGCAATCTCAGCCACTGTCATGAAGATATCAGCGTCGAGTGTGCGTGTGTGCATGCAACACATAATTCACTGTTGCCAGCAGCCAAGGTGTGAATGTCGCTGCGGCAGCCGCTTGCAGTTGCAGCGCCAAATCACACACTCGCCCTGGCCGCACAAAGTGCCAACACATCAGATCACATCACATCACATCACGACGCGTCGCAGCGCATCACGTCACATGCAGCCAGCTGCCGTGCACCGCAATAAGTTAGCTGCCGGCGTCGGTGTTGGTGTTGGTGTCGTTTGCTTCGTAGCGACAATGCCACTGCGCAAACTTTTTCCGCATCAATTGAACTTTTGAACTATTCATGGCCGTAATGAATTTTAGTTGCTCAAGTGTGAACTTTTCCCCCTGAAATTAAATTCTGCATCTAGACGAGTTGTTGTGTCAGTGTGTGTGTGTGTGTGTGTGTGTGTGTGTGTGTGTGGGAGACAGCAACAATTTTGCAATACGAGCAACGGAAATGTCAAGTGAAGCGTTGCCACACAGCGCCGCCGTCATTTGCATGCTTTTGTGCACAATTAATTATAATTATTATTCAGCGACCAAATGCACAGAATCGCATAAATGTAAATTGTATTGCAAATTGAAAAAAAAAACAAAAATAAAAAAAAGAAAAAATTCGTCAAATAAAAAACTCACTGAACGTGCTTTTGCTGCCAAAGCAAAAATTCAGCAGAAATGTAACGCAATTGATTGCCAACGCCAAAGCGAAAATTCAGCAGAAATATAACGCAATTGATTGAGCTAATTAACGCGAATGGATGCTTTTTACGATTTCAATAGAATAATAATAATATTCGTATGAAAGCCAAAGCGGGAAAATTGAGGAATTCATAAATTGTAAATGCAAAATTTTTATTAAAGTTAATTTATATACTTGCAGTTAACAAAATATTTGTGTAAAAAATAAATGGAAATTTTAATTAGTCAGGCATTAGCGTGTTTGAGTGTTTTCAGTTCACTTTTAGGCTTTAAAAGCCATTAAGTGCATAAATTAAGTTTTAATAGCGAACTGATGGCATTAAAAAACTGACAGGAAGTATTTGAGTAAATAACAAAGACAACAAGTGTTAGTGATGTGAAATTTTTATACTATTGAGAACCGAGTGTTGCATTGTCGATATTTTTGAGTATAGAAAAGAAATGGAAATACGAAATATTTATATTTTAAGTCTTTTAAACGAATAATCGAAAATCAAAAAATATATTTTTTTATGTACATTATGTAGTCCATAGACACTGACTGTCTAACTGATTCACCATAGACGAGCCCAATTCGCTAAACCACTACTTAGATGATTCCAAATTCAGACTCAAAAGAAGTAAAAAATGGGTTAAGAGTTTGTAAAAAGATGAGTAATTTGATACGATTTTGTACCACAATTCCACATATATTTTTGAATATTTTTTAAAGTCTACATTTAACGAGATCAACAAAGGGTTCAGATTTTATGTGAAGTATTTTGATGGATCAATTGACTTCCAGCTTGCTGAAAGTATTTAAAATAAGAAATAATTTCACAGGTGTTAGATGGATAAATTCACAGGATGTTAGAAACCTACATCTGAAGGGTCAAAAATGGGTTACGAATTTGTATGAAGATGTGTAATTTTATAGAATCTTGTACTTGGTGAAAGATTGTCAACAAAGTCTACATTTGAAAGATTAAAAGAGTTCAGAATTTATGTGGAGAATCATGTTTTAATGGATCAATTGACTTCCAACTTGATGAAAGTATTTTAAATATGAAATAATTTCACAGGTTGTAAGAAACCTACATCTGAAGGGTCAAAAATTAGTTAAGAGTTTGTATGGAAATGTGCAATTTGATAGGTTAAAAAGTTCAAAATGGATTAAGAATTCGCATGGAAATGTGTAATTTGATAGTATTTTGTACTTGGTGAAAGTACCTTTAACAAATCTACACATATTTTAAAGTCTACATTTGACAGGATGTGGAGAATCATGTTTTAACGGATCAACTGGATTTAAGCTTGATAAAAGTATTTTAAATAAAAAGAATTTTACTGGTATTTACAAACTGTTAAAGATCTAAAAGGTCAAAAATAGTTTAAGAGTTTGTATGCAGAAACAGGATTGAATTAAGAGGATTATTAAATTTAAACTTGGAGAAGATATGGCAAACATCAAACAAATTTTACACTCCTTTTTTATTATTTTTAAAACAACTTTTGGCTAAAAATGGGTTAAGAGTTTGTATGGGGAAACATGATTTAATGGGCCTATTGACTTTAGACTTGATAAAAATACTTTAAATGAGAAATAATGTAACGCAAGTTTTTCATTTTTTCAGAAATAAACGTCTCACTTGATCAAAAATTTGTTAAGAGTTCTTTAATTTGCTCAAAATCAACCTCTCACGTGATCAGAAATAAGTTAAGAAATTTTATATGGAGAGACATGATTTAGATTCGCATCTCTTCAGTATTAACCCATTCAAATCTTTAATCTTTGTACAAGCTTATATTCGTCTCACTCCAATCAGTTGTATCGAGCAGTAAATTTTCATATCCAGTAGCCGTACTGGCGCAACAAAAACACAATTAAAGGTTCCGGTTCCAACTAACGGAAATATGTTGCAGCACATACATCATCCAAAAATAAGCTCATCAAAGTCACCCACCTCTGCGTTTTCTAATAAAACCTCCTATCTATCAGCAACAGATGCACAGAGAGCGCTCTACACAACCCAGTAATAAACTGTCACATACGGAGGCATAGATTAACTCGATTAGCTCCCAAGCGCATTGAACGAGGAGATAGTCATAAATAATTTATGGTGAAAATTGTTTTTTGCAACCTTAGTTCTATGTCGTTTGTTTTTGAGTGGATTCTGCCAGTTGTCTGGTGATCGTTACCCCAAGAACCTATAACACAAACGTTATCAACAAACGTTATCAACAACAAAGGTTCTGGGTTTAGTTAAAATACTTTTTTTCGAGTTTCCATACTATAGAAATCAGTGTCCGACCAAACCGAAACCGAATTTCGGTTTTTTTTTAATATTCGGCCGAAACCGAAACATTCTAGTTGAAATAAAAATCACCATATCAAGCATATTTTTCAACAAACGAATTTTACATTAAGTAACTAAAGAACAAACATAACATAAATAAATAAATACATATTAATAAAAACAATTTATTAATTTTTTTAAATATAAACATTAAAAAATCATCTTTACTCGCTAATATTCAAAATTAAATAATTTATAATAATTTATATGCTAAAAACAAGTTTATTTACATTGGTGGCATCTAAATTACTCCTCCTTTCACGATATATCTGCTACATAATAAAATGTAAAAAAATATTCTATATTCTTTCGGCCGTTCGGCCATTTTTTGTCCGAAACTGGAACCGAAACCGAAACCCCTTATTTAGGCCGAAACCGAAACCGAATATTCGGTCGGACACTAATAGATACTAAGGGACAGTATCCTGATGACGTGAAGTTTGTAAAGACTGAATAATGAATCCAAGAATATTTTAGTAAAAGAAGCGAACAGCAGATAATCATTGTAATTTTGTTTGAAAGAAAATGTAAAAAATTTGGACCAAAACAATTATAAAATTTATTTAAGACTTAAGCATTAAAGTTAGAGATGCAACTATTAAACCTTATTTAAAAAAAAATAAAACTAAACAATTGTTTTTTGTTTTTTAGAAGTTTAGTTGTATTCAAACATTTTCACTTTAAGCAAACTCAACAAAAGCAACAAAAATAAAAAATGTCTCATCCATACTTTATGGCGACCTTGGTGAGTGTCAAACAGCGCCAAATTTAATGTTTTCGTTACCTTAAAGTAGCACAGAAAGAAAGTCAAAGCCAAGATTTGTTGTTCACCGAAGCACACAACGTTGCAATATAAGAGAGACAGAAACATTTGGCGCTCGCTAGTTGACATCGAACATGTTCGCTGCACTCATGTTTGTTGTGCACATGTTGTGGCCAACTTTTCTGCATGTGGCGCCTAAAACCGGAATTGAAGCTGTTGGCCAGCTGGTGGAGCGGCTACTCCCCCAATGCGCGCGCGCCAAATGCACCAATTGACATTTGCAGTGTGGCATGCGACATGCGGCAAGAAGTCATTGCCACCGCGCTAATGGCAGCAATGAGTGCTCATTTTGCCATTATTAAGTTGCTAACCGATTGCAGATAGATCACGATTTTGGCCATTTTCGAGTGGAATTTTATGCGGGCGTCAGTTGGCAACAATTGCAAAGTGTAAATAAAGTTCAAATTGATGCAATAGAATTGCATAACAGAAATTAATTGTGTACTATTTTATTTCAAGTGTCGAATTGAGGGCTTCAAATAAATACAAACACAGCACCAAATGCGCTTTTGCTCGGTCACATTGCCACCTTATTTGTTGTCTAATTCAATTTCCTGCCCAACACAGTTGAAATCGTTTTGAGCTTATCACACAAAAACAAACAATTTGGAATTTTCGTATTTTCATTGCACTTGAGCTGGCAACCACCAATCCGCTGCACTCCACATTTAACTGGGTTACCTACTCACATGCACACACACACACACACACAAATAGACAAAAGCCGCCAATTCAACTTGCTGCATGGCTTAGCGCTTCGACGCTGAAACCAAACGCACTGATTCACGTAACGCGGCACTTTCCTTCGTTGGCAATAAACGAAATTAAGCACAACAAAAGCGCATTGCAACTTTAATGAATATCGAGAAGAAAACAAAACGTGCAAATACATGAAAGCAACATTATCTCAATTAATGGCGGCGTTCACGAACTGTGACAGTGGACAAAATTATACTAAACAACACTCCAAATGCATTTTTGAAGATTTTGAAAGATTTTGTTTGATTGATTTGTTCAAACACTGAACCTAGAACAACCGAATGTCACTAAGTGAACCACTTTTCTCTTTTGGTAATGTGGCAACTTTCTATTTTATTATTTTTAATTTTAAAAAATCGATAATAATTAAAGTTTTAACCAAAAACTACAAAATGGGTTAACCCTTTCGCTACTGTAGGGACACTGGCGTCCCACGGCATGTTCAGTTTTATGTCGAAATCGATAGTAATTAAAGTTTTAACCAAAAAATACCAACAAGTACAAAATGGGTTAATATGTGTTAACCCTTTCGCTACTGCAGAGACACTGGCGTCCCACGGCATGTTCAGTTTTATGCAAAAATCGATAGTAATTAAAGTTTTCATCAAAAAATACCAAGAAGTATAAAATGGGTTAATGTGGGTTAACCCTTTCGCTACTGTAAGGACACTGGCGGCGCACGAAATGTTCAGTTTTATTTAAAAATCGATAGTAATTAAAGTTTTAACCAAAATATATCAAAAAGTACAAAATGGGTTAATGTGGGTTAACCCTTTCGCTACTGCAGGGACACTGGCGGCGCACGACATGTTCAGTTTTATGCAAAAATCGATAGTAATTAAAAATTTAATCAAAAAATGCCAAAAAGTACACAATGGTTTAATGTGTGTTAACCCTTTTGCTACTGCAGGGACACTGGCATAGCACGACATGTTCAGTTTTATGCAAAAATCTATAGTAATTAAAGTTGTAAACCAAAAAATATCCAAAAGTACAAAATGGGTTAATGTGCGTTAACCCTTTCGCTACTGTAGGGACACTGGTGTCCCCCGGCATGTTCAGTTGACCCTAAAATTCATAATTTTTAATATAAATTCAATCAAAAATCTTCTCCAAGAGTAAAAAATAAATTTTGCGCACCCTGTAAAAGTTGTAACGAAAAGGTTTAGTGAAGAAGTGTGTCACATCATTTAGTAAAAAAATGTAGTAAAATGAAAATTGTCCGTATTTTTTCAATTTTATTATTTCGTACCTTAATTTTCAGGGCAACCCTGCTTTGAAATCATACACACGCACATCATACACAACTAAATTCTTGTCTATTAAAATTTAAAAAAAAAAATTTTCTTTTTTAAAAATTTCCTTTTCTAATTCTACATACGCTAACTTTGACATGGCAACCCTACTAGAAAATAGCCGAACCATTGCCATCTCAAATACATCTCAGTTCTTAGTTAAAACCGCAGCAGCATCTGTTCCAAATTTCTTCTCAGTATAATTTTTTTAGATATCGTGAATACCGCAACTATTGTTCATTGCTACTGTTTTACTTTACATTCACGCACTTTACAGAGAAATTATTTAATTGATTTCCTGTTGTTCGCTCGTCCGACTGCAGCGAAGCGCAAATGAAGCCAAAGTCTGTCTGAGTGCTGATCGATGGATTCGATGCGATTTTCAATTTCAATTTGATTTTCACACATTTCCATTTTGATTTGTTGCATTCGACTGTGTAAATACAAAAAATCATGCAATAACAAATATTTTCCGTTTCTTCTTCTTCCCCACTGCATTGCAGGATTTACATCTGCTATGCGTTATTGTTGTTGTTGTTGTGTTTTATTTATATTAGCCAACAGCAAACGCAGGCAATATTCGATTCAATTCAATTTTAGCATATTTAATTTTCATTTAATACGAATATATTTCGAGCCACTTTGAAGGCTGCCCGAGTGTGCGGCAGCTTTGGACTCAATTCGATTTAATTGTAAATCAATTGAAATGGTTTCGTTTTAATTGCATTGCCACAGTTTATGAACAATTTGCAAATGTAAACATTGACATTTGGCTGCAACGAAACATTGCCTGCTTCTGACTGCGGGCATATAGCCATCATTGTGCGTGTGTGTGTGTGTGCGTGTGTGGGTGAGTGGTTATATTGTTTGTTGTTGATTTGGGCTGTCGGTACGTGCAGGTATTAACAATTGCACAGTTTCCAATTACAGGAGGCTGTTACAATGCCACAAATGTGCTTACAGCTATTTCCTGGTACTTCAATATTGTTGTATTCTATAGTTCATATGTACTTATGTATGTACAAAGTGTGTGGCAAGAACGAAAATAACGCAACATGTCCTTGAGTGAGTGTTTACAGAAAGCACTGGACTTAAGTTTTGCTATGAGTAAAATTTTAAAATTAATTTACTAGAACAACTCTTAGATATTTTGTGGCAAATTTGATTCTTTGTGATAATATCTAAGAAAATTATTTTCAAGAACTGTTATTTATTTAATTTTTAAATTTCAAGTTTGGTTTAAGTTTATCATTTTTAACAAACGAACTGTTTGTTCATTGTCCAATGGTTTTAGCTTCAATTACTATTTATAGAAGCTATTTTGTCTTTACATACATTGGTGGCAATTCCCCTAAACTCACCTAAATCTGCTTGGATTTTGTTACATTTTCCCTTAACAAATTTATTCAGTTAAAATTGTTTTACTGAAATATTTATTGGAAAATATAGTCTAAAAGAACTAAAAGAAGAAATCGCAATTAATTAATTGTTCTACCAATTTATTTATTGTTTTCATAAAAATTGCCGAATTTAAGGTGGCAATTCACATAAACTTAGTACATAAAAAATATAAAATTGCGTAAAGTTAAAATGTTTTCATAGCTCAAGGTACTCTAAATAGTTTTTTTAATAATTTGTTCATTTCTCATTACGGGAAACAACATAATCTTGTAAGGAAATGAATAATAATGCTCTTCACTATACGATGACTCTTCTATATGATGTCAAGGATTCTATAGAACTCACACAACACGAGTACGATGTACGTTTTTGACATATTTGAGGACGATAGACGTCGCTGATATGAACCTTGTTCTCTCAAAGACCCCAAGCGCGACTTCATCATTCTAGAGGTTTTATCTTCCAACATCTTTTTATAGAGGTTTTTTTACTTGCATACAACATCATCGAACAATGTTCTTCAGTTTGTCAATGTTTATATGCAACTTAAACCATTCAAATGCGATACGAAATACAGTAAACGTCGCACAGAATAACAAAAATAAAAAAAATGAATGCCGTCAATGTAGGAAAATAAGTTTGTAGTACTGAAGTTAATACCTCAACTTACTAAAATGTGAAAACGAATTTTAAAAATATCAATTTATATACAGATGGCAGGCCACCAAACTTGTACTTTGTGAAGGTTGGTGACTTGGGTAGAAATTATTGCAATTTGTTGAATGTTAGTTCGAGGCCTCTTATTGAAAAATTTCCCATGGAACCTTATGTTAAGTAAATATATTCTATAAATATACTATTTTTGCAACTCTGTGGAAGCTTTCCCTCTTTTGTTTTTGCTGTCCATATTCCTTGTACCGCTACTTGAAGAAACGTCAATTCGTAGGAATAAGAGTGCAGTGTCATCAAACTTTAGATAAACTTTAAAAATAACTACTTCTTACTACTTCGAGATTTTACAGTGTGATATAGCTGAAAGTATGTATTAATAGAAACCATTGACTTTAGCTGCACAAACTTGCAGGTTTTTAAGAAATTTAGCATTTTCAGTGCCGTATGCAGTCAAAAATGGTTATCAGGAAAACATAGCGACCACTGCTGCGCTTCGCTTGAGCTATAAATTTTTGTTTGTAATAATATGCAAACACCACTTGATTTAGAAAAATTACAAAAAAAAAAGGTAGATTCGATGGAAGGCTTCGGTAATACTGAGTGGCTTGCCATCGAATCAAGGCTACTTTCGAAAAGAAGCAAAACTGGTTAATGTCTTCAGAACCAATTATAGCAGTTAATAGGAAAATTAAAGTTAAACATGAAAACCGAAACTCTGATATATTGCAATATATAATATCTGAGGAAGTTGAAGAATGGAGTATTTAAATTTTGTCAAAAATAGATGTAGAGGGTTTAATTTCCAATAATTCATGATCGAAAACCGATTATCCTAGCAATACAAATTAACAAACTCTAATTTTTAATGGAAATATATGCTCTACTGAGTTTAATAAGAGGTGTTATTATTTTTTATTTGGGTTTAAAATTACTTACCTACTTACTTATAAGTATGCACAGATATTTATAGTTTTTTCAATATTTCCTTTTTTATGACAAGCGTATTTGTAAGTTGATCGATACCATTTTTGGTATATACCTTTATATTGATGATATAAGTTGCTGCACTAAATTTCATCAATATATCTTTTATAGTTTCCGAGATATTGTCAACTTAGTATTTGGTTTGTATGGGAGGTGGGCGTGTCCGTAGGGCGATTGAAGTAATTTTTGGCGTATTAACTTCTGTTTATTACAAAATTATATGTACAAAATTTTATTGTCGTACGACTATTCCTTCTATTTTTGTCCCTCGCTACTATGGACTTGAGACACTGTGCGTCGCCGATATGAAACTTGGCTGCAGGTTTTTCGAAAACTGTTCAAACATCTTTAATGCTCAATTCATTAATTCAATAAAGCAGAATTTTTACAAACACAAACGATCAGTCTAAGTAAATAAAATTGTTCTTTTTCCATGTTATCAATGAAAAGTCTGCTGTACTGCTTGACAGGCGTATGATTTCCTTCTCCTTTAAAATAAAAAAAAATTTGTTTAAAAAATTGACATTTGCCCATGTCACTTATTTTTTTTACAACGACAATGATTGCCAGACAAATTGCAAATACTACAATCTCCTTCTTAAGTAATACTTCGTATTTTTTAGTGTGTTTCGAGTCCCACACTACTCTGCCTTCGGTGGTTTTTCACCTCAACAAAAAAATAAAAATCCAAAATTTCAAATATCATAGTTGTAGGCCTTTTCTACCAACAAAACATTTATAAAAATTTAATACATACGCAATCGACAGAAACTGAAATTCTACAATGCAATTACCAGAATACTAACGTTGCTGACTTTTGTTTTGTTTTCCGATTTGAATGTCTGAGCACTAAACTACCGCCAGCTGCTACCAAATTGTGCGCATTTCGACACATTCAGCGTTGCCCACAAGCACAATGACGCCGCATTCATCAGAGGCGCCGCACGTGCTGCGTGGTTTGTGCAGGATTTTGCGATTTTTAGTTTTCGGGTGGTCGCATTCGAGCTGCGGTTGTCATTGCCAGTTGCCGCCAGCACAAATACACTGGCAGCCTTAATTATCTTCCACTTCCTGCCCATCAAGCAGCACGTCAATTCCAACCCATACACGGCCGCATCGTGCGCCAGTACTCGGTGCGAGCCAATCTGTGTGACATATTCATTGTCATCAGCGGAGACAGGATACGTCCCTTGCCGTCCTTTACTCCACATTGGGACGCAGAGCATTGTGCAAAAGTTTACAACAGATGTATGCAAAACAGCATTAGAGGGGGGCGCGGCAGCCAAGGGTTGTGGTTGATGATATTTTGTCATGCGGAATTTTGGTCTTCTTTATGTCTGTGTATATGTGTCGATGTGTTTGTGTGTCGATGACAACTGGAATCTGTTGAAAAAGAGCAGCTGACATAATGTGTTGGCTTCGGAGGATTACAAAAAAAGAGGAGCTCAAAGCTTATGGAGAATCGTAATGCAATGCTTGTCAAAAACGCTTTCATTTGCCAAATTTCAAAAGACTTGCAGTCAAATCAGTTTAAGCAGTCAGTTGGTCATTGGAATTGTACATCGGCCAGCAAATCGGATTACTGTAGTTCGTAGAGAAGACAAAATTACGAGCACGACAACGTTGAGCATTGCTAAACTGCCGCTCGACGACTTTTCGTCATAGCTGACAGTTTGTGAAATCTAGTTATGAGAAATGAAGCTGCCTTTGCATCACCAACTAACATCGCCACTGAGTACTTAATTGCTCTTTGCTCTAATGATGGGTAGGCGGCCGATTCCACAGAATCAATTGAAAGCTTTTCCATAGGCAATAATTTTAATCTCGGAAGTTTTCCTTTTCCTGCTGAGAGGACAGCCACCAAAAGATAAATTTGTCGTTCGTCATTTTGATGTTTTTCATATTTGGAAGTTTGCGAAAAATACTTCTAAAAAAATATTTGGAGAATGTTAATTTACAAAAATTACAAAAACAAAACTGTAGGGTTTTCCAACAAGAGGTGTTATTTTTGTATTCAAAGAAAAATTCCATTTTTTGAGATAAATGATCGGATGTTTATTTCATAATAAAGAGGAAGGTATGCCGTTAATAATGAAAAACAACATCAGCCAAATGGCCACCACGACCACGCTTACAGGACCATATCCTTTTCATGATATTTTCCATAACCAAATCGCAAAGTGGCTGCCCTATGTCCTCGATAGCCTCACGAATTCTATCTTTGAGGTCTTGAATCGACGCTGGGCTGTTGGCGTACACCTTATCTTTCACGTGACCCCAAAGGAAGAAGTCGCAATGTGTTAAATCACAAGATCTCGGTGGCCAATTGTGATCACCTCTTCCAGAGATAACACGGTCCGGAAACTTTTCCGTAAAAGAGCAATGGTTTCGTTGCTTGTGTGGCACGTAGCGCCGTCTTGTTGAAAGTAAACGTTGTCCAGATCAATACCATCCAACTCCGACCACAAAAAATCATTAATCATCTCTCGATAGCGCAATCCATTCACCGTAACTGTTGATCCAACCTCATTTTCGAAAAAGTAAGGTCCAATGACCCCGCCGGACCATAAACCGCACCAAACAGTCACACGTTGAGGATGGAGAGGCTTCTCAACAATAACTCTTGGGTTTTCCGAGCCCCAGATGCGACAATTTTGCTTGTTGACGTAGCCACCGAGGTGGAAATGGGCCTCATCAGTCAAGATGATTTTTCGATGGAATTCCGGATCATTTTCATGCATTTCAAGGACCCAATCAGCAAAGACACGACGTTCTTGATGATCGGTCGGCTTGAGTTCTTGTGTTAACTGAAATTTATAAGCCTTAAGACCCAAGTCTTTATGCAAAATACGGTGTAATGACGTTTTTGGAATGCCCAATTCCAAAGAACGACGAGGAATCGACAAACCTGGGTTTTCTTCAACACTTTGGGCTACAGCAGCAATAGTCTCAGTTGTTCTTGAGCGACGTGCACGGGTTTTTTTCTTCACATCACTAACTTGTCCCAACAGCTCGAATTTTTCCACCAATTTCTGTATTGCGGTCCGACAAGGTGCTTCACGACGACCCAAAAATGCTTTAGTTTTGCGAACTGTGACTGCAAGATTTTCACCATTTTTGTAGTGAATTTGAATAATTTCAATGCGTTGTTGAAGCGTATATCGTTCCATTTTTAGTAATGGCGTAGTTTCTACTTGTCAAATGTCAAAGGATAAAAGCTTCGAAAGTGACAGCTACCGAAATACCGGGTAATTCAAAATAACACCTCTTGTTGGAAAACCCTATACAAGTGGAGATTGACTAGAAAGACCGCAAGTTTTCTACTCTAACAAAGACATGTTCATATTCGCATATATCTCGAAAAGTGCACATCGGATTTTGCTGATTTTTAACAAAATAAATTTTTTAAAAATATAAAATTTTTTATGATAAAAAAATAAAAGTCACAAAAGCAAAAGTTGATAGAAATACTAATGAAAATACAGATATTTAAAAATGAAAAACCGTCAAAATGGCCGGTTGGTCTTTCTAGTGTCAATCTAACCAAACTGCATTAATAACTATTTATTTTACATGACTAAATATAAATAAATATATTTACATTACAATTTTTTTACGATTCATGTGTTAGTATATCTAAATATATAATCGGTTAGGTTGCTGAGGCACTGATATCCAGATCTAATTAAGGTCAAAATAGCACAAACATCACAGACCTCATTACGTCTTTCTTATTATTTGTTCCATTGACAATGTGCTGCATCCATCCATCTATTTCATTCTATTCAACAACTGAAGCATCTAAAACTTTGTTTCCAAGAATTCATGGGGCCTTCAAGAAGAGTTCTAATTTTTACTATTAACTGAACTTCGTTTCCGAGAATTCATGGGTGCCTTCAAGAAGAGTTGTAATTTGTATTATTAACTGAACTTGAATGTGAACTTTAAAATCTATTTTGTCTCTATTAAAGACTCAAAGTTTGTCCCTAAGCTCTTTTTTCTGGTTATAGTAAAATCAAGTTTTGGTTCCGGAGATTTCATATCACTTGTGCAGCCTTAGAATGTTCTCAAAAGTTCTATTAGGTATAAGTTTCTCTAAGTTTCTACTGCAAGCATGCATGACAACAGCTGTGATAGTTCAAAATTAAAATTAAAGCATTAGCTACTGAAATATACATTTCAGAATTGTTTATTTAGCTTTTGGCTATTATTTTGAAAAGTAAGTCTTTATCCCTTTTGAGCACTACTGGGATAATACGTTCCAGTAAGTTTTAAGGCCCCTAAAAACAATTATTCAGATCTTATCACCCACACAAAATATTAATTCGAATTATATGTCCCTGCATAAAAAGAAGATTTCAGAATTTGTGAGAATGTAACATAACTTTCTAGCCCCAACTTTTATAGCATGGAAACTTTTCTAACAAGACTATTTTTTTTAAGCCACCCAAATGATTTGAATAACTTTGGAAGTACAGGTCACACATCAATGACATTTGAGACAGAATTACGATTTAGTTGTGCCCATCGATAGGGGGAATGGGGTGGTTATTGAACGAAAGGGCCTGGCACCGCCCATACAACCCAAATTTTTAATGTGGAATAGCTTCGGATTAATACATAAGTCGGACAGCATTGAAATTTTGTATACCGTCATCCCATAGAAGTTTTATTCTACTGGTAAAATTTTATGGGCGTTAGACAAGAGGCGTGGCAAATTTTTTGTGACTCAAATTTTTTGCGTTACCTTAGAACTATAAGTCGCACCTCATTGAAACTGGGTCGCACCCTTCAACTGGAGGAATGGATTGGGCATTGCATAAAAGGGGCGAGGCACCGCCAATACATTATTGTATGAAAAAACCTAATTTATTTGACTTCAAACTGGCCATCAGCCAACACTTCCACACTCTTCAACTTTTAGACTTATTTCCAATATTTTCCTAAACATTCCACACGGTTGCATTCTGCATTACTTAACCCTAATTCCCAGAAGTGAGCCTCACAGTCTCACTAAAGATTTCAAATGATGATAAATCCAAAAGATTTCTGATTCCATTATTTTATGTAATCCTCTAATGGAATGTTAGAATTATATTGCATCTATAAATTTAACATTTTAGACAATTTTTGTACTTTTTAAACAAATGTTTTCAGTAATTTAGCTCATATAAGCCTGACAGTCTCACTTCTGGGCTTACGTTACTTTAAAAATTCTTACTTTTAAAATTCTGGGAATTAGGGTTAACTCAGTAATCTATCAACTCTTTGATTTGCGAGCGCACAAACTGCATTAAATAAGTAAAAGTAAATTCAGAAGCATGCAACGTGAACTAAAATTTTGCATTACTGCAAAACACACCAAACGAAATTTGGCGCCATTTCAGCGTAAAAAGCTCGCGGCTGGAAATTTGTATGATTTTGTTTGTACAACAATTTCCAGCAATTAAAATGTAAAATCAAGTATTAAATTAATTTAAAGTCACCCAATACATTTGAATGTTGCGCCGCCGTTGCCAACGCTCGTTGCGTGTTCATTGTGTGTGCATTATGGGCGACTATTATTGTATGCTGGCGGAAGCCCCGCGGCACGCCAAGTGGAAATTAATTAAAATTTGATTAAACACTATCAAGTAGAATTTTATTAAATTCGTTCTTTTGTTTTTGTCGCCATTGCAAAAGTGATTGGACGGTTTCTAATTGAACGCGCGGCAACAGGTCAACGACCGACAACAATGCGCGCTTAATTAAGCATTACTACAACAACAACAACAAAAAGCAGCAATGAAAAATATATTTAAAAGGTTGGCGTTTATGTGGCATGCAGATGGCCACAGCGATGGGCGGTTCAGTGAGGCAACCAATCTAATTGGGTTAACTGAAATGAATCAAACAGAAAATGGCTACCAGTGCAAAATTGCAGACAAAACTTGGCCGAAAGTCAGTCGACGGCAGTCGACAGCGCGCTAATGAAATTATGTCAATTTGTGCGCTTTAATGGAGCGTTTAAACGTAATTACACAGTGTAACGTTGGGCGCGACAGTAGTTGCTGTCGTCTGCGTATTGGCGGTTCAGGGCGGATTTTACTTCAGAAACAAAAAGGAAGACATTTGCAGCAGCGTTGTACTGCAATCAGCCCAGTTGCAGGTGACAGGCGCATATTTGCATAAGAGGCCGAGTGACTGACTGACTAAAGGCGGATTTAACAGTCGTTCCGTGTTGCGTATTTGCGCTGTGTGGGCTGCGTTGGGCAGACACAGTCACAGAAGCCAGTGAGAGTTTTTAACAAACATTTCAAATAGACATAATCAGTCCATCTTTCTTGGATGGTTTTTTGTTTTTGTAGATGACAATACAGCTTGCTCGTTGCTTTTAATTGAACATTGGTTCTGTGCATTGCTGATATCTTCAGCTGCTGTTGCTTTAATCGGCATCGTTTCGTTTATGGTTGAATTTTTTATTGTTGTTGCAGTTGACTCACTCAACTGGTTACCCATATTTAACAACTACAGCCAAAAACTCGAAAATAAACGCAGTGCTGCACTGCCGAGTGGCATTTGAAAAGCAGAGTTGCCAAAGTAAGGCAACCAAAGAACAAAGTTGGAAAAGTTGTGTTTCAAAAGAACGCACAACTAGTTAAAAAAAATACTAAAGGACTTTTGGGACTTGAACTAAGAAATGAATGTCATAACCAGAAAGAAAATAATTGCAATGTAACTACTACAATGCAACATACATTTTATTTGTTGATTATAATTATTATTTGCGACAATAAATTTTTACGTTGCGTAATTACTGTTGCGAGAAACATATTTTTTTTTCGTTCTCGATATTTATTATTTTGGGAGTTTTTTTGTTTACGATGCTTCATAACTTTTATTTATGACTTTTTTTATTTACGTTTAAAAACAAAAATCCCAAAATAATAATTATCGATAACGAAAAAAATATTTCTTTCATATAACAGTTATTCCGCAACTCAAAAATATTTATTGCATGATAATAGATACAGGCGACGTAAAAAATTTCTTATTGGGAATAATTATTAGAAAGCAATAAATATAAAATTTCTTAAGGGGGAAAGCCACTGTGACGGGTAAAAAAAATTTTTTGTTTTAAATCAAAGCTTATATATTCACAAATATGTGTACAAAATTTCAAGTCATAATTTCAAAAATTGACTAAGTTACAACGATTTTAGTGAGAGCAAGTAGGCCGACTGCAAGTAGGACTCAAAACTTTAAACGCGTTTTTCTCGAAACGACTTTTTTTGAACTGGCGGCATCAATATCTCGAACAATTATGAACCGATTTCTAATTTTTTGTTTTGTTCGTCTTATTAGTGGTTAAGGTTAAGCGTAGCCGATTTGGAAAATTTTGTTTTTTACTATTTTTTAAACTGTCTCAAAACCAAAAAAACAAGGTCGAAAACATGGAAATATTTTCAATCGGTCGCCATTTTGTGAAAAATCAAAATAAAAAAAAAACGGCTACGTACAAAGATAGCTACATTCATACAGATTACAATAAAATTTTATTTTTTTTTTCTGAGTACGGGTTTTTGAGAAATCTATGCCGCCATGGAGGGAGAATTTTTTTTCAAGCGCTACGGGATCATCTCTATTGTTTAAACTATTTAATATTTTTTAATACAAATTTGTGGAAATATTATTAGATGTCTGCTTAATAAAATATTATTCCCAAAAATATGGATAATAATTATTTTAGGTCTCTGGTCATAACTGCCAACATTCAATTCAAACATCCAATTCCAACTTTCAATACTAACTTTCAATTTGAACTTTTAATTTCAAATTTAAATTTCACAACTTCCAAGCAGCGTTGCCGTTTTGGTTATTTTTAACCAAAAATGGTTATTTTTATTTTTGAAAATAGGTTTTGGTTATTTGGTGGTTTTTGATCCTATTTGGTTATTTTTTAGAATATTGAACACAGATACAAAATGTATCTTAAATATCAACGAGCACAATATTTTTGGGAGTGGCAATAATATTGATATTATTCTTGTAAAAAAGTAAGCAACATTGTTTAAATCGATAACTATGTTTAAAAAGAGTCAACAACACGTTCTCGGTCGTTCGCAACTAATTAAAAAATATATATCCTGTCTATTTTTACTGTGCTCACGCACGTGTTAATTATAATTATTTATTTTATGTCACACATACATATGTACATATGTGTTAAAGGCCTTTTAAATGCTCCTTAAATCTTGAAATTCATGTATAATTTATTTATTTTGCTTATGTCAAATAAGCATTTTGGTTATTTTTGTTACATTTTGGTTATATATATTTTTTTTCCTGGTTATAAATGTGTTTTCCTTGTGGCAACGCTGCTTCCAAGTACTCCTCAGAACAGTTGGCAACTCTGCTCACCGCACATGCATTCTCAGTTGATGGCAATGAAATACGCTCGCACAGAAATCACACTGTGCGATGATTTTGACCGATTGAGTCCCATTGAAAACAAAAAACAAAATATTTGCCAAATAAAATAAACGAAGCGCAAAACATCCAAACGAAAACAACCATTCAAGGTCTCAGTGAAAATGTCAAAAGTTAGATTTTTTGCATTTTTTCTGTTATTTATTTGCTGTTGCATGCAACTTGATTTTGTTGTTTGTGCACAGATTTTCATTCGAAGCGCACGAAAGCGTGTCAAGTTTTTTTTTCAAATCTTGTTGCTTCAATGCCAACCTTAAAGTTGTGAAATCTGTTAATTTGCCAGAAGTTAGAGCAACGAGTCCTGCTCGCTCAATCTGTCACAGCATAAATGCAAATAGTTGCGTTAATTACACAACAACAACAATGCCATATTATCTACTACAACAAGTTAAAAGAACAGAAGACACCATCGCTCCGTGTCCCCAGTGCGCCGTTGGCACTTTTCAGTTCCATGGCTCACCACTATCGCCATTCGTACGCAGAACAGTTGCGTTGCGTTCCGTTGCGTTCCGTTTCGTTTCTTGTCGGAATTGACTTGACTAACTGCAGTTTAGCTTTCGGCCCAGTCTCACAGGAGGAAATGCGGTTGGAGTGGCAAAAGTTTTGCACTTTGCAAAACGATAATGTTCCATCGGTTGGCAAATTTCGTTGGCCGTTGCCGTTGTTTGTGCAGCAGCTGTGCCGCTGCTGTCAGTGTTGCTGGTTTTCTGGTCGCCGTGTGGTGGTTTGTTGACGTTGTTGTTGTTGCTGCTGTGTAGGCTGCAGCCTACACTGCAGACAGACACTTGCGAATTGCTTTTATCGCAGTTGAGTAGTTTTTTGGCGAACTAGTTTTGCGGCAAATTAAACTTGCAGTTAACTGCTTAAAGGCCAAAAAATTACGATAATGTCTTTAAATTTAGGTAAATATTTTGACATCATTGTAAATTTGGTAGATTTGTATGCAACGCAGATGTGGTGGCTTACAATGAGCCTTGTGGCGGGTGGATATTACTTGAAGAGTTGATATTTGGTAGAATCTATTTAATGAATTTAAATGCGAAAAAATTTTATTTTCTATAGTTTTTAATCCTATACGAATTTCGCTGCTCCAAACATCCACTTTCTAAACTGTTATGAAATGTTCACAGAATTAGGCCATTTTAATTTCCTGAAAGATTATTTCGGTTGACCGAAATAAATAAATAAATAAATATAAATAAGTATAATTATATTTAATTATTGGATTCCTTAAAGCATTGGCAGCATCAGACCGAAATAAATAAATATATATGGCTGGCTTGGCCATGTCTGCTGTATGGGCTATGAAGCTCTGGCGAAGAAGGTATTCGATGCTGTAGTTGGATGAATGAATGGCGAAGAGGGAGGCCGTGTCTCTGGTGAAAGGACCAACTTGAGGACGCCCTATCATCTCTTGGTGTGACCAACTGGAGAAGACGCGCGAAAAGCAGAGTCTCCTGAAGAGAGCCTTTGCGGCAGCCCAGTTTTGTTTCTTTTGTTCTGGCCAGTTTAGTAAATAAGTATTTAAGCATTAGAAAGTCTAGTATTTTATATTTTTCTTAAGATCAATCCTTCGCAATACTAATAAATTTACTTCGTATCTATCCCGCTCAGCATTCCATGAACCAACATACACGCCCACTTTCTGTTTCGTGCCAACGAAAGATGGAGCAAACTGTGTACCAGCAACACATCAAGGAAAATATGGCCAACTACGACCTGAACAGGACGAAACAACTGCTTGGAAACACACGGAGTCATACCCCAAGACTCACTGCGGTTTTTAAGGGTCATGGGTCGGTGGGGGAATACGAGGTCCGGTGGAAAATACCCTTCAACAATCATTGAGTAGGGGAGCAGAATCAGAGAGACGCTGATTTACTTTCTATGACACTATGAAGATCAGAAAGCTTCTACACTACCGGGACCTCACAAAATGGATTTAAAATACCAGCCAATTTCAGTATAAATGAGGACTTTATATACTAATTGCGCTACCCAGTTGTGGTAGCAACACTTTAACCAACAAACCAAATATATTTCAGCATTACATATCGTGCCGCAGTTGAAGCTAAACATGTTGCAGCAACATGTCATCTAGTCAATGCTGCCATCTCACGTTTACTTCTTTTATCCAAGACACAAACCCACCTTCAACTACTACACATTAGATGGCAGCACAATTCACTCTTATTACAGAGTGAAGGTGATCAAATACTTTCTTCAATCAATTAAAATTTTGAATTCTTTAATTTTTATATTTCAAAATATAAAAAAAAAAAATAAATTCAAAAATTCGAATGCAGTAAACAATATATTAATTAAAAATAATAACACAAATGTAATTTAATTTATTCCAATTACAATTAATTACAATTAACATTTTTCAATTTAACTGCTCTTTAGATGAATTTTTTTCAGGTTTGAAATATGCACTTTTCGTGTGGTTTTCGCATGTCTTACTGGTCATAACACACCAGCTGTAGCGCCTCGGCTGCGGTGTCACCATTACTGGTCTTGTTATTGTAAAAAATCAATTGATCTGTTGTGACAATTTTTCCCCTTGTTGCTTACTTATCATCATCAGCAGCCAGACCAACAACAAGCGAACCACTGCAGACGCATAAATGCTTAACAACGCTGAGCAGCTTAACAAGTTTAATGACATTCAAGCTTTTGTTTGCGCCGCATTCGTAGGCACACAACAGACATCCTTTGCTTTTAATTTTTTCTGTACAAAAACAAAAAAGCATAAATATTGCTTACCTTCATTATTTTAAGAATACAAAATTTACTGAAATTTTTTATTTTAAAAAAAAAATTAGGTACTGAAATTTTTTTAGATATATAAATAATAGATATTAAACAAAAAGTTTCATTTCCAAATTTTTATTTTTTTAGAAATAAAATATTTGCAGAAAATTTTGAGTTATATGTTTTTTATAAAAAACAGCGCTTGAAAAACAATAATAATAAAACATTTATCAAAAATTTTTTTAATTATTTTTCCGTTTTAAATTACAAAAAAATTATAATAAAAAAAATTTTTTCAGAAAATTGTGAATAAATTGTTTTTTAAACGAAAAATAAAATTCGTTAAGTACAGGTATAATCTCGATAATTCGGACACTCGCTAATATGGACAACGCGGTAATCCGAACACTCAATTTCTATTGTAGACTCTGTAATCCGGACACCAGTGTTTGGTTTTTAATTGTCCGGATTATCGAGATTATACATATGTATTATACAAAAAATCCTAAATTGAAATTAAACAAAATATTTTTAAAAATTTGCTCTGTTTAAACGCAAAAACGAATAATTAAAAATAATAAATCATAAAATAATCAATGCAAAATCAAATTTCAGATAAATAAAAATTTAAAAATTAAACTAAATTTTTGATTAGAAATTTTATTTCAAATAAAATTTCAAATTAATAACAATTAAAAAAATTAAATCTAATTTCTTATTAGAAATTTTTTTCATAATGTTATTTATATTTTAATCAAATAAATTATTAAACATATTTTTTAATTCTGAAACGTTTCATATATTCGTGTTTATTTTTTAATGTATTAATTTTAATTTTAATCATATAATCAAACAAATAATTTAATTAGATAAAATTAAACCTTAAAAGCAATTTAAATAAATCAAATTATATATATTTCCTTGATTTTGAAATATTCCTAATATTTTTGATTATTTTTTAATGTATTAATTAAAAGCCAAAAAAATCAATTAATATAAAAATTAAAAAAATTAAAAAAATTAAAAAATATAAAACAAATAAAATTATATATATTTTCTTGATTTTGAAATGCTCCTAATATTTTTGTTTATTTTTTAATGTATTAATAAAACAAAAAAATCGATTAATATAAAAATTACAAATTAAAAAAAACTTATTTTTTAAATGTTCCTAATATTTTCGTTTATTTTTTAATATTTAAAAATAAATATAAAAAATTGCTAAAATTTTTTGTATAACATGCAGAATTTTATATTTTCCTACAAATATATTTCTTAATTTTGAAATATATTTAAAACATTATTTATCTAAAATTGGAAATCGCACCAAGACCCAAGTGAAATGCCGCCGCTCATAAATTCCTAAACACTTCATTTCACAATCTCTTTCGATTTGCTCTTTCCTTTCAGCGCATCTCTTCGAGCCGGCCAACAGTACCAACAGCACTGCAGCAGCAGCAGCAGAACAAGCACTGTCGCCGACACTTCCTCATCGTTTCATAATTTGATGTGATTGATTTCGACAGTATGCGAACTCAAATTAATCCACTTATCAAATTACCAACGCTCCAATCAGAATTACTCAATGAGCGCCGATCGGCACGAACACACATTCATCACATGCTGCATGTGAGTATGTGTGTGTGTGTGTGCGCAATGCACGTTTTCCGCGGCCAATGCCAATCTGCTTTTAATGGTGATAAATTTCTTGATATCACGTGGAGAGCAGAGCGGCTGGACCACAACAAGCGAGCCAGGAACTGTAGCAGCTGCGGCAGCACAACCGCTCGGTAAGTGCGGTAATAAGCCGAGGTGAAACCTGCGAGCCGCACACAGGCAGCGCTGGCGTGCGGCCAAGTCACTTGGAACATGATACGCCAGAGTGCAGACACCATCGCCGGCGTATCGTCGCCGAGCATCGAAAGAACACCGCCAGCAACAACGCAAAATAATATTAACCACACCATTACCAACACCAACACCGATGCGGCCGTGGTCGACGCCGACTCACTGGACTGCCCCTATCGCCGTGGACCACGTTGCCAGTCAGGCGTGCAAAATATGCTGTTGGCCGCTGCTGCAGCAACTCGCTGCGGTATTTCTCTGATTTTTCTTGTTATCGTTTTTGTTATTGTTCGGCTGGCGGGTTTCCTGAATTCTGGCACATTCACATCTTGATGTGGCGCACCCGAAGCCTCTCCTATGTTTCGCGAATCGACGGATGAATTGTGTACGCTTTACATTTGATCTGTTGGCCAAAAATGATGTCAGCTAATGTGTAATGTTTATGACTAATGCAGTAAGGACACTGTGAAAAAAATGTATACAAATGTGGTAACAGCAACTGAAGTTGGAAGTGTTGTGTTGCTTGAATGGCTGAGGCTCAATCCGATGAGAGTTGATGTGCATCAGTTCATGTTTGGAGCGGCATTGAGGTCAGCATTGGCAGCACGAGGACTTATGGAGATGTTATGGTACAATACGTTCAAGGTCAGTGTCCCTCTTTAGTAATTTCTGACAAATCCAATCCAATCAAGTGATTAATAACACTACTCGACACGAAAAATGCTCCTAAAAATAAAAGTATTTTTTAGACTAATCTTCTGCGGCTGAACACGAAACAGAAAATCAAAAAATTTTCTTAAGAAGCGTTTTCGAAAAATCTTCGAAAAACACATTTTTCCCCTCTTATTTCAGTTATGAGCACATATCTCGTAAACCAACCATCCGACTAACACAAGTGAAAGAAAGAAAGTGAAAAATAGAAAATTTAGTTAAAAGGAGATAGTTTTTCTCTTTAATTTGATACTCATATTTTCATCATTGCACAACCACAAATATTTAAAAAAATATTTGAAATGTGTATGTCCTTAAAATTTTAAAGTTCTTTAAAAAGGTTTTTGGGTCAGAAAATGAAAAACTGACTATGCCAAGATACTATAAATTACCTCTAGTTTCACGTCTATAGTATATCAACATTTGAATGGGTCTCGGCCAAATAAAAAAATTGTTTCGCACTGTGTAATAAATGAAAAGTTGGTGTTTTCACTCCGTGCATCATAACTTTGTCATTTTTCTTTCAATTCTATTGATGTTAGGCTTAATATTTGCTCAAATAATATATCTTTCATCTTAGATTTTAAAACCAGAGGAGATCATTTATTTTATCTATAAAAAAGTATTCGAAAATTTATGATTTTTGAAATTCGTCGAAAAATTCACTTTTTTACAACTTTCATCGTCAGTAACTTCCCCTCATCAACTTCTTCTCATCTGGTTTGGACAATCTATATATCGTTGGAAAGGTTAGTTAATTACCTTCTAAACGACGGTGTTAGTCGGATGGTTGGTTTACGAGATATGTGCTCATAACTGAAATAAGAGGGAAAAACGTGTTTTTCGAAGATTTTTCAAAAGCGCTTCTTAAGAAAATGTTTTGATTTTCAGTTTCATGTTCAGCAGCCGAAGATTAGTCTAAAAAATACTTTTGTCTTTAGGAGCACGCGATGAACCCATTTTTTGTCGAGTAGTGTAATTCATTATTAGGTCTGTTTGGCAGAGAATAATTTGTACGAATTTGTACAAATTTTTACTGGATCCTGTTTGTTGACGCCAAATCTCCAGTAACGAGAGAGAAACTGAGAGCGTAAAGTGACAATTTATTTCGTGAGAACTTACAAGTTTTTACTGGAGAAATTTTGTCCAGTAACTTTTTGCCAGTAAGAAGAAGAACAAGAAAAACATATGACTGGTTGCCATATGATCGACTGCAGAAAAATAAATTTTGTAAACATTTGGAGGAAAATGCATCCGGCAAAGAGATTGTGCGTTCGCGAGTCTGCTGACCAACAACCGTCTTGCTCAGCTTTACTTGCTGCAGCTGGAAGAGAAGAATCGCATTTGCCTTTTGCATAAAATGTCTGATTTAACTTAAGTTTCCCTACAGCTTCAAATCTGAAACGAAACTTTTAAATCAGCTGTTTCTTTCCTTAACCCTCCTGTTTACACCCTTTTTACTGTGTATTGTGGGTGTGCGAAGTACCACTGGTGTACCCAAGAGTTAAAACTTGCAAATTCTTACAAATTGCTGTTTGTTCACATTTTTGGATAGTTTCATTTTTGGGAGCGTAAGCTCGCTTACTCTCCTGATATTTTTTACTGGATAATTTTTACTGGAAATCTGGCCAAACAGACCTATTGTTAGCTAACTGATGAGACTACCTTTTGAAATTTCTTTGCAAAACATTTGAAAAATTTCCTAGAAATTGCATTTGTAAACTTCCTCACTACTTGCTTCCTTTTGTATTTGAGTTATTTTCATGGAACATTCTAATTCTTTTTCCCAACTTTCCTCAGCAGAACATTGTTTTTCACTATAAAACATTAAAAAACTACATTTTAATTTATGTTTAGCATTTCACTTGCGGCCTTTTAGCTGCATTCGTGAGCATCAAAAACCATTTCGCATTTCTCTTTCACCGCCAAGACTCTCTTAAGTTCAACTGCGAGCGCGCAGAACTGAACGTGCGGCAGAATAGTTCGGTGTGTCTGCGTTGACGGCGCACTTTCTTTCCGACTCTTCTTAAAAGCTTCAGCAGCACTGCCGCTCGAGCTCAGTTGTAAACAAGAACGTGTCGCGCGCAGATCGTCCAACAGCTTCGGACCAAGAACAGTGAACGGCAAACCGCAAACATCCACAAACAGAGTAAAAGGCCGCCAACAAAAAAGCAGACAGCAGCGGGTTCAAGTAGAAGGAAGCAGCAAAAAACTGTCTGTGTTTGCTTGTGAAGAGCCACGCGAGTGTGCGTTGTTGTTGGTGTTGGTGTTGGTGTATGTAAATGTGCAGCAAATGCAACACGAAACCGACATGCAGCAGCAGTGCAAAAGCGAGCAGAGCAGCCGCCAATAGAACAAAAAACTCAACTTGAAAATTTACTGCGGGCAGTGCGACGCGCCGAAGTGAAGCGTTGTTTAGTTATGATGTGAAAAAAAGTGTACAACTAAAACAACACAAACGATCATACTTGACGCTCCAAAGTAAACAAATATCGAGTGCGGAACGAAGCAATAATAGTTGTGTTTTTTTTTTAATTTATGTATGTTTGTGCGTGTACCGAGTGCAACCAACGCAAACACAAATTTGACTGAGTGGCCATAAACTGCTTTGGCGAGCAAGAACGAAGGTGCTTAGAATATTTTACTAGCCATTTTAGCAAAATTTAGCAAACAAACTGTTGAGACACAGCGAGCAGCAATTTCAGCGTTGCAGCAGTGGACATTGGACACTGGAGGTCCCAGATGGCAGTTCCTAATGTCCTGTGCTACCCACTAATTGTCGTTGTTGTTGCTGCAGTAAAGCATGAAGCTTAGCAGCCAAAATGCCAACCTGTGCGCAGGCGTGCGGCCGCGCCGACAGCGAACAGTTGAGCAGCCAACCGCAGCCGAAGCTGATAACGTTTAATCTTTGCATTGGCTGTATTTGGTTACTGTTACCGTTGCGGCAAGAACGCGTCTGCGATTCTGACTGCCGCTGCGGCTATTGTTCTTGGCTGTTGTTGGGCAGTGTTTTTGTTGTTCGCATTGACGCTGCCGTTGTTTACAACTTGAACCCATTCGAATGATGGCTTTTCATGTTGCTGTTGTTTTTGTTGTTTTTGCAACATTTGCTGTAAGTTGTCGCTGCGCTTTAACGTAGCCGTTTTCAGTGTTTTGCTGTTGCTGGCATTTCTTTTCATGCCCGCGTCTCAATTTTTTCTCCTTCTCTCTTTCTGTCTAGGCTTTCCAGACAGTGCCTCGAGTGGTGACTGTGGTTTCTGTACTGATTTTTTTTTAAGTTTTTATGCGCATGCGTACACATTGAAATTGCCAATGCGTTGCCGCTACGCTTTTCGTGCCGCAAGTGCGCAACAAAATAAAATATTTCCTTGTTTCCTTTGGCAATTTTTTCCTTTTATTTATAACAAACAACAACCATCAACAACAACAACAACAACAACAAGATTATTATAGAAACCTTGTCAGCATCCGTTGGATTACGTTGTCGTTGTGGTTGTCGTGTTCGCCGTTGAGAGTTAACGGTTTCGTTTACAATGTCGCTGTCGCAGCTGCGGCCCAGCCACAGTTCAACTGGATGCTGTGTACCGTTTGGGCCTGCGGCACTTTTTAGCCAGTTCTAAGTGATTTTGCTGCTGCTTTTTCGGACATCTCGAAAGTGGTTTGTGGAACTCAATCGTGTTTTAAACGTTTTGCTTGGCATAAGTTAAATTTTTTGCGCTGGTTTTATTGAAGAGATTCATTTGATCAGAGATAAATTTTTTAATGCTTTCATTCTTTCTTTGTTTATAAATAAATAATAACACAGCACAACAAAAAACACTTGTTTTCTGTTGCATGGAGTTTCTCTACTGTTTCTTACTAATTTGGGTGCGCTGATTTCGAATCTATCCTCAGATTTTTTCTAGCAGCTCTAGTTAGTGAGATATAGGTACCATGTCATTCTTTCAGTTTTTCCTCTATTTTTTCCATATTTTTGATCGTAATTTCTAAACCAAAAAACCGATAGACATGATTTTCACCTTATCGCATTAACAACACCGCACGGCTTCTTTTCCGATGCCATTTATTTTTATAAGTTTTAAAATGCCGCGGTAATTGGACCTCAAAGTCGGAAAATATGGAATTTTAGGCGTTTTCTTTGATGGTCAAAAACATACACATTTTTTTTTAAACAATTAACGATTTAGGTGTATAATGAAAGTCTACTTATCAAGCAATACAACACAGGCAAATGATTTGGCGGAATACACATTCGCATCGAAATAGTAGCAAAAATGTACCATAGCCTATTTCATCACTTTTCATACTTTCTCCTTAAAAAATTAGGGCCTGAAAATATGCAAAGTTTTTAATTTTTTTGTTTCGAGCAATTCAAAATTTTGTTGTTTTTTGCTTATATTTCAGACTATAAATGGAACATATAAAAGAGCATATTTTGAGGCTCTTAATTTGTTAAGGAAAAAGTATGAAAAGTGATGAAAATGGCTATGGTACATTTTTGCTATTATTTCGACGCGAATGTGTATTCCGCCAAATAATTTGGCTGTATTGTATTGCTTGATGTTTCTTCTTAAGATATTCATATACTTCGTAACTTGATTTATGAAACATCTGTACAATTTTCGCCATCAGAAAAAACGCCTTGAAATTCAATATTTTCCTAATTTGAAACCTTATTACAACGCCAATTTAGAACGCATAAAATTTATTAATCTCAGAAAAGATGGCGTGAAATGTTGTAAGTACAACGATTTAAAAATCATGTCGATAGGATTAATGGTTCAGAAATTACAGTCGAAAAAGAGAAAAAAGAGAAAAAAGCCGAGGAAAACTCGAAACAGTGACACGCCCATTTTTTGCGAAAACTAGAGCTGCTACATAAAAACGGAGTATGGTTTTGAAAACAGCGTGGAAAAACGATTCAGATTCATGTAAAAAACTACATGCAACAGACATGCTGTTGTGCAGTGTAATAAATAAGAAATAATAAAATGTCATAAAGTCTCAGCAACTCGAGAATAATAACAATTTTGCGTAGTCTAAGAGTAGATTTAAGCTTTTCCAGTTGAGTTCACTGACTCCTTTCTCAGTAAAGATGTTTTCGTACTTAGTTAGCAGACCATTTCAACCCTTTTGCAGACAGGAAAACGCTTCGACTATAAACTTTTTCCCACTCGTCACACCAACTTCCTCTCGATCCTTGCTTGTTTCAGCTCTAATGTCTCCATGAACTACTCTTACATTAATTTTTACAGCGTAATTTTGCCACTTTCCGATTAAAGTTGCTACTAAGTTTTAGCTAAGAAATATGAAAACATCACTGCAAGTTCATACGATGAACATTTTGTATAGAACTCTTATTCCATCGGCGTTGATTCATTTCAAATAAATACCACTAACCTCATTCATCGTCACTGGCAACTCATCTTTCTAATTTTTTCTGACATCCTTAGCAGATTTTGCTCTCGATTTCTTTCTAATTGCCTGCGGCCCTGATTTCAATGATTTCACACCCACTCGAGCACACACTGTCGCTTTCTGCACCTTCAGCCATACAGAAAACTTTGCAAGTGCACAAATTAATAATTCATTGAATGCTGCCGCTGCACTTCTAACGTTGCATTCTAAAGGAGTTCACTTCGAAGCGAGCACAATTCTCACTAATCGGCCGACTCGTTTTGCATGTTTAAGCGCAAAGCCTGTGCGGTCTGCGCTGCACTGCAACACACAACGCCACGCCACGCCACGCCAGGCGGCGCGTCTGTTTTCGTTTTGATGGAAAATCGTGTTTGCTGCTTGCTTTTCGATTTTTATTTTGCTTGTTGTGATATTTTGTGTGTTTTGTTGATGTTGCATTGCAGCCAAGACGGCGGCAACGGCGGCAACATTATTTGCATGTTTGATATTGGCGCAGGATAATGCCAAGCACGTTCTTAATGAAAGTGGTATTGGCACTGACAGTGGCAATGGCTGTACCGCTGCCAATGCCGATGCCAGTGTCGGCGGCCATGGCAGTGGCTCGAACTTGTTGCGCATGTTGCAGCTTTCTTGTTGCTATTGCTTGCGTGTCCACTTTTTCTGGCTCGACAGCGGACAGCGCACAGCATTTGCATTCATTCTCTTTCTAATTCTGGTTTTTCTGCTGCACGCTTGGCCGCTTGAGTTGCAGCAATTTTTTTTTCATTTGCGCTTTGTTG
Source organism: Melieria picta (assembly GCA_964056695.1). Taxonomy (NCBI): domain Eukaryota; kingdom Metazoa; phylum Arthropoda; class Insecta; order Diptera; family Ulidiidae; genus Melieria; species Melieria picta. The sequence continues at coordinate 128,390,605 of OZ057399.1, read as the reverse complement.
CTTTTATTGAACTGCGTTTTTCTGCGACTGCGTTCGTTTGCTGTTTGTTTGCTTTTTCATCATTTCATTTGTAGACTATTAGGTTAAAATTGCTGTTGGCCTATTTAGTTTTATCACAGTTGCACAGTTGTGCCAATGCCAAAGCCAGCGTCAGTCTCAGTCTCAGCGCATGTCCAGTCGCTTTAGTTTGATTAGTCGATGATATCAATGAGATTTGTCGTGCGGCAGCCGTTGTACAACGTAACGAAAGACTTAAGCAACAAACTGGCTGACACCACTATGCGAAATGATGACACTGGGAAATAATGACGAGCACATGACTGTTTGAGTAGCGAACTCTGCTTGGAATGTGCTAGAAAGTTGAGAGATAATTAAACTGCAGATTAATATTGAGAAAAGTGGTAACAAAATGTTATGGGAAACCAAGAATTAAAACATCAATAACTAATATTAAGTTATTAAATAAATAAATAAATAATAATTGTCATTAAACAAATATTAAGTTATTAAATAAATAAATAAATAATAATTGTCATTAAACAATAACAGACGCAAGAAAAGATTATGATAGCAAGGCAATACTCTATTTAATGAAATGAATGAAAGTATCAGATCTTTACGCCTTTTCTTAAGTACTTAACCGGCCATGAAAGTTCTCCAAAAACAATTTTTTTTACATTTCTTAAATAGTTACATACCAAAGTTTGGTATACAGAAAATTATGGACATGGTTTGTATGCCAACACTTTAAGACTACAAATAGTGCCATATTTATTGATTCAACATTCATATTTTGTGTTTAATCTGCTGCCATAAAATATATATTTATGACCAGTTTTATGTTGTCATAAAACTCAATCAGTTTTATGCAACTGCTGCATTCATGCGTCATAAAAACTTTTATCGCTTTACCCCGGAAGTGCAAGAATCGACTAAAAGAACAAACGTCTCTGCTATACACCTTCCTCACTCCTCCTCCTCATCACTTCCTCATTCAAAGCGCAATACGCCAAATATGGCCAATCTCTACCTTACAAACACAAACAATGCCAAGAAAAACCAACAAAGCACAAATCTCTCGTACGTGCTGGAAAGCGCAAAGCCTTCACCGAGCTATAAAATTAAATTATAACTTTTACAATAATATTCTCTGCGCTTATTTCTAATTTCTTTCACCGGGTTTGCGGCCTTTCCAACACGGTTCTTTTTTGGCAGTCTATGCTGGTGCCGCGCATGCGCAGTCACAATTCATAACAGCCGCGCACAAATGCGACCCGCATGTCTAATGCGCTGCAATGTAGCCAAACAGACAAAATATATAACCATAAATTGCACGAAAGAAAGGCCGACAGGCTGCTTTGGGATGCTGGCTGGAGACTGGTGGACGCCAAATGTGCCGTCATCATTGGCCGCACAAGTGCACGTAGTCGACTTTTAGTGAGCAGTGGTTGCTGTCGTTTGACAGTGGAAATGGTTGACTGTCACTGGGTTTTGGCACGCGCAGCAAGTTTGTGTCTTAAGTCTTTTGTTCTCTTACTTGCAAGCAGTTTGCAGAAGAAAAACATAAATTTTTGGTCTGAATGCTGTTTTTCTTTACTTAGTCTGCTGCACCAGAGGAAGCACTCAGTTCTCATTGTTATTATGTTTGTTTTTTTTTTGTGGCCGCTCTGTGCAATTCTCTGTTTGTATTTATTTACTTCCGTCGCCTGCTGAGTAGACTCGAGCATTGCTGTTGTTGCAAACGCCTACACTGATTTTTTGTGTCTGGCATCATGTGTAATGGTTTCATTGCGTTCTCAGTTCACTGTGGCGCTGATCACTGATGGCAACAATGTGTGCGCGCGCACACGGTGCAACATTTGCTGCATGGCTAATAAATCTGGTTTTTATGCCTGCAGGCGGACAGCAAAGAAATATTACTTGAAATAACAAATACGAAAATACTGTAAAGAAAAACAAAACATTTAGAACAAATAAATTGAAAGAAAAAGTAAGTTGAGAACAATGAGAGGAGAGGAAGAGTTAAAAAAAGAAAACTAATGAAATAGAAATAAAGAAGCACAAAAATTAAAAAGAAAGCACTGAAGTAGAAAAGATGAGAAAATATGGCAACAACTATGATGGAATGTGAAGAAAGAAAATGATAAAAGAAGAAATTTGTTCTCGCAGCTTAAAGATGTCAATTCAGAGACGTATTGCCTACCTGCTGAACATCCAAAGAGCTTGGCAGCTGAATAACGCTGAAGCCTTTTGACTGAAGAGCATTCAGACAGATGATAGTCATGATAAAATTTTGTTGTATTTATTTATTGCTACCATGAAGTGCTGGTTCACTTTGTATTCACACGCACACTTCATGGCCATGGTCCAGTACTTCAATTATTTAATGACAGTTACACTTGAAATACAATGCTGCAAAATATTTTCTGTGACTAGAGGGCAGTGTGCGAAGTGTTTAAAAATCCATTATACTTGCACACTGGCAGCAAACTGAAGTATTCACAGAATATAAACATTGAACCTTATCCAAAAAATGTTTAGTAATGCTTTTGCCAGTTAAATATTTAATATCAAATTCAAATTATTTCTGCTACAAAATTACACAAATTTGTCTAGACAGCAGAGATGCACTTGTAAGGCAAAAAATTGCAGCCAATTGTCAGCGAAATCCCAGCAATGGCTCGCACTCGGCCAGACTTTGACGCGAAATGTAAAGCATCTGCTGCACGCTCGAACGTTGGGTGACTTGCTGGCGGCACGTTGCGGCCGGTACGTGCACCAATTACGTGCGCAAAGAAAGTAAGTCAAGTCCGATATTGACCAATTGGCAAATTGCTGCAATTTGTGCTGCAGCTGAAGGGTTAAGTTGCGTCTGCAAATTGCTGAAGCACATCTTCAGCTTTGTAGTTGCATGGCCCGACAGACGTGACTTGTGCAACGATTTATGCTAATTTTCATACGATTTACATAGCCAAGAATGAACGCTATGAACGCACAGAATCGGTTTTTGCAACTAATGCAGGTGTGGGAAAAGGGGGGGGAAAATTGCGTCTGGTGCATGTGTGTGAAAAAAATTGTACACCAATAGGAGTTTTGATCGCAGAAATATTTGTTTATTTATTTAATTATTTATTTGTTTATTTATTTATTTATTTATTTATTTATTTATTTATTTATTTATTTATTTATTTATTTATTTATTTATTTATTTATTTATTTATTTATTTATTTATTTATTTATTTATTTATTTATTTATTTATTTATTTATTTATTTATTTATTTATTTATTTATTTACTTATTTATTTATTTATTTATTTATTTATTTATTTATTTACTTATTTATTTATTGATTTATTTATTTTTTTATTTACTTATGTATTTATTTATTCATTTATTTATTTATTCATTTATTTATTTATTTATTTATTTATTTATTTAGCCAATGAACAATTGTCCTTACTGACTATAGGAAATATTTACATGGACTAAAAATATTTAATTATAACAAAAATATTGCAATTAATTGTTTCAAATATTTTATTAAATCTCCCTGTTTAGTGCCAATTCTAGCAACAAGCAACCCATTTGAGTAGATTGTAAGATATCCCAACAAGCTTTTTTAATTACCTAAGCGCTGCTTTGGCTCAATGCGGCTTCGAGTAGTCTGTAAGGTATTCTAAGGTCATAATTGGTCTTTCCCATATTCTAAATGTGCATTTGATTCTTCGTTGCTCCAGGCAGTCGCCCTATCTACTCCTTCTAATCTATTACGTGCAATTAACGCTCGATGCGAGGCGCGTTGAACGCCAAACGTCTCACTTCTTTGCTCAATGCTACACACAACTTAACTAATCAAACACTTTTTCCCAGCCACATACACATAATTCAACACATATTCATACATAAAATGCCAGTTGTGAGCGCACAAATTAAGATTCACCACCAAGATTCATCATTTCTCAGTTATATTTGTAGCAGCTGGCGGCTGCTGACTCCTCATCTGCGCTCGTTTCGAACTATTTTTATGCGCATTTAGAAAATGCTTTCAAATAGCAATTCTTATTTGCCATTTGCTGAGCGGATTCTAGCGTTCCGCGCATACTGCCGCGTACAACGACAGCACAGTGCACAGTGCGGCGCGTTCGCTGTTGAGTCTTTCGTTTTATTAAGACATGTTTTTGTGTTGATTGTGCTTCCGCTTTTCATTAACAACTCATTCAATGCAGAATTTTAATATTTTGACATTACGAGCTCAACGAGATGGCGTGTGGTCACGCCAGGCAGCGCTAACCATTCTATGCCGCAGCGCAGCGTTTTACTTGTCTTTGTCGTATTTTTTTATTTTCTATTTTTTATATGGCAGGCCGTGTGCAAAAAACCCTTTTTAATAATTGCAACGACAAGGTGTTTCTACCTTCCATTGTGGCTGCAATGCTGCGCTTGGCGACAGCACGGGCCGAGTCGGTGCTGGCACCTGGGCCTTGCTGCGGCAACAGTACTTTCCGCAGCAGTTTGCCGCAATTCTTGTGAAAATTTTCACTCATTACAAATGCAAACTGCTAGCTGCAAACGTTGTTGTGAGTGGTCGATGAGTGTGTGTGTGTGTGTTGGGTGCTTTTGCTGCGCTTCTTTCGCCTGCATGCGGCGGTGGCTTTTGTCTTGTGTTGTGGCCCATTCTTGGTTGGCCATTGTTCAACTGCATCATTATTGCTGTTCTTGTTGTTGTTGTTGTTCTTGTGGCAGGTTTTTACTTATTTTAGCATGCAAACATTCTGACTGCAACTGCAGTTTTAATGCATTTTGCTGTTGTTTTTGTTGCTTGCTGTGGCATAATGGCACGTTTTTTATTTCATTGGCTTGCTGCTGTCTTCGCCAAGAATTATTGTGGGTATTTTCTTATACACATTTTAGTTGATTGTTTTTGCTGCTGCTTTCTGCACATCATCGTAACGGGTTTGGACCGCACATTGCGTCGCCGTTTGACGCTTCACGTGGCCAAGTTTGACTTAACGCGGTGTATTGTCTTCGACTTTGACTCTGACTGCCACTGCCACTGCGACGGTGATTGTGACCGAAGCAGTGACAGTGACTGGGCGCCGTGTTTGCACGCTGGGCGCTGTCGGCCGCGTTCAACGACTCGCTGCACGTTTCGAATTCGTTATAATCGTCGTCGTCAACAGGTGGCATGATTGGTGGCATAACAATTCGCTGCGGCATATTCCCAGCCACTAATGCAATAAATATACGAAATTTTAAGCAGCACATAAACTATGATCGCAGCTTTCCCAACTCATCTCGATGTTTCTTTGCTTTCTCATATCTTTCAGCTAATTGCGGAAGTGACGCACACCGCTTGGCAGCTTTATGTGGCGTTTAATAAATTTCTGGAAAAATCGCAGCGCACCAACACCTCGATCCAGCACTGCCAACGCGTGAGATCATAAATTGAACTGCACTGCAATTAATCAGCCGTGCTCTGTGCGGCGCCACCCAAACACACTAACAACATTCTCAGCACTTGGAACCACAACTGCGTCTGCGTCTGCGTGCCGAACTTTACGCACTTTGCTTGTAAATTCGCCGAGTGACACAGTTTCTACAAGTTTGTTTTGATTATTTATTTCACACACATACATACGCACATATAAACGACACATCAACGCACGCACCTAGCAACAATAAAACAAATCTACGCAGGCAAATTAGCCACACTCCACAGCAACGTCCGTCCAGCCGACCTGCCCCCCGGCCACGCGTCCGTTCAGCATGTTTTGGCGTTCCGTTGGCTTCGTGGCGTTGGCGCTGCTCTGGCATTTGCCCGCACAGTTGGACGCTTTTGTGGCACCGTCGACGGGTAAGTTGTCGTCATGCTACTTCTTGGCCTTCTCTCTGCACACTCGCTTTAACACTCTTTCACCTTTCTTTCGCCGTTTGATTTACCACTGACACTGCGCCGCGCCATTGAAATTCTTATGGCAGCTGAGCCGCGTACATGCTGTGTCCGTTTAACATGCAGATTCGCGCATTATGCCGATTTTATTTATTTTGATGGTTTTTTTTTACGATTATGTATGTTTTGGAATGTTTGCCAACACCCCTTTTGCGGCCATATTGTGTAAGCTTGTTTTATTTGGCTCTAACGGAGTAATTAATGCTAATGACATTTGCGGTCGATCAATTGCGATTGCGTTGGAATTTGTGGACACCAAAAGCATACACAAGAATTTATGAATCTAAATTTGGAGCAATTGCAAAAGCTTTGTTTCATTGCAATGATTTTTATAGTGAAGCATGGAGTTGACATAAAATGTCTTGGAAATGTAATAATCTTGAATAATGTCTTTCGAATGGTCGAATAATGTGGTTCAAATGAGTTGGGAATGAACTCTTGCTTTGCTTATTCTTCTTTTTGACAAATTGCTGTCACTTTTGCTCTCGTTTTCATTGTAAGTGCACCCATTCTCCTATCACTCAATCTTTAATTTCCGAAAAAGCTAAAACTGAAACCTACTTAAACATCATCTCCTTTCTCAGTCTTTTGTGCTATGAAATAAATGCAAAACACTGTTTGGCATTTAGAGACCTTTTCCCTATAAGTTAGTTATATTCTTTGCCCTATCACTTTCATTTAATTTCATTCATTATAAATTAGTCAAAGAACAATTGCTTGCTTACTGACTAATAAAGAACAGCATAATGGATAAGTAACAAAATAATATTACGTAATAATCGCTAACTTAATTAAAAACATAGTTCAACAAGTTCAAAAATATTGCTTTAGAAGTAGTGAAGTCCACCAAAGAGTTCTTTGAGATCTTATTAAATTCTATTAGAGCTCGCATTTAAAGCAGTCTTCATTCATATAAGAATGAAGACTGCGATTCTTGCAGCCATCTCAGTATTGTTTAATTCATGCATGAATAACAGGGTCCTATGAACATTTAATTCAAAGCCTCTATGAACATTCATTATACTTTTTCATAGAGAAATGCTGAGTTCACATTTGTCTATAATTGTCCGGATTGTCAAACGCGCCTAAAGATTTAAAAACGAGCTGCATTTGTGTGACTTTCCTACAACGTGAATAGACAAATGTTTTCCATTTAAAATTTCAGTTCAACTTCTGATAAAAATTAGTAAAATAAAAACTTATAACTGCCGAACGGCAGAGACCGGGACATAGAAGTTCCTGGAGGCAGGGACCAAGAGCTGCAGGTTGCTGCCCAAACTGTGAGGAAAAAAGTTAATTTATTGTCCAATTTTATTGGAAGAAGATGTGTGGTGTTCAATGTTCCTCAGAAGCTATAGGGTTTTCCAACAAGAGGTGTTATTTTGAATCACCCGGTATTTTGGTAGCTGTCACTTTTGAAGCTTTTATTCTTTGACATTTGACAAGTAGAAACTACGCCATTACTAAAAATGGAACGATGCACGCTTCAACCATCACGCCATCAGAAAAAAGCCTTGAAATTCAATATTTTCCTACTTTGAGGTCCAATTACCGCGGCATTTTAAAACTTATAATTAATGATTTTTTATGTTCGGAGTTCGATGGTATTGATCTGGACAACGTTTACTTTCAACAAGACGGCGCTACGTGCCACACAAGCAACGAAACCATTGCTCTTTTACGGGAAAAGTTTCCGGACCGTGTTATCTCTGGAAGAGGTGATCACAAGTGGCCACCGAGATCTTGTGATTTAACACCTTGCGACTTCTTCCTTTGGGGCCACGTGAAAGATAAGGTGTACGCCAAAAGCCCAGCGTCGATTCAAGACCTCAAAGATAGAATTCGTGAAGCTATCGAGGACATAGGGCAGCCACTTTGCGATTTGGTTATGGAAAATTTCATGAAAAGTATATGGTCCTGTGTGCGTGGTCGTGGTGGCCAGTTGGCTGATGTTGTTTTTCATTATTAACGGCATACCTTCCTCTTTATTATGAAATAAACATCCGATCATTTATCTCAAAAAATGGCATTTTTCTTTGAATACCAAAATAACACCTCTTGTTGGAAAACCTTATACAAAAAAATGAGCATTGCCTTCGGGGGTTAATGAGTTTCTTGTATTTTCAAAGCATATTTTTTGCTTTAGAAGCCAGGTTGGCAGTTCATATTTCGAATAAATTCAGGAAATCCATATATCCACCCATCCATCCATCTATCATCCAATCTATGGATGTAGAAGTATTAGTAAACAGATTCTATTTGCAAAATGCTTCTGTAAAAATTATAAATGCTACCAGATACAAAATTAGCTTGGAAGAATAACGGAGTCAAATATAGAATTCTCCGACTTAAGTCAACTAGGGAGATAACTACGACTAAGCAGGTAGCTGAACCTGCTAGTACCCACTTCCACGATTAGCTGAAAATTTGAAAAGAGAAAACAATATAAAGACGATAGAAACCAATATAAACTAAACATTCATGCAATTAATGATTAATTCAATTATATGTAATTCACTAGAAAGAAAGCATCATTGTATAGCGAGTAAATTTTTACGTTAACTAAATTGAGAGAATTTCAAAGAAAGAAGGAAGCATATTGGTCAAACTTAACCCATTAGTAGCAACATGATACTTTGTGGACGTCTGAACCCTCTATGGCTCCAGGAATAAATTTTTTAATTGGTCCTTGGAATCGTTTGAAGTTTTAGGAAAAATACGAAATTAATAAACTGAATATTTAAGTTTAAAGAAGAGAAGTATACACGTTTTTTAATGGTATATCTTGACATAGTAAAGGAAGAAGAAGCAGAAAAAATTGGATAACTTTATAATTTGACGTTTTCTTTCAATTTAGATACTTTTTTTTTTTAATTTTGGCAGAAGCAAATGAAGAAATATTCAAATTTTCGTTATGCGTAAAAAGTTTTATGTTTATGTCATTATTAAAGCCACAACGATGTGGTTGATCTCATATAAAAACACTCCAAAAGACAGGGTCCGAGTACAAAAATTAAAAAATTTCTTATGGAATGTTGCTAATATAACCACATAGAAGCCTAAAACGTAAAATTTAAAACTTTAACTTTCCCCAGTAAAAATCTGTAGCGAAAGGGTTAACTCATTTTTACCAATATTTTTAGAAACTTTTTATTTTAAAATGTTTGTAATAGGAGAGCAAATTAAATGAAAAACGTACTGAAAATGATTTTGAGCAAGATCGATTATGGCATTTATCCGTAATCACAGATTAAATTTGGATTTGTTTAATACTTTCATGCCCTCTGTGGCCGTTTGAACAGATCCAACCATATTTAATTGCAATACAAAATTACAAATTTTTTCTTTCCAATCATTGTATTTGTGTTTTGCATAAGTTAAGTTGTTTTTAGTACATTTACAAAAATGTGAAAAATTCAAAATGTAAGGTTTTTCAATGTCCGCACATCTTTAATAGGGAAGGCGTGGCATGGCAAACAAATATTTTATTAGAAAGCCAATCAAGTATAATATAGTTGAGACACATAAATTTTAGATTACACAGGCTTATCGTAATAAAAAAAACTGCAAACATTACTAACTTCTGCGATTCGTTAAAGAATCACAGCTACGGAATGGGTTAATGATAAGTTTTACTGAAAAGAAGCACATTTCCTCTTGTACTTAGTATACCATTTAGAACCCCAGACTTTTCAGCTGGCAAAAGCAAAGACCGTGAGAATATTCTCAAATGAACCTAGGAAGTTTATAAACATTAATCTTTCATGGTGATATCATATGTAAAAAATAATGTACATACATATATCAGTTCAGATCAGTCAAAAATGTTCAACTTTTTTTATTATATTTTATTTTATTTATTTATTTTATTTTATTTATATATTCATTCTACAGTTGAATTACCTACAAACTATGGGAAATAATTAATTCTTAAATAATTAATTAAAAAGACCAAATAAGGCTAATCTAAAACTATTACTGATTATTATTATAGCTTTTTAATCACTTGTGAATGATTCCATTTACAACTTAAGGATCCAGAAGATCCATTTATAAATACAAATTTCCCAAAGCTCAAGTTATCATTTGCTTTTTCCACTACAAAAACTCATCCATTGTGCTCGCAAATTCACTTTTACCATTCACAACCTTTGATCAGAGTCCGGTGATGTATGCTGATGTCACAAATTTTCCAAACAATGCGTTGCCCTTTTACTTTCCAAAGCAATTCCAAAGCATAGTCTTTGGACTATTATTACGGTTTTTGGCAGTATAAATATTTAGTTGGTCGGCCTGAGCGGACGCATTTCTCAGGCAAATTAGCCATAAGTGTCAAAGGGAAACTGGAGCAGCTGTTCATATGTAAAGCTAAGCTTGGGCTCAATAAGCACTGAATTATTGACTGAAATTATAGTTCCGACCTCAGTAGCATAAACAAACAAACAAACAAACGTATAAACAAACTAACAAAACCGCTGTAAAACGCGGGAACCACACAGCCGATAATCGCTGCCCGAGAAGAACAAATTGTCTGTTGGACTGTAGTTAATTTAAGTTGGTCGCTGCTCGTTGGTCGGTTAGGTGAAAGTTGGAACAAAATCAATTCCCAAATGCCAGAACAATTTACAGCACAAAGCAACAAAGCCACCAAATGCACAACACACACACACTAACAATAACAACAACAACAATGAAATGGTCATCTAAAGCAGTTCAGAGCAGCGCCCAGCAGACCAGCCGAGCGTAGAAGTTGTACTGTGGCGAAAGAAAGCAACGCCTTTCACAGCTCTCGGTGTGGCAGCAAAAGCGCGGAAAGGGTTCGCTGCCGCAGCGGCGATTGCATTGCTTGATGGCAGCGCATTGTGCTTTGTAAATAGTTGACTTGTTCGCGGCAACAAATGGCAAGCGGCAAAATGTACTCTCGACTGCTACACGTTCATTTCGTGTACTCAACACTGCCAACAACAACAACAACAACATTAACAACAACCAACACAAACTCAAACAACAGCCGCAACGTTAACAAAATAATGAATAGAAATTTTTAGTTCTTGTTCTTAATTTATGTCGCCAGGCAGCGCTTTGTGCGCCGTTGGTTTCTTTCGCTTCATTCATTAATGACCATCAAGCGCTCGCAAGCATCGTTTCAAATTTTTGAATGCCTGCACGTCGCTCCGCTGATTGTTCAACTGTGCGTGTGTGTGTCTGTGTGTGTGTGTGTGTGCAATGATTTGTTTATAATTTCTGTGGGACAATTACGGCAGTTTGTCGAGATGCTTTTCCATCATTAATTTCACACTTTTTGTGGTTGTAGCATCTTCCGGTTGCACACACACACACACACAAAGCGCGCATTTTGTATACCTTTGTGTAGCTTTCGCGTGTTACACGTTCTTAATGTTCAAATGTCAGCGTGATTTCGGTGCGCGCTGCAATGAATTTCGCTTTGGCTTACTTTGTTGCTTTTTGTTTTCTTTTGAGTTGTTTTGCTTTGTTTTGTTTGGTTTTCTTTTGTTTGGCCTGTGCCGAATTTGCTGTTGTTGTTTGTTGTTGATGTTGGAAAAGCGCTGACTTGGTGAGTGGCAATTTTCAGTGTGTTGATTAGCGACGCTGCGCCACAGAAAACTGGCACAAAAATTAATTCGCATAATTATGGCAACTAAATTGTACGGCTTTTCGCCAAACACAGCGACGCCACCAACAATGCACCACAGCAACAAGAAGCCCAATAGCCAAATTATAATTTCTTCTTGTTTTCTCGAGGTCAACTTTTACTGCCGCTGCATTCGATTGCGCTCGTTAACGCGAAGGGGACAATTGGCTGGTATGCAAAAAGCAGCAGCAGCAGTTGCTGCCGATTTTCACCCATTTTCAGGTAATGCGAAGTTCATTAAGTCATTACGTTGCGCTTGAACAATTTCGAGCCCGAGGCCCGATTTGTGGACTTTAGCTTAAATTGCCAATTCTATGGCTGATTCTATTAATCATGAACAAGCATTGAGAGCAAGTTAAAAGAAAGTAAAGTCAAACGACATAGTTTTCCATAACTAGTTGAGATTAATAAGGGTTTTGAAAATAAAAATCTGCACAGAATAAATCAGAAAATTCTAAATATATTACTTAAGAAAGTGAATCCGGGTACCTGAAATTGATTATATAGTGATTGAACTACAAGTTCGAAAGTTGTGGACATGGCCTTCTCAACTGACAGTACGTTGGATCAGATTAACACTAGAATGCCCAAGGTAGTCATATTGACTACATTGAGGTCTTTTATTGTAAATAACTTTTATTGCATTGCTTTCTACAAAAAATATCTTACGTGACTTTACTAATTTTTAAAGCTAAATGGAATCAATAAATTAAAAATATTGATAGTTTACCCCACTTTTGCAACATTTACTTTAAATGCCCAAAAGGAGTCATTTTGACTATCTACCTATATACAATTTTCAGCAAATCTTACTGATAAAAAGAAAAATATGCATCTTCAATTGCGAATTATGAAAATTTCGAATAATTAAAATTAAAAAAATAATATCACAGCAGACTGTGACAATTCCTAAGTTCTTCAATCCAAAATTCACTCACAAAATTTATTCACAATTCCAAATTCCATATTTCATTCCATTTTATCCCATTTATGTGTAAAGTACGCCATTATATTTAAATGAATTTACTATCCTTTGTAAACCATAAAAAAATAAAAAACAGTAAAAAAAGTCAGTAAACAATATTGTACATATATGCATTTTAGTTAGGTCAGATTGTCGGGCATTCTAGTGTTGACATAGTTTGTAGAGCAGTGATAACCAGTGTCTTTCTATATATAGTTTCTCCCTATTTACTATATTTAGTATAGAGCCTCAGTAAAGCTAATGTCCTGTATTGGTTACGTTAATCAGTTGAAATTCTGTTAGGGTGGGGAATCGCATTTCTCTATATAACTATACCATTTTGTCTTCTCCCCTCTGCCAACTTGTCTATGAGAGTTAATGCTCAAGTACTGAGTAAACTAAGTATTTTAATTAGAAGGTAGGTTGTAGTGGTTGTAGCGTTAGTAGATGAGTGTTTCACCAGCTCGAGCTAGGAATTGAACCTAGGGCCTCGGTATGAGAAGCCAACGCGATACCCGCTGGACTACCGAGGCCGGAAAATTATAATAAATTAGTAAAAATAGAAATATTTATTATAATTCATCGGTGTACAAAGCTTTTATGATAGACTGTGGGCTTCTGAAAGCATTGAACCAAGCTGTGGTTCAGATAAATTCCACAAATTATTTTGACGTTAATTATTTTAACGTTCCCTACTCTTTGAACAATTGGTCGTTAGAAAAGAAGTTACTGTCATCACGGTTGCCACTCGACCAAAATTTTGTTAACCCTTTTGCTACAGATTTTTACTGGTTTTAAATTTTTTTACAAATTTTAAATTTTACGAACTTTTTTTTAAGAACTTTTTTCATTTTTATACTCGAACCCTGTATTTTAGAGTGTTTTTATATGAGAGCACTTACATTGTTGTGGCTGTAATAATTACTTAAACATAAAAATGTTTACGCATAACGAAAATTTGAATATTTCTTCATTTACTTCAGTCAAATTTTTAACAAAATTAATTTTTTCTGCTTCTTCTTCCTTTACTATGTCACGGTATACCTACCATTAAAAAAAGTGTATACTTCTCTTCTTTAAACTTAAATATTCAGTTTATTAATTTCGTATTTTTCCTAAAACTTCAAACTGTTCTAGGTTAGGTTAGGTTATGATGGCTGCCTCTATAAGAGACACACTCGGAGGCCTATTACGAGGCCCATTGTGATACTACATATTTCACCTGTTTTTGAAATGTGTATGCAACATTGTCTTTCCAACAAATGTTACAGCACACATTTCAAGCGGATGGGGAAAGGAAGGGGAGGGGACCTACAGTTTAACCCCGAATCCGAACGGCGATTAGCAGTTTTTCTTTCACACTTGGAGGTTTTTCCATTGCCTGCCAAGAGCGCACTTGTGCGATCCTTGTAATTCTTATCTGCTTCATGTGGATAGCGATAGAAGTAGATGAGTGTTTAACCAGCCCGAGCCAGGAATCGAACCTGAGGCCTCGGTATGAGAAGCCAGCGCGCTACCCGCTGGACTATCGAGGCCAGCTCAAACTTTTCTAAGGACCAACAAAAAATGTATTCTTGTATTATATACATCAAACACGAATAAAAGTAGCCAAGTAACCAACTACGGCAGCCGCCGTAGCTCAGCTGGCTAGTGCGTTGGGCCGCGAGTCAAATGCGACGTTCGAACCCAGGTTCACTCCGTTGCTGCTAACACCAAAAAAAAAAAGAAAAACAAAAATTTTTCTTTCGGCGGCTGTCCTCTCAGCAGGAAATGGCAAAACCTCTGAGAGTAATATTGCCTATGAAAAAGCTCCCAACTCGCCGTTCGGAATCGGCATAAAACTGTAGGGCCCTTCCAACCCTGTACAAATTCGCACTCACAACACGGATGGTTGCTGGTAGCTAGGCCTTAGTCTCGTAATCGGGCTGTCGTGCCAGTCAAGAAGAAGAAGAAGTAACCAACTAAGTAACCTATTTTGGTTAAAAGTAACCAACTGTGGCAACCGACTGTCAATGTTTTTGTGTCTAAACATATAAACAATTTTCAACTCTCATTTAAACGTAGCGTATCGCCTATCTTTCCCTAACTATTTCCATTTTTTTCCTATATTTAGTGTAGACAATATCGAGGCTCAAAACTGCTTTGCTCCAAAAACACTTGCGGTCTTATATCTACAATTGCAACCGTGAAATTACGACCTTGAAAAATTATCTGCTCAATGACCAACATTTCAACCGATCGCATCGAATTTCAAGCCTTATTGAAAGATTTACTATTCAAACTTGTTGCTCATATTGAACTATCAAAACCCTCAACACTTATTCTCCATTATTCAATACTCCAACTTGTCTTGCATCTTCTTCTGCAATATTTTGTTACAGTTCAACTTGAAATTAATTTTACTTTTTCTTAATTGGTTTTCTTCTAAAATTCCGTAAAATATACAACTGGTAGATATTATCGACAATTTTACCATCCAGTAAAAGTAAAAGTTTGTCTTTATTTTTCCGCATTAAAATTAAAACTAGTTTTTGTAAACTCTAAAACTCCACGCATGCGCATGCGCAGTGCTCTGTGATAACATCAGCCGCACGTAAGCGCACTAAAACTTAACAGCCGCTTAGCCGAAGCATCTGGAAAACTGAACCCAAGTAAAATCGCTGCAATGAGTTTTGTGGCCCAAATGATTATTTCTGCAGCAGCATTGCGTTGTAAACGCGTCATCAGCATGAAACGGCCAGTAATTGTTTTTCTATATTTATCTACGTAATGGTTCACACATTAAATTCTTGGAATTAGTCAGAGGAAAAACTCGACAAAACTAGGAAGTGCGACATTTAGCAGTTTCATTGTCAGTTTTGCTTTGCATTGTCATTGCAGGCTGCCATCACAACGGAACCTGGTACGCCGACAAATCGCTCGTTCCCACCGTGGAGAAATGCCTCAACTGTCAGTGCAGCCGCAAGACGCTCGTCTGCCGCCTGAAGGTGTGCCCCGAAATGCCGATGCCGCCGCCGCGCGGCTGCATCGTGGTGCAGAAGAAGAACACCTGCTGTCCGTATCTGTCGTGCGCGCGCCTCGATGCATTCTACAAGATCCCGGCCACGCGCCGCATCATCGCCTACTTGGATCACTACGAGCGCGAGTCGATCGATCGCGTCGTCAACGAGAACATGCTGCAGCGCCGCTCCGATGACTCGGACGTGGATCTATACGGTAAGACGCACTGCAGCGCCGATTGAGTAATTGCATCACTTTAAGTTGTTTTCTTGCAGTTTGCGTGAAAAACGGCACCGTCTACAAATCCGGTTCGGCCATGTCTTCGTCGAATCTGTGCACCTACTGTTACTGCATCGGTATGGAAATCTTAGATATCGATTGGGTCTCACTTAAGTTGTGCTAATTTGGTTGTGTTTTCATTGCAGGCGGTTCGGAGAAGTGCGTCAAGCCCAAATGCATGCTGCCCGTGGAGGGCTGCAAGCCCATCTTTGTGGACTCCACTTGCTGTCCGGTGCGCTACGACTGCAGCGCCAAACCGTCCGGCAAGTCGTCGCAGGAGGTGCGCTACCGCAAAACCTCCAACAAGCACTTTCTGCGCATGTCGCAGCGTTTGCAGCGCAATCGCGGCTGCACCGTGGGCCAGCAGTTCTACGTGGAGGGCCAAAAGATGAAGTCCGATGCGGACAAGCCGTGCGACATTTGCTTCTGCATACGCGGCACGCGACGCTGTGCGCCCAAGAAGTGCTCGCCCGCGTTGAAGAACTGCATGCCGGTGGTGCCGAAGGGCCAGTGCTGTCCCTCCAGCTATGACTGCGGCAGCCAACGCGACTATCGGCGCGCGCAGAACTCGCGCCAGTTCAACCTGTTTTCGCTGTTCTTTGGCAAGGAGGACGAAGCGAAGAACGGCACCAAAATTCAGACACAATATCCGCCGGACCGTCATCCATCGGTGACAGTGACCCATAAGGAGAACATACTGGAGAAGAATGACGAGAAGAGTATTTTCGATACCATACGCGAGGGACTGGAGATCATCGATGGCAACAACGAGCAGGTTTTGGCGCAAAATATCGACAAGCTCGCTTCGCAGACAGCACAATTGGCAACCGAGGCGGAGAACATGGACAGCAACACGGCGCCATCTAAAGAGAACAGCGCCAGCACGGAGGTGAGCTTCTTGGACTTGCTGCTGGGTTCGCCGGAAGAGGAGATTGCCAGCAAAGTGGTGGAGAACATTGAGCCGGAGGTCAAGGTGACCACCGCATACGATGGACTCTCATGGGTGGATCTCTTGCTGGGACCCGACGATGAGGAACGCAAGACGACGATTTCCGACAAACTGGAGCCTGCCGAGAGCACCACGCACTATCAGGACGAGCCGACCATACCGAGCATTGATCGTCTGGGCGACGATGTGTCCGACGATTACTCGGGCGCCGGTGAGATCGTAGTGGGCGAGTTGAACGATGCAGCGCACCACAGCGCAATGCCGCAGGCCGAGTTGAACACAGAAATGAGCAGCACCCTGGACAATGCGGATCACACAACCGAAGTACGTTCCATTGACGATGTGACGCCCATGTTGGGCACAACTTTAGCGAGCGTCAAAAGCACAAACTTGTCCGAAACGACGGAAAAAGTGTTGGTTAAAGTGAGGCAGCCAATTAATGCGACCGCGTCCACAAGTGCGTCGAAACAAAAGCAAACGCTCAGCACCACTATGGTGCCGCGGAAAACAACAACAACTACTACTACTACTACTACTACTACTACTACCACAGCAAGACCCATTGAGCAGCAACACAAGACGCAGGCAGCGCCGCTGGCCGCAAGCAAAGTGGCTGCGAAAAATACAACAACCACCAAACCGCCAGAAAAGCGCAACGACTTACTTGCCGCACTGCTGGACGGCATCAGCGACATGCTGAGCGTTGAGAAGAAATCCAACGAGACACACAACAAGTCGGCTGCAAACAAAACCCAAACGGTCAATAAGCTGGAAGCGGCCACCGCGAAGTTGCCCCCAAAGCCACACAACTTGCCGACGCCAAAGCCGCTGCCATCGTTCAGGCCGCTGCCCACGCACAAGCCGCACGTGCGCATCAATTCGAAAATTGCCAACCTGACTGTCACGCCGAGCGTCACCGCAGCGAACAGCACAGCGCACAACATCACCTTTAAGCCGCTGCCAGCGCTGGCCGGTCAGCTGCAGCTGCTGGTGACCACAACCACACCACTGCCGCGCACAACTACAGCCAAGGCTACAACGCACACAACAACAACAACAACTAAAGGACCCAGCAGCACCAGCAGTGCAACGACCAGCACCACGACCACATTGAAGCCGCTGGTCATCGAAACCAATCCAACAATTCTGGAGTCGGAGCCCTTCGAAAGCAACGCCGAGCCAACGCTGCCGCCCAGTTTGCCCAATTTGAAAATCATACCGTTCCTGCCAACGGATGCAGTCAAGTCCGACAAGCCGCTGTACGACTACTATCACAGCAACGCGCCCGCTGCCAAAGTCGACTACGATCTCTACGACGAGGCGAATCTGTATCCGTCCATCACCGAGCGCTATGCCAGCTACGCGGACGTGGAGGACGGCAACAAGGCGGAGTACATTTACAAATTCAACGTGGAGGGTCCAGTGTCGACAGCGATATCCGCCACGTCTGGCCAGCTGGACGGCACAACGGGCGCCGCGGCCTTTGTGAAGTACGACTTTGCGGGCGGCAGTGTGCCGAACAAAGGATTCTCGCCACCAACCAAAACCGAAGGCGGCTTTGTGCCGAAGCAGCCACTCATTATCGACGATGAGGATGACGCAGCGGGGACGAACTTGAAGCTGGAGGAGACGGGCTACCAGCAAGTGACGCAGCACATTATCGACATTACCACCAGCGAGCCAATGCGAGAGAACACAACGAAGGTGATTGGTAAGTTTTCAACTCAATGATCGATTTACTACTGTGTCCAAAAAATAAGGTGACATTTGAATTCTTCGATTATCGTGGTGTTGTGCATTATGAATTCCTTCCGCCAGGCCAAACAGTCAACAAGGAATATTATTTGAACGTTATGCGTCGTTTGCGTAACGCTATCCGCCTAAAAAGGCCGGAATTGTGGAAAGATAATTCTTGGTTTTTACACCACGATAATGCACCATCCTATACTGCACTCGTAATTCGTGACCATTTCGCCAAAAACTCCACCCATATCGTTCCGTAACCACCGTATTCACCTGATCTGACGCCGTGCGACTTCTGGCTGTTCAGCAAGCTCAAAAGACCGCTCCGGGGACAGCGTTTTGATACGATAGAGGAGATTCAAGCCGCAGCGAAGACGGAACTGAAGGCCATCCCGGAAAGTGACTACAATCAGTGTTTCGAAGATTGGAAAATCCGTTGGCATAAGTGCATTGCATCGGGAGGAGATAACTTTGAAGGGGATGAAATTGATTTGGAAGAATAAATAAAGAATTTTCAAAATAAATACAATGTCACCTTATTTTTTGGACACAATAGTATGTTCCGTTTGATGAAATTCATGTTTGTCAATTGCAGAAATCACCACGCCAGATCCGTTCAGGGATGTCATCCGAACCGAGCCACCGCCTGATCTCACCTCACTTATCGAGGACAAAGAAAAAATTTTGGAATCCAAGCAGAAACTGGCATTAGCAACAAAAGCGAATGCGGCACTTAACCAATCGGTGGATCAACATGAAAAAGACATAATTCACATAACGACCGGCAGGCCAGAATTGGTCACTGTACGCTTTAACAGCAGCCAAAGTGTACCACTGGCTGCCAAGAACCAAACCACTTTGAATAGTTCGGAGCTCGACCACAAAAATAGCATCGAAGCATTTCTGGACTTGCTGCTCAGAGACGAGGAGCAGGTGGAGTTGGCAGCGCAACCGTCCCAGCCGTCGAGTAGCGCCGTGCCACCGTTTAAAACGCTGCCGCAAACCGCAATTAAGCCAGCGCCCGTTGCAACAAGCACCGCACAAACCGCAACAGTGACAGCCACAAGCACGACCACAACGCCCACACTCACCAGACGCAATGCCACAGCGCCAACAACAACACGCACCAAAACCAAAGCCCGTCACCCAGTGCACAGAAACCATAACAACGCCACTGCAACACTCACCAGCACAGCAACAAAAACGATTGTGGCCACGCCGCGACCGAAAACCACAAAACCCAAAGGCAACGCAACACGACGTGTCGCAACAAAGGCAACAAACACAACCAGCGCGCACCGACGCCGACCCACCACCACCACCACCGAGCGCCCAACGACAACAGCAGCGACCAGCAGCAGCACCACCACCACAACAACAACAAACCCATTCGTCATGTCACCATTCGACAAGCTGCCCTTCATGGATGCCAGCTTCGAGGTGAAGCGCTCCACGGAGCAGCCTGTTGCGTCTGCTGAAAATTTCCTTGGCCTGCTGCAGTACAAGAACTCGTTGAATAAATTCGAAGGCCTCGAGCCGGCCTACGAGAGTTTCCTCACCACGACCAGCACCAGTGCGCCCTTGGCGCAACGCAACGTGGCGCAGCTGTCAACGTCTGCCGCAGCCTCTGCGCCATCGGCCGCTGCACTGGACGCACAGCACGCGCCAACCAACAGTCTAATCGATCCGACGGGCATACTCAAGCTGGCCGGCTGCAATATCTACGGACGCATGTACCGCGTGGGCCGCATCATACTGGAACTGTCGAGCCCGTGTCTCGAGTGCAAGTGCACGGAGGTGGGCGTCAAGTGCGGCCAGTTGGACTGTTAGTTAGTGTTGGGCAGCTTTTGTTAGTTGTAAGCTGGTGGCGAGTGGTTTCGTACTACTTTTATTTTTAGTTAGACCTACATATAAGTGGGGCCTACTGGGGGTAGTTGTCATGATAATTCACAAGTGAGGCGGCCAGAAATTCTCATTGTACTATGAAAGTATATAAATAAATTCTTCTCCTGGCTTCTAGTAATAAGTTGTAAAATAGTTTAACTTTTAATTTATTTCATTTTTAGTATAATTTTTAAGTTTAGTTTTTAGTGCATAGTGGATTAAAAGATAATTTTCATACGAGCTAGAAATAGACTAAAATAAAATAATAACTAAATAAATAAAAATTATTTTCACACACTATTAAAACTCAAGTGAAGAGGTTTATTTGTTTTTTAAAGGCCTCAGTTATTTCCAAAACTGCAAAAATGAATTAAATGAAATCTTACTTGCAGAACTTAAAAGCTACCACAGCCAATTTATAGCAATGTCAGTTTTTTTTTCAGTTATAGCAATTTCAGTTTTTTTAGAACATTGTCAGATCTTTTCCGTCACTAGTTGCATGAACACCTTTTGGAATAAAATTTGTGCTTTAACATTTATTTTAAAAAATTAGGATGGACTAATGGTTTTACCAGCTTTATATATTCTTTGAATGGTATTCAATCCGCCTATCTTAAATATTGTTCCTGCTTTTTAATTCTCCTAATCCTATTTCATTTCAACTTCCTGAGCAAAACTTGGCTCGTATTTGATTTCCAAAAAAAAAAGAAAATATAAATATTTTTATATTTGTGGGTTAATTGGTCAGTTTGCATCACCAAGACTTCGTTACATTCAACGTTTTATGGCTGCTTCGATTTGTGTTGCCGCCAATTATAAAAATAGCAATGCCATGAATGGACAGCAGCTACTTAAAAATTCGCAGTGTATCTAAGTATACTTAAATGATTTTATGTCATGTACAACACTTCCGGTTCAATAGCGCAATACTTAAAATTTATTAGCTCGTATATAGCAATCACTTTGGGCCAAATGATACGAAACTGCTTTAATCTTCCTAATTTTTTATGTAAATCTTAAAACAATGTTTAAAATTCTAAAAACAAAACTTTTGGTTGTCGCTTGAAAAATTATACTTAATATAGTTTTGAGGTGTAGAGACAATTTTTGCTCGAGAAAAAAATATTTATAGTCAATTGGAAATGTTACACACATTAGAGCCTTAAAGTCAGTAAGGATGAGAAAAATGAAAAAATATATTTTGTGGAATTTCTTTAATTGTTTAGTTTTTATTTGTTTATTTTTATTTTCATAGAGTTCATTCAGATCTCTTTACTTTTTACATTTGAAGCACACAAACTATATTTTTTTTTAATTTTTATTTGTTTATTTTTATTTTCATAGCGTTCATTCAGAGCTATTCACTTTTTACATTTGAAGCGCACAAACTATATTTTTTTAATTCTTGCTTTACTCATAAATTTCGAAATAATAATTTTATAAATTTTAAAGAAATTTCAACTTTAAGTTGCGTTTACTTTCGTTATATAAATCGTAATTAGATTAAAAAAAATTTTGATACCCTATGTAAATATGTACAAAACCTTACCTCGAAAATTTATAATTTTTTAAAGATTAACGTGTTAATGAGACTTCTTAGGGCGCTAGAGGGTTAATGCGCACATGAGCTCAAACGTCTTAATGAATACTTGGAGATAATACTGCCTTGATGCACTTTTGGCACACTAAATACTTAACTACAGAAGCGTAGCCAGAACTTTGACGATTTTTGGAAAAAAATATTTCATTTTATTTTATTTTATTTAATTTAATTTTGTTTTATTTTATTTTATTTCATTTCATTTCATTTCATTTCATTTCATTTCATTTCATTTTATTTTATTTTATTTTATTTTATTTTATTTTATTTTATTTTATTTTATTTTATTTTATTTTATTTTATTTTATTTTATTTTATTTTATTTTATTTTATTTTATTTTATTTTATTTTATTTTATTTTATTTCATATTATTTTATTTATTTTTATTTATTCTAATATTTATTTTATTTTTTATTTTAATTTATTTAATTTAATTTAATTTTATTTTATTGAACTCCTTTAGGGTTAGGTACATATTACATATCGGTTGTTTAAGAACAAGATACATAAAACTATTAAGGTAGGTACATTATTTTAAACATACTTGTATGTTCAATTTCACTTTCAATACTTAAAAACGAACGAACAATTGACGTTGTTGACAATATTATTTTATTTTATTTTAGTTTATTTTATTTTATTTTATTTTATTTTATTTTATTTTATTTTATTTTATTTTATTTTATTTTATTTTATTTTATTTTATTTTATTTTATTTTACTTTATTTTATTTTATTTTAGTTTAGTTTATTTTATTTTATTTAATTTTATTTTATTTTATTTTATTTTATTTTATTTATTTTATTTTATTTCATTTCATTTCATTTTATTTTATTTTATTTTATTTTATTTTATTTTATTTTATTTTATTTTATTTTATTTCATATTATTATATTTTATTTTATTTTATTGGAATTTATTTTATTTTAATTTATTTTATTTTATTTTATTTTATTTTATTTTATTTTATTTTATTAATTGATTAATTTATTATAATTAATTCATTAATTTAATTTATTCTTCAAGAAACGTTTAAAAAGTTAATGGTAAGTACAAAAACAATGGTTCAGTGTCATGAAGTATTCCTACAATCAAACTTTAATCACCTCTTGGCTACACTTCTGCTCTACTAAAATCTTTGTTCGTTTAAATTTGCAGCTTCTAACATAACACAGACACTTTCGTCAAGAATTGCAGTTCAAAACAATCACAAGCATTTTCTTTTCAACTGGCATTAAAGCCTGCAACACATTGCTCGACTGAAGTACCACAAACCCAGCATATTTGCCAACACTCTGCAGTGAAATTAATATGAATTAGTGGTAATTTCTTGCAGTGATTTTGTGTTCCTCCTCTCAATCACACGCGCCCATCCACCGCCGCAACCGTATCCGTGGCTGCTGTAGAGCGCAAAGCCCAAACACAAACCGGCAACGCCGCCCGCCACATGTGCCTCCAGACAGATTCGCGGATTGGCATTGTGATTGACGTAGTAGTGGAACGCCGTGAAGCCGGCATCACTCAGGCACAAAATTGCCAAAGCCACAATGCGCAAGTAACGATGCGGCAATTGCCGAAAATTCTGCCAACAAAAAGAAAAACAAGACAAATCACTGTTAATGAGAGCAAATAGTTCACACACACACACACACACACACTCATACATTAATTTCCATATGCCTTGTGCCAAATTATGTCAATGCGTTATAAAAGCAAAAAGAATGAAAATAAATAAAAATCACAATGTTTGGCAAAAATTTAAAGCACAATAAAATCGATAATCGGGAACAAGGGAACAACATAGACAACAAACAAAACGAACACGTAAAGCATGGCGCGAAAAAGTATGAAAATTGGATATTAATAAACGCTCATGTCGCACGCTCCACTAACCTTAACCAAATGCGGCACATGGCTCATCAGCATCGCGTAAACACCGGCCGAGGCACCCAGCAGCGACAGCTGCGGCTGAAACATTGCCGTGGCCAATGAACCGGAAACACCGCCAGCGGCATAAACGAACGCCACCTTCCAGTGGCCTTGTTCGCTTTCCAAGCAAAAACCGATCAGACACTGCGACGCGAGAAGATGCAAGCGAAAAGTAATTTAGTTGTGTTTGAATTATTTAGTTGTGTGTGTGTGTGTGTGTGTTCCGGGTGTTGAGTGTACTTTATGTGCGTTGTGTGTGCTTTATGTGTTGCAGCATTAAATGGCTGCGCACAGTTTTCCAGCCGATTGGCTGCCAGCCACCACCCAACGGACAGACGGCGCACTCACCTGCAGACCGGCGTTGAGCAGCAGGTGTATGCAGTCCGAGTGGAGCAGCGTGTAGGTGAGGTAGCGCCAATACTGGGCGCGGTGTGCGGGCACAAACATCAACCGCTGATAGATGCAATCGTTGGCGATTATGAACAGCGAGATCTGCGTACGAGATGAGGTGCGAGATTTTATTGAAAAATTAAGTGCAATGTGATGAGCGCAAAATGGGAGCAATGAGTGAGATTTTCCAAAAAAATGTATTTCAATCAACAAACAAATAAATATCAAGTAAAAGTATTAAAAGTAAAAGTAGTGACATGAGGAGGTTTAGTGTGTTAAAGTCGCACACTAACGGGGTTCGGCTTTTGATGCTTCCTCCTCGTTAAAATAAAAAAAATAAAAATAAAAAAAAAAAAAAAAGTAAAAGTATTAAGTATTGCAAATCAGTATCTATAAAAATTAAAGCATAGTTAGTATGAAAATTTTGAAATTTTTTATTTTTAATTTTGTTTTTTATTGGTCAATATTCTTGCGACAGACAATGAAGCTCTTGCGAAAACATGTCTCCATTGGTCAGGAGAACGAAATGGGTCTATTTGATTCACTTCGGCAAAATCCCCAAACAGTTGGCAATTCTAGTTTGCAAGAATTCAACAGGCTGGTGTCTACGACAAAATTATTTTAAGATTTAAATCCAGGGACCGTACCGGTTATGGTTTTTATGAAAAAAGTCAGATTTAAACTATTATAGTTTAACTTTTATTTTTACCGACAAAAATAAAAGTTATTTTGCGCCTTTTATCATATCAGGCAAAAATAACTGTTACTTTTGACTTTTATTTTATCGGTCAGAAATAACAGTTATTTTTTTCCTTTAATTTTTTCGGTCAAATATATCAGGCAGTTTGGATTTATTCAAAGGCCGTTTGACCGACTAAAAAAACTATTGATACCATTTTTTCGTCGCACAAGTCTTATAGCTCAGAATGTGCGATCTGCTGATACGAAAAAAATGGTATCTATAGTTTTTTAGTCAGTCAACCGGCCTTTGAAAAAATTCAAATTGACTGATATATTTGACCGAAAAATAAAAGTCACAAAATAACTGTTATTTTTGACCGATAAAATATAGTCAAAAGTAACATTTATTTTTGCCTGAAATATTAAAAGGCACAAAATAACAGTTAATTTTAACTTTTATAGTAAAAGTCTAAAATTTAAAAGGCGTTTAATATTCGTGAAGCTGAGTCCATTACGATCATGATGGTATATTTAAAAAAGTCCACCGGCAATTTTTTCGTTATGCCTTTTTGATTTGAAAATTGTAAAATAACAGTTATTTTCGGTCCCTGTTTAAATCCGCTGCAATCAAAACCAATTTCTGTATGGTCAGTTGAGTGGAGCCCAACGACAGGTCGACCCCATTAATAAGTTTTGAAGGTCGGATTCAACTTGTAAACATCAAACCATAACTTGTAAACATCAAATCTTAATTTTCCCTCATGAAATATTTTCGTTTTTGTTTCAGACAGCCAAACCAAAATCACATTTGTCGCATGGCTTTTGGGGGCCTGAAGCAAAACATAACTTTTGCAAAAACTCTCAAAAGTTGCCATTAGCACAGTTTGCCCCTTTTATGGCCAACTCCATTTAAGTTTGCGATCATTCGAACCTGTCACTTTCGCTTAAGGCGACCTGCCTGCAGCCTGCAATGCACAAATGCACTGCACACCAACACGGCAATTGCGGCAAAATAATAACCAAATAACAACAACAAATATGGCAACAATGTTGTCGCCACATGATGCAATAAAAACCAATCAGATTCACACGTTGCTAATTTACAGCGACGCCAACAACACGGCTTCGACTATTGAAGCCGCAGCGCTACGGTCGATCGGTGTTGAATTTGGAGAAATATTTTAACCCTTTCGACCCCGAATTTTACCCTGTGATATTACTTGATATTACTTTTTGGTATTTAAATCATGAAACACTTTTTCCTAAGAAGTGTGCACACGACATTTGAAGTCGCCACGCATCTTTGTTAGATTTCTAGAGCTAGTTTAATTTTGAACAATTTTAGCTTAAAATGGGTTAAATAAATTTTGTATCAATATTTTTTAGTTACAAAAAAATGATTTAATATTTATGGAAAAATACAAAATTATCACTTTTTGATTTTATTTAACCAGTATTAAAGAAACAGGGTTTTGATCAATTCGTAGACTTCAATTAGAACACAAAATTTCCCTGATATTGCTGCAAATTATTGAAAATTATTTTGGGGATAAAAGTAAAATTTTTGTAATTTGCTTTGAATTCACTTCTAAATATATTAATTTGTTGGTGCCTACTTAAATTAAACCCATAAATCAATCGTAGCTTTTGCTATAAGATGACAAATAGGTGAAGTTGTTCTCAGGCAACTTTGGGGTCGAAAGGGTTAATATTTACATTGATTTCTATTTTGAGTTTTTTTAGGGAAATATTTTTACATTCAACATAACTCAGTTTAAGTTATTAAATTATGTTCAATAGCAATAACTCTTCATAATTTGCCTTCACACATTAACATTTTGTAATTTGAAGTGAATTTTTACTATTTTCACATGAAAATTTCTTTTCCATGTAACTTATGGAATAACCTAGTACAAGATTGGGTTAGGTTACAGAAGGACTGAGTGCAACATGCACTTCCATTGGGAGACCCTGTTGGGTTGCCTTCATTTTGGGCTCGTCGCTGGTCCCTTTCTGTTGGGTTCTCTTTAGATCCAGACCGAATCTTTTCTCAATTTTTTTATTTATTTATTTATTTATTTTAACTAGAATCTTCCAAATGTGAATAATAAGAAATGTGAATAGAGTTTTTAAAATTAAAATTTCATAACCAAACACCGCATTACTTATGGAATGACCTAATATTTTTTTAAAACCAACAATTTTTAATCAGAAGCTATCAAAAATTCACAATTTTTAGTTTTATGTATTTTTTAAGAATTTTAAGCCAACAACCAAAAACCACATTACTAACGGGATGACCCAATAATTTTAAATATCGGTATTTCTAAACAAAAAAATCCTAAAAATTATAATTTGAATAAAGTTTTCATAACTCACAATCAAAATTCCAAAACTGCATTACTTATGGGATGACCTAATACTATGTAACATTGGCAACTCTTTTACAAAAGATTTTCAGAGTTCATTATTCAAATTGCAGTGAATTTTGCATACAAAATTATATAAAATACAAAATTTTTTTAACGCACACTATCGCCCGGCAGAGTGTAGCGCAGCTAATATATCGAAAAGAAATGAAAAGTGGCAATCGATACGGTCGCAATAGTGCGCGCACACAACGCACTCCATAAGGGGCCGTCATGGCAAAAACACAACTGATGCCGTTGCCTTTGTTGTTGTTGTTGCTGTTGCCGTATGCGCCATGCTGCCACATTCGATATGTGCCACAAATGGTTGCACTCTGTCTACGTGTACATGCTGCTACGTGTATGTCAGGTATAGAAATAACAAAAACAACAGCAACAACAGCTAAAGAGTTGTAGCCAATATTGCAACAAGTGCGCGTAGATGACAAATAAATGCGAAACAAAATCAGGTCGACGTGTCATGTGATGCCGCACAGCGCTGTTGTTGTTGTTGCTGGTAGTGCCCTGTCCCTACGCCATGCCGCCTTGGCTGTTCATTTGTGACGCTGACGAAGTGCAGCAAAATGGATTAATGGTGAAGAAGGTTTAAGTTGTTGTAGTTTTTTTT
The DNA here is from genome assembly GCA_964056695.1 of Melieria picta. Classification (NCBI taxonomy): domain Eukaryota; kingdom Metazoa; phylum Arthropoda; class Insecta; order Diptera; family Ulidiidae; genus Melieria; species Melieria picta. Next base: position 128,362,544 of record OZ057399.1, on the reverse strand, counting down.
GTGGTGGCTTTGTCATCATTCAACGCTGGACAGCGACAGGCGACGACGCATTATTTATATGACGACCCAGTTAGTTTGGATTTTGCTACTTCATTCTATGCCAGTTTATGATTTTACAATTTATACAAATTTTTGTTGCAAGTTCACAACACGCAGAAAGTCAAAGCGCTGGAAACTCATTTTCAGCACACAGTGGCGTTGTTTGACGAGTTCCTGTACTCATTTGAGCCTTTAATGTTGCAACAATTACAACGTCTAACTGCAATTTATGACACCCACCACTTCTCTAAGTTCAACGGAACTTCCCACTTTGATGACTGTTGGCGCTAATTTCCATTGAAAGTCCCACCCACTTAGCCATTTGGTTGTCTAAACCGACACTGGCACATTCGTTCACGCACTCCGCGCGGCCATTAACCACTGAACTGTTTCCTGTGAACTTCTACGCCTACAACAAACAAGAATGGAATTTCGCTGGCCAACACAACAACAACAACACTTGCCATGCGTTAAAATACAAAAAGCATTTCCATAAAATTCAACATTTTACCGCCATTTCCGACTGTGTGCTGCCAAAAAAAAAACAATTAAAATACAACAACAACAACAAAAGAACGCAAGTAAACAAATGTTTGAAGCGAGCAACGACAGCAGCCACAGCGCGCAAAGCAGCCAAGCGCCGCGTGTGCCATAAACGCTCACGTACGCGCTTCTGGATGTTCTGTGTTCTGTGTTTTTGTACGAAAATTAGAGCAAAAATCGAATTAAAATAAACCAACGTCAAATTGAAATTGATGCATTAATTGATTTGAGCAAAGAAATGCGCCGAAAAAAGCGTGTCTGCTGAAAATTATTGCCGCCGTCGAGTGAATTGTAGAGCGGGAAAATTATGCCAACAACTGACAGTTGGCCATGTTGTTGTTGCATTTTCATTTAGCTCAACGTGAACGAGTTCAATTTGGCAGCTCGAACAAAAAGCGCAATAATTGGGATTATCGTGCGGCAGCGCAACTGATTGGCCGCTGCGGACTGAAAAGAATTGTGAAAAAAATATAATAATTACAATAACCGCAAAAAATTGACACACAAATGTTTGTTACAGCTGTGTGTATATTCAGAATTTAGTCTTTTTGTATATAGATGAGTGTTTTTTTTTATGAGTGTGTATGTGTGTGTGTGTGTGTGTATTTGTGGCAAGCGATCAAAACCACTTGAAAGCAAAGTGCGCTTCCTCCCAGCGCAAATGTGCACAGTTCACAGCTGAGTTTTAATTGTAAAAATAATTCAACAGAATCAATAAATCACTTTGTTCTGTGCTGCAGTTTATGACGCGTGGGATGATGTGTCAGTGTGCGGTGCAATGACTTGTCACATTCGAATAATTCAATTCGATTAAATGCAGATAGCTGAGCACGAATGAATTTTCTTATGAACTTTGTGGGAAGAACTTTGCACTTTGCAGAAGATTACAAGTAATTGTGTTAAATAATTATAGATAATTATATAAATTTAATAAAATTAATTAAAAAAATATAAATAATTATATTAAAATAAATTAGCTTTTGATCTTTCAAATTTTCAGTTACAAATGTTTCATTTTTTCAAATAATTATAATAAATTCAATTAAAATTCATACAAATAATTATAAATAATTATATTAAAAAAAATTTACTTTTGATCTTTAAAATTTTCAATTACAAATTTTTCTTTTTTTCAAATAATTATAATAAATTCAATAAAATTAATTAAAATTAATGCAAATAATTATAAATAATTGTATTAAATTAAATTAACTTTTGATCTTTAAAATTTTTCATTTTTCAAATAATTAATACAAGTAATTATAAATAATTATATTAAAATAAATTAAGTTTTCATCTTTCAAATTTCTAATTGTAAATTGTTCATTTTTTAAAATAATTATTATAAATTTAATAAAAATTAATATAAAAAATTATAAATAATTATATTAAAATAAATTAACTTTTGATCTTTCAAATTTCCAATCACAATTTTTTCATTTTTTCAAATAATTATAACAAAATCAATTAAAATTAATTATAAATAATTATATTGAAATCAACTAACTTGTGGTCTTTCAAATTTCCAATAACAAATTTTTCATTTTTTCAAATAATTATAATAAATTCAATTAAAATTAATTATAAATAATCATATGAAAATTAATTAAGTTTTGATCTTTCAAATTTCCAATTGTAAATTTTTTTTTTTTTAAATAATTATAATAACTTAAATTAAAATTCATAACAAATAACTATAAATAATTATATTAAAACAAATTATCTTTTGATTTTTCAAATTTCCATTTATAAATTTTTCATTTTTTCAAATAATTATAATAAATTCAATTCAAATTAATACAAATAATTAAAAATAATTATGTTAAAATAAGTTAACTTTTGATCTTTAAAATTTTCAATCACAAATTTCAATTTCAAATTCAAATTTCAAATAATTATAATAAGTTCAATTAAAATTCATACAAATAATTATAAATATGTTAATTATATAATATTAAATTAATTGTGTATCTTTCAAATTTTCCATTTTGATAATATTTTGATCACAAAATGTTTATTCGAATTCTTAGAAAAACCAAAAAAACCCAAAAATTTACAACTAAAACTTGAAAAGTAAAACAAAAATTAAAAAATATCAAATTCTTCCAAAAACTTTTTGCATTATGTTCATTAAACTCAAGTTTTCTTTTCTCTAATTTTATTGACATTCCAAACTATTTGGTTGTACAATAAAAACATTGTGGTTTTTTTAACAAAAATGTTTGTCACAAAACACGCACACTGAATGGATTAAAAATTAATTGCAAACATTTAATTGTTGCACATAGACAAAAATCATTGCCAATACGTAGCGCCCTTTGTCGCCTAGCAATGGAAACGCGTGTGCGGCGAACCGTTGCGCTATTATTATCGATATTGTCTCACTGTCGCTCATGTCACATACCTGTACGAGGCACATAAGCACACAGAACCACGGCACACGCCACAGGCGTCGCCGTTCGGTTAAATCGTCGATGAAAATCTTCGCAATTGGCGCCCTGGCTGGCGACAGCAGCGCTCTGCCGGCAGTGCCAGTGGCCGCACCCGGCCGCACATGGCCTTTGCCATGACAGGCGGTCACCTGCACTTCCATTGGACACTTCTTGTACAGGCCAACACTCTCCAGTTCATGTCGCTGCCTATGCTTGAACATAGTGGCCACTCGGCCGGCTTGACACAAACAAAACAAATCAGAAGCACAACTTTTGCGCGCGTTTAGAATCCGACTGCTCGGCCGCTATGGCGCGCACATCTTAAGCGCTTTCAATGAACTGATCGACTGTTTCGAACATTTATTGATCGCGCCGGTGGCAGCGGGCATAGTGCGTGCGCTGGCGTCTTCGCATCGTTGTAGGTGCTGCGCTACTTAGAGAATTTCCAATTGCACGCAGCAGAAAGCAAACCACATCATTTGTGGGCATACTTTTAGGCAGCATAATTGGCAGTGATGAAGTGTGTAAAACAGAGAAAGAGAAAGTCCGAAATGATCACTTCACTTCACTTCAAATTCATTATTCATAAATTCTTCAATATATTCGTTCGAGTTCACATTCCCAGACACTCGAATGCTGACGTTATGCAAGTCGAATGAACCCACCTAGAATCAATTGCTCAATCGCCATAATTTATGCAAAAGGACACTAGTCTACTAAGGCACCAACACACTCACACACACACACACACACACCGACACACAGATAAGTCGCCAATTTGTATACACAAACCTGTAGATTGCAGCTATCGTGGCCCAAGCCAGTTTTCTTGTCATTACGCAAAAATATTCATGAAGTTCAGCTCTTTGCGCTCACAAAAAGCTCTCTCAAGTTTGGCGTTTGCAGTGCTCTCAGCAGGCAGTGGTGAAAAGCTGTCTAACCAACGAAAATTGTGAACGTAAGAACTGGAGCAAATGAAAAAACTAGAAAGCATGAAGCAAACAGAGAAGGATGTACTGAAAGCCTTCAATAAACCTTGCACTGTCATCGCACACACACACACACACAGACACATTCGTATACATAAAACGGTCAACAAACAGAAATGCAAAACATTTGTCTGCTCTCTGCCATAAGTACAGAATAATCTCTTTTATATGTTTTCGTTGTCCGAATGACAACACTTGCACTTTTGTTATCAACATTTCTGCAAACGACTTCCAGCGTTGCAACTGCAACTGTGGCAATTTCACTGGCAGTGTATGTGTGTGTGTGAGAGAGAGTTTGAATTTGTATGAGTTGATGATTGGTATTAAAACAAGTGGAAAACAAGTGCTACATTTTACATAAAGTAGCTGAGGTAAGTTGTTCAAGTCTGATTATTTAATTGCATGCGACAAACAAAGACAAAAAGGCAGACTGCGAAAATTGAAAAATGAAACTTGAATGAATGAAAAATGAAAAAAAAATTTAAAATTGTTAATTTGAAAATTAAATAGTTAAATAAAATAATAATAATTAAATATAATAATTAAATAAAATAATAATAAAAAAAAATAATAATTTATAAAATTGTTAATGGAAATTTTATAATATTTTTGCGGGTAATGGCCTCATCATTTTTTTGGAGAATAATAATGTTCAATGGAAATTTGAAAATTTCAAATGAAAATTTAATAAATTAAAAATGAAAACAAATTTTAAATTGTTAATCAGAAAATTAAATAATTAAATAAAATAATTATAATTAAATATAATAATTAAATAAAATAATAATAAAAAAATAATTTAGAAAATTGTTAATGGAAGTTTTTGTGAAAAATGAAAATTGTTAATTAGAATATTAAATAATTAAATAAAATAATAAAATTAAATATAATAAAATGTAAATATATAAAATGAAAACTGAATGAATGAGAAAATAAAAAAAATAGAAAATTGTTAATAAGAAAATTAAATAAAATAAAAATAGTTAAATATAATAAATTCAAAATAACAATAAAACAAAATAATTTAGAAAATTGTTAATGGAAATTTTTGTGAAAAATGAAAATTGTTAATTAGAATATTAAATAATTAAATAAAATAATAAAATTAAATATAATAAAATGTAAATATATAAAATGAAAATTGAATGAATGAGAAAATAAAAAAAAATTGAAAAATGTTAATTAGAAAATTAAATAAAATAAAAATAGTTAAATATAATAAATCCAAAATAACAATAAAAAAAGTAATTTAGAAAATTGTTAATGGAAATTTTTGGATATTTTTGTTTTTTCTATATTTTAATTGCCTCATCCTTTTATAAGAACAATAATGTTCTTGCTCTTCTTGCTCTTTTGTTCTCCTTCAGTCATCAGTATCTTAGTCTTTTCTGGTGCATTAGATGCATCTCCGATAAGGACTTCTAAAACGCCATTATGAAGGCAAGTAGTGCATTACACTTGCATGCGGCAAACAAAAACAAAAAAGCAGACTGCGAAAATTGAAAAATGCAAATTGAATGAATGAAAAATCAAAAATAAAAAAATTGTTAATTAGAAAATTAAATAATTTAATAAAGTAATAATAATTAAATATAATAATTAAATAAAATAATAATAAAAAATAATAATTTATCATATAAAATTGTTAATGGAAATTTTTTCATATTTTTGTGGGTAATAGCCTCATCATTTTTTTTGAGAATAATAATGTTCAATGGTGTGAAAAATGAAAAATGAAAATTTAATAAATGAAAAATGAAAATAAATTGAAAATTGTGAATTAGAAAATTAAATAATTAAATAAAATAATAATAATTAAATATTAAATAATTAAATAAAATAATAAAAAAAAAAAATAATTTATAAAATTGTTAATGAAAATTTTTAAATATTTTTGTGGGTAATTGCCTCATCTTTTTATAAGAACAATAATGTTCTTGCTCTTCTTGCTCTTTTGTTCTCCTTCAGTCTTCAGTTTCTTAGTCTTTTCTGGTGCATCAGATGCATCTCCGATAAGGACTTCTAAAACGCCATTATGAAGGCAAGTAGAGAAGAAACATTACACTTGCATGCGGCAAACGAAAACAAAAAAGCAGACTTTGCGAAAATTGAAAAATGAAAATTGAATGAATGAAAAATTAAAAATAAAAAAATTGTTAATTAGAAAATTAAATAATTTAATAAAGTAATAATAATTAAATATAATAATTAAATAAAATAATAATAAAAAATAATAATTTATCATATAAAATTGTTAATGGAAATTTTTTCATATTTTTGTGGGTAATAGCCTCATCATTTTTTTTGAGAATAATAATGTTCAATGGTGTGGAAATTGAAAAATGAAAATTTAATAAATGGAAAATGAAAATAAATTGAAAATTGTTAATTAGAAAATTAAATAATTTAATAAAGTAATAGTAATTAATAATTAAATAAAATAATAATAAAAATATAATTTATAAAATTGTTAATGAAAATTTTTAAATATTTTTGTAGGTAATTGCCTCATCTTTTTATAAGAACAATAATGTTCTTGCTCTTCTTGCTCTTTTGTTCTCCTTCAGTCTTCAGTTTCTTAGTATTTTCTGATGCACCCATCTCCGATAAGGACTCCTAAAACGCCACTATGGATGCAAGTAGAGACGAAACATTACACTTTCAGCCAATCTTAATGACATGTAAAACATTTTAGATTTTCTACTCACGGTTTTACGACTCAAGAGAGATTAAATAATACGCACGTCTATAAATATTACAAGCCACTACAAATTTAATGAACTCCAAATAGGTTCCTCAGTCCGCTGTACACTATTTCGAAATTGCCTCTATTTTTGCTTGCAAACACACTCAACATTACATCTTCATAATCATCTCATCACATATCTGCCCCTACGGTTAATAATTCAAGCGCATAATAAGCCGTTTTATGCCAACATAAAAGAAGATTATGTTGTAGCTTTCGTGCTACACGTGCACGCGCCCCCACATTAATTCGCCCGATGGCGGCCACTTTATTAACTAAACAGTCGTCGACACAGCCTACCACCGGCAGCGGCAGCAACCACACGCCAGAGCCGAATTCATTGTCATTATTGTATAATAAGATGCAAATTTCCCAGGAGCATCTGACCGCACCGAACTGAAGCTTGCGAGTAGAGACCGCAGCCAGCCGCTGGCCGGCGGCAGAAGCTAAATATTTGCATTTGTACATATTTGGCTAAGCTGTGGCAGAAGCCCGACGCATACTTAATGCCGCAACGCACCGTTAATGTTTATCTGGGGAAATTTTAAACGAAATCACTGACAATTAATGCGAAGTGTGCGAGTGTAGCGACTTGATGAGCTGCTCGCTGTCTCGCTCGCAAATTGTCTACTTCTCGACTACTCTACTCGATTGTCGTTAGAGCTGCGGGGCCAAGTGCTGCATTAGCGATTAGTGTTTCATATATAATTTTTTATGTATACGAGTGTATATGAAATGAAGAAAATTATCTGGAATCGTGCGCGCAACGCTTGCGGCCGATTGACCAGCAGCTGCATTCGATAGCAACGCGAACACTTTTGCACTTTTCCTGTGGCCAGGACAGTTCATATAACGCAGTGCTCTGCCTACATACAAAAAATAGGCCAAAATAAGGGAATGCACAGTGATTCGACTACATAAAACCCCGGGACAAAATTAGAAGTTACTAGTTAATCATGGACTGCTGAATAGAAATCTCCATTTTGTTCTTCTTTAACTTTTGTAGTTTGGCAATGCCGGAGACTTAAACTTGCAATGTTAGTCATTTTTGGTAAGCTATAGCAACAAGTGTGTTGGGTAGATTTTTCAGATTTTACATTTAATCAATTACGTCAACATTGATAATTGCAAAGAGTAACAGAAATTGTATGAGGACCCTTTAGATTTGCAATAAAAATGATAATAATAGAAGTAGAAGTTTTTTTCATTTTTCACGCTGATTGCATACTTTTAGGGATAAATAGAATAAATTTTGACGAAAAATAGGTGTTTAGACCACTTTTCAAATTGAATTATTTTCTAACATCGGAAGATATCGGACGATGTAATTACATTATCCGACAAAGAAAGAATGCTTCTTAAAATATAAAAAATTCAGGAACATAATTTCACATACTTTTTAGATATTTTCCTCCAAGTTTTGCCAATTTTCAGGTTTTTAATTTTGAAAAATATTTGAAATTAAAAGTAAAGTAGAAGATTCAGCTTTGCAAATTTTGAGAAAACATTAAAAGCGAAAATGGTTACATCATTTTTTAATCCATATTTTAGCAACTTCTTGCTAACCATGAAGTTTTACAATTTTTTTTAATCAATAAACTAAAAAACAGAAAACATGTGTTTACATTTGTTTGTGAAAAAGTTTCAACTTTGAGCTGCTTTTGCACACACACTAATTAATTTTTCGCACAGATTTTTTGGGTTTTCTTATTTAGAGTTTTACCTTTCAAATGACATCAAAATCGTTAAAATCTGAGACTATACATTTGTTGAATTTTATCTATGGAACAAATCACTGTGGAATGATGCAAATTTGATGAAATTGCGCTAAATTCAGAAACATAAACAGTTTTCTTTCTAAAATTTATGCAAGTAGGTTTCGCTTAAGGAATCTTTAGAAAAAATGTACATATTTTTTACTGATCTAGTCATAGCCATTCATTTGTTCTTACCTCTGTCTTGCTCTCCATACGTTCGTTTGTCAATCAACTTGTTAGATAAGATTCGATTTTAATGCGGTTTATTGCACTTAGACCAAAACTGACCTATTGTGTCTCCTACAAGTTGTTGGAGAACATCTCTTAGACCTACCGAACTAACGAAGTTTAAGTTGTAACTTACGAGGGCTTAGGTGCTTGACATTCTCTTCTGCAAGCCAGTACTGCCACGACATGCCGCATCACAGTGCTGTTTGATGTGTTCAGGAGTCTCCTCTCCAATTCCGCAGAGTCTACATAGTCTTTCGCAGTTAACTTGTTCTAACCCGATTGTATGCTTACATATGTTTTCTCTGTCTGCAATGCCCAGTTAAACGACCGGTGATCTGTCAAAGCTGATTCTTCCTCAGTCTGAAGCATTCCTCACTCTATTTGGAGCAATAACCTTTGATAAATACTTTCAATTTCCTTAGACTCGAGGCGTTACACCAGTGTTCTGAATTCCTCGTTCTTTCCTCAAATCTTAATAACTCTGATAGGGTGATTTTGCTCAGCCCAACGAAGGGCTCCAGATGGGCCCTGGCTGTCGTAGTCCTAGCAAGGCTGTTCGCCTCCTCGTTCACGTCTATACCTCTGTATCCTGGGACCCAGAGGATTTTGACCTGGTTGTATAAATACGCCCAGTTTATTCAAAACCTCTACGCATTGGCGCACACAGGATTTCATTTTGGGGGGAAGGAGGGCGGGGATTTTGCGAACAACTTTTGAGCCCAGTAGCATTTCAAACCATATTTGGTGCCAGCATTTTTTATTTGGGGGGTTTGAACCCCAAAATTCGCACCCTGTGTGCGCTACTGCCTCTATGCATTCCAGCATTAACCCTAAGGTTATCTCATATAAGATTAGTGCTTTGGTGGTTGCACCGACTGGTACGCGCGATGACTCTGAAAAGAGTCATCGAATCAGAAGATAGTCTTCTATATTAACTTCAAAGCAGAGTTGCCATATGGCAATATTTTAAGTAATGTGAATCATAACATTTTGAAATATCTGAAATTGTTCACTGTTGTTCAAAAAAGCTTTTGTATTTTTAAGCATTTGTGGAGTTCATTCTAATGCCCCGTTCTGGCTATGTCATATATGGTGTCATTTGTAGTCAGTTAAATGAGAACGGGTTGTCATATGGTGTCATTTGCGTTTGCCTGCATGTATGACTACGATTTGCCATACGAAACGACAATCAAATGAGAACGATCGAATTTGTGTCGAACGAACGATTTGACTACATTTGACGAGAAAACAAAAAATGTCAACATGCTGGCAAACCTTGTCATATGTATTTTTCGTCAGTTTTTGCCGTGCAATGAGAACGCATTTGACGACATATGACGAACATGACATATATGGCAGTGTTTGTCGTCAGTGAATATGACACCATATATGACATAGTCAGAACGGGGCATAACACAGACAATATACAAAATTTATGAATAAAAATTTGTTTCAAAATTGTATAACACCGTTTTTTTCTTTAATGATTTTCCATAATATTTTAAAACAATACTTTTGTTTCAATAGCAAAAGCAGTTCTCATCAATGCAAATCAAAAATGGTCCGATTCAGTTTCCTGTATTCATACAAATAATTACCATCCAAGTATAAACTTCAAACTTCTTCAAAATGTGACCAGTATTGTTGAGATTGGCTATAAATTTGTTTGTCCGTTTTTACTCACTAAAAGAGAGAGCACTGTGCAATGCTGCCAACTACACAAAACAATAATAACAATGTTGGGCACTTGGTAGTCTGTAGCGGAAATCATCAATAAAATTGCAAGTGCTTGGTTTGCTGGCTGCTGCCACCAGACCCTCCTCCCCCTCCCCGACCCCGCTTCTTTTCTGCATAGGTCCCAAAGGAAACGGAAGTGATGTACTTTGTGCTTGTTCATAGTGTAATGGCAGTTTTGTGGGCGTGCTGCACATATATTTGTGTGTGTGTGTGTGCGATTTGGTTTGCATGATTTGCTGGCTGTAAGCGTTTACAACATTTGATGCTGTGATTGCTTGCGGCACTGTAATGTCATAAGTTTCGTAGCAAACGACTGAGATGAAATGTTGGTGCTGCCGTCGAAGGGTTTGAACGACGAGTGACGCCCCGCAAAGCTCATCAATTTGATGAGCTCTCGCCTTGCAATGGTTGCTGGCTGTGCAGGCTTAAGGATTTTATGGTTTGCAGTTAAGCAGTAAATGACAGAGTGAAAATTATGTGTGCTGACTGCGTGACTTGAGGAAATTATCAAATTTTACGATGCTAATTTATTAAAATGCACATTGAAGAATAAAAGCTTGTCTTCTTATTGCGCAGTGTGACTTGGCGACACCGATTAGTAATGTCAATAAACAATTTAATTTGAATTATTTCATTTGTGCCTGGAAATTGTCAACATTGTGTTGTGAAAAAATGGGAAAACACGCTTTATTAGTATTCAATAAGCTGCAAACACTGTGAGAAATTACTGGACAGTTATTGTTGATTTTGTTGATATCACCATGCGACAAAAATTAAAAAATTTTTCATACCGAAAAAAATCCATATGGGCGTGAAACTAGAGACCAAACATAGTAATACTGCGTACTCAGTTTTTTGTTTCTACATCCTTTGTCCTTTTAAAAGGACTTCAAAATTTTGAAGGGGATACAAAATAAAAAAAATATAAAAAATACTTAACCTCGTAGGAATGTGGCGATATGTATCTCAAATGAAAGAGGAAAGGCTCAAGAATTTAAATAAAATTAATTTTTTATCTATTTGTAAAAACAAGATATGAAAAAGATCCCTTGAAAATTTTAATCCTTTATATCCTTGAAAATTTATTTAGAATTTTCTTGAAAAGTAAGTATGTTAAAACCCCAAATCTCCTTGATCACGTGTCAAAATTTCATTAAATTATTATTTAAAATACTGATACGCAAATAAATTAGAATTTTTGTAGTTCATTAGACTTGCAGCTTCCGCCTTTTTTAATAACTTTCGAACTAATAAAGTTAGAGTAATGAAATTTCTCTCAAGAAAATTCTCTACAACTTTTCAAGGATATAAAGGTTTAAAATTTTCAAAGGACCTTTTTCATATCCATTTTTGCACATAGATAAAAAATAAGTTTTATTTCAATTCTTGAGCCTTTCCTCTTTCATTTGATATACACACCGTCATATTCTAATGCGGTTAAGTATTTTTTATATTTTTTTTATTTTTTTATTTTTTCTCCTTCAAAATTTTAAAATCCTATTAAAGGAACAAAGGATGTAGAAAAGAAAAACTGAGTACGCATTGTTACTATATTTGGTCTCTAGTTTCACGCACATATGGATTTTTCCCGGTGTGAAAATGCTGTCGCACGGTGTATTTTGTGTAAATTTATGCTGTAATTTGCTGAAGAATTTGTAGCAAATCGCAATGTATATAGAATATTTTTATGCAATATTTAACTTATTGTATCAAGTTTTCACAAACACCCCATAAAAAAATAATAATAAATAAAAATAAAAAAAGTAAAAAAAATAAAATAAAATAAAATAAAATAAAATAAATTAAATTAAATTAAATTAAAATAAAATAAAAGAAAAGAAAAGAAAAGAAAAGAAAAGAAAAGAAAAGAAAAGAAAAGAAAAGAAAAGAAAAGAAAAGAAAAGAAAATAAAATAAAATAAAATAAAATAAAATAAAATAAAATAAAATAAAATAAAATAAAATAAAATAAAATACAATAAAATAAAATAAAATAAAATAAAATAAAATAAAATAAAATAAAATAAAATAAAATAAAATAAAATAAAATAAAATAAAATAAAATAAAATAAAATAAAATAAAATAAAATAAAATAAAATAAAATAAAATAAAATAAAATAAAATAAAATAAAATAAAATAAAATAAAATAAAAAAACAAAAATAAAATAAAATAAAATAAAATAAAATAAAATAAAATAAAATAAAATAAAATAAAATAAAATAAAATAAAATAAAACAAATTAAAATGAAATAAAATAAAATAAAATAAAATAAAATAAAATAAAATAAAATAAAATGAAATAAAATAAAATACATAAAAATTAAAATAAAATAAAATAAAATAAAATAAAATAAAATAAAATAAAATAAAACGAATTAAAATAAAATAAAATAAAATAAATTCAAATAAAATAAAAATAAAATAAAATGAATTAAAATAAAATAAAATAAAATAAAATAAAATAAAATAAAATAAAATGAAATAAAATAAAATAAACTACTAATAAAATAAACTACTACTACTACTGTGATAAACTACTAACAGAAAACAAACACAATAGTGCTGAAGTAGCTTGCGGTTCGCTTACTGCCGCCATATTCAGTTGTAAAATAAAATAAAATAAAATAAAATAAAATAAAATAAAATAAAATAAAATAAAATAAAATAAAATAAAATAAAATAAAATAAAATAAAATAAAATAAAATAAAATAAAATAAAATAAAATCCAATCAAATCAAATCAAATCAAATGAAACCAAATAAAATAAAAAAACCTCACGACTTTTCTGCGCGTGTACACTTTTTAATATACTAATTGCGTTCGCGCATACGCCACGCCAGCTAAATACGAAGATATTATCTTAAAGTGCGCCCATTGTTCGGCTGCGATACCAGTGGCAGCCATTAGCCGAGTGCAAACACTCCATTACCCAAATACACCGCCACAATGCACGACCGCTGCCGCTTAATTTGCAGTACAATTGGCGCCGTTCGACGAGCAGGTCCTTCCACACGATAGGCACATTTCCAACATGAATCCTCTGCTGCTGTTTCTGTCCCTGGTAAGCTTCATACAACCTTGGATGCACCTCACTAATCCCGCCAGTTCTTTTGGTCTTTGCGCTGCGCAGTCTTTCGGGTTGATGCCCTTCAATCGCAGCAAGTACGAGTCGATTGTGGTGCAGGACTACTGGCTTATGGCGCTGGTGCCGGCCTTCTACTTCACCTGCTACTTCACCGTGAGCTTCTACGGATTCGGCATCTACCAGCTGGCGGCCTGCAACAGCATCTGCCGGCTGAGCAACACACTCTTCATGCACGTGGGCTGCTTTCTCTACGCGAGCGTCTACTTTCTGACGCTGCTGCGCCGCAAGACCTTCTTTCTGCAGTTCGACCAGAGCCTGTGCGAGATCGACGAGCTGATTGCCAAGTGCGCCAAGGTGGCCGACGACAAGATGAAGCTGCCGCAGAAGAAGCACCTCTACTACATAACGTGGGCGTTTGTGCTGATTTTGTTTGCAGTCGATCTGAGCTACGATGTGGAGCACGTTGTCGGGTTGGTGTTTGTTCACGTTCAGATTCAAGTCTATCAGTGATTCCAACCGGTTGTGTGTCTTGTATTGGTTAGCATATATGGGCCGCATTTCTTCCTGTCGGTGATGGTGATCACGTTTCCGTTTTTCGCGGGCAGCATTGCGCAGGGCATGTTCATCTACTACGTGTCGGTGATTTCGCATCGCTTCAAGGAGCTCAACTCGCTCTTCAACAAAATCAACATGGAGTTCGACAAGAAGAATGCGCCCATTGCCGTCTTCGACATCGAGAGCGATGCGAAGAAGCCCTTGAACGGCGCCATCGACTCGGAGCTGGCCAGCGGCAAGTTGGAGAAGCAAGCAGCGAACAAAGACAAAGCCAAGGTGATCAAGAACAACAGCAAGAACAAACGCAACGAGCGCGACCACGACAACGACAGCAGTGACGACACCAATTCCAATGACTCCGACCCGGACGATCTGGACGATGACGATGAGGAGGAGGAGTACGCGCAAAGGACGCGCAGCAACGATGGGTCTGTCAGCAAAGAAACCCCATTTGCATTTTGCCCATATTCAGGTTTCGTTTGCTTGTTGCAGCCACACGTCCGAATCGAATCTGCCGGATCTGTTCAAGCTGCACGACCGCATACTGTCGCTCAGCGTGCTGGTGAATGCAGAGTTCGGCGCCCAGTGCGTGCCCTACATGGCCGCCTGCTTTGCCATTACCATCTTCGGCATATTCCTCGAGACGAAGGTGATGTTCATTGTCGGCGGCCAGAGCGAACTCATGGACCATGTGATCTTCGTTTACATGCTCTGGAGCTTCTCCACCATGGTGGTGGCCTATCTGGTGCTGCGTCTGTGCTGCAACACCAACGCCCACTCCAAGGACTCGGCCATGATTGTGCACGAGATCATGCAGAAGAAGCCGTCGTTCATGCTGGGCAACGATCTCTACTACAACAAAATGAAGGCGTTCACGCTGCAGTTTCTGCACTGGGAGGGCTACTTTCAGTTCAACGGCATTGGCCTCTTTGCGCTCGACTACACGTTCATATTTTCGGTAAGCGGGGCGCGCATTGCTTTTGGTTTGAATATTTCATATTTCTTATATTATTCTATGCATTTAAATTGAATGCAGACGGTGAGCGCAGCCACGTCGTATCTCATTGTGCTGCTACAGTTCGATATGTCGGCCATCTTGAAGGCCGAAGGTCTGATACCAACCACCGGAGCGTAGAATTGAGCATTATTGTCAGATTTCCCAAGGTTTATATTTATTTCTCTAACAAGCATTTGCACCCTGGGCAAATTTAATTACTTTTTGCATTTTCAGTACAACTATTTAATGCTTATTGATTAATTTGATTTTTAGTTGTTTGAATAAAATTGAGAAATTGAATTGAAATTGAAACAAAATTGAATTTTTCTTTCCTGGCAACAACGTTCAATGACATTTGGCAGCGTTTCCTGCGGTTCATAATCGAATGAAAGCGCCTTGTCGCCCGCCGGCTGCAACCAGCAACACAGACAAATTCAATTCGCAGCAACGTTTGCCAGCTGTGACCGCTGCCATCAACTCCTGTTGACTGCTCCGCGACTGCTCCGTCACTTGGCGCAGCATCTTTCGCCAGCGGCCGTAATTTCCTATTGAAATGAAGTTAGCGCCTTTGCCGTATTTTCATGCTTTGCGACTCGCGTTTTTATATTCTGCCTTTTAGATTTTCGCAAATGTACACACACCAAATGCAAAGCTGAATGTGTTGGCAATTTGCGATGATTGATTGAAGAGGATGTATTGGAAATCGGCTTAAGTGCGCTGCGGTTGTGCCGTTGCGGCGGCAAACTGGCGGAAATAAAGACAGTTAAGTACATGGAAATCGAAATCGATTTGAGGCACTCAAACACACGCACACATAACCAGCATTTGATACATTGCATACATGTTCGATGGGATCTAACTTGAAGTCTCTGTATGTACGATTTAATGAATTCCAATTCAGAACCAACTCCTGTCTTGACCAGCTGATCATGAGGCGCGCCAATTTCGTCTGCACATTGCACTTTCCACTGTTAATTCAATTAATTTCACCTCATTTTCCACGCGCTGCGATATACTCGTTTATTTTTATATTACTCCGATAGCTGCCATCGACGATATCGCTGCCAGCAACCGGCCAGCAACAGCGACAACAGACGACAGCACCCACAACACAACGTAATCAATATTTGTATGTATGAATTTATGCGGCCATTGTTGTATTTTTAACTGGCTGCAAGCACACATACACACACACACGTGTATGGCACACACTCACGCACACGTGTGCGTATGTATGTGGCGCTATCGACGAGAAGCCAAGTCATTACTCTGGTCCCTGCTCGCAACACGTGAACGCGTCTAACTTTCTTCTTCGCTGTTCGAGCAAGCAAGTATTTTGCTCCGCACCGCAACCGTGCAAAATTCTTGTGTGGGTGTTTGTTCGTTGAACTCCACGTTCGCATATTTATCGCTTTTCTTGTTTCCTTCGCCACTCCGACCCTTCAACTTTCGCAGTCATTTAAAGCGTATCGAGTTGATTTTAGGGTTTAAAATTAGACAAGACACAGGCCAAACAAGCTAACAACCTAACGAAATAATTAGAGGAACGAGTTCACGAGTTGATAAGAAATTAGTCGACATTGGCTGTTAGAGACAACAATGAAGGGGTGGCCATAAGTTTATTGTCTTTTGAAGGGCAACAGTCTACGCAGTCGAGCGAGCGAGACTGTTGTTGTGCTGCGCAAAGTGTTTAAGTGAAACATTAGAATTTAATTTCTTGTTTAAGCAGAACAATGCTTTGTGTTACTGCGACATTTGATGCGCGCTCGTTACGATACTTCAGGAGTACTTAGATTGTATTGGTTCTTTGAGCAATTAAATTATACAAAGTCATTAAAAAAAGTATATGTTCCTATAGTAAGGAGTCAGATATTGAACCAAAATGTATACAAGTGGCACTACAACACAATGACAAAACTTCTTGCAACCGTATTGAACTAACGACTTTGAAAATTATTGAAAAAGTACTCAAGTTTTAAACTCATTCAATTCAGCACACTTACAACTAAGCTGTCGTGATGGTCTTTGAGATTCGCTGCACTTGAGTGACCATTACAACCGATTGTGGGATTTGATTGTGTCGAGAAGCCCATTGAGGCCAATCGAAGTATTAAAGCGCTTTAGGGTTCTGCAGCACTTTCCTCTTCTAACGTTTGTACTGCTCACCTGAGGTCTGCGAATTAAACACTACATTTTACTAAAGCTTCTTCGTCTATTTGAAGGACTCGTTGAAGCCAGCAGTCATTAGATTTGGAATTGCTATGAACTTATAAATCGTGGAAAGGATTTTTCTCTCAGACAATCATCAATTCCAATTTTCTACTTCATATTGACAAAGACGTTATTTGAACCTATGACAGTGGCGAATTTAGGGGTGGTGGGGGGTTTGGGGGATGAAACCCCACGAAATATTCGGATCGACTTTAAAACTACATACAAATTAAAAGGAATTTGTTGGCATTTTATGAATATTAACCCTCTAATTCCCAAGTTTTTAATCTTGTTGAAAAAATTACCAGCGATAGTTTTGTGGTGGAGAAGTAATGTTTGTTCGGGGAAAAAAATTTCATGTCAATAGGAGGCGTGATAGAGGGTGTAGAAAGTAGCAGGCCTACAGGCCTCCTTGGGAAACAAAGCCCAAAAAAATTCCATATGAAAATTTTTTTTGTAATTAATTTAAATTTTTTAATTTTTTTTTTAATATATGTAAACATAAATAACGGGTAACAGTTTCAGTTCTGCGCGCAATAGACAATAAATTAAAAGGGGTGGGGGTAAGGAGAGGGGTAGTGTGTCGTGGGGTAGTTTATACACTGCTTTTGAGGGGTGTATAAACCTGGAAACCTAAAAAAATCGGTATAGGTATATATATATTTTAGGCTCTTATTTTTTAATGCGTTGTTAACTTTTCAAACAGATGTCGATGAATCTACTCCATGAAATAAAGGACTAGGGGAGACTAGTTCTCTCATCTACCCCCGCGGACTACGCCTTAGTATAAATTTTTGCAGTGATATGATCTTTTTTACATAGCGGTGTATCAAAATGTCGGTTCAAATAGAAAAATAATGCTTAAATAGCGAAAAAATATCATCAATGACCGTTAATTATTTACGCTTTTCATCCCAAGCAGTCCTACAGACACTCTAGGGTTTGGGTTAGGTAGGAGGAGTGTAACAACTTTTTTCATAATTTTTTTTTTTATTTTCTCAAAGAATACATTAACAGCTACTCACTAGTAATTTTTGTAGTTTTATTGAGGCTCACAATTTATTTTAAACAATTTTTGTTTCTCACACAATTTCAAAAATAATTATTTGCTTACTTTCTCAGGAAACTTCAACTTTGTCTTACAATTACTGCCGTTGTGCATGTGCCACCGTTATCTGGCATTTATTTCATAAAATAGAGATTTCCCTTTCCATACGTGTAAAATCAGCTAAAAAAATCGTAAGGTGTAATTTACAGAATTTTTTTAAGCTTAGGATGTCTACAGGCCTTCTTGGGAACTAGAGGGTTAAAGAATTACTTTTTGAAACCCCCCGATATATTTTTCTGAATCCGCCCTTGAATCTCTGCAACCCAACTAGTCAATTGTCAATTGAATTTCACACATTGCTGCATACAAAACTTTAAACCTGTGGCAACTTCAATTCCACCTCAACAATCATTCTTCAAGAAGCTTTCCAACCGGCCCCACAGGTGTCTGCGTTGCATGTAAACAAATGACAACAACAGTAATTATGCGCTCACAGCAACAAGCGTATAGAAATTCCTCTGTGGTGAATATCTCGCAATGCTCTCTTGCTCTCTCTGTTCTTTGCTCTATTCATCGATGTGTGCGTTTGCATGCGAGCTGCAACGAAAGCTAAAATCATCCTTGAAATTAAACGAAAAAGTCAAGCGAAAGCGAATTGTGTGAGGCCTTCACATTAAAATTACAACAACAATAACAACACATAACGGCAAATGGCAACAAAAACAAGAACAACAAGCAACACAATAACACCAACAGCAACATTCAGAGGCAAAAATAGCAACAAGAAAGCACACACACACACACAGGAAGTGTATGACACCCCCGCCGGCGAATGAACGAGCACACGCACATAACAACAACAACAACAACAACAACAACAACGACAACATCAACCCGTGATAGCAGCATGCGACATTATCCTTTTTCCCTCTTTTTTCGCTTCGTCTTCACCAAATGCTGTTGAAATGTTGGAAATTCAGCTTTCAGTTGCCACAACCGCTGACCCACACCCGCACCACCCACTGCTGTGTCGCTCGCTTTAGCTTCGAGCCACTGCACGGCCGCTACGAAAACGCGTTTGCGTTTGTGTCAGTTCGTGGCGGAGTTTGAAATGCGTCGGACGCATCGAGCGGCGCACAAAATTCGCAATAGACGTTACAAAACAACAACAACCAAAACAACAATACTGTGTGCTGCGGCCAAGTGCTGCGAGCGGCAGGAGGCAAAGTGGCTTCAAGCTAATTTTAGTTGTAGCAAAATTGCATAAAAGTTAAAGCGAAACGGAAGTGAAAAGCGCACGCAAACGGAAACAAGCAAAATGAACTAGAAGCAAGAAATATTATTAACAAAAACAAATAATACAAAGAAGGTAATGGGAAAAAAGAGTTGGAAAAACGCAACTAAATCTTGCGCGCAGTGGGCAGTGAATGGACATTGACAAATGTCAAAGCGCTGCTGAGAGCTGGTTGAAGCAATCGGCGATGGCAATCGGCGCCGCCGCACGAGCGGAACAAGTAGTTGTCATTATTGTCAGCGGCAGCGTTAACGCACTCGTCATAAACATCAGCAACAGTAGCTGCAACAGCGACGACCCGCTGCACTCGCTTAGACAAACAGACAGTCAGACACGGTGCGTGACTGGCAGCCGCACAAAGCGAAGAGTCCTTGAGCAATGGCAGCCAGTGAGTTTGGGCTGTGCTCATGTGTCGGAGTGTGTGTGTGTGCGTGTGTATGCATGGCTGAGTGTGTGACTGAGTGTTGAATGAAAATATGGTCGACACAAAACAATAACAAAGAAGAAGTCCTTCCAACACAACAGTGCAGGATTAATGTTGAATAAGTTGCAATGAAATGAAATAAAACATGTAAAATATGAAACAATCACCGAGAGAAGAAATCACGCGCCGATCCAATGATTCTTATCTAACGACTGGTTCGCGGCGAAGCGTCGGTCGAATGTTGAAAAAGCCTCTGGCAACATCTCAAACATTGCCCAAATGAGAATTGTCCTTACTGGTTGTTGTTGTTGTTGTTGCTGCTGTCGCTAATGTTTTATAATGAACGGCGCTGTTCGTGCCTTCGCCTGCAGCCGCTTGGTTGGCCGCCGGCACACCTGTCTGTGTGCTAAGGCTGCTTCAACGCCTTTTCTGCACTTCCTTTACGATGTTCTACGTGTGGGTGTTGCTGCTGCTGCTGCTGGTTGTGTGGGCTCTGCGCTGCTCAGTGTTGTTGTTATGCTCCGTCATAGCTATTTTGTGCTTTCAGCGTTGTGTTGTGCAAAATGTTCAGCACTTAATGACTACAAATTTATTTCGCCTTTATTTGAAATTAATACAAATTTTATGTCAACTGGTCTGTTAATGAATACAACAGACCGCAGTTGGCCATATTTTGTGATCAAGTTTTGCTTCATTACGCTTTCAAGTCGCCCGACAACTTCTGCGAGCCGCTTAAAATCGCTCAACGACTGTGCGAAATTAATGTCTGCTGCTTTGAAATGTTTGAATTTCTTTTGAATAAACAACAAGAACAACAACACAATCGTTCAGTGAGTGCGCCGCTGTCAACTTGAATTTGAATTTTGCATTTAAAGTGCGCACATTTATTTTTTGAAAGCTCGCCACCGAACACTTAAGTTGCCATAAGCAATAACTACGCAATAGAAAATAAGCTGACGCTTACAGATTTTTGCATTCTCCGCTGTTCGCTAGTTATTTTTGTTGTTTTGCTCTCTTTTTGTTGTTTTATTTTATACAATATTTTGCATTTCCCGCCCATACAGCACCAGCCAGCAGTTGTCTAGTTATATAATACGCTCTGAATGGGGTGACCAGTCGTGGTAACTCGACTTTCAGTTTAGTTCTTAACTTTTCGATTCTAAGGCATTTGCCTAGCATTATTTTACGTTTATAAATTTGAAATTCTTTGGCAAAAATATCGTTGTCTTTCTCACAAATCGTTGAACATGTTTGACCCTTCTGTATCTTAAAACATGGAGAGGGACCTTCAATCAAATCAATCAAAAGAGTGCAATCAAAAGAGTTCAATCAAAAGAATCCATTTGCGCAGATCTCAAAGTGAAAGAGTAACGAGAACATTGGTTTGCTGCAAGCAACAACAACGATAAGCCAAATTGTGCCATTTATTCAATTTTGTTTTCTCAAATTGGTCAGCTCAGCAAAAGGACCTCCCATTGCTTTCTAAGAACTCTACTTTGCCACGGATTTTTCACGCTTTAAAAATGTCACCATTGCTAAAATTGTGTGTAAATAACTGTCACATTGCTGTACACAAACAAAAATATATACAAAGCAATACAGCTGTGCGTTGCTGGTCGTCAAACATGGGCGCTAATTGTTGAGTATTAGGCAAGTAATCGACATGAAAACTTTGCACAGATTATAATATAACTCAATTGTTTGGTATTTTTATATAAATTTGCATATTGTTTAAAGAAATTAATTACGAAATCGAATAGTTAATTACGAATAGTAAAGTAAAATTTATTATAATTCAGAGTATTTTTTTTAATTAAAAAGATAATTTGTAAATTTCTCTACTACGCTGAGCTTTTAGTTAAAAAAAAGAAGAAAAGTTTCACTATTTTTATTATTAAATTAGCTTGAAATGTAGTGCACTACGTCCATGTCTGCTAGTCATGCATTGGTACAAACGGACAATAAGTGCTGCATACTTCACGGCGTTATAGTAGAATCAATTGGCAAGAGATTAATGTGCAGTGTGACAATTAAACATTAATTTTGGGTGGACAAAATTTTTCATACAAATTCGTGTAAAAATTATGTAATGGCCCCTCTCACTTAATTGGCCATAACAACCCGTTATAGGCTTAAGGCCATCTCTCTAGATGCCGCCGCTTACTGCGCAGTTTTACACATTAGGAGATAATGTTGTTGCTCTTCTTCGCCTTAAGTAACGATTACATACCTTTTGGGATATTTCCAAACGATTTTGACAAAAACTACGCAAACCATAATAAATAAATTGCTTTCGATTACTTTCGTAGTTATTTGTTATCTTGTTTAGTACTCTTTGGGGTCATAACGATTTAAAAAGGCTCCCTGATGATAAGAAAGAAAATAAGTTGAGCAAAGTAAGTGAGAAACGGGAAGTCTTCTATTTTTAATTCGTCTTCTCGTTCGTAGAATACAAAATTTTTAGTATTTTCCCGACCAGGCAAGGACATTGACACATGAAGTAAAGACTGTTGTGATGTGTGATGGGATGTGAGGGTGGGTGAGACTACAAGCCTTCCTTGCCCATGGTGGATAGGGGAGGAGAGTGATATCTCATATTTTACCCATTATTTTTTTTGTGTTTTTGAATTTCACATTTCAAGCGGATGATGGAAAGAGGTGTGGGGAGGGAAAGAACCTCCAGTTTAACAGCGAATCCGAACGGCGGTTAGCAGTTTTTCTTTGATTTGGAATTTTTTGCCATTGCCTGCCAAGAACTCTACTTCTTGTAATTCTCATCTGCTTCATGTGGATAGTGATAGAAGTAGATGAGTGTTTCATCCAAACTAGGATTCGAACCTAGGGCCTCGGTATGAGAAGCCAGCGCGCTACCCACTGGACTATCGAGGCCGACAGTAAAGACTGTTACTTTACTTTTTTCGTCGTTTTCTTTGTGTTTGTCTATTTCTTTTTCTTAGAAGTGTACGACTGCTACAGCTTCTTCGTTGGTCCTTTTCTTCTTCTTCTCCATGAAGGGTAGAATTTTCAGTATTTCCTTGGTCAAAGACGGGTATTGACATATGAAGTGCACGACTGTTACTTCTTCTTCTTCTTCCTCCTCCTGTGTACGACTGTTTCTTCTTCTTCTTATTCCTCTTCTTCTTCTTCTTCTTCTTTTCCGTTATCGTATATTAATTTTTTTAGTCTTCACCCTCTTCTTCTTCTTCGTAAGGTGTAGCATTTTTAGTATTTTCCTGGCCTTAAGACATGAAGTCTACGACTGTTACTTCTTCTTCTTCATCTTCGTCGTCTATTTTTTCTTTTTATTCTTCACCCTCGTCTTCTTATTAGTATTCTTCGTAAGGCGTAGTTTTCTAGTTTCTTTTACTTCTTCTTCTTCTTCTTCCTCTTCTTCTTCTTCCTCCTCCTGTGTACGACTGTTTCTTCCTCTTCTTCTACTTCTACTTCTTCTTCTTCGTCTTCTTCTTCTCCGTTTTCGTATATTAATTTTTTTAGTTTAGAAGAGGGTGATTCTTCTTCTTCCAAGGGTGTAGCATTTTTAATATTTTCCTGGCATTGACACATGAGGCCTTCGACTGTTACTTCTTCTTCTTCTTCTCCGTCTTCTTCTATTTCTTTTTCTTATTCTTCACCCTCTTTTTCTTATTGTTATTCTTCGTAAAGCGTAGTATTTTTAGTACTTTCCTGGCATTGACATATGAAGTCTACGACTGTTACTACTTCTTCATGCTCTTTGTCTTCTTCTTCTTCCTCATATTCATCTTCAGAACAACAACCACGACTAGGCTTCCCAACCGTCCTCCTTTGAGGAGGACAGTCCTCCTTAAACAGAAAATGTCCTCCGTTCTCCTCAAAGGCCAAAAAGTCCTCCTCAAGCTCAAATTAAATTTAAATTTTTTTTAATTTTTTTTTATTCAAGTGTGGCAACTTAATCAATTAATGAGGAAAATGTTTCCATGCTTCCATTCCAAATGCTTTCAAAATAAAATTATAGACTTCGTTGAAAATCCGGATGAGTCAGCTGCTGGAATGTTCAACATGATTAAGGCCGCATTGGAAAAATTCGACTTAAAAATAAAAACTGTTGTGTGCCTGCTGATAATACAAATTCGTTTATCTTAAGAATTCAAACCAAAATATATTAAAAGGCAATAGTCACGCGCACATAATACAAATTGTATTAAAAAAAGCATGGTGTGATCTCGATGTTGATATTGAAAATATTGTTCGATATTGTTGATTACAGTCGCACAAATATGCGTTTTTTTATTTTTTAAAGTGGTTAAAAAGTTAAAATTTACTTGTGCTTTTAGGTTTTCTATTTTTACACTTGCATTTTCTAAAACAAGGTGAAATATTGAAGGAATATTATGTCCTCCTGAAACAAAATAGTTCTCATATAAAGTCCTCCTCAAGCCAAATTTTGTCCTCCCTAAACCGTTTTAATAGTTGGGAAGCCTAACCACGACAGAAATGGTTCTATAGCAATCTTCTTAGTCTTTTCAAAAAGTTCCAAACTGCCTCGGCTTCGTTAATCGGTTCATATTCTGCCAGCAAACTTAAACGATGGAGTCAAATTTTGGAGTTGTGGTCAAATAAATGTCGAAATCTGTACAACTTTTAACTGTCAATATTTTAATTGACAATATTTAACTATTTTCAAACAATGAAAAACCACTTTTCCGATTGGTTCCCAAAGTTATGAGTTTGTATTCATTACTTCTTCCGTGCAAAAATTATAAACACAACACTCCATATATGCTTGCAAGTTGTTGTTATTTCTTGTAGCACAGTGTAATCCCAGTTGAATTTGAAACAACATGTACAGTATTCGAAGCAAAATGAATGACAAATAGAAAACAATAACCACAAAATCAACACGCACACTTACTCGTACAAACAGTTAAAGAAACAATCAAATATTGCATGTGTAAGTGTGAGTGTGTGTGCTCGAGCACTTAATTGTTGCCACTCGCTAAATCTCGACGCAAATCACATCGGCGCACAATGTTGTTGCTTAAGCTACCAGCAGCACAACCATGCACTGTGTGTTGCTGCCACACTGGGCTTTATTTATTTATTGTGCACTGCAAACAGCAACAACAACGCGCTATGACTGGGCGATAGGCGATCATTGGCGCTAATTGCTCCCATGTGTGTGATATTTCGATTTACTTAAGCATTTATTTATGTACTTATTGTGCTGCCCCCTTTTCGCTAATGAATTATGCCAATAATTGGCGTCTTCGCATAGAGTATGCGGCACCAACAACAACAACAACAATAAAAACGCCAGAAGCCAATGCGGCACACAATCGAATCTTAAACACTGTTTAGTTGTGAGTGAATAAAGTGTGAGAATAAAGTGCGTGTGAATTGGGCAAATTTGCACAGCACAACAGACGGAAAGGATACGCCAGCCACCAACGCGCCAAATTACGGTTTTCACGCCAACGCCAACGGCGGCAGCGCTCACAGCAACAGCAAAACACTCGACAAGGGATCATGATTTGATTTGGGCCGAGGTGAGTGCACGCTTACACCAAAAACAACAACAACAAAAACTACAACAACATAAAGACTTACATTAACAACACCACTAACAACACAAACGTACAGCCGCACAAGGCGGTGCTGCATAATTAAATTTCTTGAATATTACATAAATATTTTCGGAATTGCTGAGTGCGAGACGCAGCGCGCGAGGGGCGACTGCGGTGACAGAGGCGTGTTAGTGTGCCCGAAGCGTCTGTTGAGTTGCTTGCGTCAGGTATAAAGTAATTTGAAACGATTTCATATTCGCACACACACACACACACAAGCGCGCTGAAATTTATACGCGTCTACCTGGTTGCCGCCATTGTCCGGATTTCGACAGCGTGGCACTAAATGCGTGGGCGTACCTTACGTGTTGCTCTGTTTCCCTTTCACTTCGGGCAGCGCACCCACACAAATTCGATCAGTGGCGCACTGCAGGCGTCTGTGTGTGTGCGTGCGTGCGTGTTGTGCTGCGTACGCATTAAAGTGTGCTCGGATTATTGCAGAATATGGAAATTTGCATGAATTTCTGAGCAACTGCAAACTTCAGCGAACACCTTTCATTTCGGTCTGCGGTGAATCGCTGAAGGGTCGCCAAATTGTGCACAGCTCAGACGTTACGAGGGAAAAGTGCGAGTCACTGTTTGTTGACTTCATTGGTTTGCCGACGAAGCAAAGAAACCCTAAACAGCATAAATGGGAAAGTTACGCTGTTTGATTGCTGCTGTTGTGCACTCTTTGTGTCGGATATACGTGTCCAGAAAAACTATGCTCAAGTTCAAAAGTTGGATTACGCTGCGGCTTTTCGATCGAAAGCAGAACAATATACCAATTTAAACCTGAGCACCATTTCGGGCTGCCACAGACGGCAACAAGTTGTGAATTTATGATTTAAATTTCTTACAATATTTATCCAATAGGCTATGATTTTCATAGTTATGGATTCTACTTAAATATTAATAATTCACTTTCATTACGTGCTTATATGTTCTTAACCCATCTTCAGCCGCTACCAGAAATAGCCAATATTTTTTGAACTCCTTTTAAGGACTTACATTTAGGACCTTAATCAAGAATATTTTTGGAAAAAAATTTGTTCCCGACTTACCGTTCTCTTTGTGTGAACTGGTCGAAAAATCGACCGCTGGCCAGAAGTCGTCATGTATGTACATATGTAAGGCAAACATTTTTTGTTTTCAAGCCTGATTATTATTTGACTAAAACTATGTACATATATATTTGTTTTTATTTTAAATTCATTTTTTATTTATTTATAAAATGTATGTAGGTATGTAGGAAAAAATTTATAAATATCGGTGATATTCATCAAAACATTTAGTATGCCAGTAAACATTAGACTTGTTGCATATGAAAATTGTATGTTTTTTGCATAATTTGCAGCGACAATATTTATTGTGAGGGCTTCTAATCACAACGTGATTTTTTTCATTCACCCGGAGGAGGCCCGGTAGACACTCAACATCAGTACCTTTATTGTAAATGTCTTCAGTCTCCATATTGTAAGTCAAAAGCTTGGTAGTGACTTCAGAACGGAACTCAATTTGAGCGTTTGTCCATAGGGGTCACCACCACTTCTTTCCCCGTATGCATATTTGATAGTTTGCCACTGCGTTATCATGCAAATCAACGCCACCCCTTGGTTATATTTTGGGTTGGGGGATTACAATATTTTTCTTTTGCTTACGACAGTATCTACGTGCATTGACCAATGGTTCAACTGTGGAGTTATTAGTAATGACTGAATATCGGATTTATATGCACACAAAATATGCCCGAAATATGCAAAAAATATGCACACCAAATTATTTCAAGCTGTCAGCCAGGTCAAACCGCTGAAGCTACAAACATTAAATTTAACTGTAGGTATATCTTGAATGAACTTTGGTGAAAATACTCCAAATCAGAAATAATTCGACACGTATTTTTCGAAAATCTAAACTTAACGGGTTGAACCAAGAGTTAAGGTTCGTATAAAATTGGTGACAACATTTCAAATTAAAAATAATTAAACAGATATTTGTCTCATTGAAAAGAGCTATGATTTCCGTGATTTGTAATGCTTTTCGAACGGACATTGTCTTCGCCCTTCATTTTTAAGAATTTTAATTACATCATTTTTATATTCGCACACACGAATATAAATAAAAATTTATCTGCACAAAAGAATTATTTCGACGAAAACAATGCTAAACGTCAAAAATACTTACATTATTCTCACCGCCTACCATGAAAACATTAATTTTTGAAAATATTAAGTATATAGTATATGACGACTTCTGGCCAATGGTCGATTTTTCGACCACTGAAAAGTACGCGGTGCTGAGAGGTAAAAATATTTTCATAATCTTATGGATATCAATTGATTGTGGTAATTTGGTCTTTAGGCTTCGAAAATAATCAATAATAAATCAATAATCTGAAAAGGTTATATATTATTCAGAATATTCAAAATATGACTAAAAAATGCTTTTATTTGTGCCTTCGCCAACATCTCTAAATTTATCTTTTAAAAAAAATATTATTATTTCGAGGGGTTACCAAAAGACCAAATCTAGTTTATGCATCAAAAGTTCAAAGATATAATGTCTAAGTGCAGAGCTACTATCCTTCCGAAATGAGCCGAAAATGAGCTAATGGTGCAAACAATTATTCAAACATTATAGGGTTAAGTTTATAAAGTTGAAAATTTTATAGTTGAGCAAACTTATTGAAATTTTGACATTTTTATTAGTTCCAAACTATAAATAGTATAAAATACTAGTATAAATAGTTCCAAATATTAACAAAATTATTGTTGATATTTTAAAATTTTACTTTAGTTTAGTTTAGTTTGGTTTTAGTTTACACGTGTCCCTTCAAGCACACTTATACACCGCTCTCGCACACTTTCAACGATTGCCCAGTTGTTCAATTAATTTGCCCGTTCTCTCTCACACACACACACACACACAAATAAGCAACACAAGTGACATTAATGACTCTGCAGACAATAATTGAATGCCAATGTTGTTACGCGCGCGTGTATCATAGCCAGCACGATTATCTTTGTACATACAAATATAAAAATTTATCCATAACATTTGCTGTGGCTTAGTGCGTTAAATTTATGATTTATTTGCTGGCGCTGCTATGTAAATGTGGTCCTTGACATCGTCGCCAGGGTTTTTATTGCTGCCATACGGTTTGATTAATGATTATGACGATTCATATAATCGACTCCACTTGCATTAGCAGTGCGGTCAATACACCTATCAACACACTCACACCCACACACTCACAACATTGTGTGTTGTTACCTACTAAGCCAAAGTGCGTTTATTTTTATTTTGCTAATAATGCCACAATCAATGAGCCTTTTGCATTTCAATTGCTTCTGTTTTTGATGTTTCGAGCAGCAGATATGATCTATAAATATCATCAGCCATGTTATGCGTCAAGCGGCTCTCGGTAATAATTTATATTTATATGCACACATGATGTCAGTGGCCCATTATCACCTTTGGTGCCTAATGAGCTTACAATAATTGTTTTTTAATTATTTTGAGAGCCCATTAGGTATTAGAGCTGTTCAACATAGAGTTCCAACAAAATGTATAAAAATGTTTTAGTATATTAATAAAAAATATTTACAATGGCATCAAGCAGTCGCGTTGAACAATAATAACACTGGACAACAGCATGTCTGTTGCATGAAGTTTTTTACATGATTCTGAATAGTTTTTTCACGCTGATTTCAAAACCATATTCCGTTTTTATGTAACAGCTCTAGTTTTCGCAAAAAATGGGCGTGGCACTTTTTCGAATTTTCCTCGGCTTTTTTCTCGTTTTCGACTTTAATTTCTGAACCAATAATCCTATCGACATGATTTTTATATCGTTGCACTTAGAACATTTCACGCCATCTTTTTTGACATTAATACAATTTATGCGTTCTAAATTGGCGTTGCGATAATGTTTCAAATTAGGAAAATATTGAATTTCAAGGTGTTTTTTCTGATGGCGAAAATTGTACAGATGTTTCAAAAATCAAGTTACGAAGTATATGAATATCTTAAGAAAAAACATCACTCAATACAACACAGCCAAATTATTTGGCGGAATACACATTCGCATCGAAATAATAGCAAAAATGTACCATAGTAATTTTCATCACTTTTCATACTTTTTCCTTAAAAAATTAGGGGCCTCAAAATATGCTCTTTTATACTTATGTTCCATTTATAGTCTGAAATACAAGCAAAAAACAACAAAATTTTGAATTGCTCGAAACAAAAAAAAATTAAAAACTTTGCATATTTTCAGGCCCTAATTTTTTAAGGAAAAAGTATGAAAAGTGATGAAATAGGCTATGGTACATTTTTGCTACTATTTCGATGCGAATGTGTATTCCGCCAAATAATTTGCCTGTGTTGTATTGCTTGATAAGTCGACTTTCATTATACACCTAAATCGTTAATTGTTTAAAAAAAAATGTGTATGTTTTTGACCATCAAAGAAAACGCCTTAAAATTGCATATTTTCCGACTTTGAGGTCCAATTACTGCGGAATTTTAAAACTTATAAAAATAAGTTGCATGGGAAAAGAAGCCGTGCGGTGTTGTTAATGTGATAAGGTAAAAATCATATCAATCGGTTTAAAAATTACGATCAAAAATATGGGAAAAGTGGAGGAAAAACTGAAAAAATGATACGGTACCTATATCTCACTAACTAGAGCTGCTACAAAAAATCTAAAGGTAGATTCGAAATCAGCGCACCCAAATTAGTAAGAAACAGTAGAAAAACTCCATGCAACAGAAAAAAAGTGCGATTTTGTTGTCCTGTGTAATTTTTGTTTCAAATTTCTACTCAGAAATAAATCAAAATAAAATAATTTTTATCACAAATTTTTGAAAATTTTCTAAACATTCATTACTAATCATAAAAGATAATATTAAATTTAAATTTAGTTATGCATTGAATTTCTTAAATTTTTAAAAAACTAAAACAAAACTAAATCTGCAGCTTCACATACAATCAGGCATTGCTTTTGTGCTTCCACAACTCGAACCACATTTGCCCTACGGTGCGTATGAGTAATGGAAGCGAAAGGCACCCAGCGCCAGTGGCGAAATTACATAAACATTTTGTACACTTGCCCAGCGCCCAAAAAGTTTGGCCAACTTTTGTAATGCAGATGCAAAACTCACCAAAATCGTATGCAAAAAATATCGGCAAACAATATAAATAGAAACAAAATGTATCGAAACTCTGCTCAGAAACCACATCAAAACAGCGCGCAGCACAAAAACGACACAACGCTGAAAGTTGTGTCCTTTGGCGGCGACTACATCACAAAACCAACTGTGGGCGTACATTTAGAGTGGCTGCGTAGTTGGCACTTTGCATATGCAAACAAAGGACACAAATGGCAAACAAACAAAAACAGTCAACAGCCAGAGCAGCAAGGAGCAAGTGGCAACAGCCAAACACCAGCGATCCTAAAAGAAGGGTTTAGTGGTTTTTTATGCTAAACCACAGCAGCGCAATAATGTTCGAACGGATTTTCGTTTACAAATCAATAGAGTAATTTTGCGCTCATTTTACGCCACACACCCACCAACTGGCCACCACCACATGGCTGACGACACACATTGGGAAAAAACAGGCAAAAACGCTCGCATCGCCTGTTTTGAGGTTTAGAATCTATAGTTTTTGAACTAGAGAACTGAAATTTCGCTATTATCTTCAGAATTTCTCAGACAATTGTATGGTGTGATTTTTTTTAATTACCCCTACCAGGACCCCTACTGGTACCCTACAGTCGGAAGTTAAGAGTTTTAGAAATATGCATAATCAGAAGCAAAAAAAATAAGTCAATATTTTGATAACTGATTCTCGTAGAAGATCAAAAATAAAGTTACACGTGTTTTAGGGTTTTTTAATTTGAGCACTTTTTCGCAGCACGGTATATGGTTTCCGAATGTATAACGAAAAATTTAATAACTTCGGAAATAAAAAAGATAAAGGATTGAGTTTTCGCATAACTTTTTCCCATAAGTAGAAGATTATTTATTCAAAAAATGAAAAAAATTTGCCCACGGCCACGCCTTCTCTCCATACAGACTTTATTTTTAACAATATTAAAATAGGCTAAAATTTTGTTGTCATGCATTAAAATGTTCTTTAGAGACACACTATAAAAGTAGGCAAACTCTTTCTTAAAAAAATCTAAACTATTCATTTACTTTTATGTAGCACGGAAAAGGTTAACTGACAAGTATAACTTTCCTCACTAAAAGTTAAAATAATGACTTATTATTTATCTCAAGGGGTTAAACAGGCATGTCACACCTATTTCGAGACAAAAATATCCCTAAACGGATGGTAAATATTTAAAAGTTCATATTTTGAAAATATCTTTATATGGCAACCCTGTTAAAAATGGGCAAACCACGCCCATTTTAGGCAATATGTTGTTCTCATGATTTTCAAAGTGTTTGTACAAAATTTCAGTTTCGTGTCTCAACTTTTACGAAACCTATTATGAATACCTTCCATCAGACAGACGAATTGGAAGACATATTAACAGACGGACAGAGATAAATCAATGGGATATATATATACATATCCCAATTCTATATATTTAAATACATATTTATTCCTTTCAACACCAGCCATGCTGTTTTTCATACGTTATAGTTTTGCTCAGCAATTACAAATATATCGTTGCTCACCAGAACTGAGTACAAAAAGTGCTTGCAAGGGCATGCGAAAATTGCTCGCATTCATTTTTACGCAGGACTACGCAGATAAGTTTGGTACCATCATTTATTTGAATGTCCCATGTAATCAGTGTATTTCGTGAAATGCTGTGGAATCTCAAAAGTTACAGTCCAGAGAAAATCCCGATTTTTCTATCATAATTTTTATCAAAAAATTAGGCAAAGGTTAAATATGCTTTTTTCTGTCAAAATAAACATTTCTGAAATAAAATTTGTTGTTATATTAATTGTTTAATTATGGGATTTCATTAAAAAAACATAGATTCTACGGGCATCTGAAGACAGCCTTGTTCACGATATTTTGCTAGAAGTGAAAATAATATTATAAAACGTTCAACTTTGAAAGGCCGTAAAGTCCAGGTCATGGGATGAAGAGACTTGAAAAGTTGATTTGCCGTCTCGCTAGTGTATCTTTATTACGACAAGTAAAAAAAATTCAGATTCGCAACTTTTGAATTTACTCCAATGCGAGCGTTTTTGCCTGTTTTTTCCCAATGTGCGACACTTGCCTGAGTTTTTTTTTATTTTTCTTATTTGTCGGGTTTATCGTTCAGTGTTATTTGCTGTGGATTTCATTTTGTTGGGGCGCTATTTTATGGCCAATGCCGAAGCATCGCCAGTTTTCGAGTAATTTTTACGCTAAATAATGCAATGACTGGCTGCTGCCGGTGGCCATTTGGCTGCCAACGGCTATAATCGCGTTTCTATTGGCGGCAACCAGCTCTGTTAACATTATCGGCACGAAAATAACAACAACGGGAGCGCCAATTCTCGATACGGATGCTTTGCCCGATAAGTTTTAAAACGGTTGGTTGTTTTTTTTTTGACGCTGCCGCTTCAGACGTTGCAGAAGCACACACTTGAGCGGCGCGGATACACAACGAGCGGCTACAACTCAAGTTTAGTGTCTTAATGGCATTTTATGGGCGCGTGCCGCAGCATGTGCCACTATTGCGCTGCGTGCGCAGTAAAACGTCAAGCGGCGCGTCATAAACGTAAATTTTCAAAAAGCCAAACAACAACAACCACTATGCAGTCAGCTCGCGCTAAAAGCAACAAAACTTGTCCGTTGTGTGCATTAACGACGACATGTGCCGGACAAAGAGCAGGAAAACTTATACACACACACGGAGTATGGCAACAACAAAACGTGCGCTGCTTAAAAGCAACTTTTTCAAAAGCTCCATGCGACACTTTCATTCATTTTTTTCCATGACAGCGCCACAAAGAAAGAAAAACAACTGCAATAAAAACACTGCCACTTCGTCCACTGATGTTTTTCATAACCCTTTCAGCACCGGTGAGCGCTTTCGAAGAACTTTTAAGCATTTGCATTTGTTTGCCTGAATTACACACAGAACGCAGCGAGACTGCATGCAGTCCACACTCGGCCGCTGCACTCAGGCTGCAACTAAACAAACAGTAAAACTATGAAAACAAAAAAACAACAACGCCAACTAGCAAACAAATGAACAAACAAACAGCGCCAACAAAGCGGCCAACCAACCGCAACGCCAACAACAACAGCGGCCACAAAGTAACCGGGTCACATTGCTTCCTCCTTGCTTGGAGTCAACAAATGCACTGGAGATTTGACGCGTTCGGGCATTTGGCTGGCCAAAAGGCAGACAGCCGTCTAGCCGCCCGCTGCTGGCGCGTAATAGCGAGTAATGGCCGCAGCGCAACAACGAAACTGTCGCTCGGCATGTGTCAAACGCCGCATTGCTTGAGACATTTCGCTCACCTCCCACTCCTGAATCCCCCTCATCCGCAATGCCACAAACAGCCCACATTTAGACATTTACCACGCCCCATGCGCGTTCTCACTCCACGGCACAGCAGCATTGTGTGCGAGCGCCGCACAGTGTCGCGAGTAGGAACAAAAATCAAAAAAATTAATGTCGTAAATGTAGAAAACTAAGTTTGTAGTACTGAAGTAAATACCTCAATTTACTAAAATGTGAAAACGAATTTTAAAAATATCAAGTTATATACCGATGGCAGGCCACCAAATTTGCACTTTGTGAAGGTTGGTGACTTGGGTAGAAATTATTGCAATTTGTTGAATGTAAGTTCGAGGCCTCTTATTGAAAAATGTCCCATGGAACTTTATGCTAAGTAAATATATTCTATAAATATACTATTTTTGCAACTCTGTGGAAGCTTTCCCTCTTTTGTTTTTGCTGTCCATATTCCTTGTACCGCTACTTGAAGAAACGTCAATTCGTAGGAATAAAAGTGCAGTGTCATCAAACTTTAAATAAACCTAAAAAAAAACTACTTCTTACTACTTCAAAATTTTACAGTTTCATATAGCTGAAAGTATGTATTAATAGAAAGAAATTTAATTTTTTTTTTAAAGAAATTTAGCATTTTCAGTGCCGTATGCAATCAAAAATGGGGTCCTTTTTGCAGCATGGTTGGCAGGAAAACATAGCAACCAATGCTGCGCTTCGCTTGAGCTATACATTTTTGTTTGTAATAATATGCAAACACCACTTGATTTAGAAAAATTACAAAAAAAAGGTCGATTCGATGGAAGGCTTCGGTAATACTGCGCGGCTTGCCATCGAATCAAGGCTACTTTCGAAAAGAAGCAAAACTTGTTAATGTCTTCAGAATCAATTATAGCAGTTAATAGGAAAATTAAAGTTAAACATGAAAACCGAAACTCTGTTATACTGCAATATATAATATCTGAGGAAGTTGAAGAAAGGAGTATTTAAATTTTATCAAAAATAGATGTAGAGGGTTTAATTTCCAATAATTCATGATCGAAAACCGATTATCCTAGCAGTACAAATTAACAAACTGTAAATTTTAATGGAAATATATGCTCTACTGAGTTTAATAAGAGGTGTTATTATTTTTTATTTGGGTTTAAAATTACTTACTTATAAGTATGCGCAGATATTTGTAGTTTTTTCAATATTTCCTTTTTTTATGACAAGCGTGTTTGTAAGTTGATCGAAGTTTCCATCCATTTTTGGTATATACCTTTATATTGATGATATGAGTTTCTGTACTAAATTTCATCAATATACCTTTTATAGTTTCCGAGATACTGTCAACTTAGTATTTGGTTTGTATGGGAGGTGGGCGTGTCCGTGGGGCGATTGAAGTAATTTTTTGCGTATTAACTTCTCTTTATAACAAAATTATATGTGCAAAATTTTATTGCCGTACGACTATTCCTTCTATTTTTGTCCCTCGCTACTATGGACTCGCGACACTGTGCGCCGCTTTGCTTCTGGCGGCATCTTGCAGCGCGCGCGGCCCACCGCTCGCCGGTTAGTTAGTCATTATGATTTCCTTCTTTATTTATTTCAAGTGTGTTATGGCCACTGCGTGTCGCCTTTTATCTGTATGCGTCTATGAAATACATTAAAGTTCGCTCCCCCGGGTCCGCCACGTGCTGCCGTTCGTTGGTCGTTTTCAGCCAACGAATGCAATTATTGTGCACGCGTGGGTGTGACGTTTGGCGCACAAAACACAAAAACACAAAACTGCTGATATTGTAATTTTTCCCCTTCATTTGCTTCCTTTAATGTGTTTGCTTTATCTAGCGACGACATAAAGCATAACTAACGTCCACCGCACATATCCTGCAGGATTGCGGATAATTTTCATTTTTTTTTTTGCTGTGCCACTTCTTTCTTCTTTTCGCAACAATGGCGCACTTTTGTTGTTCTACTTTAAGTGAATTGAAGATTGGTGGCGTGTGAATGGGGAATAGAAAGAGAGAGAGAGAAAAGAGGACTTTGAGCTCGTTTTGTGCTGCTTTCGAGTTTAGGGGGTGACACCTATTGAAATAAATCAAATATATTTTGTTGGTTTACAGAGATCTACAGGGATCCCAACAGATAGGAAAGGGGACCGGTATTTTTAAGAATGAAGGGACTCAAAATGAACCAAGGACTTAAGTATCAGGTGTACAACTTTGCTTCCGCCGTTTTCCGATAGGTGGCTGTACCGGCTGAGGCTGGTTGAAATACATAGATGGTAATGCCTTTAAAGTGAGTGTGGACAGTGCCTAACGAATTGTCATCGGCGTTTCAGTGACAGTTGTTCTTGTTTTCGTATTATTCACGCTCGAAAATGTCCGTTTATGTGCCCAATTCTCGCCATTTGCGGGAAGTTTTACTTTTCTGTTACAATTCGCAAAAAAATGCAGCTGAAGCGCATCGAATGCTCTCAGAAACTTACGGTGATGCTGCTCTGAGTGAAAGAACGTGTCGGGAGTGGTTTCAACGTTTTAAAAATGGTGATTTCGATGTCGAAGACAAACATGGTGGTGGAAGAGAAAAAACCTTCAAAGATGAACAACTAGAAGCATTGCTTGATGAAAACCGGGTGAAACCATCACAGGAGATCGCTACCGAACGCAACTGATGCGCCTTAGTCGCGCGCTAAAAGAAAAGCGGCCACAATATCAAGAGCGACATGACAAAGTCATCCTCCAACACGACAATGCTCGGCCTCACGTCGCAAAAGTGGTCAAAAAGTACCTGGAAACGCTGAAATGGGAAGTCTTGCCCCACCCGCCGTATTCCCCAGATGTCGCCCCTTCTGACTTCCACCTATTCCGTTCGATGGCACACGGCCTGGCAGATCAACATTTTCAATCCTTCGAAGAATTGGAAAAATGGATTGCTTCATGGATAGCGTCAAAAGAGGACTCCTTTTTTCGAGCCGGGATCCGAAAATTGCCGGAAAGATGGGAGAAAGTTGTCGCTAGCGACGGACAATACTTTGAATAATACATCTGTAAGCACTTTTTCGCAATAAAGCTTTTAATTTTGGAAAAAAACGGCGGAAGCAAAGTTGTACACCTGATATTATAAGTTTTTTAAGAAAATAAAAATGTAACTATTACAATGCAATATAAATTTTATTTGTTGATTATAATTATTATTTGCGACAATTAATTTTTACGTTGCGTAATAACTGTTATGAGAAACAATTTTTTTTTCGTTCTCGATAATTACACTACTCGACACGAAAAATGCTCCTAAAAATAAAAGTATTTTTCAGACTAATCTTCGGCTGCTGAACACGAAACTGAAAATCAAAAAATTTTCTTAAAAAGAGTTTTCGAAAAATCTTCGAAAACCACTTTTTCCCCTCTTATTTCAGTTATGAGCACATATCTCGTAAACCAACCGAGGACCAAAATATGTCAGGTATGCAAAACATAAATGTTTTGGATCTCAGTCTGTGGATTCATACATCTAAATTTTTTTCTATTTCAAAGTTCTGAAAGTTCAAAATAGAAAATTTAGTTAAAAGGAGACAATTTTCCTCTTTCATTTGATACCCATATCTTCATCATTGCATAATCGCAAATAATATTATTATTTAAAAAAATATTTGAAATGTGTATATCCTTAAAATTGTAAAGTCCTTTAAGAAGGTTTTTGGGTCAGAAAATGAAAAACTGACTATGCCAAGCTATTATAAATTACCTCTAGTTTCACGTCTATATCAACATTTGGATGGGTCTCGGAAAAATAAAAAAATTTTTTCGCACGGTGTAATAAATGAAAAGTTGGTGTTTTCACTCCGTGCATCATAACTTTGTAATTTTTCTTTCAATTCTATTGTTGTTAGGCTTAATATTTGTTCAAATAATATATCTTTCATCTTAGATTTTAAAACCAGAGGAGATCATTTATTTTATCTATAAAAAAAGTATTCGAAAATTTATGATTTTTTAAATTGTTTGAAAAATTTACTTTTTTACAACTTTAATCGTCAGTAACTTCCCCAAATCTCATCTAATTTGGACAATCTACATGTCGTTGGAAAGGTTAGTTAATTACCTCTTGAACGACGGTATTAGTCGGATGGTTGGTTTACGAGATATGTGCTCATAACTGAAATAAGAGGGAAAAAACGTGTTTTTCGAAGATTTTTCGAAAATGCTTCTTAAGAAAATTTTTTGATTTTCAGTTTCGTGTTCAGCAGCCGAAGATTAGTCTGAAAAATAATTTTGTTTTTAGGAGCACGCGATGAACCCATTTTTTTTAGAGTAGTGTTATTATTTTGGGATTGTTTTTTTTTGTTTACGTTGCTTCATAACTTTTATTTATGACTTTTTTTATTTACGTTACCGATAACTATTATTTTGAGAATTTTTTTTTTTACGTTGCTTCATAACTTTTATTTATGATTTTTTGTTATTTACGTTGCGTTACATTTACGTTGTGTTTACATTTTTTTGTGAAAAAAGTTTCAACTTTGAGCCGCTTTTGCACACACACTAACTAATTTTTTGCACAGATTTTTTGGGGTTTTCTTAGTCGGAGTTTTACCTTTCAAATGACATCAAAATCATTCAATTCTGAGACTATAAATTTTTTGAATTTTGTCTATGGGACGAATCACTGTGCATTGTGGCAAAAAAGTACCCGGAAATTGTAATTTAAATTCCCCGCGGGAAAAAACGAGCCGAAACCGAAAAAACCACGCCAAAGCCGCTCAAAAATCAAGGTGATGCTCATTGTTTTTTTCGATATTCGTGGTTTGGTGCATCATGAATTTGTTCCGGAGGGACACACGGTCAATAAGGAGTAGTATTTGGCCGTATTTAGGCATTTGCGTAAGAACGACGGTCGAAAACGACCGGAATTGTGGAAGAACAATTCATGGATTCACTATGATAATGCACGATCGCATCGAGCCACGATTGTGACCGAATTTAAAGCCAAAAACGCAATAAATACCATCGATCAACCACCGTATTCACCAGATTTGGCTCCGTGTGATTTTTTCTTGTTCCCCAAACTGAAATTGCCGCTCCGTGGAACTCGTTTTCAGTCGATCGAAGAGATAAAACAAAATTCGCTGAAGGAGCTGAAGGCCATCCCAAAAAGTGCTTATGAAAAGTGTTTCGAGGACTGGAAAAATCGTTGGCATAAGTGTATTGCATCTCATGGGGATTACTTTGAAGGCGACAAAATAAATATTGATGAATAATTAAATATTTTGCGTTTTATTTACAATTTGCGGGTACTTTTTTGTCACAATGTATTTTAGGTTCATTAAAAAAATATCCAATTGTTCATTTAGTGCAAACCAATATTGAAAACGTTCAATTTGCTATTCTGCCACAGTATCTTAGAGGGCGTAGTTTTCAAACTGAGAGAAACAATTACTTGAATACTCTCTGATGACCGAACATCTCAAGCGCTTAGTTTGAGTATGAGAATCTCAGACTTAGTAGCGTCAACATAAAAGGCTGGGAGACATTATTTAGAGATAATAGAAAACTGCTAAGGACCAGTGGTCGGAAAAGAAATGCGTCAACGGCTTCTTGTAATTAATTAACTAACTAAGCCTAACGCACAACTTTCATATCGATCTGATTACGAACTAAATCAACAATTCGCTTCCATACGTGCTTCATTCACTACCTAAGCCTCTGTTTCGACCTTTCCGCACAAGTATTGGCGCAAAAATACTAAATACCGCTGAGCCGTAAACAAACTTTCGCAATTAAATTAAATGGCTTAAACGCTTAAGTCGCGCACTGGCACTGTCGGTGCGTGTGTGGAAGTGAAAGTGGGACATTTGCAACGGAAATCATGTGAGCGGCAGAGTTGATTGTGCATTTGAAATTGTCAATGTTTGCGTGCTGTGTAATGATATTTACATTTCATTTTGGGGTCCTCGACTGTGAGCACGCACGTTCCAGCACTTTGCCTCATACGTATCGTATCGCAGGCGCGCGTGTGTGTGCGTACGCACTCAGACGACAATACGCACGCAGCATATTTTGTATGTGTTGCGTGTGCCGCAAACGAAAGAAATTCTTCGTACCGGAAATGAATGGCAGACAGTAGGAAGCTCAAATGAAAGAAATGCGTGTATCAACAAGTTGACAGAACAAAATAAAACAGAAAAACGTTAAGGCAGAAGAACAACGGCAAAGGTGGCGTGGGTGGGCGCACATTAAAATTGAGTTAGCTTAATTTATCAAATTGTTAGTTGGAGTTTGGCCGAGCGGCAGGCAGCATTTTTTACGCATAATGCGATTTAAACTTTGAAACAAAATGGCAGCGCTCGCATGCAAAAAACGCGCTGGCCAGTCCTAACAAAGTCAGTTCGTGGGCGAAGCAAAACTCAGGCATTGAGAGTCTGAAGGCAGCTAAGCCAAAAGTTGAAGCTAAAAATTTAAATCGAAATAAAGCATTCGTTCCGCTTTAAAGTGCTGCGGCATAATTTAAAATTTTTTCTATTAATTAAAGATACACACCGCCAGATAGAAGCGTCCAATTTCGTATCCTGAGACAGCCAGCGTTCGGTGAATTTATGGCGCCCGGCCAACGCTTTCATATCAGTTGTTATAATCGTCGAGCGGCTCCAACGCCCGGCACACATAAACGGCGTTTTGGCATTATGCCCCGTTTCGTGCATTTGCGGCCCTTAGGCGTACATTAATTGTATGCCTTCAACATTTTTCCCTTTTCATTTTTTCCGTTTTAATTTTGACGCTGTGTGTGCGAGAGAAACTCTATCAATTCTCTACCACTGACATCTCATTACGTTTGAATGGGAAAAATGCGAGTACGGAAATGAAATCCTGCAAGGCCTTTGGGCAGTGGCGGCCACCGAAACGCCGAGCGGCACGTCAGCGCCTGTCAGTGTGCACAAAAAACGAAGGCCAGCTGCTGCGGCCGAGCGTGAAGTACGGCCGGGCATAATGTTGGCAGCGCTGCGCCGACGACGTACGACAGATGCCAAGTATTAATCATAATTGAGCTGGCAGCTGCCGGCCACCCGCGCGCCTATCATGTGGCATCTGGTCGATTTTTTTCAAGCACTCGACAACAACGCTGCATGCGACGCATCTACAAATGTGTCCACAAGTAGTATGGACGCCATGCATACATACACACGCACATATATAGTACGTAAACAAATAATTTCAACTAGAGTTGAGTTGGCAACTTTGTGATCTGGTTTAGTTAATGGCAACACGTACTCTTCGCTTCGTTTCGCTTTGTATACAATTCGCTGGCGCTCCTCGTCTCTTCGCTTCTCTCCGCTTCGGTTCGCTTCACTGCGGGGCCGTTTTGCTTGGCCGCTTAATTGTTTTCGTGCGATTAAATGATGCTGAAAGCATGTTGGCATTACTTAATTTGTGCGTCGGTGTGCGTGTGTCCCGAACACAACAAACGCCCAACAAGCAACAATTAAATGGCAAAGGACAGCATGCAGCAAAAGTAATCAATGTGGAGAGTGAAATCCGTTTGAACTCAGCAATATTGCCAAATGTTGCGAACTTCTGGGTCAAAGTGGTTGCGAATTTTATTAGACGCAACGTTATGATTTCAAATGGAAAAGTTTTGCTTTTGCTGTGTAATGAGGCGATGCATGAATTTCTACGAAAACTCATAACAAAGTCAATTTGTTGTGGTCTGCAGCAATAACCAAGACATTACAGCGCAAATTTGTAAAACTTCTGACAATGTTTGTGGCAAGTGGCGTGTTTAAGTTTAAAGACTAAACTTATATGAGAGCGGGGAGACTTTAATTTACAAAAAATTAACTTGATCTGGAAAATATTGGTGTCCTACTGGTTGTATGAGTAATCTTTAAATTTTGATTTGCTTCCATTTTCTACATGTTAGGAGAATTTTTAAGCGAAGCAAGGAGTTATACTGGGCGTATGAGTAATGTTATTTGTGATATTCTGACAATCAAAATGCAAAGTTGACAAATGTTTCAGCTTTCTGAGAAACAAATAACCCTCCATTACTATCGTCAGGGTGGAATCCACCCTGTGAGTTCAATTTCTTAGTCAAATATAGATTTTTTTAACCAAAACCAAAATAAAGTTATAATGTAATCCACATTTGCATATTTCTGAAGGTTTTAGAGTGCATTGCAGTTGCATAAATAAAGCTGATGCTTTTATACAATTGTTTTAAAAAGTAACTGGGTGTATTACACCCACGATAGTAGTGGCGTTATAAAATTGCTGGATGCTTAACACCCATTATTAGTAATGAAGTTGTATTTATTATAAATTACATTTACATATTTGTATTCACTTTTTGGCGATAATTTTTTTTAATAACGTATAGACCATTTACTTAGTAGAAAATCCTTAAAAATGATGGTCTAGGATAAGTAAAAAATTTTTATAACATTAAATTTGTTATATCTTAAACTGATAAAGTTAGAAGGACAAAATTCAAGGATGTAGTAGTGTACATATTAGTCCTTAAGATATATTTTTTTCTAATTTTTTTCCAATAGTTTTTGGAAATTTCCAAGGATATTCAAGGATAAAGTTTCAAAAGGGCATTTTTAATACCTATTTGTCCGTTTGCACCAAAACATTAAATTTTCTAAGATTTTAAGGATTTTTCTGTTTCATTTGATACCCATATTGTTATTGTAGAATCCGCTCAATTTTTGAAATAATTCCTTGAAATAAACATGTCCTTGAAATTTCAAACTTTTAAATTCAAATCAAATTTAGTTTTAACTTAAGTCAAGTTTCTTGGATTAACTGTTTTATTGAAAATATCCATAAATCTTTTAAATTAAATTCACATTGAATTTTAAACTTGAGTCAATTATGTTGGACTCACTGTTTAACTGAAAATATGTAGAAAACTTATAAATTAAAATCAAATTAAATTTTAAACTTGAGTCTAGTTTAAATGCATTAGACTCACTATTTTCCAGTCCATCCTTAACCATTGCAATGTTTCACATTATTAGTGATACCCCTGCGTATTGGCTCTTGATCTGGAAAATATTTGTGTCCTACTGGTTGTATGAGTAATCTTTAAATTTTGATTTGCTTCCATTTTCTACATATTAGGAGCATTTTGAAACTAAACAAGGAGTTACACTGGGCGTATGAGTGATGTTATTTATTTATTCTGGCAATTCAAATGCGAAGTTGACAAGTGTTTCAGTTTTCTGAGAAACAATTGAACTGAAAATATATAGAAAATGATTCAATTAAAATC
Organism: Melieria picta; assembly: GCA_964056695.1. Lineage (NCBI taxonomy): Eukaryota > Metazoa > Arthropoda > Insecta > Diptera > Ulidiidae > Melieria > Melieria picta. Next base: position 128,319,139 of record OZ057399.1, on the reverse strand, counting down.
AAATTTAGTTTTAAACTTGAGTCAAATTTCTTGGAAACTGAAAATATGTACCTAGAAGACTTTTAAACTAAAATCAAATTTTGTTTTAAACTTAAGTCAAGTTTCTTGGATTAACTATTTAACTGAAAATATCCACAAATCTTTTAAATTAAAATCAAATGGAATTTTAAACTTGAGTCAAGATTCTTGTTGGACTAACTGTTTAACTGAAAATATGTAGAAAACTTTAAAATTAAAATCAAATTAAATTTTAAACTTGAGTCTAGTTCAACACTAGAATGCCCGACAATCTGACATACCTAAAATGCCCATATGTAGTCATTTTTACTACATTATTGTTTACTGATTTATTTTTAAATTTTATTGGTTTTTAAGTAGCAAATATGAAAAAATGTCCACGAGATTAAACTAAAATAAGCATTTAGTTTTTATTTTTTTATGGTTTACAAAGTAAATTCATTTAAATAAAATAGCGTACTTTACACATAAATGGGATAAAATGGAATGAAATTTGGAATTTGGAATTTGTGAATGAATTTTGTGAGTAAATTTTGGATTGAGAAACTTGGGAATTGTCACAGCCTACCATGATATTTTTTGTTTAATGTTTGCAATTACAGTGGACGTCCAGTATAACGAACTTTCCATTTAACGAATTTTCGATTTAACGTACGGCCAAATTTTTTCCATTGATGGTTCTATATTTGCTATTCGATATAACGAATATTTATGTTGTTTTTCACCCTTCGAATTGTTTTTATTTGAGCATTCACATTCTTTACAATAACAATGAATGTTTGGTTTCGTCAAGTGCCTCAATTGTTTTTGTTACGTTAAAACTTTCAAATTTGCGCCAAGTTACCAACATTTTCAAATTCTGTTTGTATGCATTGCTGATCATTTTCACAGGATTTGTTTTGCGTTCGGTCGGCTTTTTTCTTTAAAAAATTAAAATTTCAATAATCAATCAAGAGAAATTGCCATACAGAAAAGTTTACTTGCGGTAAAGAGGCAATCGCGCATCGATGACTTTTTCACTTTCTTTTTCATAAAACAAGATATTTGTTTAACCTTCTGTCTGTCCTTTGCTCAAAATTGCGTTGTTTACAATATTTTTAATTTATTTATTCCATTTAGCTTTAGAAATTAGTAAAATGACTCCTTTCGGGCATTTGAGGTAAATTTTGCAAAATTGGGGTAAAAAATTTGTTGACAATATTTTTAATTTATTTACTCAATTTAGCTTTAGAAATTAGTAAAAGTCAACTGACTGAGTTCTCACAACCATCTGTGATGTGTTTTAGACAAAATTACGCACAAGAAAACAAGCCCTTTAAAAACTAAATTTTCATCAACTGAATACTATTTATAAGCAACTTCGGCCCATTTAAATTGGCTGATATTGAACTATTTCTACATTTATTACGAAATATTGCCGACTGCAATTCATTGAATTTCAACTTTAACCACACGTTGCGTATACGCCCCGAACGCTTGTCTGCCAATTCACTTTATAAACAGCAAATAACAATATGTCTATGGCGAAAACTCATATTTTTCGACGCGCAACACGTGCAACAGCAAAAACAATAACTCTTTGATCGCGCTTTCTGCGCTTATGAAATTGCACCATATGGGTTTTCACAACTTTGCTCAAAGCAAAATTGAATTCTATTACGCCTACGACTTGAGTTCTTTTTACGTTTTCGATTGGCGCGTGCGTTCAGCTGAATGTTTAAAGAACTTGCTGCCTGTGTGTGTGTGTGTGTATGCAAAAACATCAAATCATATACCAATCGTGCCTATGAGTTGAGCTTGAATAGCTTTTGCTTGCTGTCAGTCAATATTGCTGAATATTTTATGGCTACGATTATAGCAGTAAATAAATACGGAAACCAAGAAGTAAATGCCTATACATGGTATATAAGCATATATACATAGTACTATATTTACACTTATATGTGTATGTGTGTGTGTGCTTGTGTTGGCATAATATAACATAATCAAATAGAACGGAAATCATATTCATAACACATTTATGTACAAGCAACTCGAAATGTGGTATGGATCGGCGGCAATATTTTTATGCATAAATTTCACCCACACGGACATAATCAACATAACCAACACAGCGAGAAATTGACAGCCGGCCGTTGTTTGAGTTGGCCTGTACATATACATTTGTATATCTATCGATTTCAAAGTGTAAATGACAGACAGCCAGACACGGTCCAACGTTTAAGCAGACAACGGAGCAAGTAAACACACGCACACACACACGCAAAGCTGCAAATACGACATAAATACAATGGATATGTACATAAGTGCTCACTTACGCACACACACATGAAGAGAGGTGTTCGAAATGAAATTTGACACAGACAGACGCAGCCGTCAACAGCACAGCCCACATTGAGCTCTGACGCATTAACGTATTTAGGTGGATTCAATGCGGCAGTAATGGATTTATACGAATCTCCGCTAACATGTAAAATTTTAGTCGTATTGGTGCACTGCACACATCGCCATTACTAACTGAAGCATTCAAGTGGGCAATGAAGCGACTTTCACCGCTTCCAGCTGCATTCCAACTCCAGTAAATACACTCAGCTGTGTGTGTAATGACACACAAACCTATATATATGTACATATACATATGTGTGCATATATAGATCAATTTATGCTAAACAAGCAAAAGGAGTAAAGCGTTGATTTCGGCCAACTGCAGCGCATAAATGTCGATTGAAATCTTGGCCCATAGCCAAAACAAGAGAAACACAAACACAAATGAAAATATGAAAAATTTGGAATTTTAAATACCGTTATTAAATAAAACTGAACTGAGCATTGGGTGGAGGAATAATCAAATTTTTGCACAATTTAGAATCTACAAAGTAAATAAATTAACAAATCAAAGAAGGAAACAAAATAAATAAAATTAATTCATTTTATGAAATTGAATAAATTGAAAATACCAGAAACCAAAGCGAAGCTAAATACAATCAATTTCAATTTTATATTAACAAAACACAATACACAAAAATTGCAAATGAATTTCAGATTTAATGGAAATGTTATGAATTTTCAGTTGTATAATGTATAAATAATCAAATAACACTAAACTAAATTCAGTGTGAATTTAGATAAATGCAAAGCAACAAATATGAGTATTGTTTTATGAATTCCAAATTTAATACAAAAAAATTCAAAAAATTTTAAGATGAAAAATACGAGAGAATACAAAATTTAATTTATTTTAAAATTTAATGTATTTAAAATTTAATTTAATTTAATAAGTTTAAAAAATAATAATAAATAATATTAATTAATAAATTTAAAATAGATTAATTATAATTAATAAATAATAAAATTTAATTTATTTTAATTAAATAAATGAATTATTAATTTTCATTTAATTAATTAAATTTTTTATGAATTTTGAGGATTTTTAAATGTTTATGTTTGTTTTTAAATGTTTATTTTTTTGTGAATTCCAAATTGAATACAAAGAAATTTAAATAATGTAAAATTGTTATATTAAAAATACCAGAGAATTCAAAATTTACTTCATTTTGAATTTAATAATAAACGAAATTAAAGCCAAAATTAGTTCAAATAAGCATTTTGAAAATTTCAATAAACCTTAAATTTATGTCAACTAAATTAAGAAATGCAACCTACGCCATTAATTTTTTTTAATGAATTTTGGGGATTTTAAAATGTTTTGAATTTTTCTTACGAATTCCAAATTGAATACAAAAAAAATCAACTAATGTAACATTTTAATATGAAAAATACCAGAAAATATCATATTTAATTTCTTTTGAATTTAATAATAAACGAAATTAAAGCCAAAATCAGATCAAATAAGCATTATGAAAATTTCTATAAACTTTAAATTTATGTTAACGGCTTAAATTTTGAGGATTTTAAAATTTTATGGTTTTTTTTATGAATTACAAATTTAATACAAATAAATTCAAATAATGTAAAATTTGTATATGTAAATTACCAGAAAATACCAAATTTAATTTCTTTTGAATTTAATAACAAACGAAATTGAAGCCAAAATTAATTCAACTAAATACTATAAAAATTTCAATAAATTTTAAATTTATGTTAACTAAATTAAGAAATGCAACTAACGCCATTAATTTGTTTAATGAATTTTAGGGATTTTAAATTTTATGAGTTTTTTATGAATTCCAAATTTAATACAAATAAATTCAAATAATGTAAAATGTTTATATGAAAAATACATTAAAGCCAAAATTAGTTCAAATAATCATTTTGAAAATTTCAATAAACCTTAAATTTATGTCAACTAAATTAAGAAATGCAACCTACGCCATTAATTTTTTTTAATGAATTTTGGTATTTTAAATTTTAGGAATTTTTTTCTAAATTTAATACAAATAAATCAAAATAATGTAAAATTTTAATATGAAAAATACCAGAAAATACAACATTTATTTTTTAAATTTAATAATAAACGAAATTTTTTGACTTTAATTTAGTTCAACTGAAGACTACAAAAAGTCAATAAACTTTAAATTCATGAAATTCATGTTAACTAAATTAGGAAAAACAACTAACGCCACTAATTTTTTTATGAATTCTGGAGATTTTAAAAATTTAGGAATTTTTTTATTAATTCCATCATTTTTTATTAATACAAAAAAATCAAATAATGTAAAATGTTAGTATGAAAAATACCAGAGAATACATTAAAGCCAAAATTAATTTAACTGAACACTAAGTAAACACACTGAATAAACTTTAAATTTATGTCAACTAAAGTAAGAAATTCAACAAATGCAATTAATTTTTTTATGAATTTTGGGGATTTTAAAATTTTATGAATTTTTTTATGACTTCCAAATGCAATACAAAGAAAACGAAAACGAAATTTCAAATTAAATCAAATTAGTTCAACTAAATAGTACAAAATTTTAAATAAATCGTAATTTTATGTCAACTTCAAATTCATTTTTAAATTTATTTTAATTAATTTAAATTCATTTTTCATATTTCTTTATACATGTAACTTCCCTAAAGCCATAACGTACATAACGCAATACTACTTTTTCTAAGTTTCCTCGCAGTTTACATGCCTGCAGCTTCTGCAAAAGTCGCTACTCAATGGAGCCATTCGGTTATTGAAGTAGTTAGCGCTAATCTAAATAGTTGGCTCTGACTTTCGTGCACAACTTTGCTGCTTAAACAAATTAATACCAAAATGTTGTTAAAGTTTACAAGCAGTTCAACACTGTTAACTGATCTAAAGCAGCGAGTTTGAATTATTTTCCGCATAAATTTTGCAAAACTTTAATCGCAGCATTTACATATCTGCACTCCAGCAATATTGGATTTTCAAACTAAAATTTAATTCCGAAATAAACCAAAATTCCAATAAGCTTTTGGCAGTTTGGTAAAATTACCACTGAACAGTTGTGCCCTAAGCGAATTAGTAAGCATACAAATATGAATGTATTTTGTATGTTTGTGTGAATTTTCAGCCTTTTCACATTTCCAGCAAAACATTGCACACACTGAAGTGCATCTAAGCCAAGACTGCAGAATATTGCAGCTTGTCAGATGTTCTTGCCAGGCAGACGAGTAATTGCGCCTTTTCAGATGTGCGACGCCAAGTCGTTCACTTGCCGTCAAATGCAGATTTGCCAATTGTGAGGACAAACCAAGCGCAAGTGGGAATTGAAACAAGCAACAAATTGAAAAAGTGTGAGGAAAAGTTCCCATTTGACCTCGTAACATAAAAAACACAGCGAGTAAATTGTGGAATTTTTTTATCACCGAGAAAAATACATAAATCTAAAGTTCTTAAAACCACACACACACACACACATGCGAAATATTAACAAGCAGCAAGCAAACGCACAGTGACCCGGCCGCATGTCCTATTTCAAGATTCAAATCGCAGCAAAGTGTTATCATCAAGCAACAAGAAAGCAACAAAGCAGCAACTTAAAAATTGCGACACATATTTTCCAACGGAACAGTGTCCGAAAATTTATAGAACCCTGCGACCTGCTGCTGTCACTGTAAACAAAGCACAATTTACATGCCTTTTGCATTAATGTAGACACAACTTCGCACACTCGCGCTGACAACCAAACAACTCTTGCATGCCATAAAAAATACAAAAAACAAAATGCGCTGTACAAACCGTAGTTTACACGCAGTAAAAGCAGGAAAAATCGTTTGGGCCGGGTCGCAAATGGCTTAAAAGCGCGCAGCCGGTGAAAACGAAACGTTGTAAGGGAAATGGCACTCGTGTGTCTGGTGCGATGTCGCATGCATTCGGGTTGTTGTTTGCTTTCATGGAAGCCATATGTGTGCGTACCGTTAAGTATGTTAATTCAGCACAAGCGTCATTTGGTTTTTATGTTCCGGCAGATGTGCTGGGATGGGGTCACACACATGACATCATTCCACACAAAGTTGCCGAGAGCAACCTTAGTGTCGGCTATTTAACGCTGCTTTGCATTAACACAGAGATATCAACATTCTGAATGATGTGGTTTTTGTAAAAGCAAAAACATTTACACACTTCTAGCATAAGTACTTGAAAATTTAAATGACACGTTCTTGTCTCAGAAGTGAAAGACAACACTTTATAGAAAAAAGTTTGAAATTCTTGTTCGATTTATCGAATACATATTTTCGATTTAGGTTTTATTTCCAATACATTTTTATTGCTATTTTCCAGGGACCGAAAATAACTATTATTTTACAATTTTCAAATCAAAAAGGCATAACGAGAAAATTTTCGGTGGACTTTTTCAAATATACCATATGATCGTAATGGACTCAGCTTCACGAATATTAAACGCCTTTTAAATTTTAGACTTTTACTATAAAAGTTAAAATTAACTGTTATTTTGTGCCTTTTATTATTTCAGGCAAAAATAACTGTTACTTTTGACTTTTATTTTAAGGGTAAAAAATTACAGTTATTTTGTGACTTTTATTTTTTTGGTCAAATATATGAGGCAATTTGAATTTTTTCAAAGGCCGTTTGACCGACTAAAAAACTATTGATACAATTTTTTTCGTCGCACAAGTCTTATAGCTCAGAATGTGCGGTTTGCTGAGACGAAAAAAATGGTATCAATAGTTTTTTATTCGGTCAAACGGTCTTTGAAAAAATTTAAATTGCCCGATATAACTATTTGACCGAAAAAAATAAAAGTCACAAAATAACTGTTATTTTTGACCGATAAAATAAATGTTAAAAGTAACAGTTATTTTTGCCTGATATTATAAAAGGCACTAAATAAATTTTATGATATTTTTGTCGGTAAATATAAAAGGTAAAAGATAGCAGGTAAAATCTGACTTTTTTGATAAAAACCATAACCAGTACGGTCCCTGCTATTTTCTTCTGACTGTTTTCTTCTGTTAGCTTTAGGCTAATCAGCCACCCTGGCAGAATTTCAATTAATTAACGTAACCAATTGTCGTCTTGGCAAGGGGCCTGCCCCTTAACGTAATGTTTAACACTTGACAGACAGCAAGTTGTCCATTCCTACAAAGACTGCATATCATATCCGCTGATATCTCGAAAAGTACACATTGGATTTGGCTAATTTTTCAAAAAATATTTTTTTAAATAATAAATACATATACAGTGCAAGCTCGGTATTCGCGACTACCCATTTTTTTAACATTGTAGGTTCTATAATCGCGACAGTTTACGAAAAACGAGGTTCTATTTTCGCGACTTTTATCTGTTTTTTTAATTTCATTACAATGTCTATAACCAAAAAAGGGAAAACCCCGCCTTTTGGTATATTAACCTTTTTGGATTTTTAAGCCGACAACAGCACTATATGAATTTCGTGATTCAGCTGTTATTTCAAAAAATTATTTGCCAAAAAAGCAACTAAAAATCTCCAACTTCTTTAAAAATGTTTAAAATATAAATATATCACTTAAAACAATTGTAATTTTAAAAATTACATACAATTTTTCAACAAAATTTTGGGTTCTGTTATCGCGAAAATTCGGTTTTCGCGACATGTCTGGTTTTTAATTAGTCGCGAAAATCGAGCTTGCACTGTATATATAAATAATAAATATAAAATTTTTCACGACAAAAAAAATAAAAGTCACCAAAGCAAAAGTTGATAGAAATACTACAGAAAATACAGATATTTAAAAATGAAAAATCGTCAAAATTACCGCAATGGTCTTTCTAGTGTTAAGAAGAAAAAAATGTTTAACTAGTAATAATCACAGCTTGATAGAACCTCATTAAGGGGGGGTAAGGGTTTCAGCGTAAAAAAAACACTTTTTTTATGAATTTTTTTTTAAAGTATGGATTGATCAAATTTATTTAAACGTTTTGTACATTATTAAGCATACTTTTAACAATATTCTGTAATTTTTTCATGCAGAAATATTACAAACGTCTTTGAAAAAATACAATTTGCGGTGTTCACTGTATCTCGGTCGGAAATTATCTGAAATCAAAAACCATTAAAATTTAGTTAAAGTATTATCAAATCCTCCCCCCAACGTTCTGCGATTATTTTTTTTCATTTAAAAATTTTTGGTGGCCATCTAAAGTGTAAACTGCTATTTTCCACGAAAAATTCCGCCATTTTGTGGGTGGGAAACCCCCTTAATGTAAAACAAAATTTTTTACTAAACGTTGGGGGGAGGTATTGTACCAAGTTTCAAATGAATCGGTTTAGTCGTTTTTAAATGACAGTGAACACGAACTTTGAAAAAGTAGTTTTGAGAAAAACGCTTTTAAAGTTTATGAAGCTGTATACCTGCACTAAAGGGCTGGGGACTAACTATAGACCATAACTTCAAGAGTTTTGCTCCGATCGACTTAAAATGTTGAGAATATATTCTTGAAATGTTTAACAATAAGATAAGACAAAAAACAATTAGATTTTTCGAAAGTGTAAACCCTTACCCCCCCTTAAGCTACTTCAAAACTCGTATAGTACTTAATAGTCCCAAACTATTCATGAACTCTTATTAGAGGCCAAGAAAACGATTTAACCCATAAAATGCGGAAGGGTTAACTGGGGGTGGTTTTGGTCGGTAAGAATCTGGCATGCTGATGGGGTGCCATCAGGTATCTATAAAGATTTCCACCTCCTGTGCGAAAAAAACCCACACACAATGAACTCGACAGCTCTATTCTTATCCGAACTTACAACTTAACATTTTTTTTAAAAAAGCCGTATTTAACAAACTCACCAGAAACTCTTTGTCAGTGCTGAAATGGGATTATTATTCTGCGCAAAATTGCAAAACCACTGAGAGGCAAAAGTTGCTTTATTTGCTGCTCAAATGATCATTAGAGTGGAACACCTTTCGCATATTTTCGCAACTGTCTCCAGTGTACCAAAAATATTTTCAACTTCAAATACACACACACACATATCAACGCTTTCACGTCGAGCGCCCAGCAATTCCCGAAATTCATTAAGCTCAACCCTACGCCGGACACACGCACTGCATTCTTTTTAACCCTTTCGACCCCGAATTTTACTTTTGAACAATTTTAGCTCAAAACGGGTTAAATAAATTTTGTATCAATATTTTTTAATTACAGAATAATTACATAATATTTATGGAAAAATACAAAATTATCACTTTTTGATTTTATTTAACTATTATTAAAGAAACAGGATTTTGATCAAACGCGCCCAATTCGTAGACTTCAATTAGAACACAAACTTTCCCTGATATCGCTGCAAATTATTTAAATTTATTTTGAGTATAACAGTAAAATTGTTGTAATTTGCATTGAATTCACTTCTAAAAATATTAATTTGTTGTTTACTTAAATAAAACCCATAAATCAATCGTAGCTTTTGCTATAAGATGACAAATAGGTGAAGTTGCTCTCAGGCAACTTTTGGGTCGAAAGGGTTAAAAAGCATTGAAAGCCGGAGTGTGATACTTTCACTTACTACCAGCACTGCAGTTTGTGTGTATGTGTGTGTAATGTTTAATGTGGTGTTTCGTTGCAGCACAGCACAGTGCCAAATGCGAAACAACAATGAAATGCATGTTGACAACATGGCTGCCAAGAACATGGAAACCGGCAGCAGCAGCTGCAGCAGGAATTTGTTGTCGACACGAGCAAACGAACCGAAAAGCACACCGACAGCAGCGCTGCAGGCAACAATGCCCGTCCGACAGCAGCAAATCCAGCAGCCGACATCATCAACAACAACAACAACAACAAATGCAACAGTGGCACACGCCCAGGGCGACGCTAATGTTGCAGCTGTTAATCGTTATGATAGCGCAGTTGCTGTTGTTGTTGCCAGCTGAAGCCGCTACAGTGGCCAATCTAGCAGCACTGAAGACCATTGTACGCATTGGTGATGGCAACATTGTAACCAGGGTAAGTTAGACACATTCACTGAAAGCATAATTATGTGTGTGTGCCGGTTTATGACACGCAAATACACACACACATACATACAAATGTGTATAACGAACATTAGGTTAATTGCGTTTGCAGGCAATTACGTTGCAAACAACGAATCAATTTCAATGACATGGCACTAAGACACACACACAGAGACAGATTAAGTAAATGTGCCTCAACTCACTTTTTGTATTTTCTGAATACTTACATATTTTCAATACAGTTGCACAGTGATTCGACTCCATACAACCGTGGGACAAAATTAGAAGGAGAGGTCTGTTCTTAATAAAATTGTGTATAGTAGTTAATCATGGTCTGCTGAATAGAAATCTCCATTTTGTTCTTCTTAAACTTTTGTAGTTTGGCAATGCTTGAGACTTAAATTTGCAATGTTAGTAATTTTTGGTAAGCTATAGCACCAAATATATTGGCTAGATTTTCCAGATTTTACATTTAATCAGTTACGTCAACATTGATAATTGCGAAAAGTAACAGAAATTGTATGAAGACCCCTTAGTTTTGCAATAAAAACGATAATAATAGACGTAAGTTTTGCATTTTTGCAGTTTTCTCAACTTTTCATGCTGATTGCATACTTTTAGGGATGAAAAAAATTTTGTCGAAAAATAGGTGTTTAGACCACTTATCAAATTGAATTATTTTCTGACATTATCCGACAAAGAAAGAATTCTTCTTAAAATAAAAAAAAAATCCAGGAACACACTTTCCCATAATTTTTAGATATTTTCCTCTAAGTTTTGCCAATTTTCAGATTTTTAATTTTGAAAAATATTATAAATTAAAAGTGAAGTGAAAGCCTCAGCTTTTCAAATTTTAAGAAAACATTAAAAGCGAAAATGGCCACATCATTTCTTAATCTATATTGAAAGTTTTAGCAACTTCTAGGCAATCATATATGTTTACAATTTTTTTTACTCAATAAACTAAAAAACAGAAAATATGTGTTTACAATTTTTTCTGAAAAAAGTTCCGAGTTTGAGCCGCTTTTGCACACACACTAATTAATTTTTTGCACAGATTTTTTGGGGTTTTCTTAGTTGCAGTTAGTCGGCCTCGATAGCTCAGCGGGTAGCGCGCTGGCTTCTCATACCGAGCGCCCCGGGTTCGATTCCTGGCTTGGGCTGGAAAAAACACTCATCTACTTCTGTCGCTATGCACATGAAGGGAATGAGAATTACAAGAATCGCACAAGTGCGCTCTTGGCAGGCAATGGCAAAACCTCCAAGTGTGAAAGAAAAACTGCCCATCGCCGTTCGGATTCGGCGTTAAACTGTAGGTCCGCTCCCCTCCCCTCCCTTTCCCCAACCGTTTGAAATGTGTGGTGTATCACATGTTGAAAAAAAAAAAAAACAGTGTTGCATACGCATTTCAAACGGGTGGAATCTGTGGTATCACAACGGGCCCATTAAAAGGCCTAAGTGTGTCTCATACAGAGGCAGCCACCTCACCTCACCTAACCTAACCTAGTTGGAGTTTTACCTTTCAAATGACATCAAACTCGTTAAATTCTGAGACTATAAATTTTTTGAATTTTGTCTATGGAACGAATCACTGTGCAGTTGCACAGTTTTTAAGCAAAAAACAAAATCGTTTCCGCACTTTAAGCATCCAATTAGCTTTTGATGGCATCGGTAAACCTTGTCGGTGCGTTTTTTCGGCTTTGACAGATTTTGACATTTTGATCCTTAAACGAGTCTAAGCTGCAATTATGGCCTTTTCCTTAAATACCGCCAAAGGTTCATGCCCCACGGCTGTTTACTGTAATCAAGCAAAGTAATATTTCGGGCGACCCTAATCGCGTTCAGCCCAGCAGGTTGCCGGCCTTTTAAGTACACTACTTAGTATATTTTTTAAGTCAATAACACATTTTCCGCTCAGTTGATAAAAGGGTCGGCCGCCCGAGCACGATCGAGTTTATAAAATGTATTTACAATGCATGCCGGAGTGAATGATTTGGGTTGGCAGTGACTCAAAAAACAATGCTCAGTAAAAATAATAAGCACACACACACGCGCACACAAAATCTAACTACAGCTGAGCGTGGCTGAAAGCGGAATGGTGCCACTCGAGTTTCCAACGATTTTGGCTAATAAATAACAATGAAAAACAATAAAGTTCTTCACCCCCGAAACATCCAAACACATTGGTTTTGTTTTTGCTGTGGGCGTGCTTTTTGCTGCATGCTTTTGGGCGTTTGAGCAAACATTTCACGTTTTTTACGGTCGCCTGCCGCTATTACGTGCACACCTACGCACTTGAATATTATTTATTATGTATTATGAAATTCTTGTCGTTCCTTGCAGGATGCCATTGAACAGTCGCTGGTTACCATACACGACATTGCCACCGAGAATTTGGGCACTTTGTGCATATCGACACTCTATCGCCCACTACAAGTGCCCATCAACTCGGAGCGTTATGAGAGCTCGAGGCAAAAGGCTGATTTGGCGGCCTCCATACTGCAGGAGGTCGGCATCATACGACACGGTGGTGAGTGACGATGAGTTGAAGGACATACAAATCGATGTCATAGATCGTTATTTTGAATAGTTACATGCTTCACTTTTACATATTCCATACAAAGAGTTTTATATTCTTTTTATTTTTCCTGAAAACAACAACAAAGCTATTGAAATTTATTGCATAAATGTTGTCTACTGCTGGCATGAATTTTATTAAATTTTCAAAATGTAGCAAATGAGATTTTTTCATGTTTATGTTTTTAAAAAATGAATAAATTGTTTTTATTTATTAATGTTATGTTTGTTTGTTTGTTCTTTATTTACTTAATGTAAAATTCGTTTGTTAAAAAAAAATGCTTGATATGGTGATTTTTATTTCAACTAGAATGTTTTGGTTTCGGCCGAATATTAAAAAAAAAACCGAAATTCGGTTTCGGCCCAAAAAAGATGTTTCGGTCGGACACTTATAAATACTGAACTGTGTAGTACGAAAAAAATTCAGAGTTCAGAGAAAAATTTGTACATAGAAGTAAATTTAGTGGTTCAAATAATTAGTCTTTTTCCTGAAAACAACAACAAAGCTATTGAAATGTATTACATAAATTTTGTCTACTGCTGGCATGAATTTTTTCAAAATGTAGCAAAAAGAAATAGAAAGTAGTGAAAGTGAACTGTTTAGTACGTAAAAAAATCAAAATGCAAAAAAAAACTTGTGCATAGAAGTAAGTTGAGTGGTTCAAATCATTTGTAAAATTTGTCTTTTTTTATAAACTAATCACACTAAGCCATTCATTAAGGTATCATGGCACGTTAGAAAGGGGAATTTTTAATGATTTACAAAATTATTTATTTTTCAGCTCCTTTATTATCAATCTTTTTGAAAATTTTTTTACAATATATTGAAGGTTTTTTTTTTTCTAAGCATATTGTCTCTTCTATAGGTGGAGCTGAAGTCGCGTAGAAAAAAAACACATCCTCCATTGCGGACACTTAATCTCCGAATCGGCTAATCTGAAACAAAAAAGATTCATAATTATTAAGCTTTCGGACACAGGAATTCACCAGAAAAATAAAAAAATGCTAAAAATAAAAGAATGGGAGCTTTTTGAAAAAAAGTGTAAAAAATTGACTGCGTTTTTCACCTTTTTTCCCAGAAAAAGTACTTTAAATTAAAAATTTTTCTTCAATATTGTGGTGGATTCTTGTAAAAAATAAGTTAATAAAAAGAACTAAAAAAATTTTTTTTAAATCGCTCGAGCCAATCCGGAGATTAAGTGTCCGCAATAAGGGATGTGTTTTTTTTCTACGCGACTTCAGCTCCACCTGTATAAGAGACAATATGCTAAAAAAAATTTTTTTTGTGTTCCTTAAACCTTCAATATATTGTAATTTGTTTTTATTTCAAAAGGATTGATAATAAAGGAGCTGAAAAATAAATAATTCTGTAAATCATTAAAAATTCCCCTTTCTAACGTGCCATGATACCTTAAACAATTTGATTCCTTAGAGTTTGAATATTTCGTACAGCTTAGTGAAATAAATCAGTATTTCAAATTGAAAACGTATACTTGGAATCAGGTGCACCCTCCTCCCCTTCCGCTAACTGTCCGCGCGCCACTATTCACTGCCAACTAGCAAAGGCAGCTGCTTTTCAAGGTCACAGTAGCAGCAGCAGCACAAAAACCCGCACACTCACCGATTCATCCGCATTCGCATACAGAACATATTTTTCATGTCCTTATTCGCAGCTTTCATGCTGGCGCTGTTCCGCATGTTGAGGCATTAATATTTTTTGCGCTCCATATTTCACTTTACTGTTGATTTTTATTTTTATTTTATGCCGCTTTTATATAACTTTTATTTTTTTTACATTTTTTCATTTCGCTGCGACGTATTTCGTTCAGTGTAGTCCTGCTGATTTCGTTTTGTTGCTGTGGCAGTCGAGTGCCCGCACCCCCCAAACTGCGCCGTTAACACAAACTTGACATATTCAACAGCTGCTCCTTGTTTGCTTTTCATTCACTTCTACTGCGTGTTCGACGCCCAACTAGGCCGCCGCACACCATTTGGGGATTTGCACGGCGCCTTTGCCACGCACTTGGCAACACTTGTCATGGGTTGCCCCAGAGCGTGGCGTGTACATTAAAGCCGCACGCACGGCCGAGCCAGTGAACCATTGAGCCAGTGAGCCGTTGAGCCATGAATGATTTGATATTTTCCAAATTTAAATTGGAGTGGCACGTTTGCATCGTGCACCTTGTTGCGCCCGCTTCTTTGATCCACGGCCGCGCAACTGTTGAGCCTCAAGTGGAACATGGCATTCGTTGTTGGGGTTTGCATGTTTTCCGCACAGGTTCAAATTAAATTACACACAAAAAGCGGCAACGAAATTTATGCGCAACCAACTCAAACTTTTGCTTTCTCTTTCGATTCACAAAAACTTTCAAGCGCCTCGAGACGCTGCCAGATACAACAAAAAAACAACGTTAGCGAAGAGTGAATCGCCCTCTAAGCTGCCGCCTAAGTACAGAACTTGTCTGCTGGCATTCCAAGCAAATTAGGCACTTCCGCAAGCACCTTCGCAACGACAAAAACAACGATGGGCTCGACAAACGCTTGACAGACTTTCGCACTGTCTTCCGGTGCGCATCGTCGACCTTGGAGTGTTGCACACATCGCCACATTCTTACGACCGAATCACAATGGAAACGCAAACGAGTGGCAAGGTGACAGTGAGGCGAAGTGTTTGCGGTGCGGAGTGCTGAGTGCTAAGCGAGCCTGTTGCATTTGATGGATGACTGAGAGCTGTGCAAACGCAAACAAAAATGCTAAAAACAAAAATCAAGTAAAGCTGGCAACAAGGTGGCTGCGAAATACTCAGTCACACACACGCACAAACACCCAGAAAGGAGTGGAGTGTGGCCGTCAGTCAGTTGCCGCCAACACTTGTAATGCACTCAGGCATCTAATGATGTTTTGATAAGGCTTTTCAAAACTTTTGACGTGCTCGCTCGACGCACTACGCATCGCATAAAAAATGCCTAGCCAACACATTCGAATTCGACACATGCTCGACTATTAATCATGTGTAATGTTGTTGCTTTTCTTTACTGGTGCCACAGCGGTAAGCAAGCAGTTGCATTAAGGGCGGTCAGTCAGGTATTTTCACTTTATTTGTTTTCATATTTTTTAATTTTCTTATATTAATATATAGTACAACATATGAAGATTATTGTGTCGATTATTAAAGTCGATTGGAACAAAACTAACAAAGATATGTTTTTTTAACGAGAAGGAAAGCATCGAAAGCCTCAGGTCAGTGTGGGGCTTTGAACCGCTAAGCCCTCCTCTCTCTTCCGGATGGTAAACCCTCTTAGGATCACCGCTAGTATTGCGAAGATATGTTAATATATGATAAGTATTCGCCTCTTCGGCCCGTTTCCGAGCACCGAACAGCTAAACGCGATTTTCTCGCACTTCACTCAAAATCTATTGCACCGATCTTTTTTAAATTATACACATTTTTTTAAGTACACGCAGAGGGTACGCTGTCCTTTGAAAAATTTTTAATTTTAACTTGTTTTAAAATTAAAAGATATAAAAGATATATAAAATAAAAAAATTTAAGATAAAAGATGTAAAAAAAGATATAAAAAATAAATAATAAAAAATATATAAAAAATAAAAAAAAATATAAAAATATAAAAACTCGGTATTTTGACTTCTTTTAAAATTATATACATTATTTTAAGTACACGCAGAGGTTACGCTGTCGGATTTTTTTTTTATTTTTTAATTTTATCTTGTTTTAAAATATAAAATATTTTACAAAAATTACTAATAAAATATAAAAAATAAATATTAATAAATATAAAAATTATATTAAAAAATAAAAATATATAAAATATAAAAACTCCGTATTTTGACTTCTTTTGAAATTATACACATTTTTTAAATACACGCAGAGGGTACGCTGTCGGATTTTTTTTATGTTTTAACTTTAACTTGTTTTGAAATATAAAAAATTTTACAAAAATTACTAATAAAATATAAAAAATAAATATTAAAAAATATTTTTAAAAAAATTTCAAAACATATAAAAAACAAAAATATAAAAACTCCGTATTTTGACTTCTTTTCAAATTATACAAATTTTTTTAAGTACACGGAGAGGGTACGCTGTCAGTTTGTTTTAATTTTTTTAATTTTAACTTGTTTTAAAATTAAAAACATATAAAAAACTACTAATAAAATATAAAAAATAAATATTAAAAAATATATTAAAAAATAAAAAAATATAAAATATAAAAACTCCGTATTTTGACTTCTTTCGAAATTATAAAAATTTTTTTAAATACACGCAGAGGGTACGCTGTCGAATTTTTTTTATTTTTTTTTTTATTTTATCTTGTCTTAAAATTCAAAACACATAAAAATTACTAATAAATTATTAAAAATAAGTATTAAAAAATATATAAAAAATAAAAAATACGATTAAAATATAAAAAATAAATAACAAAAAACTATTTAAAAAAATACATTTTATTTCTATTATAAAATTTAAAGAATTCAATAAAAAAGTCGACAGAATTACCTGCGTAAACTTTTAAACTAATGAAATTAATTTGGGTTTTTAATTTCGAATGGTCCAATGATGAGTTTTGAAGGTCACCGCAATGAGACCATTTTTTTCGCTCTCACTGCCTCATTTATTCATAACTAATAATACAAATTTAAAAAAATATTCCTCAAATATTACTTTGTTATGTACTAGTTATAGAAATAAATAAATATATACTAATAGTGTCGTAAAAAAATCTCAAAAATATTCTTTTTTCACATCAAACTAACCCTACTCCCCCTTAAAGGCTGACAAGAAAATATCCCAACAACTTTGCGCAATAACTTAAGAGGCAGCAAGTGATTTTATTAAGCTTAGTCGGCGCACACGAAATGAGTTTGTCTAAGGGAAATGCACACAAAAACTTCCTACAAGAAAAGAAAAGGCAATAAATATTTGAATTAGGCGGAGACTACACTGAGCGGTAGGACGAAATGAGACATTAAACAAATCGCCTACACACAATTTCTCACAACAGATAAAGCAACAAACATATGGTTTTGGCTGGGACTACACTGGGCAGAGGACACAAAATCAGACATTGGAGAGAAAGTTTGTACAAAAACTAGTCACAATGTTAGATGGACTACAGTGGTGTACAGCAAGTGGGGTTTTCAGACGGAAAATTAACTACAAATTTTATTATATAACAGTTTTAGTTTATATCATAACCTTAAATTTTTAGACAAAAAACATCTATTTTGAATGTATCGAATTTGTCAGGTTTAGGTCAGCTTATTGTAATCAATGAATCGCCTCTGCACATTTGCCTTAAAAATCACACAACAGTTTTTCAGTTCTCTTGTTCCACTTAATACAAATTAGTACCAGATTTACTTGAACATATTTCATATCAACGAAAATAATAGAAAAGCTGTAAATCAAAGCAAACTTTACGCCAAAGTTTGCTGGCAGTGTGCAGCAAGTGTGCAACGAAAACTTTGCGGCAGTCGAGACAGCACAGTGCAGCTAATCGAATTTGAATGCGTCCGCCAACGCGGCGGTCAAGTTTCTTGGAACAAAGAGCGCCGCGTCAAAATGTGTTGCGAAGGCGTCCAAACAGCCAAAGAAGTCGTGCTCGGCACACGGCAGCAAAATGAAAACATCAACGGGGCCAAACTTTTATATTTTGGCATATTAGCAGACTTTTGCAGCTGCCAAGCAGCAAAAAAATTAAAATGCGGCAAAACGCCAAAAGCAGCCTTGCAAAGCGCGTAGCTGTAAACTTTTTCAATTGTCAATGCCCGAAAAGTGGCAGCGAACCCTTTTCAGCAAAGACTTTTGGCTGCAAATTTTTGCACACTTTTCAACAAAGAAATCAACAAGAAGCATTCAAAAGTAAAATGCAAAATCCTCTTGACATAACTCAGCGCCTTCAAGCTACTTTTCTTGCCCATTATGGAATGAAGTCCGCTTTCGTTTAACACATTTTCTTCAGTGGTTTTCTGTGGAGTTTGTGGGATGGCAAATTAGACGAAATAAATCTGCGGCAATGTCGCTAGTTGAGCGAAATGTTGCTGGCATAGCAACAAATTTGGGTTTGTGCCAAAAAAGGTTGTTCACAATGCTAACAATAGCAAATAATTATAATGGCTCCAGCAAGCCGGGGGATGCAGCAATCCGACAGCCTTTGGACACTGTGTGACCTTGGAGACGCAGTGTAAATACATTTAAGCCATATTGGAGATGGCAGTGTGGACAGCTCTGGGTTAATCATTAAACGTATTAGACCAATGGCTTGCAAATTATTTGAAATTAATAAACATTTTCAAGGTTGGAGGAAATAAAGGAAACGAAAGGAAAGAACATTGTTTCACAATTTATCAATTTCGGCTAATTATTGTCTATAAATAGCACCCAATTCGCCATTCAGCATTGATATGTTTGTGGAAATAAAAAGTTTTTCAGCCGATAGCCTCAGATGCTGCTTTTCTTTTAAATTTATATACCTACAATAAAGATATAAATAAATGCAAAGTTGTTATTCGATTAACTTATGTTAAGTCATAATTATATTAATTTTTTTTTATTTACAATGGTTTAATTCATTTAATTGCAGCGTTACAACATGTCCGTCCGTGTCTGATAGTGAAACTTAACTCTCCGTCTTTCTGTTTTGTCCGTCACTCCGTAGTCCGCATCTCGGCGACAAATCATTTCCCCTCCGTTGTGTCGAGTTTCCTTTCCCGCCGTCTGGCAGAGTCGCACTTGTACGTCTGTGTTGTCACATTGGCATTTGTCCGTCCGAGTTGCCATTTTTACCTTTATAGTTCCAATCCCACATGTTATATAATTTATATGTATCTGTATATATATGTATCTGTATATAATTATTTATATATATGTATACATACAGTTTGGTCAAGTAATCAATCAGAGAATTAAAACATCCGCAGTTGTGAGAAACAATCGCGTAGTACAACTAGACGTATGAGTAACATTTACTAGTACACTAAGCCATTCGACAACTTACTTATAACACCGTGCGACAGCATTTTTCACACCGGGAAAAATCCATATGTGCGTGAAACTAGAGACCAAATATAGTAATACTGCGTACTCAGTTTTTCATTTCTACATCCTTTGTCCTTTTAAAGGGACTTCAAAATTTTGAAGGTGATAAAAATGTAAAGGATATGAAAATTTACATAGAATTTTCTTGAAAAATAAGTAAATTAACACCCCAAATCTCCATTATCACGTGTCAAAATTTCATTACTCTGAATTTATTTCGAAAGTTATTAAAAAGGCGGAAGCTGCAATTCTAATGAAGTACAAAAATTCTTATTTATTTGAGTATCAGTATTTTAAATAATAAAAAGATACAAAATTTATGAAGCGAGAATAATGAAATTTCGACACGTGATCAAGGAGATTTTGGGTTTTAACATACTTACTTTTCAAGAAAATGCAATGTAAATTTTCAAGGATATAAAGGATCAAAATTTTGAAAGGACCTTTTTCATATCCTTTTTTTACAAATAGATAAAAAATTAATTTTATTTAAATTCTCTCTGCTACAATTATCGGGCTGATCATTGAAATCATCACAGGATATTGTTCCATAGGGTATATGTGCCTAAAACGGCATCTCTCACCAGTGAGGCCTGCAGGAGCTGCGCAGAGAGAGAGAGGAGCTATTACAGAGACATTAGAACATTATAGAACGTGGAATGCCATGTCACTTCCCAACTGTACAGGAACGCTAAAGATGCTTTTTAGGGCCTAGAATCCAGTTTGGCCTGACTGAAGCAGCGCAGCTAAACTATCAAACCTGCTTAAAATCATTAAGAAGTCGAATCGGTTTATTGACTGAATTCTAGTTAAGAGACAGTTGGCTATTTTCTCACCAGTATGAATGGACTTACTTTAGGCTTTTTTCAGACCTCCAAGTGGCCTTCTTTTTAATATATCTTAATATATATATCAAAAATGTGCAGAAACGTTGAATAGACCAAATTTTTTTCTCTGAAATAGCCTCATGGAAATCTTTACTTTCTTTTGCTCTGTTTTTTATTGAGGAATTTGATTAACATGACCAACCGACTGAAATTACTGCTCCAAGATAGGTAGACCGTTTTGATTGCTTAGACAAATAGCACACTTAGGACATAAAGGCCCACACTCAATGCCTTCTACTAAGAAAGCCAATTTGAAGCTTCTCACAACTAATCTCTCTTTCAACCAACTCTGTCTATTACAAAATTGCCCATCATATATACATATTTCAAAAATTTTGAATTGTAAATTTATTCACCTTAAATTCTCATAGTTTTACAAAAATTAATCACCGCTTTTAACCCTTATTCTCATACCCAAACTTACTAACGTCGTTTGGCACCCGGGGTACCCGGGTACCCATTTCATGAAATTTTTAAGTTTTCAATATTTTGTTAATTAAAAAGTGTTTATAAAATTTTTTTTCTAAAATATACATTGTTGTTGAGTATTTGAGAAAAAATAAAATAATAAAAAAATAAAAAATAAAAAAAAATAAAAATAAAAATAAAAATAAAAAAAATAGAAAACAAAATTTTTTAAATATATGATTTGTTCGCTTTTCACCTAAATAACGAGGATCCGGAAGGTAAAAAAAAAATTTCATTATTTGTCAGTTTTTTTCACGAAAATACATCGCAGTGGGCACCCGGGTACCCGGGTATGAGAATAAGGGTTAAAGACTGTTTTACTTGTCATTCATATATTTAATACTAAATTTAAAAAAAAAACAACATTTTTTCCACACAAACTCTCGCTTCACAGCCATGACTGGCAAGAAAACTTCTATGTATTTTTGCCCAATAAACTTTCATCAATTTTGCGCTTCTTGTTGCCTCGAGCGTTCCTCATCAATCTTTCAACTCATTATAGTACACATTAATTTTCAGCTTTCCCATTCTCGGATACATTAAAGCGTAAACTTTCAGTTCAACTCTTTTTTTGCTCTTTCTTCTTTCTTCTCGCTTCCTCCCGCGTCGCTTAGGTCTATCCGATGCACTCGCCAAAGGACTGCTCACCGATGAATACACGACGGGCGCACGTATTCTGGCGCTCAACCTAACCAACGGCGCGGTGCAGTCCTATGTGTGGTGGATCAAGAACAATCACGACAAAGCGGGCGAGACGCAGCGCTTCGAGGAGGATGGGCTGCAAATTGGAAAGAAACCCGCACAAAGTTATCCCTGGTAAGTTTTCAAGATATAAAAATAACAACAATTAACGAACCGGCAGCGGCAGCACAAAGCATTCAAATGGACACAGCGCGTAATAAAATGCCGCAAGGATGAAGAGCGGCAACGGCAGCAGCTGAAGTAATTAAGACGGCAGGCAGTGCCGCGAAGCTGTTAGCTTTATTTGTTGCTTCTGTTGGTTCGGTTGCTGCGCATCCAGCAGCTGCTGTAGCGACTAAAAGTATTTTCATAAATTAAAACTGCACAAACTTGTGGTGTTGTTGTTGCTGCTGCTGTCATTAAAATTAAAACTGCGTACGCCATTTAGCCAGCGTCGGAGTGTGCCGCGTGCCACAAAGTTTTCCCAACACAAATTTGAAAATTTCGGCAATTTTGTCGCGCACTCAGCTTGATGCGTGTTTACATGTTTGCCATTCTGTTGAACATGGCAAAGTTTCCATTAAGAAAACGTTCGCCGTTTGGCCATTTATCATGCGCCGACTAACGCTAACGCTAACGCCAACACTTGACAGGTTCGACGACGAGACCAGCACGCCCACCTTGCGCTCGCCCAAATTCGCGCCCAGCCCACCGAACATCTACTACAAAGGCTGGTGGACGTTCCCGTACTTTTCGTGCTCGCTGAGCAAGTGGATCGTGTCGTACAGCATCGCCATACCGCCGACCGGCCGCCACGGGCTGCGCGGCTTCATCAGCATCGACATCGATGTGACCGCACTCAGGGTCAATCAGTGCGAGGCGCCCACGTACCGCTTCAACTACCAGCAGCTGCAGCCGCGTCGCCTGCACTTGGCCGATACGCAGTCCGGCGACTCCATCAACGATTTGCAGGCCTTCCACAGCTCGCACAAATGCCATCGCGACACCATGCGGGTGAGTGCGGCCTTGTTGTTGCCTGCCCCATTGTTGTTGCCATAATTGCAATTTTCACAGTGCGATTACCGCCTCCCCACCACGGAGGCACCGACAATAACCACCAGCAAAATTCTCGCCACGCCGAACAGCTGGTCACGTGGTGCCTACCAGTGCCTGTGCAAGCGCGGCTACTACTCGATACGCCATCCGGACGGTTTCAATGGCACCATTATGGAGATTGCATGGAAGGAGCACCAGGACAATGTCAGCAATTACTATGCGGACGTGTTCACGTGCCTGCAGTGCGCGCCCGGTTGTGACTACTGTACGGGGCCGGAACCGTGTTTGGCCGACTACAATTGGCCATTTAGGTGAGCGCCGTCAGTGCTGGTGTTCGACCTGCCATTACGTACGTTAATCGATTACACCGTGCGACAAAAATTTAAAAAATTTTTCACACCGGAAAAAAATTCATATGGGCGTGAAACTAGAGACCAAACATAGTAATACTGCGTACCCAGTTTTTCATTTCTACATCCTTTGTCCTTTTAAAAGGACTTCAAAATTTTGAAGGGGATAAAAAATAAAAAATATATAAAAAATATTTAACCTCGTTAGAATATGGCAACATGTATATCAAATGAAAGAGGAAAGGCTCAAGAATTTAAATAAAATTAATTTTTTATTTATTTGCAAAAAAATGATATGAAAAAGGTCCTTTGAAAATTGTAATCCTTTATATCCTTGAAAATTTATGTCGAATTTTCTTGAAAAGTAAGTGTGTAAAAATCCCAAATCTCCTTGACCACGTGTCAAAATTTCATTATTCTCGCTTCATTGATTTTGTATCTTTTTATTATTTAAAATACTGATACGCAAATAAATTAGAATTTTTGTACTTCATTCGCCTTGCAGCTTCCGCCTTTTTTAATAACTTTCGAAATAACAAATTCAGAGTAATGAAATTTTGACACGTGATCAGGGAGACTTGGGGTTTCAACATACTTACTTTTCAAAAAAATTCTATGTAAATTTTTAAGGATATAAAGGATTAAAAATTTCAAAGGACCTTTTTCATATCCTTTTTTTGCAAATAGATAAAAAATCAATTTTATTTAAATTATTGAGCCTTTCCTCTTTCATTTGATATACCGCTATATATATATCGCTATATTCTAACGAGGTTAAGTATTTTTTATATTTTTTTTCTTTTTTTATCCCCTTCAAAATTTTGAAGTCCTTTTAATAGGACAAAGGATGTAGAAATGAAAAACTGAGTACGCAGTATTACTAAATTTGGTCTCTAGTTCCACGCACATATGGATTTTTCCCAGAGTGAAAAATGCTGTCGCACGGTGTTACCAACAGTGCGGGCGAACAAATTAATTCATGAAATTAAACAATTGTAGAGGTAAATTCGAAAATAATGATTCGAATGCGTGGGCAGTGTTCAGACTGAGAGGTTAATGGCTAAGAGGGAAATGAATTGTTCAAAGTACTCAAAGTTAATGCAAACGGGGAAACGGTGATAGTGTTGAATGCAATATTAGGCAGACAAATTCTGAGGGAATGGAAATCTTTGCTATCATAACTATTAGCTAAGCATTAGTGAAGAGAAAACACAACTTCCGTGACTTAAATAGGGAACCATTTCAATACGCAAATAGGTCAAACTTTAGTTATAGTTTAGTTTAGTTAAAAGCAACTTACAGTAGCTCAAAGTTTTCCTCCTTCTAATGCGACCAACTGACAGCACCATGAATACGTTTTTGGTATCAGAAAAGTAACCTTAAAAATATATATATTCACAAACTTATTCATCATATATTCAACGTCGTTTTGTGAACAAAATTGTTATACCGCAATATTATTCATCTTCACATATCACAATTTTGTTCTTCTTCACCGCTTTTCACAGAATATCCTTGCTGACTATTTCGATTGGCTGCGCCATTGGCACTTTCATACTCGCCGGCTACCTGTTCCACCATCGCAAAGTGAAAGTTTTCAAAGTGGCCAGCCCAATATTTCTGCTAATAACACTTATTGGATGTGCAATCATGTATCTGGAGGTAAGTGGGCGCAAACGACACTCAAAACACGAAGATTACAGCAATCACGCTGCACGGTTTTTTTTTTCACACCCGGAAATTTGAATAGCTACAATTAAGCGCAACAACAACTGTGCATTGTCTGACCTTACATATGTGGAAATATGAAACTGTAGGCGTAGATTTCCACCATTGTGCCACGATTAAATTAAATTATTATTATTATGGTTTATGTGGATACAACAACAACACAACACGCAGCTAAAAGCCCATAAAGATTTGAGTCAAAGGTCAGAGTGCGTCGCTTAGCGGCAGCTGGTTTGTTGTATTTGTAGTGTGTCGATAGATTTGCAAACTTGTGTACACACACACACACACATCTGTCTAAAACCAGTGTTGAAGTTGTGTTAAGGCCGCCTGTTATAAAATTCAAATTGCTTGTTAGTCGGCCTAATGACAGCCCACCACACACACACAAACTTACCGCCAGCGGTGTTATTGTTAACTTGGGGTTCACCCATGAAACTCAACACTAATCATCCGCCTCTCCGGGCGTGACGCTGCCCGCCATTTGTGTTGCCGCTGAACGACGCGCACTAAAGCAACAAACATTTTGCTTTAAATAAACATAAATATCTACACATAAATATGTATTTGCATTTGCTTTTGTTGTCCGAACTTTTGCTTTTGCTATTTTGGGTTTTTGCATTTTATGGGCATCTGGTGTCGACGGACTGCGGTCGACGACACTTCATGAAAAAGTTTATTTATACTCCAAGCCGACGCGTAACTGCAACTGGCATAGACACTCAAAGTGCTCATTAGGGCGAGAGTAGTCCTGTGTAATTCATACACACTTCCACATGGTTGTCATTATAAGTGTTAACGTTAATAATTGAAACGACACTCAATTATCACCTGCACAACTTGCTGACTGCGGCTTTTTAAATGGCGTTTGCATGTTACTTGGCCGCCATAATTGCGTTGAATTAATAATAACGGCTGCCGCTTTCACAGACTCGGCCGTAGGCGAGCTGCTGCCGCTGCTGCTATGGGTAAATTAATATTTGAATTAACAGCAATAAAAAGTTGGCAGTCAAAATGGCTGCAGAATTCGGCAATGCGAAAGAATTCAAATTACTTTATTAAAATACAACATGAATAATTAAGTGGAAGCATTAAAATTCCAGCAATAAAATCTGTATTAAAAAAATCGCAACTCCAGTCGGTCGCGTTCTAAGCACTCAAATTGGCACACAAGTGTGAACGGCGGCTGTACGCCCAACCAAGCGATGGCCCAAGCATTTTGCATGCCATCAAAAACTTAATTGGACAATTACCGGGCACTTTGTAATGGCTATAAAAGACTCGGGTTAAATATATTTATGCACATTCCATAGCAACGCAGTCGCTCCAACACGTTGCACAGTGTTGCGAGTTCATATAGCGGAGTGACAAAAATAGAAGGAGTGGTCGTACATAAATGAAATTTAGTATACAGTTATTGTATGAGTAAAGAACTTACTGTGCAAAATTTCAATGAAATCGGACCAAAAATTCGACCACCTCCCATACAAACGGATTGGAAAAAACTTCATATTAACAATGAAAATTATCTTAGTTCATAATAGCTACATTCAAAATATTTGTATTTTAATATAAATTTATTTATAAATGTGTATATAGATAAAATGCGCTTTTTTCAAAAGTGATTGAAAATAAAATCTCGATAAATTGCTCCACAGCTGCTAAGAAGTTGCTCTTAGAGGGTTAAAATCTTAGACTGACCCCCACAAATTTTTCCTTCTAAATATTTCTTTCGAACATACCTACCCCCTATCTCCGACCTTTAATGAGGCTCCCATACAAAATCATGGTTTTTAGAAAGTGGGCTCCCGCTGCTCTCAGGTTGATCCCAGACGTACCATATGTAAGACTGACCCCCATTTATTTTCCCTGCCGAATGTTTTTTCTATTCAAACCTAACTGCTATATCCAACTCTTAAGGCGGCTGCCATACAAAACTAGACATTTTCAATGGAACTGGCTCCACACTTGTAAATGTAGTAAAGTAAGCCAGGAAACATCGTATCTGGGAAACTAATGAACCGATTTGAATCATTTATTCAACAATCGTCAACATTCCCGGGTGCAAAAAATACAAAATTAATTTAAGTTAAAAAATTCACCACCAGAGGGCGCTTCCCATACAAGTGAAGTAGTTAGGTTGCCAACTTTTGGGTCTGTACGAAAAAAAATCAAAATGTACTGTCGAAACTCCATTAACCCCTTTATTTCAAATATAATAGTAATCGTAATTGATTTTCCGAAGCTATCTTCAACAAATTTTTCCATCAGCAGCAGAGCATTATTTTGCAGACTGCATTGGCATTCAACCAAACGGTGAAAATATAGCGAATTTGAACTCAAGTCTTCACCGAAAAATGCCAATAACTTGCATTCGCGCAAATATGCGCAGCTGAAAATTTTACAGCATAATGTACATACTTGCCAAAACAAAATATCAAAAAATTTCAAAAGTGATATTTAGTGTTTTATTTTTCAATCACTTTTAAAGTTTGAACTCACTTTTTATTCACTCGTTTTCTTTACTCCGTTTTCATCATAACGGTACTGCTCAGAGGTGAGAGTAATCAGCAAAATTTTGGTCTTGCCAGACCTAAATTATATGAAACTTATGACAATAGTAACTTTTAGGGACCTGCTCATAATTTATTTTGAAATATTCAGCCTCAAAGTCAAAGCAAAAGTTTGCTGTTTGTACACAATTTTTTTTCAATGCTGGAAGAGCGTACTTTAAGAGCTCATAACTTCTATGTTATCCAATATTTTTTCATAAAACTCCGGATATCTCTTAATTGAAATATTTCCAACAAAACCTCATACTCAGATTTTTGTGGTTATAACATTGCATTTAGGCATTTTTGTCATTACTCGCAACACTGTGCGTTGTGGTGACCTTTTAATTGGCCATAAGCATTAATACTTCAACTAAGCATAGTTGAGCGAAACAAATTAGAAACAAATTTAATGGATATTTAATGTTTGTGGTGTTTCTATAAAAAAAACCTGTAGATGGTGGCAATCTTTCCATATCTGGACACCAGCTGGTGCATTGTGACCAAGTGGGCACGACACATGGGCTTCTGCATAACGTACACATCGCTCCTGATGAAGACGTGGAGGTGAGTAAGGGGAATTGATTTCATTATAAAATGTCATTGAAAAATTATAAGCAAAATATAAGAGTGTATCGGTCGTGTCCCACTGCATCTGAGATCTGGAAGGTCTGGTTTAGTTTCTTAGTATGGTTCAAATTGCTTAATATGACTCGATTCCCACTACAACTGAAATCTCAGCGCTTTGGTTTAGTAGTTTAGTGCAAATTTAACCTCACTTTCATAAATAACCTCATTTCCATAAATAATGTTTTTATCATGTTTCAAATTCCATTCTTTCAGCATCGTGCTTTCTTTTATGTATATCGCTTTTATTTTAATGAACCAATATTCTAAATATTATTTATAATATTTTTTATTAATTTTTTTAATTTATATTTTCAACTATTATCTCGCCAGAGTCTCCCTCACCTATCGCGTCAAGTCGGCACACAAGGTCAAGCTCACCGATCAGCAATTGCTGCAGTGGATGGTGCCCATACTCCTCGTCATGCTCATCTACCTGGGCACCTGGACCATATCCGCCACACCCTATGCCGACGAGGTAAGTCTGCTCTAATAACCCTTTGAGCTCACTCGCTGCAACTTGACGCCTGGCTTCGCTGCAGATTCTCGACGAAGACGGCCTGAAGTTCAAGCAGTGCTCCTACAACTGGTGGGATCACAGTCTGGCCATCGGCGAGGTGCTCTTTCTCGCCTGGGGCATACGCGTCTGCTACAACGTGCGCAACGCCGAGTCGCTCTACAACGAGGCGCGTCTCATCTCGTACGCCATCTACAACATTGCCATTGTCAACATAACAATGGTCGCTTTTCAGTGAGTATCTCTTCGCATTTATGCATAGTTAGTCGCTTTATTTGTGCGAATCCAAATGTGATTGTTCCACCGAAGTGTGTTATCGCACTGTCATACTTTTGTACAACACAATTAAGATGACTGAATTTAGCTAACAATGCCACAGCGTCAGCGTCAGCATTTCCCGATAAGCGTTGTAGGTTGTATTGTCCTGTCCTGTGTCAAAGCGCTGTTGCCGCGCTTTCATGTTGTCATCAATTTATGAAGCTCAAAATTGAATTTGTTGCACGGACGCGTTGGCGCACGCGGCCCACGAAGGCGAGCACATAAAAGGATTTAAATAACAAACAATTGCATTGGCAGCTCGCAACTTGGTCGCAGTAGTGCCACCCACTTCTTTCATCCATTCAGAGATTTCTGTGCTGTTGCCGTCGCCTGTTCTTGGCAGCGTCTTGGCCGCCGCTACTTCGCATTCCGCCGTGCAATTTTTAATTAAATTTTATAACTTACGCTGCGCAGCTTTGCCAGCTCGCTTTCTTGTGTTTTGTCTTGTTCGCTTGTTTGTTTGGCGCCCTTCGTTGTGGCAGCGTGCCGCACGTAATGGATGTTTCATTTGTTGTTGTTGCAAAAATCGAGTTAAAAGTCTCACCAAGGTACAATTAATTGAGATCCTCTTTAAGCGACAATCAACACAAATTAACTCGACTGCATTCAGCGCCTGTGGCGAATCGTAAGCGACGACACGTTCGTTGTAAGGACGATAAGGACACGCCAAATTGATTGGGGATTCCCCGCTCGAGCGCATAATCTATTTGGCAAAATAAAAAGTTCCCCTTAGCCTTTTGATGTGTTTATGAATAAATCATGCGACATCCTAAACCTGTGCAATGCGGCAGTGTGACATCAGCTGACTTCTTCACTTCTTTTGAGGCACACTTTTAGGACCTGAGTGCGCAGCAGCACAGTACTTTTATTGTAGTATACTTCTAGGTGTGCTTTTTCATTGCTCCGCACTGTTATTTCTCTAATACATATTTATTTATTTATTTATTTTAAAGATTTATATCATACAATAAAAATTTATTACATAAATACAATAAACGCAACACCGGCAACTGGGACTTCAACCGATTTCTCTAATAAATTCACTTTTGCTTCAGTCTCTTTATATTTCCACACGCGGGCCCTGACATCAAATATTTGCTCGGTTTTGTGCGCACTCAATTCTCGACCACCACCACCATTGCGCTGGTCTTTGGACCCAAGATATCGCGAGTCTTCAAAGGTCAAGGTGACAAGTGGGATCAGAAGGCTAAAGTGCGCAGCATTACGGCATCGTTTTCGTTGAACGGCGTTGGACTGGTGCCGGAAGAATCGCCCGACTTGTATCAGGAGAATGAAGAACTCAAAGTAAGGATTGACCATATTTATTAATTAATTAAAATCCACAATCATTCTAACTCCTTAAATATTTTTAAGCCGAAGTCTCTAAATAGAAATTTTGATTTTATTATTTGTTACTCGAAATAGGAACAAATTCAGAAGTTGGCACATCAAATTGAATTCATGAAGACTGTGCACATGCAAATGAATAATCGCCATCTGAAACCAAAGCCGGGCGGTTACTTCACAATCACCTCGACCTCCTTTCAAGCGCCCTTCAGCAAGAACACCGTGTCCTCGACACAAACGCAGACCTCGAAGGGCGGCGGCAATGAGGATCCACACAGCGGCACAAATTCTCTTGGGTATGTCTGAATTAAATTAAATAGACGGTTTTTTATTATTGAGTGAAGCAGAAAGCAAATCTGCCTAAAAGTATGCTCTTCACATTGAAAGCAAAATAACCAAAATCAAAATGAGAGCAAAATCGGAACAAGTGCAGTATTGCGAACCCTCACGAAAAAAAAACCGCAAATCGGCCTTCTCTTTGTGAATCTAATGAACTGAAAATTTTGTCTGGGAAACGCCCACAAAAGGCGTGGCTTGGGGGTCAGAGTTCAAGGTTGGTTTCAAAATAACTCAAACAATTCTTAATCGAGTTACACGATATGGGAATCAAACGAAAGGCCTTTTGCATTCCTTTCTATTGGTATACAATATTAAATATGTAATATGTATTAATAACAAAGTTATAAGCAACAAATCTTTTTTTATATAAAATTTTTAAAACCCGATTTTTTTTCTCAAAAAAAGATTCAGGAGCCAAACCTCTATGTAAAAGCATACTTATTTATTTTTTTCACGAGGGTTCGCCATACCGCACTCAAGCCGCAGAATTTTATAGTCAAATTATTTGCTATAATTTTCACACGAAAAAGTTGTTATTAATTACACTGCACAACAGCATGTCTGTTGCATGGAGTTTTTTACATGAATCTGAATCGTTTTTCCACGCTGTTTTCAAAACCATACTCCGTTTTTATGTAACAGCTCTAGTTTTCGCAAAAAATGGGCGTGTCACTTTTTCGAATTTTCCTCGGCTTTTTTCTCGTTTTCGACTTTAATTTCTGAACCAATAATCCTATCGACATGATTTTTATATAGTTGCACTTACAACATTTCACGCCATTTTTTCTGACATTAATCAATTTTTTTGCGTTCTAAATTGGCGTTGTAATAAGGTTTCAAAGTAGGAAAATATTGAATTTCAAGGCGTTTTTTCTGATGGCGAAAATTGTAAAGATGTTTCATAAATCAAGTTACGAAGTATATGAATATCTTAAGAAGAAACATCAAGCAATACAACACAGCCAAATTATTTGGCGGAATACACATTCGCATCGAAATAATAGCAAAAATGTACCATAGCCATTTTCATCACTTTTCATACTTTTTCCTTAAAAAATTAGGGGCCTCAAAATATGCTCTTTTATATGTTCCATTTATAGTCTGAAATACAAGCAAAAAACAAAAAAAAATTTAATTGCTCGGAACAAAAAAAATTTAAAATGTTGCATATTTTCAGGCCCTAATTTTTTAAGGAAAAAGTATGAAAAGTGATGAAATAGGCTATGGTACATTTTTGCTATTATTTCGATGCGAATGTGTATTCCGCCAAATAATTTGGCTGTGTTGTATTGCTTGATGTGTCGGCTTTCATTATACACCTAACTCGTTAATTGATCTACGAAAATTGTGTATGTTTTTGACCATCAAAGAAAACGCCTTAAAATCCAATTTTTTCCGACTTTGAGGTCCAATTACCGCGGAATTTTAAAACTTATAAAAATAAATTGCATCGGAAAAGAAGCCGTGCGGTGTTGTTAACGCGATAAGGTGAAAATCATGTCAATCGGTTTTTTGGTTTAGAAATTACGATCAAAAATATGTAAAAAGTAGAGGAAAAACTGAAAAAATGACACGGTACCTATATCTCACCAACTAGAGCTGCTAGAAAAAATCTGAGGATAGATTCGAAATCAGCGCACCTAAATTAGTAAGAAACAGTAGAAAAACTTCATTCAACAGCAAAAAAGGATTTTTTTGTTGTGCTGTGTTATTCTTATAAAACATTTAATCATTCAAAACAACCAACTCTTCACAGATTTCCCACCAATTTAACACCGTCAAAATCCAAATCGCACAGAGAGAAAGTTTGACGAGGCCAACGAAGTGTAGAAGATTGCTCAAATGATTTTAGTTTGTACACCGACAATGATGACACCGCACCAACAACACCCCCACAGCCCCCACCGCCACCGTCGCAGGCCGAGGATGATCTGCTCAAGCAATTCCAGAAGCTCTTCTCACCCGACATCGACATCAATGTCTACTACACGCTGCAGTCGGACAGCGACAACGCCACCGATGCCGAAGACAGCGGTTCCGTGGCGCTCGTACGCATTGAGCAGACCATTGCCGAAATCAATCGAATGTCGACATCGTCGAGCAGCTCGTCGGCAACGGCCACCAGCACGAACAGCACCACCGTTTCGCCGGAGACGCCCCCCGACGAGGCGGCCAGCGCTCGCCGCATCGTCTCCTCGTCCACATCGACATCCTCCATGTACGCCATACGCACGCCGTCGCCAACGCATTTCGGCGCACAGCCGCTGGACACACCATCGCCGCTCTCCGAGTGCGACGGCGTTACGCTGACCGAGCTGGTGGAGGTGCATCGGGCACCTGTCGATGCCGCTGACTGCATGCTGGCCGTGCCTGGCGCTAACGGTGCTGCTGACGATACCGATGGTCCGAACAACAACAACAACAACACATCGTGCTCCATGTCATCGACGTTGACCGACAGCAAGACGGTCGATGTGCGCACACCGATTGTCGTTTGAATTTAGCCCTTAATTGTAATTGTAATTAGTTTCATTAGCAAAGACAAGAACAACCAACAACAAAAACCAACAGTAGCAGCAGCAGCAATTTATGTGATTTGCGTTTTGATTGTGACAACGCTGGCAGCGACACGACGGCGTTGCAGCAAAACCGTTAGCGTAGATATGTGTAGACATTGCAGTGACTAATTATTTCTAGATGTTTGTATTCAATGATTTAGTGTACGACTAACTAAATGTAAATTTGAACGTAATTCAGTTAAGTGGTTAGTTTGTGAGTGTCTTAATAGTGGAGTATCGAATATTTCAGGCAGTTGACTTTTCCGCGCCACCCCCCGCAACCGCACTTTAACTTGTCCAGTGTCCCAACGGTGAGAGCTGATTTCTTTGATTTCAGTATAATTTAATCTCAGTTGGTATTTCTTTCTTGATTTGTTTTATATGATTTAACTTAATTTCTTTTTTTAATAAAATATAAAATTATTATTATTTGGTAAAACAACATATTTTCCATTAAATATAAAAAAAAATGTTCCACACAACACTTTTATTTTGTGAAAATTTAATTTTTTTACTTGAATTCCAACTTACGAATTTTCCATTGCACTCAATACAGATTTCGAGAGACTAATACTCTCTGCTGCCCAACAACGACAGCACTTATTTAACACTATTTGTGGCTGTCTTTGTATGAGATGGTCACCTTGCCATTGCACACACTTGATGAACAGAGCACAAAGTTCATTTCGACTTCGCATATTGCGATCCAAATGAACTTTATTGAAGTCAACCTAAACAGCAGTTAATACAACCCATATTTTATATATCAAATCGATTCACAAATTGGAACAATATTCTTGCAGGTAAAAATTATATTTGCACTATGAATACAATTTTGTGGTTTTAGATGGGCTCAGAAAACTGCAAAATTTCCATTCATAAAAAGCAAAGTTAAAGATTAGGAAACAACAACCACAACCAACTATTTGTTCATCAAGTTGGCATTTCCGGGATTTGTCTATTTGGAGTGTATCATCATTTATTTGGAAAAACAAGTGTAAAAAAATTTTTATAAAATATGGTGACAAGCAATGCTTTTCAAGAAACGTTTTCTGCATTTCGAATAGTAATCAGAGAAATTAAAAATTTTGCTTCAAGACAATGAAAGTTTTTAATTAGTAATTAGCATTTTTATTTCATTTGTTTTTCTATACTTTAATTAGTTACTTGTTTATATAAAATAAACCACTCCAACACAATATTTTGTGCAACTTAGTTTTTTCTTCTTCTACAGTATACAAGTTTATTTATTTTTTGAGTTCAACTGAACTTATCTTGTATTCCTATTTATTTTAATTTGTATTCTTTTTTAATAATATTAAAAATGTATTTTTATTTCATCAAGTTTATTTATTTTTTGAGTTCAACTGAACTCATCTTGTATTTCCATTTATTTCAATTTGTTTTATTTTTTAATAATATTAAAAATGTATTTTTATTTCAATTTAGGTTTTTTATTTTATTTTTCAGCATATTTTTTCCACATATATAATATTTTTTATTTATTTTTATTTATTATTTAATTTGTATTTAATTATTTCATTTTGTATTCATGCTTTTCATTGTTGGGATCTTTGCTGCTTCTCATTCTTATTGTCCACATTCCCCGCTGTTTGTCATGCATTAGTTCCATAAACAATCCCGTGCGTAGTCATTAGCAAATCATCTACAAATATTAAAATTTTTTGGCAAAAAATTGTTGAGCAATTTTTTTCACTTCGTTGCAAAAGGAAACAAATCAACAATGGAAGAGAAGGCGTACACAGCGAAGGGTTTGGCAGATTGATGAGACGATGCAACATTGTGTGTAGATGTAGAAAAGCGCAGCGCTCGTAGAGTTGCACGCCCATGTTTGTAGTGGAGAATTACAAATTTTATTCTTGCAAATCATATCGTCTCGATTAGTCGCGAACTTAAAAGCACACTTCTTAAACACTTCTCAGTAGGCTCATTCACACTTTTTACGTTTGCCACTCCTTTGCATAAACTTTTCTCACTCGAAGGGTTAACCATTAAGGAAATGTCGATTTTAGCGAAATGTACAAAATGATAAAAACATACAACAAGTATTTAGCAAAAACAAAAGCAAGAACGAGTAAAGACAACCATGTTAACAATTTTAGTCAAGATGAAATTTAGCCACAATAAAACATAATGAAACCTTAATTAACACACACGAAAAAGTACTACAAAACTTTGTCAAAATGAAAAGCAACATAATAAATTATTGCAACATAATCTTATTTGTATGCCAAATGGTAAATTACAAGAAATAAGCCAAACATACCAGCGAACAGAACACAAACATAAAAGTTTTCAATTTCTAATTGCAAGAGGAAACAACAAAAACAACAGCAAAATATCCGTAATCAATGACAGTTTAGCCGAAGCAGTGACTGAATGTGGTTTTTGATGTTTATACAAACAAGTTAATAGCCTTTAGGATTAAGAAATTC
Source organism: Melieria picta (assembly GCA_964056695.1). NCBI lineage: Eukaryota > Metazoa > Arthropoda > Insecta > Diptera > Ulidiidae > Melieria > Melieria picta. The sequence continues at coordinate 128,283,211 of OZ057399.1, read as the reverse complement.
ATAATGTTAACATGCTAACTTTTTAGAAAGAAAATGCTGCTCTTGGATAGACTCTTTGTCATCTCAATTTTCTCCTCAAAACTTCTAAATTCATTATCATTATTTTGTTCTGCGGCATTTCTAGGACAAGTGCTAAAGCGTTAAAGCGAAAATACAAATTTGCATAATGCTGTGCGCCAATTTGTCTAATGCATTTTTGCATTTTGCCCAACTTTAATTGGCAGAACTTGCAATACTTTTCGAGTTTTTATTACAACTGCGTGCTAATCGCAACTCGTGCATTTGCTGTACATTTTCACCAGCAGTTGATAAATTACCAAATTAATTACGTAAAACTAATGAATAAATGGATAAAGTGTCTAAAAAAATTTGCGAGTTAGTTTAGTGAAAATTAAGTGAAGGAAATAAAACTGCAAACAATTTGCTTGAAAAATAGTGTGAAGCTGTTTTAATTCATACTCTGATGAACATAAATTCGCGTGGGCCACAAGTATCGCACCACTGCTTTCATGTGATTAATAAAAATCACATAGAAAGGGCTGCAAAACTGGATGCAGCAGCATGTCCTGAACGTAGACTTTGGGTTGAAAAAGTCGCAACCTTTCTCAAAATGTTGGAACCTGATTGGAGCCGAGCTGTTAAAATTCTACGTCACAAAGCAGTCCTACGCTACATTGTCTAATAAAAGGAAAAAAGGGAAAACATACCATTGATTTTTGTATGAAAATAAATTCTGTTAATTTACAAGTCAAAATTCAACAAAAAAAAATACAAAAACATAGTAATTTCATATTAACATTTTAGAAAGCAGCGTTCAACAAAATGTCGGTAAGCGAGTAATTGATAAACACACTTTAATCAGTTGCGAACTGTAAACGCCTCTGCCGCAGGAAAGTGAGATACTGGACGAGGAGTTTCAATGTTATATGCGTGTGGCGCGTTCGCTTGAAAACACTCTGAAAAGGCCAAAAGGTAAGCAAGTTCCGTTGAACCATTGCACAGGTCGCTTGTTTGCGCTGACCCGTTCGTGACTGACAGATCGCGATTGCTGCAAGCAGTTGCTGAAGAGGTGCGAGAGGCTCAACAGTGCAGACAACGCCACGGTGAAAAAGAATACGAATTCATTTATGAAGTACTGCCTGAAGGTGTTGAATTGGACGAGCGTGAATCAGCCGCTGCCGCTCTACGAAAAATGGGTAAACTGCACCACATGCAAACAATTGTCGAACTAGCCCATGACTCGCCGCTGCATTTCAGTACAAAGACAGCCAAAAGAACGAAATCAAATTGTGGCTGCAGGAAAACAAGTCCTACATGGCCGTCAAGGAGATGCCCAACGGATCACTGGCCATCTATTGCGCTGTGGCGAATACGCCCGAATCCGGCTGGCAGGACGGTGCGCTCAAAATCATGCGAGATACAAAATCCGCCGATGAAATAGCAGCCGGAAAGTGATTTGGGTTTGTCTGTGTGTGCGTGTTCGTCAGTCGTTGCATTCTAATCTAAACAATTTTCAATGTACACTTTGTAAAATTCTTGTATGTAGCAAAATACACAATTGTATATTTGTTATTTGTAAAATTGCGCGTGTCAATAAGGCACATTGGTAAACGTACAAAACAATGACGAAACAAGTTGGTATGTGCAGCATGCATTGAACATTCGTTAGCATTACGAGACATTTAGACTATACAAACTAAAACTGTAAAATATTCAACTTAATTAGAGTGGACGGAATCCTGTCAGATTGCCATTTGTATACGGTATCACTTTAGCATACGGCACAGGTTGCAGAGCAGGCTCACGGCCAGAAGCGCCAACACCGAGCCGCCAATGCTGACGTTGCCCGCAGCATTGCAGCTGTCATGGGAGCAGTAGCACTCCTCCCAATAGACGCCGTTCTCGTAGACGCCCCAGTTGCAGACACCGGTGACGCCAGTGTCCGACACCGAAGCGCAGCGGCGTATCACCTGACGCCAGCGGCCGTCCCCTGCAAAACGTAATTCATTTCATTTATTTTCGAACTGCAACAGCTCTCAATAGTGTTTGGCGGACGTACAGATAAATCCTCTGGGTCCTTGCTGCACCACCTTCATGCAGAAGGAGCCTGGCATGTACGACTCGTCACTGTTGCATTCGATCGGAATGTGTTCGGTGCGATTGAAACGCTTGTAGGCGCCGCAGCTGTCATGTCCTTTTTGGTCCTGATCCGACGAGCACTGGTAGCAGCGTATGGCCCAGGTGCCTGCGCAAAGAACAGAGCTCATTAATTGCAAACAAAACAGACGCACACAACCACACCCAAATTCTGACGCTCGATGACCAATTGTTGGCCGCACGAAACTTTTGTTGCCGCACTTACCACTAACACAGAGCGCCAACAGCACAAACCCCAAAGATGTCACTTTAGTCATCTTTACTGCAATTAGCTGATTGCACTTAAGTAAAAAAAAATTATTTAATTAAAATATGTAAAATGCAACAAATTGAAAATGAACTAAAACAACAACTTCGTAATTGTTTTGTTAGTGTTGCTGTCAAATTGGACTCAACAGTGTTTACAACACTTCATTTAGTGACAATTCGATACAAATAAAACTCGATATTTTGTTCCCCAAGTAAATTTTTTATCGATGTATTCCGTAAACATTGTAGCCTTATCGACACGTGCATTTGTACGCTATTTCATTCTGTTAAGGAGTCGAATAACGACGATGAGGGTCAACAGAACTTTTGAGAGAAGCATAGGAATTTAGGCACAGTAGGATTTACTTAAGAAAGGAATTTAGGAAAAGAATTTACTTTGATTTAGAAATGGAAAATATTCCATGTAAATTAATTATTTACCTAACTGAACGATATTGAAGAAAAGGTGCAACATTTTAATTCCCTCGATTCCATTTCACTCATGATACAAAAATATACAGGTAAAATAAAATTGACAATTGGAAAAAATATTTGTTTACAAATTTTGTACTACAATTTTCATTTTTGCTACAGAGCTGCATTTTCACACAATTAGTTTATGTAGTTTATCATTCAGTTTCTGTATTTTTTACTTTTTTTTGCACCCTTAAAATTAAATTTTTATTTGTCAAAAAAGCAAATGACTTTATTTTGCTCGATTGAATCTTGATTTCACTCTAATTATGTCAACACTGCAGAACTCTCAGCACCAACTATAATGTAAACAATTGTAGATGTCTCTCAGTTTCTTCTTTCATTGCAAAATTGTGATTTTAAGTTATGACTTTGCTGAAATTTCATCATTTTGTTCTATGTAACCAGTCAGGCATCTTCAGCCTATGCCTTTTAGGCAACCCTATTTATGCATAGTTGGCAACGCTGGTAGTTGGCCACTTGCATGTCAAAAGGCAATCAACAAAGCCATCACCATCGTTGGGTGGGGACCAATTCGTTTTCAAACAATATTTTCACTAAAACGCAGAATTTTCGCACGTCCTTGCATTTAGAATTCAGCGAGAACCACGCCTAACCGACAGTGATACGCAAAATGAAGTCCTGGGAGTGTGCAGCGTTGGCGATACTTTCCGTGTGCTGTGTGCTGCAAACAGGTGAGTAAACCCGAGCTAAAACACAAACAAACATGACAATAAGCCGCTCCCCAAATTCCCCTGCACAGCGGCCGCTATCAAATGCTGGGATTGCCGCTCCGACAACGATCCGAAATGCGGCAACCCGTTCGACAACAGCTCGCTGGTCATTACCGATTGCGCACAGGAGCCTGAGCTGTCGCATTTGCCAGGCGTGCGACCCACCATGTGCCGCAAAATACGCCAGAAGTTGAACGGCGAGTGGCGCTACATGCGCAGCTGTGCGTACATGGGCGAGCCGGGCATTGAAGGCGACGAGCGTTTCTGTCTGATGCGCACCGGCAGCTACAACATCTTCATGGAGTACTGCACGTGCAACAGCAAAGATGGCTGCAATAGCGCTGGACTGCTCAGCAGCAGCCGCCTAGCAGTGGGCCTAACTACGTTACTGGTGGGCTCAGTGGCCTGGATGCTGCGTCTCTAAGTGCAGGCCTTGCTCTCCTCGATTTAGTGTAAGCAAATTAAGAATCTCTCCTCCTTGGAAGCTGTTTACAGGACAAATACAACAATTGCAGTGCCTACGTAAGAGGAAACCAAAAAGAACTACACTCCACAAGTGGTTTTAGCAATGTACAATGCCTTAACCTAAGCTCTACTTAAGTACTTTCAATTCAAAGCCGTCCAATTGCAGAAATCGCAAATTATTGACTTAATGTTTTGTGCATATTGAAAGCATAACATTCCATTTACAAACAAATATTTAAAGTATGTGAAAATTAATGCTGCAAAATATGCTCAATGCACAACATAAACGAAACACTACTCTCTGTAAAATAAACATTTTAGTACGAGAAAGAAATTATGTCCGAAATCGTTCAGCTATCGTTTACAATTTTGTATTTTTAGATCAATTTTGCATGTCATATTGTAGTGACAAAACAAATCGATTTACGAATAAAATGCTAACAAAGTAATACAATGTGGAAGCTATGAATTGAGCGCAAGTTAAACGTTGATCAACTGCATGTTTTCGCCTTTCGCTCGTACTTTTCTTAGGTCTAAATAATCATAAGAAGGATGGTTTGCCTTCTAATTTTCGATTTGACTATGAATCTTCGACACAAAGTTATGTTTTTGAAGAGCAGCAATGAATTTGAATTTGCAGAGTCAATCAACTCAAAGTTCCAGCCTCGCGCAAAAACAATCTTCGAAGAAACATATAAATCAAGTTGTATAGATGAGCAATATGTAAAAGCAATATTTTGGTATAAGCCTTTTAATTGCAACAATTAATTATTTTCAAACCATTACACTCACAAAACGTAAATGTTGAGTTAAAATTTGAATTTGCCAAACTTCTTATTTTCTACCACTATCGCGAACACTTAAAATTTCATATTTGATGGTAAAAAACTTACATAAAGAATGTAGCTCAGTGTGCCATTAGCAAATGAGTTGAATTTTCAAAATCACAATAAAAAAATCCGCCGCTTTTCGTGGTAGTAGACACTTTTATTTTATTCGCTTTAGAAACATTTTCACAACTTTTTATTATATTTTTACAACTTTTATGATTCTTTACTATACATAAAAACACCAACAAAAATTTGTAAGGGAAAAACAAAACAGGCAGAGCATTAATATACAAATACATATTGCAATATACAAATGGAAGTACTCGACTAACAGCTGATCCTGGGTTAACAATTCGGCTGTTTAACAGAATTTTACAGCACCAGCTGAGCAGCGACGATGCTGGCGAGTAGCGCGACCATGCCCATGGCGACAAAGCGGCCAGCCGCTGAGGCGTTGCAAAGATCGCCCTGGCAGACGTGACAGCTCTGCACTTCGCGACTGTGTGACACGGTGCAGACATCCGGCTTCTGACCTACCGTCTCAAAGTGGCAGTCGCGCGACACAATCACGCCCGCTTTATCTGCAGAAGGAACAAACAATATCAACATTTAAATAACAGTTCGCATTAATAAGAAACCTCAAATCAAAACTATGTTAACCGTCAACAAATTTGCGCGCAAAAGCTCATCTCGCAGAGCTTTGCTGCTAACAGTTAAGCTCCAGACAACCAAACAAGCAACTTTGATGTTCAGCAAATAAGCGTTTTCACGCCTCAAATAAATTTCATTAACGTATGCAAATCACACGAAAAGTACACGGAATGACATCATTAAGCGGCAACCAAACCAAATACAAGCGGCCAAAGTCAGCTGCATTAGCAATTGGCTTAGTTTCGTTGTTATTTGCTGTCACTTTTGCCAATTGTTCGATCGGTTCTATGCGAACACCCAAAAGAATTGGTTGCGCTGTCACTTACCGCTGGTGGTGACCTTGTTGCACTTGGTGACGGGCATCAGCTGATCCATGACGTTCGGTCTTGGGACCAAGTCGCAGTCCACTTGGCGAATGTTGGACGAGGAGTCGATTTGGTCCTTGGCACAGTTGGGATCCGTCAACGATTTGCACTGATAGCACTTGATGGCACTGGCTGTAACGCGGAGAGAAATCAGAAAATGTAAGAAAATAAATCGAGTAATGATTAGTGGGTGTTTGTGAGAGAGAAAACAGTGGATGTGATAGAAAGCTATAGGAATACCTACACAATGTAATATACATGTAAATTGATGGATTTGTTTCTTGGAGGACCCCGCAAAACCCACAAAAGGTGGGCACAGCCTTAAACTGAAGCAGCTGTTCTCCGGTTGGACAACTCTTTTGAGCCTACGAGAACCTTGTTCGGGGACAGATCAGTAAGATTGATAATTCATAATTTATAATTCTATTCAATGGGCCCAAACCGATCAAGGTCGTGACTAGAATCGTTGAAGTGAGGGTTCACTGACTTATGGAAGGTTTTCATTTGCAAAGTTTCAAGTATAAATCAAGAACAGATGATTTAAAATACTCTAACACTGGAATGTTCATATTTCATTATTAAAAAACTAACTAAAAACCCGAAAATCAATTTTTTTAATTGAAAAATAATCAGGGTTTTTCTCTCAGCAAATAGTTACTTTTAAGTTTATAGACATAAAGCCAAAAGATTTTAAATGATGGTTTGGTCAGACCAGCCTTTCATCCTCCAGCAAAATATAAAAACTACGAAAGCAAAGCATAATTTTAAAACTTGTAACCTCTTAAAACATGCTCGTATTGAAATCACTTTATGCTTGTTGCTCTCTTACAACATTTACACCTGAGGAGCTCTACGCCACCACCGACTCTAACCAGTTGTAGGTATCAATTTTAGAGCATTTGTGAGGTTATGTCCAGTCCTCTCATTTGCAATGCTAAACACAATTTTGTATGCGTTTGCGTTTTATAAAACCAAAACTTGCTAAACGGCTATGACAATTATTCCAACAACTTTCCCCGTCTTCTATTGACGTTGTTTGCTTTTCGACATTCAGATCATTCAGCCGGCGTTCGCACCGATATATTTACTTAAATTTTATATGCAAAAAAAATTCCATATATCGATGTACAGTATGAAACAAATCCGAGTTTTGACAAAAAGCTTTGCACTTCAAAGTCATCGACAACAAACAGGTTGCTGTCGTACTTAAATGCTATTGTAATTGACCTCTGTGCAAGTTGTTCTAATTGCTAACATATATAAAGACATCTACGCCACACAAACGCCAACTACTCACCACTGTGCATAAGGCAGGCCGCCAACAAAAATCCAACCAAAATCTGCTTCATGTCTTATGATATTTTTCACACCTTATTTTTCCAAAAATACACAAATATTTCGAATATGTTTTGAGCAATTATAGATATACTTTAGAAATTAGTATCACTGTGCGGCCAAGATGTACACCGTTGCGCTGTTCACCTACAACTGAGCGCCTCGATTTTTGTTTTTGCCTCAGCAAAATTTGAATTGTTGCTCCAAGTTAAAAAAGCGAAAACCAAACGAAAAAACAAACTCAGCTACGACAACAACTAAATTAAAAAAAAACAAATGTAAAAAATACAGACAATTGTTGTTGTAACTATACTATATTTGTTTAGGTTGTGTTGGCGGTGGATTTTGAGTTCGACAGCTTGATCGACTTGGCAGAATTGAGGCGATATTTCGAGCGATATTTGTTACTTCATTAGGAACGCAGCAATGCCACAACTTAGATATACTCAATTCTATAGCGTAGCTTTGAGATGATGCGCGACTACGTGACGAAGTGACTATTATTGTCTGTCTGTATTGACGGCAATTTGGATTTGTATTAGAAGCAATTTGCGCAGTGCACATTTTTGAGTGACTTTTGAGCGCTTTTCGCTTTCGAATTGAGTTTGTTATTGTTTTGAATTCTTCAGCAGCGCACAGATTCCGCGCTGCTGTCTCAGTGTGCATTCCACGCCATCAGTAAGCACCATTTGTAGACAAGCTGGGGAAACAAACAATTTTTGAAACCGGTTTTCTGTCTGTTAAAGCCTTTTGTCTGACTGTGGCGGCCAAGTGAAGCTTTGTATTGGGAAAATACTATTTTGTTTTGATTTCAAATTTCGGGCAGTAGTGGCTTGACCGCAATTCTTAAATTCTGCACTCTTCACCCTTTTATATTTATTTGTGTCTTGTATTTGAATAAAGCTAATGGAGTTTATTGACGCGTTGAGTTGGTTTAATTTTTAAGGTAAGAATAGAAAAAGTTCTTCCATCTTTCAGCTTTTCCCAACCTCTCAGGGGCTACCAACTTGTCGTCTCGTTTGTCACCGAAAAATAAATAAAGCGGCAATTATATACTCATTAATGACAAACAACTGCATTGGCGGTCTACCGTATCGCATTTTTTCATCATTTTGTTCAGGTACAACAATTGCGCTTGTCAATACCGCTATTTGAGCAGCTGATTTACACGAGCCACACTACGAGAATTAACAACCAATTTTACATACAACGACTACGACCTTTTCATGTCGCATGTAGTAGCATTCAGAGAAAATACAACAACAATGAACAGCCCACTAAAACGGCAACAACGAAAGTTGATCAATTAGCATAAGCATGCAAATTTCCTACAAACAAGCTAACAAAATCATAACAACCAAAAGTTCATTACCGCTCTTTACATGCGCGAGTTTTGAGTGATTTTTGCTTTAATTTTCGTCTGTTAATCAGTGCTTTCAAATCTTGTTTCAAAATCAGGTTTAACTGCGCAGCTTTGAAAATTGCCACCAATGGATATGATCTGAGTGGCGGACCTTTACCGCTTTCTGTACTCAGCACTTGGAAGCTGAGTAGGGGAACTGTTGAAATGTTTAAGAAATATAGACGAAATAAGCTTTTCGAGTAAGCAATTCGGCTAAATGTTCATCATTAATGACATTAGCCTAACGTTTATTTGGTGCTGCATACCAAAGTGTTAACTGACATTGAGCACAATGCCAGCCCAAAATATTTGGCTTCCAATATAAAAGGTGTAGCTTTGTTGGCTATTGCATGCACCGCTTGAATTTTAAAATAGCAACTAATTGGTGCAGTATGTGTCGCTAAAAAGACTTTGGCACTCGAATGTTTGGTATTGCCAACTACTTGCAACTTTAACTTTCCCTACTAACACAAAACATGAATTATTAATTGAGTAGGAAAAAGTCAACACAAAAGCATATTCATAGCGATACGCAATGGTTTGTGCTACATTTCAGAAGCATTTTGTACAATTTCAAAATATTTAACCAAAATACCAATTCACTTCTTCTTCTTGTTCTTAAAACAATTCACAGAAACTAGCTTCGTAAACCTATGTTCAATTTACAAACATGAAGTTTAACTAATATTATTTGATTTTAATGTTGTCAAGCATTAAAAGGGGGTTTGGAAGCACCCCAAAATTAATAAGAATCTCAACTTTTATTTAAATATTTTGGTGTACTATTGCAATGTCATGAGCTATTAACCCTTATTCTCATACCCAAACTTACTAACGTCGTTTGGCACCCGGGGTACCCGGGTACCCATTTCATGAAATTTTTAAGTTTTCAATATAGAAAACAAAATTTTTTAAATAAATGATTTGTTCGCTTTTCACCTAAATAACGAGGATCCGGAAGGTAAAAAAAAAAATTTCATTATTTGTCAGTTTTTTTTCACGAAAATACATCGCAGTGAGCATCCGGGTACCCGGGTATGAGAATAAGGGTTAAATGTAGTCACTCTTCACATCGCATTGCATGGTACATTATAGCAGCTGATAATTATGCTTTCCGACCTGAATAAATGAACTACAGTTCGTATGCAATTCATTACTATTTCTAGAATTTAGAATTCTGACATTGCTGTCTGTTGATACACGGAACTCTTCTACACAGAGCTGCATGTGAGCAACAAATATTTCAAAGTTGAACTAACACTGAGCCACACATTTACAACATGCAACAGAAGTTTTTCCTGAAACAAATTGTAACAAATATCATGCAACATGTGAATAGTTACCGAATTTCCTCTTTATTTCTTTTTTAAATCTTATGTACCAGTTTATAGAGTAATTCAATGTTAATGTTATTGAAAGCAAAAGAGCGGAATTTGCAAAATATATCAATATAAGTACAAACATCAATGAAATAGTAAAAGTTACAACTACAGTCGTGTCTGGGTATAGTGAACACCTCGATATAGTGAACACCCAAATTTTGACATGGAGCCTCTAAATCATGAACAAAATTTTGAAAGCAATTTCAAGCAAAAAGCAAAAAGTGTATTTTGAGCAAATAAAACGAGTTTTTGAACAAAAATGTTAACCTTGATATAGTGAACAACCTCAATACTGCGAACAGGCGTTGCAATAATTAGTTCACTATATCCAGGCACGACTGTAATTCCAAATTGTTGTTCCAAAGTTGTTATCACAGTTTCACCAGAGAGAAAGAAAGCGGAATATTTACAATTTGAACTTTTCAATTTTACTAATCCGCCTTTACGATCCGGAATTTAGCAAGCCCTCGAACCATGGCTGCACTAATCTAACCTAAATGAATTATGTGTTGATGACTGAAAACACACCGAATGTCAGTGGAATGCGAGAATCGATAAACACAAAATTATAAAACGTATTGGTAGCACTGACTTTTTGCCAGTAGTTGACAAAGCAGGTTTTCGACTGATTTGGTTTCTGCATTTGTCATTCCCCCAAAATCTATTCAACGGAACGAAGTTTCTGGGCAGAACTGGAATTTGCTAAGTGGTACCCAAATTTCACAACAACACGTTTATAAAGCTCAACACACACGCGGCGCGCATACATTAGCACAATGGAATTTCCCCACCTCGGAAAGCACTGCAGCGAAAGCAGCTGCCACAGACTGGATTTTTTGCCCGTAAAGTGTGACTCCTGCCACAAGGTGTTCTGTTCGTCGCACTACAGCTATGAGAACCACAGCTGCACTGGGCCGCGGCACAAGGACATGCAGGTGCCCGTGTGTCCGCTGTGCGGCGAGCCAGTGCCCACGGCGCCTGGCATGGAGCCCGACCTGACCGTGGGCCGACACATCGACCAGCAGTGCAAGTCGGACACGAAGAAGATCTTCACGAATCGCTGCAGTTTCAAGAACTGCAAGCGAAAGGAGCTGATACCAGTGACCTGCACGCAGTGTCATCGCAACTACTGTCTGCGCCATCGACACACCAGCGACCACAAGTGCGAAGGGGCGGCAGTGTGCAGCGGCAAGGAGCTGGATCAGCGTGCGCTGGCAGCGTAAGTTGAAAGTGCTGTTAATTGCTAACATGACATTATTTTAATGAACTTTCTTAATTTAGACAAGCAGCTGAGTATCGGCGCGTGCACAAACCTACATCACTCTTCAATACACGGCCGACACCTGTGGCGCAACATGTGCAAACCGTACAGGGAAGTATGGTATGTAGGCAATTGTTTTGTGGGGAGTGGCCGAAAAAATTAATTTATAATACATTTTTCTTTACGACAGAGTGAAGATGAGGCGTTGGCACGCGCGCTCGCCTTATCAATATTGGAATTGGATGAAAGTGCTGATCGCGAACGGCGCGAAAGGGAAGCTGCAGCGGCGGCAGCTGCAGCTATGCAAGCCAATGCGGCTACAGTGCGTGTGGGCGGACGTGACGGGCAATCGGCCAATGCAAAGGACAAGTGCATGCTGTCGTAGTTAAGATGTGCGCTGAACGCAGTCGCGAAATTGGCTCGTTTCAATTCGCGCGACCTTTTAACGGACTTTATCGACTATCACAAATATCGCCACATATCTCACAAACTAGCGCAATTGACAAATCTTTTAAAAGTAGATAAAGTAGAGCAGGCTGCCAAAGGGTTAATATTAGAAATTGTGAAATTCGCTTAATGTATCCGAGCGAATTCAAAGTAATCTTAAAACGCATAGCATATACCGCCAAAATTTAATGTTTTCAAATAGTGATGAGCTTTGTTAAATGCAAATAGCTTCATATTTAATTGCTTTTAGCGACTTGAACTGACTCGCGGAGAAAGTTGTTTCAACTGTAATTAAATTTGGAGACCTTGAAAAAATGTTGACAAATGCTCGAATGTGGAAGTTCAGTTGTGATTAATGTTTGTGCATGAGATAGGTGACGATATTCTTATTTATAGAATTGCATGGCGAATTGTAGTTTACATTACTTATAAGCTCACATATCGTTATTAGATAATAGAGAAAGGCTCCAATGTTGTTTTTGCCAATATCAAGTTTTTGCTGATTTTGATTAAGGAATGCATAGATATTACTAATATTTATACCTTTAAAATTTGACAAAATTTAGTTTCACCATTAGCCGTTCGCATGTCAAATCGTTTATATCCACAAAACTATTCACATTTTAGTGTGCAAAAATGTGGAGGCAGTCGCTTTGATTTGTGGGCGGCTTATATGTAATTTCATAAGGAGCATAAGAAAAAATGGGATCAAGGTAATGGAAAATTTGTCAATAAATAAGTTATTTAGCAAAGAAAAATTTTAGTTGTATGTAATCAAGTTCCGACCCGCTGTAATGTACTATTGCGTTTATTATTATGTAAAAAAAGCGCATGATTCAAAGTGTTAAATATACGGTTGATAACAACCTAAAATGTGTTCATATTAGTTGTGCTGCAAGTGTAATGTTTGTATTAGTGGACATACAAACATAAATACGCTTTTGTCTACTCATGTCTGTCTGACTGTGGTGCGCAATAAAGCGCTATTAAATTCAATTGTTGTACCTCTCAGCTGCACTGTGCTTCACAGTGTACAAATTGGGGAAACATAAATTTAACATAAATGTTAAAGAGAGTCAGAGGAAACTGCTTGGAACAAGGTGCAGGAGATTCATAAAATACATAATTAGAAATGTTATGCCGAAACCTTGATAACTTTTTTAGCGATTCCTCACCTTTTTTATAAATCTAAACAAACTCGCGTTTAGTTTAAAATTTTAGCAACTATTTTTATTCTAATGATCTCATTTTGTCCCACATTTGGCTCTGCTGGCGACACTGTGAAACGTGAGAATTTTTCCGCTCTGTGTGAGGAGCGCGAAATGTCTCAGCATGAGGCGATAAGAATCCCAGTAGATAGCGAGATTTTGTACATTTCTTTACCACAACACAGCCGCGATGTGATAGTTTGCGGTCGGCGCTTGTTAAGGCAACCGCTGCGCTTTGCGACAATACTCGCTACTCAACCGGTTTCGTTGGTGTTGAAGAAGCCGAAATTCATTCGTAATTCGCTGGTCGTTCCTAAGAACATGTTGCTAGTGATGCGTTCTGTTAGCGCGAACTGTCTGCGGCTGCTGTTTGTGGCGCTGCTTGCGCTGCATTGTGCGCCCGCCACTCAGGGCGGCAACATACTTGCGATCTTTCCGCACTTCGGCTACAGCCACTTTAAGGTCTTCTACCCGCTGCTGCGCACACTGGCCGCGCGCGGCCACAATGTCACCGCCATCACGCACATCAGCGCGCCTGATGCGCCTCCCAACTACGAGCAGCTGCTGCTGACCGGCAAGGACACGGTCGACGTAGTCTCCTTTGAAGACTTTGTGCCGAGCCGTTCGCTGCCCATTCTGCTGTACGAATATTATGATCTGCACATCGAAGGTCAGGAGTCGTGCCGCATCTTCTACGAGAGTGGTCACGTGCAGCAGGTGCTGGAGCGGCACAAGCGCACGCCCTACGACCTAGTCATAGCGGAGTTCTTCAACTCGGACTGCCAGCTGGGCTTGCCGTACTTGCTGGACGTGCCCGTGGTGGGCCTGAGTAGCTGTGCGCTGATGCCCTTCTTCTACGATCGCATTGCACTGCCCGATTTCCCCTCCTATGTGCAGAGCGAGTTCATTGGTTTTCCCGAGGAGTTGAACTGGCGCGAGCGGCTGCTGAATTTCGTGCAGTTCAAAGCCATCAAAACGCTTTATCGGTGAGCTCGAAATTGTCGGCTATTAATGAAATCATACTTATCTGTCGTTATCTTGCAGCTATCACACACTTCGTTACGATCGCCAACTGATTAACAAGTACCTGAATGTCGACTTCGACGTGGAGGCGTACGCGCGACGCAGCACCAGCTTGGTGCTGGTCAACCAGCACTACTCGCTGAGCGGCAACCAGCCACAGACGGCGCAACTGGTGCAGATGGGCGGCATCCACATCGACGAGCGGGACATAAACGCTACAATGCCGGAGCACATTGCGGACTTCTTGGAGAAAGCGCCGGCGGAGCAGGGCGTGCTCTTTATAAGCTGGGGATCCATGGTGCGCGGCTCCAGTGTGCCGCCGGCCAAACTCAAGGCCATGCTAAACGTGCTGAGGCGTCTACCCTACAAGATCATCTGGAAGTGGGAGACCGATCAGAGGCCCATAGAGAGTGAGAAGTTTCTGTTTGTGAAATGGGCGCCGCAGCTGACATTGTTGTGTGAGTAGCAAGAAATGTGGTGAGCAGAGGAGTCGCTTTCATTGTTCATACAATGAACAGAAGAAAGTACTGACTAAGCGTCCTCAGTGTTCTTCAAACTTTCAATTGACTTAACAAGTATTCCACACTATAAAAAAACACTTCAAAACGCAAAATCAGCAATCGATTTATATTTCGACCTTTGACTAACCAATTAAACGCTTCGATTTTATTTAAGGTCACCCGAAGATCAAACTGTTCTGGGGCCATGGCGGCCTGCTGGGCACCACGGAAGCGGTCCACTGCGGCAAACCGCTCATTGTGACGCCCTTGTACGGCGACCAGTTCTTGAACGGCCATGCGGTGCGCAATCGACGCGCCGGCGTGCTGCTGCACTTCGACGACTTCGATGAGCAGCACCTGACTGCCGCCTTCAAAGAGATCATGCACAAGAGGTAGGCGCCACATTTTCGCAACCGCATCCCGATTGATAGCAACATAACTTGGTTTTTGTGTTTCAGCTACAGTGACAATGCTGTGGCGCTGTCGCGCATCTTCCGCCATCGTGAGCGTACGCCACTACAGACCAGCGTCTGGTGGATCGAGCACTTGCTGCAGCAGCCCGACAACACCGACAAGGCGGCGCATCGGTTGCTGCAAACGAAGGCTGTCAATCTGAATTGGTTTGTTTACCACTCGTTGGATAGCGTGGCGCTGCTGCTGCTCGCCGTTGCTATTGTTGTTGTCATGTTGCTGTTGTTGCTCTGGAGCTTAGTGAAATTTTCCAAGTGTGTGTGTAGAAGTCGTAAAACGAAAACCGATTGAGACGCTGTACTCTAGTTTATTTATTGTATGTAATTGTTTACACTTTTGTGTGCAGGCACATGTGTAGACAAATAGACTATGATTAATTGCATGTTGTTGTTGTTGCCATGATATATTTATATTGAAATAAAAGCGTTGTAATAAAATGTAGAGTCACGTCGATTGTCGTCAGCGCATTGTGCGAGAAAAAAGTGAAAGGAGAATTTCCTGTCGTTATGTCTGATGAATGATGATGAATTTGTATTTTTTGGTGCTATAATGAGTCATATACATAATTGCTCGATATACAGATGTGATGTGTATACAATCGAGTAAGTGTTTTAGAAACGAAAGAGTTTTAATGGACTTAAAAATAATGCAAACATGTTGAGTGCAAGCGCAATAAGTTCAAAGCTCAATGAATATGTGAAAATGAAAATATGAAAATTGCTGCTTGCGTATTACACGCTCTGATTGAAGGAAAAAACAGGATTCCAGGAAAACCTAGAAAATTTAGAAAGTTTTATGTTTGAAGCGTGACTCCGTTGCTTCAAAGACTTTGGTCTCAAAGAGTCAATAATCCGTTGGTAGCCACGCAGAGAGACTTGATGTAACCTTTACCACTGCGGATGCTGTGGTTCAAGTCATGAGGTAAGAAATGTCACAACTCGTGGGGCGCTCTGTATTCCTACACCCTGTTGAAGATCAATAAAAGTGACTGAATACGGTCCCAATAATTTTAACTTGGAAAAATTGTTTTTCAAATATTCAGCTGTTGTCCTCCCAAACTAAAATTCTATCATTTAAAATTTTTCGAAATACAGTGCAAGCTCGATTTTCGCGACTAATTAAAAACCAGACCTGTCGCGAAAACTGAATTTTCGCGATAACAGAACCCAAAATTTTATTTTAAAATTTTATGTAATTTTTAAAATTAGAATTGTTACTATTGATATATTTACATTTTAAACATTTTTAATGAAATTGGAGATTTTGAGTGGCTTTTTTGGCAAATTATTTTTTAAAATAACAGCTGAATCACGTAGTTCATATAGTGCTGTTGTCGGCTTAAAAATCCAAAAAGGTTAATATATATACCCTTTTTGGTTATGGACAATAATAATTAAAAAAACAGATAAAAGTCCCGAAAATCGAACCCCGTTTTTCGTAAACTGTCGCGATTATAGAACCTGCAATGTTAAAAATTGAGTGGTTGCGATAACCGGGCCGTCGCGATAATGGGTTGTCGCGAATACCGAGCTTGCACTGTACCCGTAAGTGCTTTTGAATTGCCACCCTAACTTAACTCAACGTACAGCTCAATGAGTTTCAAGTCAGTATTCGGTGTTAATATTTCATTAAGTTTCAATTCATAAAATAGTAGCTAATGTTACTTCAAGTCTAGCTAAAATTTTGAAAAATAACTTCATTCATCATATGAATCCTTCACTTAAAACTTAAATATAAAAAATAAAAATTCACTATAGAACATTTCGAATTAGAAAGTCAAATTACTGATTTTTAGATCAATCAAATCACAGTCCCTGGAGTTTGCCACAGTTTCAGGTCATCCACAAATCATTCGCCACTTGGCATTCAGCTGCCCGCGCCGACTCAAATGCAGTTCACCGTGAATACCAGAATTATGAAGTGCGAACTGCACATGCACTCCTCTGTCAGTCTGTCGCTACGCATGGCGCAGACAGCGATAATCGTTGCCGCAGATATTCATAAATATTGGCGCAGTAGCGCACTTTGCATTTCGCGCATTCCGCACGCACAGTTGAGAGAGGAAAAGTGACGTCAGTTTGCGCAATAACAACACACCTCAGCGACTGACAAGGTCGCTCGCTCGCAAAATTCCTAACCATTGTTGGTGATTCTTTGAATCGGCTCATGGGTTTTTTCTGTTTTTTGTCAAATCACTAAACACTGCAAAAATACCATAGGAAAGTCATAATTTATTTATACACCTACATACATATGTAGATTTACCCAAGTCGAACTTGGGCAGCTTGAGCAATAATTGGCGCTCGTTACATTATAACCTAAATTTATCTGCTTGCTTCAATTCTCGTCGTAATCATATTCCGCCGCGCTGTCATCACTTCTATTTTGAATGCTGCTGGTTTTGTTTTGTTTGGCATTCTTGTAGCTGGCGTTGGAGGCGGCAGTGGAGCTGGTCGTCGTGCTGTTCACGTTGGCGCCGCTGCTGCGTGACTTTATTTCGCGGCCGCTGTGGACGGGCGCAACCGGCGCCTCGTAGTCCTCGATCGAGTCCAGGCACTCCTTGTTGCACTCCTCCAGCGTTTTGAAGTTGTTAACATTGCCGGCACAGCCGCCAAAGTAGAACATGGAGCACTTCATGCGGCGCATGTCGAAGTAGTAGCGCTTGACCTTGGCGCGGCAGTAGCCAAAGTCCATGGGCATCAGACACATTTCCGGAATGCCTGCGAACAAATGGTCAAAGCTAGAGCGCGAACAGCGAACCCCACAGCAGCTGCACTTACCCTCGTAGCGGTCCGGCCCGTACAGGCCCACAGTGGCGGCGCCCACCGCCAGCAGGCAATGGAGCGCGGCAATGGCCAGAAATACACAGGACGCCAGCAGTTTCATGTTTGCGCTTCGCTTCTTTGCACGCTCACAACGGTTTAGAGATTAAATGTGCCGGCACGCGGCCGCGTCTGGGCACGTTGGAAAGTAAGCGCTGCTAAACGCTGCGGCAGCCACACTTGCGTCCTCTGCGTTGATTGCGATTTTCACTATTCGTGCGGCCGATCGGCTGTGCGCTGAGGTAGAAACGAACGCTGCGCTTCACCAATGAATTTAAATTCATAAATAATAATGCCAAGACGAGGAATGCGTTTTTTGGTTTATTGCTTTTTACACGTCTACAACAACACGCGCACACTGCGTACCGCTTGCAGCAGCCCGATGCAATGCCGTCGGCTGGCAATGAAGTTGTGGAGCAGAAAGGAAAATTCGCGTGCCACTTGTCGGGACAATCGTATCGTATCGGATCGGATTGGATTCGATCAGAGCGCCGTTGGTGTTTACATTGAACTGAGCTTGCGCAACATGTGTAGGGGGTATATAATGCGGCGAGTATCGCAGCGATCGCAGAATACGAAAATTTTGTAAACATCTCGAAAAAAGCAACTTGCTGCGTACTTGAAACCAGTTCTCAGTCCGCATCGGGGCCGCACGAAGAGCAAATATTCTGATCACAGTCACCACTGCATGAAAAGCGGATGAGGCGCATCGGCTAACTGGAACATAATTTGTTGACTGCTTGACAATTGAATGCGGAGCGTGCGGCATTTGAAGGCGTCGAAATCGACTAAATGCTACCAAATGCTATAAATTAGTGGCTTTTATTCATCAACAACCATCATCGAATGTTGAGCTCGTTGTATGTTGGGGGTGCGTGTCGGTTTTATGTGGTAAAGTGCTGACGGCGACCACTGTAACTCATGAATATTGAGTGCATACCTTTTATGCAGCACGTGCTTGTATAATTTTAATTTTTTTTAATGATTCATCGCGCTGATAAAGTGTTGGCGATGTTGATGATGGCGGTACCAAAGCTGAAATATGAAAGTTCTTGTGTGTTTTATTTTGAATACACAGGTAACGAACGTGTGGTTTGAACTCTTAACCCTAATTCCCAGAATTTTAAAAGTAACGTAAACCCAGAAGTGAGACTGTCAGGCTCATATGAGCTAAACTACTGAAAAACTAAATATATTTTATTTTTCCAAATCTAGTTACTACTTAAAGACGTTTTTATTTAAGTTATATATTTTTAGTAAAGAACTTGTGAATACAGGGTCCACTGGTAAACCATTGCTACTGCAAAAGTATAATTAATTAATCCAGATATTCACATCTTTGTCAAATTTGGGTGGAAGTGGAATAGAGATTTGTTTAGTTTATTGTAAACTTGTTCCTGCGTTTTGCTATATATACCCTCATTCCAGTAAAGACGTGGTTTTAGCCATATGACATATGTCGCAATGCCAGCAGCATCAATCAAATGTATAAAGAAAGCTAGAGGCTATTCATTAGGTTTGCGTTTTTTGATGTACCCATCATACAAATTTTGTTTATTCTGAGTGGACGAACCCCGCATCCAATAAACTATTGGCTAATACCTTACTGTAGAACTAGTTGGTCATTATTACATTTGTGTTTGTGAGGTTCACACAGTTTTTCAGCACCCTTTTTGCAAGATCCACAGGAAGTATTAGGACCGTCGCACTTCCATATTCTGATTACATATTTATCGGGATTGGAAGACATAAACTGTATAAACTAGCATCAACCTCGGCAAGGCATAAATTCTTCATAATATGTCGTATATTGTAGTATTTTCAAACATTCTCATAGACTTCATCCCATGCCGACTAGATGAGTGCTAGGCTCAAAAACTTCGAACTTGATACGATGAAAATGCACCTAAACATGAAAAATAAAAATATTCTTCCATATGGTTGACAAAAAGTCAAGGATTTCTGAGTAAATTTGAGTTTTTGTTCAAATGAGTTCCTGAGGCTCACTTCTGGGTTTACGTTGCATTTTTAAAAAATTGTTTAAAAAAAGTAGAAAAACTGTCTAAAAAATTAAATTTATAAATGAAATATAATTCTAATATTCCATTAGAGGATTACATAAAAAAAATTGAAATCGAAAATCTTTTGGTATAGGATTTATCACCATTTGAAATCTTAACACGTTCGCGGACAGTACAAATTTCAGTGAGCTGCAAAAATATACAGTCTATTTTTGTGAAAACTATAAGCACTATCTGAAATCTGATTACACATATATTGTTATAGTTGTCAGATTATCATATTTGAACCGTTATACACAATGAATGCTATAGCATTCACGACGATATAAATCACATTTTTTAACTAGAGTGACGTGAATGCTATAGCATTCATTCATAGAAAACATGTGAAGAAGAGGTTTATTATATTTTTATAACTTTATTTATTCAACAGTAGTTCTCTCTTCGTGTATATATAATAACTGGACGCGGACACTATACTTCAAAACATTTTGATTAAAAAATCTCTCATAAACGGACAAAATTCAGAAATATGCCCAACCAAGTTTTAAAAATCTGTACTACCCTATAATACCTACAAATCTCTCTCTTATTTGAAAATGAACATTTGAAATTAAAACAATCAGTGTTTAGGCCAGTGGCGCACACAGGATTTTATTTTGGGGTGAGAGTTTGCGTACAACTTTTGTGCCGAATACCACTCGAAACCATATTTTGTACCAGCATTTATTGTGTTTGGGGGGAGGGGTTTGAACCCCAAAACCCCCGCCTGTGAGCGCCACTGGTTTAGGCAGCCAACCATTACAAAATATTTTCAACCAAAGTAGTACTAAAATTTAAACACTTGTACAATGTGTGTACTTTACCTATACATGTAATTAATATTAATAAAATATTCAATATTCATAAATTCGTACAAAATATTAAATAAATAAACAAGAAACACTTGGATACAATTTCAACTAATTTTTTGTGCCCCCTCCCCCATAAGCGGACATCTCCCTTAACCGGTCAAAACCACTGCGATGGTGAGTGTCCAGTTATGAGGAATTTCACTGTACACCGAAAAAAAAAAAAATTATATGAAATTACTTAATGAATCAGTTGCTAATTACTTTGAAATGTATATTCATTACAAAAATTTAAGTTTATAAAAATATAAATGAATAAAAATTGGCTTTAAAATTTGAATGCTATAGCATTCACGTCATTTTGCATCACTATGAAAATGACTGCAATAGCATTCACGTCCGCGAACGTGTTAAGTGAGACTGTGAGGCTCACTTCTGGGAATTAGGGTTAACTCTTAAAGATTTTGCAAGTTGTGAATATCGGGGCACATCAAAAGCATGAAAGGCTAACGAAGCTTAACCGTTTGTTATTCTGCTGTCATATGGGAAACTGTCAATTTGTGCAAGCCAGGTTCAAGGAATTTGTTGGTCTTTAGAATAGTTTGGAAGTTTTGAGCAAAAAGCTAAATGTTAAACTTCAAATCAGGTTTCCAGGTTCAAGCCAAGCCAAGCCAGGTTCAAGGAATTTGTTGCTCTTTAGAATAGTTTGAAAGTTTTGAAATAAAAAAGCTAAATGTTAAACATTAAAGCAGAAAAATATAAGCGGTTATTCCAGGTTCAAGCCAAGCCAAATTCCAGAAATTTGTTGATTTTTAGAATAGTTTGAAAGTTTTGAAATAAAAAAGCTAAATGTTAAACTTCGAAGCAGAGAAATGGTGGTTTTTTAATGCCATCTCTTCATATAGTAAAAAGGAAACATTTTATATAAATATTTAAATTTTTTATGTATATTA
The DNA here is from genome assembly GCA_964056695.1 of Melieria picta. Taxonomy (NCBI): domain Eukaryota; kingdom Metazoa; phylum Arthropoda; class Insecta; order Diptera; family Ulidiidae; genus Melieria; species Melieria picta. The sequence continues at coordinate 128,261,610 of OZ057399.1, read as the reverse complement.
AAAGCAAATTATTTTTAACTTCAATTTAGACACATTTGTAAAGTAATTTTGGCTAAAGTATATGAATAAATATTTGATTTTCACTTGTGCGTCAAAGGTTTAATGTAGTAATTAGTACCACACAGTTATTTAAATTTTAATATCACCCCAATAAAATATTTTAAATCATAGAAATAAAATAAATCCAAAAAATTTAAATAAAATAAAATATAAAGATTTATAGGGTCTTCTCGTCTTTTAAAAAATTTTAGCTTTTTGACTTAAATATAAAATTCTATAAAAAATTTAAATGAAACAGTTTATACCTCGTCCAACCATTCATACCAGCCTCCAATTAAAAGACTAATGATTATGCTACCTGTGCACAGTTAGTATACTGCGGCCATTCAATTTATTCATTGGGACAATAAACAACTGTAGCAAAATAGTTAACAGATAATGTTTCTAAAGAAAAAAGCCTAATAAAGAAGCTTAGGAAGAGCTAAAACGTTTCTCAATCCATAGTGCACACTAGTTTAGTCGCAAATCAATCAAACTAAGCACGAACTTACTATTAAGTGGTGTTTCTTTACTGAAAAAATAAAGATGAGACAGAGGGTGTGGCAGCTCCTATACACCGTACATTTTTATAATGATGTAACTTTATTACTTAAATACTTACTTAACTGATCATAATAACCTGTTACCAGACGCCTCTGCGTTTAACTTTATTTTTTTCAAACTTACATAACCTTATTACTTTACTTTTGTTTTGAAAGGTATAATGACACTGGTGTTTTACCTATTAAACTTAAGAAATTGCAACAACACCTCATTTTTATGTAGTTTTTTTAACTCGAGCAAACGCGCAGGCATTGCATTGGTTCAGGAGGGATATAAAGGTTAGGAGATAGGGTTTTGAGAGAAGTGGTTATGAACTCTTGCCTTGAACCCATCGAGATCATGAGTGCTGGGGAAAATATCCGCTGGGAGGCCATTCCACAATCGCGCTGTACGGGCCAGGAACGAACTTTCTCTGTAGTGCGTAGTGCGCTGGAACATCGTTTTGACGTGGAATGCATGGGCGCCAGTGTTCAAACGGGTTCCCTGGGGGAATACCCGGAGTGATGGCAGCAAGCTGCTCATCTCCACTGTGCAATTATCGAAAAAGTATCGGTAAAATAACACCACACATGCCACGTTTCGACGATGTTCCAAGGAGTCAATAGAGCTGGATGCCCTACTGTGCCCTATAAGTTTAATCGCACGGTTTTGCACCCGATCGAGGAGCTCCAAATGGGTTTTTGAGGCCCCCGCCCATAGGTGCGAGTTAAACTTCATTTTAGGTCGGATATGTAGTTGTTTCCAGTGCTGTTCATAAGTGAATTCGTAAACTGAACAAGAAGATTAGTTGTGGAAAGCTCAGCCTTATTCCTGCATTGGACTATTTTGACATTTACGCTTCTATATATACATATTTATATCTTCTATATATATAAAAGAAAGTGGATGTATGTGTGTAAGCGCATCACGCTCAAACGGAACGGCCGATTTTCATGGGGTTTATTTTGTTGGATTCGTATTAAGTCAGTTCAGGTTCATGCGAAAAGAAAATTCCGGAAAATCTATTGGAAAAGTCGGAAAATCCCTGCCATGTTTGACCGTGAATTCTGAACATTTTCAGACGATAACTTTGGGACCATAAGTCACACATCAATTAAATTCCCTTCGAACTTACTATTTAGTAATGTCCTTCGACAGAGGGAATGGGAAGGGTATTGCACAAGGGGGCGTGGCACCACCCATACAAGCCAAATCTTAATAATGAAATATCTTCGAAATTGTAAGGTGCACAGCATTGAAATTTAGTACAGCGTCGTCCCATAGACGTGTCATTCTACTGGTAAGATTTGATGAGCGTTGGACAAAGGGCGTGGCACTTTTTTGTGACCCAAATATTCAGCTGAACTATAAGTCGCACAGCAATGAAACTAAGTACGAACATACCATTTATTCATATCTTTCGACATATGGAATGGCGCGGGTATTGAACAAGGGGGCGTGGCACCGTCCATACAAGCCAAATCTCTAATATAGAATATCTTCGAAATTGTAAGTCGTACAATACTGACATTTAGTACCCCGTCGTCCCATAGACGTGTCATTCTACTGGTAAGATTTGATGGGCCTTGGACAAGGGGCGTGGCACATTTGTTGTGACCCAAATATTGCCCTGAACTATAAGTCGCTCAGCAATGAAACTTGGTACGAACACACCATTTTCTCTTTCGACAGAGGGCATCGTGCGAGTATTGAATAAGGGGGCGTGGCACCGCCCATATAATTTAAATCTAGTTCAAGCGCAGTCCATATCTTTACTGAAACTTAGCAGCAACATTGCTTATTTGTGGGCCTCGATGGCGTTAATCAGTAGCTCCTTCTCTTCCTTTAGTTGGTTTTCTTCGTCAATTTGCATCGCCATCGATTCGCCATCTGGCATATTTCATTATAAAAAAACAACAAATATCGGGCGAGACAAAGTTCGCCGGGTAAGCTAGTATACATATACAAATATACATATGTAGGCAGGTAGGTAGATAGTAGTGGCGGTGCTAAGGCAAAGCCCACTTAGGCCATGAAGGCCTATTGTGATGTCACAAACAGTCGAGCAATCGGACAGCTTCCTCATTGAACATGTTTGGCCTGCTTCGTGAGAAGCCTAATAGACTGTGAATATTCTTGTTGGCTAGATCTCTTAGACTGTCGAAGAAGAATTGGCCCAGATACAAATATATGTAACTGCTTATATATTCAATTTAATAGCCTTTTGAAATGAAGTGGTCATGAAATTATTACCTACTATTATATGATTACTATTTTACACTAGCACCCATTGATTCTGATAATTTGTAAATACCCAACCAATTGAAATTAAATAATTGTGCTCGGCGTTGAAGTATGTCAGCGCTCCCCTAAAATTTTAATTTGATGCGCAAATATCTGCTACTATTAGGAGAATCTTTCCATTAGGAATTCTTACACTTTTTTTACGCGTTTCAATCGTATTTATTTGTATGAAAATATTTGCCTCTCACATTTTAGAATTTGCATTTTTATGGCAACAAATTACCATTTACGACTTGGACACCAAACTCGGGGCTTTTGCAATTGTCATATTGAGCATATTGACGACACACACACACACGCAGCGCTTCTTCAGGATAAATCACAGACGTAACGGTTACAGGCAAGCTTTCTCGCAAAGCTCTTTCGTGTCAAAGCGATTACCGTTGCCCTGGCAGCCGCCGTAGATGAACTTCTGACACTCCTTCGCCTCGCTGTTGTAGTAAAACACCGAATCTGCTTTGCGGCATGGGCCGGTTACTTTTGGCAGTTGGCAAACTGAAATTCATGCCCGAATATATAAAAATAGAACGATTAGAAATTATATAAATATTTATTAGGTAGAACAACAACAGTTTTAGCATTTCGAATTGATTGCGGTAGCACTTTCAATTAATTTACCTGACTTATCAGCCGTTTGTGCGGTGGCGCACACCAACAACACAAACAGACTCATTAAAATCAAAATGCACTTCATTGTTGTTGCTGTTGTTGTTGTTGTTGCACACTAAATTTGCGAATTGTTTAATTGTTATGTAGTTGCGATGGCGCTGCTTAAGCGAGTGACGAAAATACGCTGGGCCGTTGGGTATTTATACGCGGATCGCAGCCTGTTTGGGTAACATCAATATTTCCATACGATCGTGCTATATATGTATGTCTATATGTCGATATGTGTGTGTGTGTGTATATGCCGAACATGCTAATTGGAGGCGCAGAGTGGGTAGGCAGTGTAGGGATGCTGCAAGTGCGGCACAGTTTCGTACTTTGTTATTCTGAATTATATTCGGTCAGCAGCAACTTTGATATGTAGATTATAAAACAGTGGAAAAAGCGGTTTTTCGATATGTACTTGTTTATTAAAACAATAAAAGAAAACAGCGATTTTTGCTATGGCAAAATAGTGAAAGATATTTTGAAATTTGAATGATACAAAAAAAATAAGGAAAGAGCCAATGCTTCTTCTCAGTCACCATGTTGCGAATTTGACACTTAACGATTTTGTTGTTGTTGTTAGAAAATCTCTTGAACATATTTTTAATCCTGCAATGTGTTATCTTCAGTTGAATTTGCATTAACATTTTTATACTTTCACCCAAAATGAATTAGTCACAGTGAAATGTCTGTTCCGTGTTTATTTAAAAAAAATCTTAAAATTTTTAGAACCTTAAAAAACAGCAATTCAATATTACATATATCGAAGTGGATCACAAGTCAAGCTTTTTACGAATACGAAGAACGTCAATTAACACGTTTAGTGTCAACAAATTTGACAGCGGTTCTACCCATGGCTCCACAATTATTTTATTGTTATTATTACTATTTTTTTTTATTTATTATTATTATTATTATTTTTATTATTTATTATTTATTTTTATATTTATATTATACTATATTTATTATTATATTTATTATTTTTTTATTATTATTTTATTTTATTATAACAATTATATTATTGAGCCATGGTTCTACCTTTACTTTTTGTATCATGGAAATATGTTTTCCGAAATTCAGTGTTTCTTTTGACGGATTCATTTTCAGTTTCATTGCAATATAATTGCTTGGCTTTCCGACTGAAATACGAAATTTGACATTATCATATTCGAGCTTTGCATAAATACTAATTTGATGGCGCCAAGTTGAGAAAGTGAGGTAGATGAGCAATCATTTCTAACGCAGCTCAATTTGGATACTTTCTAAATGGTTTTTAAATGTCGCTGACAGGTTTAGTGGGTTGTTTGGAGCTACTGATTTGACATGCAGTTTTGACTAGTCAACAGCAAATCCTTTTTTTATTATTGTTATTATTGGTATTCCAATACTAAGATTGCTGCTACGAGAACAATTTTGTAGAGAACATGTCTTGAACCTGACTTACCACAAACTTGTATTTACTTATAGATATTATCTGTATTAACTTTTGTTTGTTTACAGAATATTGTTGACAAAACATAGCTAAAGAAGCCAAAAGTGCTGCTTTGGCGCCTCCATTAAAACTTGATCTATTGGCATCAGGGACGGATTCAGAAAAATATTTCGGGGGATTTCAAAAAGTAATTCTTTAATATTTATAAAATACTTTTTAATTTGTATGTATTTTAAAGTCGATCCTAATATTTCGGGGGGTTCCAACCCCCAAACCCCCCTGAATCCGCCACTGATTGGCATTATCTTTCGTCAGTCTGTATTCCATGAAGGTAAAAATCATTCTGTGCTTCGAATGAATTTGACTATTTGACTAAAATCTAGCACGCCCAGAAAATCTTCAAGCAGTTTGCCTGCAAGCTGCTGGAACCCAATAAACCTAAAACTACTCATACTCACCAACAATTTGATAGTCACTATGGAACGCAATTTCTGCAATTTGTAGGGTGTCATTGCTTCAATGTGTTATCGCTTCGCGTTTGACCTGATTGACCTGAGTATTATGGGATGAAATATATATATGAACATATAAAAAAATCAAACGCCCCGATGTGCTTCGAGTAAATCCCACTAATGATAAAAGCAAACACATACAACCTTAGTAGGTACAAATTAAAATTCATTAGAACTCACAATGTGTATAGAACCAGGTGTAATACTTTCATGATTTCCATATATTTCAAACCAAATCTATGCGTATGAGTGTAAAAAATGTTAGGCAAACAAAATTAACTATAAGCTTCGTTAGCCTTGCGTGTTAAATAATATTTGTTCAAGTTTTTTACTTTGGTTTAATTTAATTGCAGTTGTGTCAGCGCGCGAAATTTACATATGCACAAAAGTTGTGTAAGAGGAGTCCCAACTTACATGGCTGTATGTGACATTGTTTGTAAAGCATTTCAACTTGAAATGCTTTCAAGTTTAGTTGGTCGAGCGTTGAGTTTCAAGTGGTTGAACAGGTACGGGAACAGTGCAAAATTTAAACACAAACACCAAAAGCCACAGCACCACAACGAGATTCGATCTGTCAATTTGTAAGCGATTTGCTGGTGGCGTTTTAGGCGACAATTTTTCATATTTAAGACAAAGTTTTCTACGCTCTCGCGTTCTCTGTCGCATTGATCTGGTAAATAACCACTTTTCTACAAGTCTGCGAACCGGTGCAACAGTGGCAAATCAATTTGATTGCGCGTTGATTGATCAAGGAACAACCAACTGGTTGTCCCAGGGAGGACATTTTCTCTGGATATTAAATTTTTAGGCATTACAAACGAAGTTTTGATTTTTTTTAGAGCAACTATTCTTCTTTTTTCTTCAAACGCACTTCTCAGCTCTCGGTGATCTTATGAGAGTTGGGGTGATCTAATCTGATACCACAAACAATCGAATTTAGGGCCGCGGTACAAATAGTAAGTCCTTAGAACGATCCTTTCTGTTTATTGCATTTCCAGAATGACGTGATGTAAGCTTTGCAAACGTTGTGACCTATGTAGACACTGTGGATATATCAGAGTTGTATCTACAAGCCACAGTCTTTCTGTCTTTGCCAACATGTGAAGACTTGCGTAATCGTGGGATATCACATGGATATCACAAAGGAATGAAGACTTAGTATACTTCCAGAGTGTTGTAAAGTTGCTATTTTGAATGGACTACAACCAGATTGAGTCTTCCCACCAAGCAAAATGTGAGAAATAGGCAACAATCGTCAGTGGCAACAAATTCGCGACTAGCCGATTTATTGCCGCAGCGACAAATTAGCAACATGTCCCGTAGTTGCAACATGCAACAAAAAAAAACAATTATGTTGTGTACAAAAACACTTTGTTTTCCAGGGCTTTGAAATATCGAATTGAACTATGTTTTGTATTTCAGTGAGATTGATCGTATTTTAAAAATTTGTATTCATTCGTCGACGGTTCATTGATTAAGAACATTGATTCCAGCTCAACACATCAACTAATTTCAATTTTGAATTTTGCCAATTGTTACTTTTTAAATAAAATGAAAATATTACAAATACATTGTTTTAAAACACTTATTGCTTAATTTAGCAAGTCGCCTAACGCAATAAAAAAGCTATATGAAAATGAATCGTCCAGGCGATAAGAAAACTACTCGTCCAGGCGATAAGAAAATGACTCGTCAAGGCGAGTTGCTTTCGGCGGACGTTTTAGAGCGACTTAGAATCGTTTTCTTATTGCCGGCAACCAAAAATGTCTGGTGGGTTTACTCGAATATAATTGCTGCATAGATACGAGTAGTACTGGCAGTAGTGCGTGAGAATCTATCAAGTATCAAGTACCCAACGGGAAGCAAAGGGACGGGCAATGAAAGTAAAAAATTCAAAAAATTGTGTTTTCAATTGTAGAATATAAAAAAACGTGCTTACGTGAAGGGACTTATCTGACGCTGATGTATCAAAAGGAAAATGATAATGATAAAAAATAAATAAATACATATATATAAATCGACCAGAAATGCTTCCAATACTCTCAAATACTCGAACATTGCAAAATTTATATATTTTTATATTTTTTTATATTTATTTAATTTTTATAAATAACACCCGATATGTCTTCCACAGGACCCTAAGGCCAGTGCGTAAGCCTTACAAAAGTAGCGACTAAGCAGGGATTTTTTCAAATTATCTTCTCGCAGTCGAAATTTTACCAGAAATATGTTAGTAAAAATTTATAAATTTGTGTCAAATGAAAATTGTATACAAAACACAATTGGAATTTAATTAATTAATTAAATGTATACATTATTTTTTCCAGTGTAATTTTTTCCAATAGTTTAAATATTCCAAAGAGAAACCATAACACTAGTTTACCTATACTCGTACAACAACAAAATGCTTAACAAGGCAACGTGAAATCAGACTCAACAGCAGTCACGCAGATAAGAGTAACTATGACAAATTTTAAAAAGGAATTCGCCGAAGAACTAGAAACAATTAGAATAACTTGAAGATAAAACTGAACATTTCATTAACTAGAAATACTTTTAAATGTGTAACGTTACTTTATATAGAAAATATATCTATATATTACGACATGACATCTGACTATACTCACGCAACAAATTATTTACAACTCACTGCTGTATATTCACAAAAGTTTGTGTAATGTTCGTAATTGAAAAGTGGTGAAATTGGTTACATTAAAAGCAAAACGCAAAAAGTAAATAATTTACTTTTCAATTATAAGATTTTAAATTTTGTAAAGGCGCCAATTTAAAGCTTCAAGTGGGGTTGCGCGAGCAATGTTTTTCTGCAACTTGTGAAATACTTTACCGAGTCGTGTTTGGAACTTAAGTGTGAAAGAAGAATGCCTGCCTAAATAATAACATCTTTGGTGGTTGCTTTTTAAAAGCTGTAAGCATTGATAAAACTTGGGATTATTCTATTGACTGATATGGAGACTGATCCCAGTTGTGGGATCGCTTTAGGGAATATTAAGCAAGTTCATTTGAACTATGCTCCTACTTTGTGAATAGTCAATAAATTGGTTGGCCAGTTTTTAAATAACAGATTTACTTTGAGGAATCAGCTCGACTAGGAGGACTTGTCGATATGAATAAACTTTGTACACCTTAGTAGATAAAAACCAAAGGATTACAACTAAAGAGGTGACTTTGATGTTCGTTATTAAGAATTGGCTTGCATTTTGTCATTCATAAATTTCTGAATTGGGTTTTAAGTTCATTCAAATCCAACAAAAACCAATTTAATCAGTCAAAACAAGTGAGAGTTATCTCGTATGGCACGGTTCAAGATTTAAAAATTTACTTGGTTCCTCGTTGGCATGAAGCGTCTCTTCAAAGTCTCAGCACTCACTTCAATAACATCGAATTGAATAAATAACACAGTTTTGCCAAAATCCTAGTATTCCTATTTAGTGTTGAAGATTGTTTTAAAGGTATAGCACATTACTATGAGGTGAACCAGAAAAATTTTAGAATTTTTAAGGACACATTAAGTAATCGTCTGATTTTACTAAAATAAACTGCGGTTTCTTACACATTTCTTAAACACTTATTCACAAAAAAATTTAATGAAATATAATTAGTGGTTACAAAATTTTTTTATATTTTTCTTAACGTTCTTAGTTAGAGACTGGACAGTACGTTCGGTAACTACTGCACAGGCTTGCTTCCATCGATTTCGGAACTCTACATCATTTTTGCAAACTTTTTTTGTTTTTCTTAGGGTTTGCTTCATTATAGCCCAATATCTTTCAATAGGCCGAAGTTCCGGGCGGTTGGGAGGATTTGCCTCTTTTGGGACCACCGTGACACAATTTTCTTCATACCATTCCATAGTTGACCTGGAGTAGTGGCTTGTCGCTAGGTCTGCCCAAAACAAAACTGTTCCTTTGTGCTGTTCAATAAATGGTAAAAGGCGTTTTTGCAGGCATTCTTCTATATAAATTCTAGAGTTAATTGTTCCTGTCGTAATGAACGCCTTGTTCCGTAGAAAAAAAACCATGAAGCGTTTTGGAAATTCGGTGTATTTCACTTCAGAGTATTTTCTATGTGTTCCATTCTTATTCTTTGTAGTGAAATAGGCATTCCCAGGTAACTGCTTCCGCCTTACGGTAGGTTTCATCATCGAGAATCACGCTATCGAACTTGGTTACGTAATCGTCATACAGTTTTCGAGCCCGCGTCTTCGCTATTTTTTCTTTTGCTTCCGACCTGTCAGGCACTTTCTGCTGTTTGTAGGTCCTTAATCCTTGACTTCGCTTATATCGCATCACAGTTGATTGCGATGTGCCTGCTGCAGCTGCAACATATCGAGTCGACCTCGTGGGGATATTCCGATATGTGCTAACAACCCTTTTCAGCACTTCTGGGTTACTTGGACCCGTTTTTCTGTCTGATTCTTCGGCTCTCTAGATGGAGTTTCCCGCGTTGTAGTTGTTTATAATATTATAAACCGTCGCTACGCTCGCTTTGCTTTCCCGTGCAATGCTTAGTCTAGACTTCGTCTTATCAGTCAAGTAAATGTCTAGTATTAATTTGCGGCAGCGCTCTTGCGGGCTGGACATGTTGACTAAAGTAGATCCAAGATGCAATTGACTAATATAGCAAGAATCTGCAATATTTATAGATACATACTTTCACTCGAAAATACCAGGATCCTAACTCTTGACATTTTCGTATGCTGGATGCGTAAAAATTCTAAAATTTTTCTGGTTCACCTCATATTAGAACTTTAGAACTTTTGAGTTAAAGAATCTCTCAAAGTTTGACTTATACGATTTCGTTGACGCTGTCCCTCCTGCATTTCTGAGCCTTGGATGTTTTCCGACTGGACAACTGTCTGCTTCCTCCTCGTCTCACTTTATCACTCGCCTAGAATTTTTGCAATCAGTCGGCTTCAATCAGCTTCAGTCACTTGTTGAATGATAACACTCACAGGATTTTCTCTCGTTAAATGAACGTAATGTTGAGTTATTTCATTTATTCAAGTTTTTACAACTAATAGCTGGTTGATATATACAAATATGGGTTCATAAGTGCACATTATAATTTCATTATTTTTTCAATTAAAAATATGTACATATGTATGTACCCGCCGTGAACAACCAGCATTCGCACAGCACAACTGAATATAACGTATACAAATAAATACTATGTACAAGTGAATTGTGGCAATTTGCCACGCCTATTTCGTATTGCGGTACACTCCGGCGGAGTGCGAGCGGCCGCCATTGCTCAGTACCGCAGTATTTGCATGCAATCGCGCCGACACTCCTCGAAGGTTAGGAAACTCTTGACCGTGCTGCTGCCGCATCCCGTGTGGTAGAAGCTGACGCAGTGGCCGGACAGTTCGTTGTAGGCGTAGCGCAGCACCTTGCTGTGGCACAGCAGCGGTATTCTCGGCAGGCCGCAGGCGGCTGTTGTGAGCAGATGGGCGATCGAGCGTTAGGACAATGGGCGCGGGCGATTTCGTGCACAGCACTTACCCGAGCGGTTGGCGGACAGGCGCGTGCCGCTGCCCTGCGCAATCAGCAGCAGCAGAAAGAGCAGCACCAGGAAGCCGCCACTGGCGCGGCGCCAGCGGTAGATGAAATGCATCGTGGCGAGGCGTTTGTGTGCGGTCCGAGTCGGTGCGGTGAATGTCACTGCTGGCTGCTGTCAAGTCGTCGTTCCAATGCGCTATCTCGATGTCGGCTGCTGTATTTGTTGTTCGCCGTGCGACTGGCGCTCTGCATGTCCCACGAGGTTTTCTTTATATTTTCCGCTCAGATGAGTGGTTGTGTGCGGCAGAGGCTGGGACGCTGTTTCCGTCAATTATGCTTTAATTTTATTAAAATGAAATTAAAGTAAGTTGCTCCGTGCAAAACGCGATAAAGCAATTATAGCTGTTCGAAATGAGCTGCGAAAAGTTCTACTTCCCCGTTGTGTGCTTCTCAATTGACAGCCAGTCGAGCAGACAGCGTTTTGACGTGTTGGTCGGTGCCAGTTGTTTATGCTGGGCGCACGTACACGGTAGCGACAGCCGCTTTCGGTCATTTCTTTGTGCAGCACGGCGGCGCGCCGACCAGCAACCTACCAAGAAGTGCTACAGGGTGCAGTGCGACAGCGCTTTGGCGGGTTGCGTAAAGCCATGGGTTACATCACTCGAGCAGAAACCACATATTCGGTATTTCGCCACTTGCACTTTTATATGAATTCAGGGGCACTGCAGTTGGCGGGGTGTTCACTACTCGAAACGCTCATACAAAGTGGGAAATGCATGCGGCACGTTGAAGGTTGTTTGGTTGACGAAATAAATAAAAAGACGTGGTTTGCATCAATGTACACAATTATTTATGTATATGTATTTAGATTTATATATATATGTATGTATATATAATATTGGCAACTAACTGTATATGAATCTTTACAAACAATGCTATAAAATCGCTTCAGTATAATCGCGTCGGTTCGCTTTTATCATGATTTTTATGCAGTGAAGTTACTAAAATAAATGAAACCCCAAATTCAATGCTAATTGCTTAAGATTTTATGTTTCCTAACAGCAAAATGATCATCATAAAAATAAAGCAGTTAATATACATATTTGTAAATATAAACATTAGAGCTACTTTCACTTTAAATAAAATTTAATTGTAAGTATGTAAACTTTTGAAGGCGGCTTTTCCTTTTCCAAAATAATGCACAAAATCATGTAGGTGTGTGTGTTCAACAGAAAGTACAAAATAACACAAAACTTAATGATCAAGTTATAAACTTTTGATATATGCAAAAACAGCCAAGTTTGCAGGCAATTGACACTTTTCTCGACGTACTTATTTTATTTTGATGTATTGTATAATAAATTCTTAGATGTTGTGCGTTATGTTAACTTTAGAGTTAGAAATCTTTGTCCCAGCCCGTAACATCGTCTGCGGGTGGCCCCTCCGGGTCGGGTGGATACGCATCGAAGTTGGTGGTGTCCGTCACGCTCTTCAGGGTCGGCTTAATGGGCGGCTCCAGTGAACGATTTTGCAGTCCCCACCAGTAGAAGCCATCAAACCATCTGAAATGCAAAACACATTAAATTATGTTGCTACAGTTTCTCGAAGGCTCCGAGGCCGAACGCACTTGTGTTTCTGTATTTCGCTAATGCCACCGCGCTGATAGCCCAAGCGCTCAGCCGGATTGTCGCGGCACAGCTTCTTTATCAGATTGCTGGCATTGCGCGTGATATTGCGCGGAAATTCGATGGCATCGATGCCCTTCAGTATAATGTTGTAGGTGCGCATGGGATCGGCACCGGTGAAGGGCGGCGTACCTGCAACAACAATCAAACGCATCAAACTTACTGAGTTCAAGTACTAGTTACAAGTTCAACGCCCACTAACCGGTAAGTAGCTCAAACATCAGCACGCCGAGGGACCAGTAGTCGGCGCTAATATCGTGTCCGCGATTGAGTATTACTTCGGGTGCAACGTACTCGGGCGTGCCGCAGAATGTCCACGTCTTGCGGCCCGATTGCAGTTTCTTGGCAAAGCCAAAGTCTACCAATTTCACATAGCCCTTCTCGTCCAGCAGCAGATTCTCTGGCTTCAGATCGCGATAGATGATGTTGCGCGTGTGCAGATAGTCGAACGCCTCGACTACGCACGCTGTGTAGAAGCGCGTGGTGGCGTCGTCGAAATTGCCGCGATCGCGCAATATGGTCCACAGTTCGCCGCCCAGACAACTCTCCATCAGCATGTACAAGTATTTCTTGTCCTTGAAGGTCTTGAAGAGCTTCACAATAAACTGGCTATTTGCTTCGCCCATAATTTCCTTCTCGGACATGATGTGCTGCTGCTGGCGTGTCTCCACAATTTGCGACTTCTTCATTTGCTTCAGCGCAAACGAGCGACTGTTGTCGCCATTGATCTGAACTAGTTCCACGCGTCCGAAACCGCCAACGCCCAGTGTGGCGATTATGTGCAGATCTGTCAGCTTAACATCGCGGAACTCTTCGTTGGTTCTGGCAAAGGAAATACAAAAAGAATTAAATCAACTCTCGTCTGAGTCTGAAGAGGTGAACACAAAACTTACTGTCTTCGCTCTAAGGTGCTCTCGTCATCATAACGGTTCTTGATCTCATCTAAATTCGAAATAAGTTGATTGAAAGTCTCACGATCGATCACCAGGCATGTAACGCCCTCAGCAGAATCACAAATTATGTTTGCCGTACGTAAGTCATCGCTGCATGTTGAAAAAGGGCAAAATTAAATCGAGAACTTATTTGGTCCATGAAGAAGAAGCATTGCGCTACTGCTTACCCATGTAGTGCTTTCTCGCCAAAGAAATCGCCTTTGTTTAGTGTGCGAATGAACTTCTCTTCCAGCGTGTTGGGCTGCTTGATTGTGACTCGCACCTGCCCCTTCGAAATGATGAAGAACGTGTCGCCGCGTGCGCCTTGGCGCACAATATAGTCACCCTGCTGGTAGTGGGTCTCCTCGAGTACGTCTGAGATTTTGATGAGCGTGTCCTCGGGTAGATTCTTGAAAATTGGCACGCTGAAATAAAGAAAATGATTAGTTATATTATTAAATGATTAGACATTCTAATAGCTGTCTTCACTAAATAATTCAGTAACATGATTCAAATGTGAAAACCGCAAAAACCTGAACTGTCCAAAATTACCAATGACTCAGAGTCGACCAACTACCACGTCAAGATTTTGCATAAACAAGTTTTTTGAACTTGAGGAATTTCAACTTAGCGACATATTAATTGCTTTTCACTTCATTTAGTGCAATTAATTGCGCCAATCGCTGCGAGACGCTTGCAGCCACGTTCTCATTTATGAGCCCATCAAATTTAAGCATTTCCATTAGCAATAAAAACATGACCGCACTCAATTCAGCTGCAAACCTTCAGCATTCAGCTGTGGCAAACGTGCATTGCGCATCAATACGCTTCGGCTTGCATTCCGAATTGTTTTGCGGTCATTAACAGCCAGCAGCCGTTAGGTGCGGTGCAGCGCGGCGCGGCGCATGCGCTTGCATGGCTAGCTGGCGTTTTTCGCACATCAGTGGCTCTGGCCGGTGAAAGTTTTGACGCGAAACACGTCAGCGTGCTGTTGACACTATCCTTTGACGGATTTTACGTGCGTAGTACCAACGAGTCTCTAACAATACGAGTCTGGACTGCGCCGCACGCCAACTGCTTGTCCACCTCTGGCCGCATGTGTGGTGCGTGTGCATGCAGTCGTGCATGGCCTCAGCTCATTAGCAGCAACACTCGTTTACTTTGTCTTTAGCAAATGTACGAAAAACATGGACCAGCTGGAGGGCATCGAACTAGGGCCATAGACTTTTAGCCAGAGTGCGATTGACTCATGATCTCTCAGCACTGACTTTTGCTGTTGTAAGTTTTGACTCAGATTTACAATTTCTTTTTGATTTATAGGTCAAAATTAATTGAAGAATAACAAAAATAAAAAATACATGTTTATCTCTTCAAATCCAAGTTTCTGCTGGTTTTTCAGCATACAATTCTTGACATGGGATTTGTGGCCCGCATCTAAATTCAGTGGGGAAAACATACCTCGATGTTGTGTTTTTCATAACGAATCTCCTTCTGAGACCTCAATTGAGAACAGATCGAAATTACATTTTTCAAAGTGTCTACAATATCAATTACACTGCTTTTTTTGAACGCGAACTCATGACCATCGAATTTTTATGCTTATTTTTCACTTTTAAAATTTGTATTGACAAAACAGCAAACAATTTGGAAATATGAATGACAACGAAAAAAACACAAAAAACTCTATAAAAAAAACTCAATACGAGAAAGTATGTATTCTAAAAATTTTTGAGACAAGTCTGAGACAATGGGCGAAAAACGTAATAAACAAAAGTGGTAATATTAAAATCGGACTTAACAAAACAAAGTGATTTTTTCAACATAATTTCGACATATAAATTGAAACAAAAAATTGTTTAGGCTTATTTTTTTAATAGAAATTTAAAGTTAGGTATATTTCATAAAAAAAACTACAAAAAACTCTAAAAAAAACTCATTATGAAAAAGTATTCTAAAAATTTTTTAAGGCAAGTCTGAGATAATGGACGAAAAACGTAATAAACAAAAGTGGTAATATTAAAATCGCACTTAACGAAACGAAGCCATTTTTTCAACATAATTTCAACATATAAATTGAAAGAAAAATTTGTTAGGCTTATTTTTTTAACAGAAATTTAAAGTTAGGTATCATCATGGGAAATATGAATGACAACGAAAAATCTACAAAAACTATAAAAAAAAACTTAATACCATGATACAAAAAATAAAGGTAGAGCCAATGCTTCTTCTCAGCCACCATGTTGCGCATCTGAGACGAAACGATTTTTTGGCTCTTTTATCTCTTCAAATTTAATATTATATCGAAGTGGCATCACCACTCAAGCTTTTTACGAATACGAAAAAGTCAATAAACACGTTTAGTTTCAAAAAATTTTACAACGGTTCTACCTTTATTTTTTGTATATATACGAAAAAGTATGTATTCTAAAAACTTTTGAAAGCAAGTCTGAGACGATGGGCTGGGATGTTAGTCTTATTTTTTAAACAAAAAATTTATGTTGAACATTTCGATATAATACCCACTAAACAAATCATTTTTTTATTTGCTATTTTATAAAACTTTTCACACGAATTGAGTTGACTTTGAAACTAGTCTTAAAAAATTTTGAGCGTACAAAAGATTTTATCTTTAATAGCGACATAGCGAGTGGTTGCTTGTTTTCACATTGCACAGTGATTCGTTCCATAGACAAAATTCCAAAAATTTACAGTCTCAGAATTTAACGATTCTGATGTCATTTGAAAGGTAAAACTCCAACTAAGAAAACCCCAAAAAATCTGTGCAAAAAATTAATTAGTGTCTGGGCAAAAGCGGCTCAAAGTTGAAACTTTTTTCACCAAAAAATGTAAACACATATTTTCTGTTTTTTGGTCTATTGAGTAAAAAAAATTGTAAAAATACATGATTACCAAGAAGTTGTTAAATCTTTCAATATAGATTAAGAAATAATGTGGCCATTTTCGCCTTTGATGTTTTCTCAAAATTTGCAAAGCTGAGGCTTTTACTTCACTTTTAATTTAAATAATTTTTCTAAATAAAAAATCTGAAAATTGGAAAATATCTAAAAAGTATGTGAAAGTATGTTCCTGGATTTATGTTTTATTTTAAGAAGCATTCTTTCTTTGTCGGATAATATAAACACATCCTCCGATATCTTCCGATCTCAGAAAATAATCAAATTTGAAAAGTAGTCTAAACACCTATTTTTCGACAAAATTTATTTTATTCAGCCCTAAAAGTATGCAATCAGCATGAAAAATTGAAAAAAAACTGCACAAATGCAAAACATACTTCTGTTCTGTCTCGATTCTGACGGGACATTGTATATTTGGTCGTCATGCCTATAGACTAGGTCTTGACAGTCGGGACTTTTGCCGAAGCTGTCATCTTCTCTGTCATTGTCCGGCTCTCTCTATGCGAAGGTGGAAAGCCTTAGGCTCTACTTTCTTCGACAACTTGGATGACCTTAGATCAGTCAACATTAGGGACTTGCTAGGTTTCATCCACAAAACAAAATGGCTTGTATAGGCACTTTACTTGCAGTAAGTTTCTTTCTCCTTGTGGTATCACAATGGGCCCTTTTCGCGACCTAAGTGTGTCTTTCGGCAAGTCCCGTGCCTAGGCAGTCACTTTAACCTAACCTAACCTAAACATACTTCTGTTAGTATCATTTTTATTGCAAAATTAAAGGGTCCTAAGACAATTTCTGTTACTCTTTGCAATTATCAATGTTGACGTTATCGATTAAATGTAACATCTGAAAAATCTAGCCAACGCACTTGGCTAGCTGTCTAAAAATGACGAAAATTGCAAATTTAAGTCTCACGCATTGCCAAACTACAAAAGTTTAAGAAAAACAAAATGGAGATTTCAATTCAGCAGACCATGGTTAACTAGTACACCAAGAAGAAGTATGAAGAACGGACCACTCCTTCTAATTTTGTCCAGCGGTTGTATGGCGTCGAATCACTGTACATTGTATAAATTTTTCGTTAAAAATTAAAAATTTAAGCCAGATAAATTCTCCTTAAAACCGTCTGCAAGTAATCAGTTCAAGTCATTACTTTCAGATCTCCAACCTCCTCGGTCTGTTTTCAGTGAATTTGCATTAAGGTCAATGGCGCTTACAGGGGGAAGTTTTGGGGTTCAACCCCCCCAAATAAAAAAGTCTGATGGAAAATATAGTTTCAAATGGAATTGGTCTCAAAAGTTGTATGCAAAACCCCCAAATTATAGATTAAAGTTAACTTTTTATTAATTACTGTCTTAAATTTGTTGTAGTCCGTAGATACATTTGAATTTAAATAAAAAATATACAAAAATCGTCATCGAGTAATTTAAACCTTTAACAAAAAAATATTTTTTTTTCTGTGTACTCACCTCTTGAGAAAATCTGTGTATTCGGCCTGCCGTATGAGGCCCGTGCGCATCATTATCGTCTGGAAGCATTGTCGCTCGATCGCCCATAGCTTGCACTCGGTTATCGCAGTGATGGTGGCCGTTCGCTTGCAGTTGTACAGTATGGCCAGCTCGCCGAGCACCTTGGCGCCCGACAGCGTCGACAGATATTTGCCCTCGCGCGACACCTCCACGCGTCCCTCTGCGAATGACAATACGAGTATGCAGGAAATAAGTAGTGCTGGCAATAAGCTCGTGAAAAATCAGCATTAAATAACTACAAACTAAATGCATAACAAAGAGCGACTGCAAGAACTTATGTGGGTAAATACCAACAGGTTTGGCCAGCCGGCCCATCAAACCAGTCGATTTGTCTCGCGCCCCGCCAACGAACCAGTCGAGCATCCAGCCAGCTTAGACAATGCCGAGTCGCTGTGGTTTGCATGCGTTGGAAAAGCAACCAGCCAGCGGAGAAAAATAGTTGAATAACATGGCATGGCCCACCTTCGTGCTGAATTAAAGTTCGATTCGATTTGTAGAAGCAAGAAAAAGCGAAATAGAAGAAGGCGAAAAAATGAAACCGATTCTGGTTTCGCTTTCGAAAATTCAAAGCAGTCGCTCGGACCGTTACCAAACCGGTCCGCGTGTGGCTGAATGGCCAGCGCCAGGCGGCTGCAGAAGCGGCCCGGACGAGCACACAAATTTTATTTGTTTTACAAAAATCCCAGTCGGCAGTCGGCGGTGCGAAATGACATCATTTGATAGGTGGCCAACAGGCAAAGAAAGTAGCAAAGCGAATGTAGCGAAATTTCACACACGATCGCCATCGATCTTCCGATGCGACATTAGCCACGGACCGCTGCCCGTCCGTTGGCCCACAATGCGGCAGTGTCGAAATCTGAAAATGTCACGCTGACGTAATGGTCGGCTGTGGAATTCGGTTAGTCGCTAACCGCTCGCTCACCGTTTGGCTGCAGCTCCTCAACGTCGGTTGGCTCCGTGTAGCTGGAGAGGTTCGAGTCTTGGAGGTTGCCGGTGCGCCGCTTGCGTGCGTACGTGTGTATGGGCACAATCAGCCGGGGGCGTGGTATGCTGAACTGATCGTCCGATCCGGGCGTTGCGCTGTTTGCCGACGAGCAGCTGCCCGGCTGGCTGCGGTGCGGCCGCGTGCCGTTCAGCGTCAGATTTTGCATGGGCAGCGCCACAGTTGTATCGCTCTCACGATCAATCGATTTGTGGGCAGTGGCGCTGTCGGCTGGCACTGCATCAATTGTGACTGTCGGCATGCTGGGATGGCGCGCCTCGGTCGCGCCGCTGGTTGGGGCGATGGGTTTGCTGCCGGGTAAGTAGCGACGCGGCGGTGGCTTGGGTGGCATGCGTGGCGTCGCCGTTGGAATGGGGGTTTGGGCATTTTTGTTAGGTACACTCGGTTTGGCTTTCGGCGTCGGCCTGCTGGCGTCCACACTTAGGTTAATATCACAGACGGTTGGGTTGGGCAGTGCCGTTGGCAGTGGCGTTTTCGTTTGACGTTGCGGTTGTGTTGATATCACTGGATGTTCCAACGCCGCGGAATCGGCGGTTCGCGGCAGTCGCTTCGCTTTCGAGTCCTGCTCCAGTCGCCACAGTTTGCGCAGATCCTTGATGTCCAGCGTGGACGAGGAGAAGGGCGCCGCACTGTGCGTGGCTTTCGAGGAGCACAGCATGGTTTGCGAGCGTTTCAGCAGCGCCGGCGGCTGCGCAGAGACCTGCTGACGCGGGCGCTGCCGGCGCAGTGTCGAACTGACCGCATGCTGCTCGGCAGCGTCTTGGAGTGGCGAAGATTGCGCTGATTCGTGGCTCGCAGTCTCGCGCGCTGGCCCACTGTCCCAGTCGCAGTGCCGTGCGCTGGGTTTGCTGCGTAGCGTCGACGGTATGTAGCCGTTCAGATCTTTGATGGTCTTCACGATGCGATCGTCACGATGCTGCTGCTCCAGCGAACGTATGCGCTCCAGATTGATCTGGTATTTGCGCAGCGACGAGATGCCCTCGATCAGATAGCTGCCGCCGTTGCCGTTCACCTCGGCGACGGCGTGGCCGACACCGTTGGAGGTGCGGTGCGCGGGAACAGCGAAGGACGGCACATTGGCGGTGCGGCTGCTGAAGTTCTCGTGCGCCTGCAACCAGTTGGCCTCGTACAGCATTCCCATGGCATTGTTGGAATCCAGGGAGAGGCTGGCGTCGACCGCTTTGCCCGGGTGGCGTTTTATTTTCATTTTCGATGTTTCTGTGCGCTCTTTCGTGTTGGGTTTTGCCTATTGCCTAACTACTGCGCAAGCTGTGTGAATATTAATGCAATGTACGTGCTGTGGGTTTGGGCATCGCAACGCCCATTGATGGCCTCAATGACGTACACGAGGAAGAGTGCAGAATGAGTGTTGTTCTTTGCGCTCGGATCAACTGACTGATTTGGAAATTGGGTCTCTAGTAAAAAAGGTTGAAGATTGAGAAAGAGTTGAAGAGTAGCGAGGTCATAGTTAAGGCTTTAACTTTGTTCACATGTGAAGCATGATACAAATAATAGAAATTACTGGCTGCCAGGGCTATTGGCTTTGAAGCCAATGGCTTGGAAGCATCGCTACTTGGATAAGGTTTTAAAGTTTTCAAACCATGTTTCAGTATTAAAAAGATGGTTTATCACATCCGCAGCTATTTGCTAAGCTGATCTGAACATTAGCTCAATTAAAGATGCATCACTGACTGCATGAGGCAAAAAGGTGTGGATTTTTTATGAGCCGAAAGGTCATCAAGTGAAAATCGAACAAATTCACTATGATCTGAAGTTTCGTTGTCGGAACAAAAGTGATTGGATAGTTTTCTTTACTGGTACCAGGGAACTGTAGAGCGGACGAGCTCGCGAGACAGGGTACTACTGAGCAGTTAGGCCAAGAGTTGACCACGCTCGGTGTCCCTCTTTTAAGATGTCAGCTTCGTACTCATGCGAGCTCTATACACGATACGAATTTAAGATGGGTTGAAGGCAACACAAGCCTCCTTGCGCGCCAACTTTGGCCAACCTTAAATCTTCGACGTTCTAAAGAACTCCTCTCTTTAAACAGAGCCCAGATCAGAACCATAATCGGTGTCCTTACGGGTCACTGCCTAATCGGCACCCACGCAAAAAGGATGGGGCTGTTTTCGAACGACTTCTGCCACAGCTGTTTGGACGAGGAGGAGGAAGAAAATATTCCTCACTTACTATGTAACTGTCCTGCTTTATCCAGAAGAAGGCTGACCTACTTAGGCAACTTCTTCTTCGGAAGTCTAGAAGATCTAGCTGATAAGACCATACGCCGTCTACTAAGCTTCGTTAATAGCTCCAACTGGTTTAACGAGTGAGCGATATGATGCTCGATCTTATGTGGTATCACAATGGGCCGCCTGGCCTAATTGTGCTCTTCCTGGAGCAGCCACACCTACCTACCTACCTTTACTGGTGTTTTAAGCTCTTTTAAACCCTTGCAGAGATCAGCGAATTGCTAACGAATTGCTGGGATGAAGGTTTTTTCTTCTTCTTCTTCTTTTTTCTTTTCACTTGATGACCTTTCGACAACTCATATCACCGAAATCATTCGTTCTTTGACGTCTTGGCCTACAGATTTGCACGTTTTTTATGTCTTTGCTACCGAAACTATTCCACTGCTGAGTTACCACTTTGACCATCGACAAAATGTTTACGCAATCTGTCGTTCGCACGTGGCATACCGAAGCGTTTGTTTCACAGTCTCATTGTTTATTTTCGTTGTAGTTATTTGTGCGGTTTTCGTTGGAGTGTGCACTTTATTTAGCTACGTGTGGGCTCATGTAACTTAAGTCGCTGCAATTACAATTGCAAATGTCACCGCACATGCGCCAAATCGGGGTGTTTACAAATCGGGCTGCGCGGCGGCCGTGTTTGGCCCAAGTGCGCGCTTTCACTTTTCCCCCGTTTGAAAATTAACACTGTTTCGAAAATGTGCGCATCCAGCCGCGTTATGGCGCTAAACGGCCGAAAGCACTCATCAGGGTAAACACGCAAAGTGTGACTGGCCAATGCAACGCCCGGAATGGCAACTGAAACACGGCCAATTTGTACCAAACCCAAATTGAGAGATCAAACGTGTGATGGAAACTGGTTAGTTGTGCTGTCGATTTCGGGTCTGGCGCGGCGTCTGGGTTGTGTGCGATGTGAAGAAATGGAAGAAGCGCAGTTAATGGGTTTTGGTTGCGGCATTGGCCTTTTGCGAACGGCTGACATTGTGCGCTAATGAAATGGGTTAGAAATTGGCTGTGTTCAAGATGTGTGGACAACTTGAAGCATAACTGCGAAGCGCTGCGATTTGCGCAACAAATTGCACTACGATTGGTTGCTGTGGTTGTCGATGGGCAACAGGTGATATCAGCGCTGTTGTCGACTGCTAACAACACAGTTGATGATAAAAGAGAACAGGAAACAGCCATTTGCAAATGAGTAGAGGCAGAGCACATCGGAGGCCGCCTGTGTTTCGTATGCGGCGCAGATCTTGTCCGACAGCGCCAAACAGCCACAAATAACATAAATAAATAATTTTGATTTTCTACACAAGCACCATCGATATGGCGGCAGGTAAAAGATATAAAAAAAAAGAAAAGACAAATTGCAAGACCTTTGACTAAAGTCTATTCCAATGCTGAGGCAATCAAAAGAATAAAGCATGACAATACAAGGAGGAATAAATAACACTGATCAACAGCAAAATGGCTTTTCTGGTTTTGACATCAGTTCTAGGGTAATTAGGGACCGCTGATTTCAAATCCGCAAACCGTTTTTAAAACTTAGTTTCCGTTTTCGCAAAAAATGGGCGTGTCACTTTTTCGGATTTTCCCTGACTTTTTCACGTTTGGGATTGTAATTTCTAAACCAATAAACCGGTTGACATGATTTTCACTTTGTGTCATTTACAACACCCCACGGCTTCTTTTCCAATGTAATTTATTTTTATAAGTTTTTAAAATACGCGGAAATTGGAACTCAAAGTCGGAAAAAATGGATTTTCATGGTGTTTTATTTAATGTTGAAAAAACATGCACATTTTTCGCAAATCAATTAACAAGTTAGGTGTTAAACGCAAGCGGAAACACCAAGTAATACAACACAGCCAAATTAATTGGTGTGATTTCCATTCTCATCGAAATAATAGCAAAAATGTACCATAGTCATTTTCATCATTTTTCATACTTTTTTCTTCAAAAATTAGGAGCCTCAAAATATGCTCTTTTATATGCTCCATTTATAGTCTGGAATACAAGCAAAACAAAAAAAGATTTTGAATTGCTCGAAGCAAAAAAAATTAAAAACTTTGCATATTTTGAGGCTCTTACTTTTTAAAGGAAAAAAGCTGAAAACTGTTGAAAATTACTTTGGCACATTTTTTCTATTATTTCGATGAGAATGGGACTTACGCCAAAAAATGTGGCTGTGTTGTATTACTTGATATTTCCGCTTTGGTTATACACCTAACTCGTTAATTGATTTACGAAAAGTTTGTATGTTTTTGACGATCAGAGAAAACGCCTTAAAATTCCATATTTTCCGACTTTGAGGTCCAATAACCGCGGAATTGTAAAACTTACAAAAATGAGTTACATTGGAAAAGAAGCCGTGGGGTGTTGTAAATGACACAAAAAAAAATCATGTTAACCGGTTTATTGGTTTAGAAATTACTATCGAAAACGTGAAAAAAGTCAGGGAAATTTCGAAAAAGTGACACGCCCATTTTTTGAGAAACGGAAACTAAGTTTTAAAAACGGTTTGCATATTCAAAATCAGCGGTCCCTAATTACCCTAGAACTGATGTCAAAACCAGAAAAGCCGACCAAAAGTCGAAATTTGTTGCCCTGTGTAATCAAATCGCTGCGAAAGCTTTCTTTATTTTATGTTGTTAAGTCGATTTTCATACGATTGACCCAGTGAGTTGTGATTCAACGCAATCTATATGCAAATATATGACTGCCGCGAGAGGTGTTGGAATTGCTAAGAGCGAGTTTGCGTGCTGCAACCGTTCAAGTTTTGCGGAACATATGCGGAAATTATGCCAACAGATTTATAGTTGTATTATCTGGCATTTGTTATTGTTGTTTTGTGTTTAAAAGCACATAAATATTTGATGTTAATTGGGTCAATAATAGGCGATTAATAATTTAAGATGCAACACAAACAATTAACACAAACTCAAGGCGAAAAAAAGAAGAGGAAATGCAGGTCAAAAGGCTATTTGGATTGTTGCGAAATGGTGGCGATCCAACTTTAGTTGAGAAGAATAAATAGTCAGTAAATAGAACGAAATTCCTTCCTTGAAAAACTGAACAGTGATTTCAGCAGCGAGTCAATGGTGACACTTTTCTGAAGAGCAACGAATGGTTGTTAAGACTGGCTAAAAATTGTTCAACAAAATTGACGTTCATGTTAGGTTAGGTAGGGAAGGATGTGCGCGGCACAGAGATCGCAGAGAATCCCTTCTTAACTTTTTCTGGAGCTAACCAATCAGTGTCAATGCGGGGCAAACCAATTCGACCTCTTGATTAAGAAGAGCAGATCCGAAATTTTTTCAAGTTTTGTCGCGCAAGCCAGGTCCGCTAGGGATCTTGACCCCAGGGTACAGAGTCGGCGTTCCTGCAGAGCCACGCAGTAACACAGGAAGTGTTGAATCGTTTGTACTTCTTTTTCATCTTCGCAGCGTTCTTGTTGCTGTTGTTGTTGTTGTTGTTGGAGCATTGTCGAAATGTTTGTTATGTTATTTTACAGATACTTCTTTGATAACTGAGCAATTTGATGCCATACAAACACTGTAAGTCATGTCATCCAAGTTGATAAGATTTATCAACGAGAAAGATCTTACAGAGAGAGTTCATTTGTGGTAATTTTCCCCCATTTTCTATGACATTGATTGGTTCAAGTCAAGTGTCTATAAATTTTTACTTGAAAACATTGCCTCCCAAGCTTTGTATCCTTTCAAAATAAATGCAATGCTTTACATTGATATGAGCATCCTTCCAAAACGCCTTTCATAAATAATCTAGGTTTGTCTAATATGACTAATTAAAACATCTACAACAATCAATAAAAACTGAAAACTCCATATGCGAACACAGTGTATGATTTTGGTTTTATTAAAAAAAATAAAAAAAAAATATTTAATTTGACTTGAACATTTTGCAAATTCTTCAAGGAAAAAAATTCAAGCATTATCGAGATTATTTCGAGAATTTTTCGCTAAAAATGTATATCGAGAAACTGTTTATTGGGTAGGCAGGAGAAATATAAAAAAGGATTTGTATTGCGTATTTTTCAATTCGAGTGCAGATTCCTTTTTCTTTTCTACTCAATTTTAAAACTTTATATAATTATATATGTACATAACTTCCGTGCCAGCTCTGAACGGGTCTAAGGTCGAACCTCAGAAATTATGTGGTCTTGCGCCACTTGAAAGTGACCAAGTCACGCTTCAAACATAAAAACAACTGACCGCAGTGGGTGCGAAACAAGGTTTAACTAAAATTTGTTGTTGGCCAAGGTTTTACTGGCAATTTGCTTGAAGAACCAAGCCCAAGTCTCGAGCAATTTATGCGCAAGTTAATGACAATTTTATGGCAACACTTCTGGCCGCTTTGCGCGCATATCTGCCTTCGGTTCAGTCGATGTCGGATTCGAATGCAGGAAACAGGCCCGCAAAGTACAACTTCAATTTTCTGCTCTGCACTACATTGCACCCGTGTTGTTTGTTGTTGCTGTTGTTGTTGTACATATCTACGTTTATTATGTGTCATTGCATAGGCTCGATTACGCCATGTCGACAATGTTTACTATTAAAAAGCTGAGCGTGAATTTCTGCCATCATTTGCATTGTTGTCGCTTCAGCTGGCGCTGAACAAAAGCTGTTGTTGCCAGCCAGTGGCTTTATTGTTTTTGTTAATACTCTGAGTAATTTTTCGCTACTGTTTTTATGGTCATTTTGTTTTTGGCTTAAAGCCAAACGATTTGCAAGGTCAACGGGCCAGAAGTCTGTGTTGGTGTGTGCAGACTTGCCATTAACTGCGAGCGGCCAAATATTGCACGCTCAATCGCTGCTAATGCCAGCTTGTTAACCCTTTCGCTACAGATTTTTACTGGGGAAAGTTAAAATTTTAAATTTTACGTCTTAGGCTTCTATGTGGTTATATTAGCAACATTCCATAAGACATTTTTTAATTTTTATACTCGGACCCTGTGTTTTTCTATGAGAGCAACCACATCGTTGTGGCTGTAATAATTACTTAAACATAAAACTTTTTACGCATAACGAAAATTTGAATATTTCTTCATTTACTTCAGCCAAAATTAAAAAAAAGTATCTAAATTGAAAGAAAACGTCAAATTAAAAAGTTCTCTAATTTTTTCTGCTTCTTCTTCCTTTACTATTTCAAGATATACCATTAAAAAAACGTGTATACTTCTCTTCTTTAAACTTAAATATTCAGTTTATTAATTTCGTATTTTTCCTAAAACTTCAAACTATTCTAAGGACCAATAAAAAAATGTATTCCTGGAACCATAGAGGGTTCAGACGTCCACAAAGTAGCATGTTGCCATATGGCAACAAAATAGCGAAAGGGTTAAACCTTAACGCATAACGGTTCGATTGGTATAACGGTCCTCTAGCAGCAGCAACAACTATTGGCTGTGGCCGCCAACGTTTGGTAGATTCTTGCGCGAAAATTTACGCTCACACGCTGACTGACTGACGGGCTGGCTGGCGCTACACGCAGCAAAGACATTGGAGGCACTAATGTGCAACGAAAGTGTGCAACGTTAGACATTAAATAATTGCAGTGACATTTAAAATGACATTAGCCGCAACGCTAACTGGGCTTAGTGAAGCGCAAAATTGCTGCTCTGTGACTTGAGCTCGTCTATGCAAATTTCCTGCGTTCGTTTTATGTCTTTGTTTTAAGAAGATTTTCAGATTTTTTGCTCATCATACGGCTATGAGTGACTGGCGAGCGGCGTCGCTTCACATCCGCTGTGACAACACGCAACCGTGGCTTCCGCAAACGAATGTCGTATGTGCGACTAAATGCCATGGCACATGCGACAGTTGGTGGCGCTGGCAACGTTATTTACATAAATTATGTAAAGTAAAAGTGTTGCCATTTTATTGTCTCCTTTTGTATTTATTTATTTTGCTTTGGTGGGGATTAATTTCGTGCTGTGTTGCGCCGCTCGCTCGGTTGCCACCGGGAATCAGACCAATGACCGCACAGTCGTGCCATACGGTGTGTTAGCACGCCAACAACAACAACACTACGTACAAAACAACAGCAGCACAAACAACACTGCACAGCACAAAACCGGAATTCTGGCAAAGATCGCATCGCCACAGCGCCGACAATGCTCCGACGACAGCGCCGCAGTCGCACGGCGATTTCTTTGGCTTTTTATTCTTTTCGGATTTATTGTGCTTTCACTTTTTTGCAGTTTTCCAAGAACTATTTACATACAAACATTTTAAAACATATGGTCGGAAAAGCGCCAGGCACAACGCACGCGGCCGCTACGCTTCCGTATGTGGCACAGGCGCGCAGCTGAGTGTCTGTGTGTGTGTGTGTGTGTGTGTAGCGCGCGCTCGCGTGCATGTATGGGAGGTTTGCACTTGCGATTTCGATTGTCGGTTACTGTTGGCTGCTCCACATATGTGCGTATGTGCTTGTTGTTGCTGTTGTTACTATTACTTTTTAGTTGCAGTGGCAGCAATCGGCGATTGGCAATAGCTGCTGCTTACAATTCACTGTGATTCCAGGAAAAGAAATCACGAGCCATCAAAAAACGCGACTATCTATTTATGTACACTTGGCAGCTGGCGGAGAAGCGCAGCGATCGCAGCGGAGAAATGTGCTGACCGATTGATTTCACTCCCGCGTTTCTGCAGTAGAAAATTTGTTGTGTTGGCCGTTTTTATTTTACTATTTTATGCCATTTGCAATGAAGGCTCGTTTCGCGCGTGTATCTGTGTGCGGGTGTGTGCGTGTGAGTACAACAGCCGCCGTGCTATACGAGATACTAACGAAAACGCGTTGCTTGTGTGAATTTCTTGTGCCTTCTTGTTGTTTTTGCTGTGCAGAATGGCAACAACAGCGCACGAAAGAAGGAACAACTATTGGACAATAATCTGGCAAAGTCAAAACACCGCGCACTCGCGTCTGGTAGCGGCGTGCTGCTGAACTGCGACTAACTGATCGCCAAACAGATAGCGGCGGCCGAAGGTGCACGTCCAGCGATTCCATGAGATTTTCGAAATTTCGACTTCGAAGCCATAACAACAGAAGCACGGAGCAACGCAGCCAGCTGGGGGCCATCGTCTTGGCGACGCTACGAGATCTGAAATCTGAAGCTTGTTGTCAGGCGGAGAGTGCTTGCAGTTGGCAACAAAGCTGCGAGAGCGTGAAACGAACCGCACTGGGGGCGACAGGGCGGAGCGCGGCAGTAAGGCGGGGAGCATTCACAATGCCAGAAATGGGCTAATGGAGTATTAGGAATTTTTTTAATACAGACAAAAGTGAACACAAAGAAGACTGGGCCATCCATCCATCTGTGTGTGTATAGCATCGATGAAAGTGGAATTAAAAGAAACAAAGAACAAATAAGCAGCAGCAACTAAGTATTTAATAACTAAATCAATTTAGTGTTGAAAGAGAGTCAGTGAAGAATTTTCTTCTTATGCTCAATTAATCAAATTTAATGACCTCCAAATGCGGCGCTAATAGCCCAACTCGAATCAAAGTAGACGATTTGCAAGAGTTCTGCGCAAGCTTTGCGCAGTAAAAAAACAACAACATGATCACTTCAAGAGTGTCGGGCAGTGTGTCTCAGACCCACATGGAGCTTGAGCTGCTCTTTCAGTGGCATTTACATAGAAAAGCTAGCGTCATTCGAATGGCTTCCGGTGTTGCGCTCCTCGCATACTTTTGTGAAGCTTTGTTTTAGGTCAAAAACTGTTGCCTACTTTCAGGCCAAACCAAGCACTTGTCACCAGCGCACAGTGATTCGTCCCATAGACAAAATTAAAAAAAATTTATAGTCTCAGAATTTAATGATTTTAATGATTTCAAATGACATCATTTGAAAGGTAAAACTCCAACTAAGAAAACCCCAACAAATCTGTGGAAAAAATTAATTAGTGTCTGTGCAAAAGCGGCTCAAAGTTGAAACTTTTTTCGCAAAAACATGTAAACACACATTTTCTGTTTTTTAGTCTATTGAGTAAAAAAAATTAAAAAATCCGTGGTTTCAAAGAAGTTGCTAAAACTTTCAATATAGATTAAGAAATAATGTAGCCATTTTCGCTTTTAATGTTTGCTCAAAATTTGCAAAGCTGAGGCTTGAGCTGATCGCTTTCAATTAAAAATATTTTTCTAAATTAAAAATCTGAAAATTGGCAAAACTTAGAGGAAATTATCTAAAAAGTATGTGAAAGTATGTTCTTGGATTTTTTTTTATTTTAAGAAGCATTCTTTCTTTGTCGGATAATGTAATTATATCCTCCGATATCTTCCGATCTCAGAAAATAATTCTATTTAAAAAGTGGTCTAAACACCTATTTTTCGACAAAATTTATTTTTTTCATCCCTAAAAGTATGCAATCAGCATGAAAAATTGAGAAAACTGTAAAAAAGCAAAACATACATCTATTATTATCGTTTTTATTGCAAAACTAAAGGGTCCTTAGATAATGTCTGTTACTCTTTGCAATTATCAATGTTTACGTTACCGATTAAATCTGTAAAATCTGAAAAATCTGGCCAACACACTTGGTGCTATAGCTCACCAAAAATGACGAAATTCGCAAAATTAAGTCTCAGACATTGCCAAACTACAAAAGTTTAAGAAAAACAAAATGGAGATTTCAATTCAGCAGACCATGATTAACTAGTATGCCAAATGTTATGAAGAACGGACCACTCCTTCTAATTTTGTCCCGCAGTTGTATGGAGTCGAATCACTGTGCAGCGCAAGTGTTTTTCTTATTATGTTTGACTATATTGACACACTCACCTTCCATGACATAGACAATGCTGCCGACATCGCCCTCCTTGATAATGAGACTCTTGGCTCCATACTTCACCGGATACATGCAGTCGACGATTTCGCATATTTGCGTGATGTCCAAATTTTTCATGAAATCATTCTCCGCAATGGCCGACTGTATGAGTTCACGTGATCTGTAAAACGCAGAAGTGGTACAAATTATTCAATTTATTTATTAATTTAGAACGCCAAGAAGCAGACGGACAAGTCTGCAAGTGTTGCACAGATTGAATTTTTTACGGCCGCTCTGTGATCAATAAATAAAAATCGAGAGCGGCGCGCGCGCACTGCTTTCATGCGGCAACAATTTGTGTCAATTGCTGTAATCTTATCGAACACACTTCACACATACATACAATGAGCTTGAATTGGTCTGGCAGCTAATTTTGATTATAACACAAAAATAACTTCGTGTCTGTGTCACTTTTACTGCGCTAATCGGTCAACAGATATTTCGCATTTTACTTAGCTTGTGCTGTTTTGAAAACAATTTTGCGGCAATTCCTTACAAAACAAATATTCATTTCATAACCCAACAAAACCAGATGCATTTTTTTAAATTTCCCCCAAGCTGACACTTTGCTTACAAGTCGGATTTGGGAATCTTCATCAATTCACTTTCCGCATCCACCAGATCGGACAGCGGTTCGGCGCTGTAGCCCTGCCGCTTCATGCGCGGCTCAGTGGTCGCAATTACGCGCGTCGACTCCACGCCCGCATTCCACTCGTGCAGCGCATCGTGTCCGTTGGCGTGCTTGTTGTGCTCCAGAAAGACGCGCGTCAGCGGCCGCACCACCTGCCGGAACTTGTCCAGCTCATTGGTCAGCTGGACAATGGTCGCATCTTTGGCGTCGCATTCTTGCTGCAGGCGCCCAATGCTGCTGTACAGCAGATCCATACGCTCCTGCATGCGGCTCAGCTGAGACTTTTTCTTCTGCACCTCGCGCTGCAGGCTGCGTATGGTGTCGGCAGCAGTATCGGCGCCGTCCGATTGCTCCGCCATTCTCCACTCGGGCGTTGTTAGTGTGGTCATGGCGTCGACATGGGCTTTAAGTCAAATGCAGTCACTAATTCACGCGCTGGCTCGACGAATGCCCACTTAACCACCACTTGGCTGCGCGGCCTTATGGCAACTGGCGTTGTGTCCGCGTGCAGTGCGCGTCGACTCGGCCCAATTCGCAATTCGTGCCCAAAAGGAGTGCGCGTGTGTACGTGAGCGCCTCTCAAAGGTCGTAGCCGACGCTGGCGCGAATGTTTACTTTTCTTTTTGTCAAAAATTATATCATTTAAATTCCGCACAGCGACGTTCGTGCGGTAGAAACCAATACCGATTCGTGGCGCTTCATTCCAGCGCAGTGTGACGCGCACACGACCGAGCTGACACGCTGCAAAGCCAACACTCGGCGGTCCGGGGCCGTCGCGCGTATTTGCAAACAATTGATTATTGCCGCTGGCCAGTGCTGCTTCTGTCGCTGCTGCTGCTGTTATCGTCCATGTTTCATGTTGTATGTGCTATGTGAATTTCAATTAAGAACAATTAAACTGGACCTGACGTCATCGCCACAAGACGACGCGCCGGCCGCGAGCGAAGCGCATTCGAAATAACTCGCTGCGTGGAGAGCGAAATCGAGCGGCGATTTGTTGTTATTCAAATCAGAGGCGCAAACTGGACTGGTTTAGCTTGTCGCGAAGCTTTAAGTTTGGCGCTCCGGTTGCGTAAATTTCTTCCTTGCCCACCAAAAAGAATTGGGCCGATTGATAAGTGATATCAAGCCGCAGCAAGAGGTCCACCATCAATCAAGAGTTCCTAAATAAACATAGCACACGCGCTGCCAGGCGGGCGGTATGCCCACGAACGCGCCGAATGATCGATGGCTGACGTTGAGTGTTGCAAATTGTACAAGGCGCGCCGCATGTGCGCTGTGCAAAACCCTTCGAGGGGCCATCTGGCTGTCGCTGCTGCAGCGCGTGCGCATGCGCCATACGCGGCGCGCAAACGGCTTTTATTTTGTTTACAGCTACGGCTGCTCGTTCAATGTCGACCACATGCAAGCCTCGACTGCTGTGTAATTATAAATAAATAAAAAAGCTCAGCGGGCGTGCAGCCCGATTCGGATGCACACACACACACACACACACATGTGTAAGTATGTATCTCTAGCATCTACTGCACCGCCAGCCACACGCAGCGCGCGCCTTGTTCGCGTCTTTGCGAACTGGTTGCCGCAGCGTCGCGACGTTGGAGCCGACAGCACTGGCGAGCAAATGTGTGCGCAAGTGATTTTTTCACAAAAGCCCCAAACTATGCACAACACAATGCGATTTCCTGCTACCCGATTTAAATGAAAACTTTTAATCCACCTGTAAAATATTGATTGAATTTTTCTCAACAAAGCGGCCTTAACCCACAAAAAAGCGCCGCGAATGCAATGACTTATAAATGCGCTTCGCTCGCCTTGCATTGTCCTCTTCGAGATTTAAGACCTGAAAATTGAGCGCATTCAAAAAAGTTAGCCTACGAAATATTGCACAATATTTGCAAATGTCACTCACACAACTGGGCGAGCTTTTGCTTCTCGCCTCACAGATTATGAATGAATGAATGAATCATTGGCTTGAGCCAGCGCGTGAATTAAGACTCATATTGCAATTGATTGCTGCCCGTTGACAGCGGCAACTGAACTGACAAACTGGTGGGCAACTGTTTTGATTAATTTCCAATTAAAATGCGCTCTATTTGAGCAGGAAAAAAGTGAATTTTTAACACCAAATCTGACAACTGAATTAGCTGTAAATTCGGCGCGAACTGCTGCTAACTAACAGACAGTTCGACAGGCCAACAGTCAGGCTGTCAGGCATGCAGACTTCTGCAATATTGCTATGCCGACTGTGGCCAATACGCACACGCACACGCACACGCACACGCACAATAAATTATAAAGTGGGTAACACACTGAGCGGCATCGATACCACAACGAACGTGAAGTGTTGATGTCGATGGCGTTAAGTCAAATGGAATGACAAGAAAACATTATGGAATGAAATGATATCGAGAGATATGAGAAAGTGAAATCAAATGGGACAAGAAAACTTCGAACGAAAATAATATCGAAAGATATCGAAATAATATCGAAAGATACATCGAAAGACACGAGAAAGTGAAATCAAATGGGACAAGAAAACTTCATGGAATGAAATGATATCGAAAGATACAAGAAAGTGAAATCAAATGGGATAAGAAAACTTCATGGAATGAAATGATATCGAAAGATACGAGAAAGTGAAATCAAATGGGACAAGAAAACTTCATGGAATAATATCGAAAGATATCGAAATAATATCGAAAGATACGAGAAAGTGAAATCAAATGGGACAAGAAAACTTCATGGAATGAAATTATATCGAAAGATACAAGAAAGTGAATTCAAATGGGACAAGAAAACTTTATGGAATGAAATAATATCGAAAGATACAAGAAAGTGAAATCAAATGGGACAAGAAAACTTCATGGAATGAAATTATATCGAAAGATACGAGAAATTGAAATCAAATGGGGCAAGAAAACTTCATGGAATGAAATTATATCGAAAGATACAAGGAAGTGAAATCAAATGGGACAAGAAAACTTCATGGAATGAAATTATATCGAAAGATACGAGAAAGTAAAATCAAATGGGACAAGAAAACTTCATGGACTGAAATAATATCGAAAGATACAAGAAAGTGAAATCAAATGGGGACAAGAAAACTTTATGGAATGAAAAAATATCGAAAGATACGAGAAAGTGAAATCAAATGGGACAAGAAAACTTTATGGAATGAAATTATATCGAAAGATACGAGAAAGTAAAATCAAATGGGGACAAGAAAACTTTATGGAATGAAAAAATATCGAAAGATACGAGAAAGTGAAATCAAATGGGACAAGAAAACTTGATGGAATGAAATTATATCGAAAGATACGAGAAAGTAAAATCAAATGGGACAAGAAAACTTTATGGAATGAAATAATATCGAAAGATACAAGAAAGTGAAATCAAATGGGTCAAGAAAACTTTATGGAATGAAAAAATATCGAAAGATACGAGAAAGTGAAATCAAATGGGATAAGAAAACTTCATGGAATGAAATGATATCGAAAGATACAAAAAAGTGAAATCAAATGGGACAAGAAAACTTCATGGAATGAAATAATATCGAAAGATACAAGAAAGTGAAATCAAATGGGACAAGAAAACTTTATGAAATGAAAAAATATCGAAAGATACGAGAAAGTGAAATCAAATGGGACAAGAAAACTTTATGGAATGAAATTATATCGAAAGATACGAGAAAGTGAAATCAAATGGGGCAAGAAAACTTTATGGAATGAAAAATATATAATATATAATTTTAATAATATATAAAAATATCGAAAGATACAAGAAAGTGAAATCAAATGGGACAAGAAAACTTCATGGAATGAAATGATATCGAAAGATACAAGAAAGTGAAATCAAATGGGACAAGAAAACTTCATGGAATGAAATTATATCGAAAGATACGAGAAAGTGAAATCAAATGGGACAAGAAAACTCCAGAAAGTGAAATCAAATGAGAGTTTTTGAAAAGTTGTTTTTTGCTTAAATTGAACCATTTATCTTTCGTCCATCTACCTAATGAGCAAAGGATGAGGAAGAGCAGAAGAAAGTACTTCATTTTGTATTCTTCTAGTACTTCTAGTACTTCATCTTCTATTCTTCTAGTACTTCTGGTACTTCATCTTCTAGTCCTGCAGTTTTTAGAAGAAGAAAGCGAAATCAAATGGGATTTTTTAAAAACTAATTCTTCTAATTAGTTCTTGCATTAATTGAACCATTTATCTCTCGTTTATTTATCTAATGAGCAGAGGATGAGGAGAGGAGGAAAACGTACTTAATCTTCCATTTACTTGTTCTGCACTTTCTAGAAGAAGAAAGAACTTTTAAAAACTATGTGGTTTTCTTGAATAAATTGGATCATTTATCTCTCGTCCATCTATCTAATGAGCAGAGGATGAGAAAGAGAAGCAAAACATTCTTCATCTTCCATGTACTTTTTCTGCATTTTCTGGAAGAAGAGACATACACCTGGCTGAGTTCTTTTTTGAGGGTCTAGGGATATGAAAGATTAGACTATTCACAGTCCACTTCACTTACTCTCTAACTGGTTCTTGTAGCCGTGGTATGTGCCCAACTATTGTGGTATCACAGTTGGCCTTAAATTTATGTGTGCTTTATTCGTTATTTTGCACCACGACTGAGCTAACATCAAATTAGTAGCACTTTGAAGTGATTGACAATATCAGAGAAAATATTTTCAGTTCAGTTGCAAAAAATTTAGCTCGAGTACGCGAAAGTTTCAGACGGGTTACGCTTTATAGATGTTTGATGCCGATAAGTTTGACAACACACAATGAGCTCAACATGAAAATGACAAATCGCTGTGGCCAGCGTGCATGTATATAAATGTAGCTGTCAACTGCCAAAATAGTTTTATCAAACGGTGGCAACTGACAACTTGCACGCTTGCGATTAATTAAAAGCTACAAACTCGCTCGCACGCCTCGCCGGCTTAATTCGCTTCAATTTTCAATCGACTGTGCAACAGTAGCGGTCGAGTTGGTGCTGGACGGCAGGAAAAGTCGTACGCGCCGACTCATAATTGCCGTAGATGGCAATTGTAAAAGTGATTTCTCTATATGTTGCTTGACATTGTCATCGCCGGCGCTGCCGTGAAACACCGAAATAATTTCTTTTCGCACAGTTGCACATTTTGCTCTCGTTAAAAATTAAATCTAAAATGCACTGGCTACACATTTTGACATCAAAAAACGTTGGCCTGAAAGCCATGCGGCAGCAATGCCAGCGGCACTTTGCACAAGTGTGAAATTTATTTGGCAGTCAGCGGTGGCTCGAATTTGGCCAAAACCATATTCCCATTATTCAACTCAATGCAATTGCGCCAGTATTGCGAAAACTGGCGTATTGCCGCCGGACACGCATTGTAGGAAGTTATTGTTGGCAACAAATTAATTTGCATTTTAATAAATACGCGTATCGACATTGCACTGTATGCAAATTGGCTATGTGGCGTGACAATAAAAATGGCAAACAACAACAAAAAAACATCCAATCTCGACAGCAAACAGTGTGTTTGTTATGGCCCAGTTGGCGCTTACATTAGACTAAATTACGGCCATTCGATGCCTTGTCAGCGGCGGCATTTCGATTTGGCGTGTTGCACATATTTCAGCCGCTATGCGACAAATGCGTCATTACGCGCAGCATTTAATGGGCTTTAATTCAGAATTAAACGTTTTAATGTTGCGCACCTAACGGCCGACCAGTCGACACCCTAACGCCGCTTTTGTCGTATCGATTGCCCCGTCCAGACGGTCGCCGTGCGCACAAACTGCTCAAATGTAAATAAAATTTGTAACTTTACTAATGCGTCCGAGCTAAACTTGGTGTGGCCGGGCTGCCCGCGTTGGAATGCACAAATCTCGTTTGCGCTTTTTGCACATTTTTCGACTTGTTTATTTTTGTTTTTTGCATTTTAGATTGCAGCCCATTTTAGCTTCGCGTGTGTGCAATTATTTCCTGCTCCATTGTGCGTTTGTGATCGATTCGAGTGGCGCTCGTCGACTGCGTTGCACGCTGCAGTTCACTGAAGCGCATTTAACCGATAAGCAGTCTTAAAGATTTAAAGAAATTTGAAGTTCAGCACAATTTGGACTGCACAGTTGGCACAGTTCCATGGGCTGAGTTAAGAAAAAGTATTTTTTTCAGTGTCACAAACACGCATAGTTGGCACGACAGAACGACAAGGAGATTAAGGCAACCAACCTTCTGTGTGTTGTGTTGAATTTGAACGCGCATGGATGGGATCTAAAGTTTTATGCCTATTCCGAATGGCTAATTAATTGGAAGCTTATTCATTTAAGCAATTTTACTGACAACAGCTGTCAAAACACAAATTTATATATTTTTTATATATGTATTTTGGTGCAGAATACGACGGGAATCGAACCTGGGGTCGAGTATTGCTCAAGACTCGCACTAACCACAGAGCTATAGTTGTAGGACCAGCGATTCCGTAACTTGACTCCATATGTTTTTTGCAATTTGTTTTTGACTTTTAATTTATAATTGAAATATTTTACCAATTTTATAGTTTATTGAAGTTGGAATTCTTCTTGTAACAATTTAATTATTTAATTTAAATTTTTCATTTAAAAATTGTGTTTTTGTTCAACTAAAATTGAATCAATAAATTTAACCACTTAATTTTTTATTTGGAATTTTTAGTTTGTTTTTACTTTTTTAATATTTAATAATTTTTAGTTTGTTTTTACTTTTTTAATATATAATTGAAATATTTTGCCAATTGTCAAATGAAAATTTAGAATTTTATTACAGTTTAAATTCTTCTAGTAACAATTTACTTATTTATTTAAAATTTTTCAAAATTCAAAATTCGGCTCTTGTTCAACTAAAAGTGAATCAATATATTGAATCACTTAATTTTTTATTTAAAAATTGTAATTTGTTTTTCATTTTTTAATGTGAATTTGAAATATTTTGCCAATAATCAAATGCAATTTTAGTATTTCTTTTAAGTTTAAATTCCTTTAGTAACAATTTACTTTATTTTGGTTTTAATTTAAAATTTTCAATTTAAAATTCGGTTTTTGTTCAACTGAAATTGAATCAACAAATTGAACCACTTAATTTTTTTATTTGAAAAATTTAATTTGATTTTCATTTTTTAATATGGAATTGAAATATTTTGCCAACAGTCAAACGAAATTTTAGAATTTTATTAAAGTTTAAATTTGTCTGTACCAATTTACTAATTTATTATCAATTTTTCAATGCTAAATTCGGCTCTCGTTCAATTCAAATTAAATCAATAAATTCATCACTTAATCAAACACTTAATTTTTTATTTGGAAATTTTTATTTGTTTTTAATTTTTTAATATAGAATTCAAATATTTTGCCAATAGTCAAATGCAATTTTATAATTCTATTAAAGTTTACATTTTTTAAGAAACAATTTACTTATTTCTTTAAAATTTTTCAATTTAAAATTCGACTCTTGTTAAACTAAAATT
Organism: Melieria picta; assembly: GCA_964056695.1. NCBI lineage: Eukaryota > Metazoa > Arthropoda > Insecta > Diptera > Ulidiidae > Melieria > Melieria picta. The sequence continues at coordinate 128,223,343 of OZ057399.1, read as the reverse complement.
GAATCAATAAATTGAATCACCTAATTTTGCATTTGAAAATTTTAATTAATTTTTCAATATGGAATTCCTAGTCACTAAGATCAAATAGTCACTAAGATCAAATGCACTTTTAGAATTTTATTAAAGTTGAAATTCTTCTAGTAACAATTTACTTAATCAATTTTTCAGTTCAAAATTCGGTTCTTGTTCAATTAAAATGGATTCAATAAATTGAATCACTTAAGTTTTTATTTAAAGCTTTTCATTTGTTTTTCATTTTTTAATTTTCTTTAAATTTAAATTTTTCAATTCAAAATTCGGCTCTTGTTCAACTAAAATTGAATCAATAAATTGAATCACTAAAATTTTTATTTGGAAAATTTAATTTGTTTTTCATTTGTTGATATGGAATTAAAATATTTTGCCAATAGTCACTTAGACCAAATGCAATTTTAGAATTGTTTTTAAACTTTAAAATCTTCCAGGAACAATTTACTTATTTTTTTTTAATTTTTCAATTCAAAATTCGGCTCGTGCTCAACTAAAATTGAATCAACAAATTGAATCACTCAATTTTTTATTTGAAAATTTTCATTTGTTTTTCATTTTTTAATATAGAATCGAAATTGTTTACCAATAGTTACTAAATAAGATCAAATAGTCAGTAAGATCAAATGCAATTTTAGGATTTGATTAAAGTGGAAATTCTTCGAGTATCAATTTAACTATTTATTTAAAATTTTTCAATTCAAAATTAGGCTCTTGTTCAATTAATATTGAATCACTTAATTTTTGATTTGGAAATTTTAATTTGTTTTTCATTTAAATATTTGAAATGTTTTCCAATAGTCAAATGAAATGTTAGAATTTTTTTAAGCTTTAAAATTTTCCAGTAACAATTTACTTTTTTATTACAATTTTTCAATTCAAAAAACAGTTTTTGTTCATTCAAAATTAATCAAATGGAAATTTTAATTTGAATATTTTTGAATTTTTGAATTGTTTTTTTTTTAAATTGTTTAATATTTTTGGCGTAGCGCTTTCCAGGTTTGCGTGCAATGCGTGGCTCGGCGCTGTTGGCGGTTGGTTTCGTTGCGTTTTCTGCGCGCGACATTTGTTGCCGTTTTTGTGGCTGTGTTCCCAGCCGCATGATTTATGTGGCGCAAATGGCCAAAATTGTCCTGTAATAATATCTTTTGGCAGCGGCAACGTCAGCCGCACCAAGACAACTTATCAGCCAACCAGTTAAGCATAATTTATACTATTGAATTTATGTAAATGGCGCATGTAGCGGTACATTAGCATTGTAATTGATTTGAACGGTTTGGCGATAAATATTCTCTTATTAATGAACTGCAGTTATTATATGGAAAAAGGAATCGAAAACGATCATATTGGCTGAGATTTATTTCGTGCGAAAAACTAGAAAGTGCGAATTAACGCTCAGACTTGTTGACTTGTAAGCATTACACTTTAATCACTGATTGACTAAATCTTATTGCAATGATTTGTAGATAAGAGCAGACACAAATTGCAATTAAGCTGAGCTGCTTCGAATGCAAAGAAATTTGACTATAATTTTTTGCTGCTGATCTGCTATAATTTTATCTCTTAAATCATAATTTTCTTTTATGAAATCGTTTAATTAAACACAAACAATTTACAATTTGAGTATAAAACATTTTTGGGGTGTACTCACTTGTCTTCCTTGTCGTATTTGGGGAAGGTGCCGTGCGCCTGCAGCACTGACATTTCGCTTTGCGGTTCGGCCGATATTCCCTGCGCTCGCTGTCGCTGAAACGCCTGGCCGGTCTTGCGCGTCGCGCCCGACATGGCAGCAGGCGGTGTTGCGCCGCCACTGCGACTGAAGGGGAACACACTCTGGAATTTGTCCAGGTGCGACTTCAGCTCGGCGATTTCGGTGTCCTTCTGCTGCAGCGCGCGCTGCATTTCCTGGATCTTCGCCTCCTTGGCATGTATGACCTGCATGAAGCGCTCCTCCTGCGCCGAGGACGGCACGTAGGTGTTGTTCAGGATGCTCATGGTCGTCGAGGGCGAGTCGAGCAGCGCGCTGTTGTTGGCGCTGGTCACGGCCGGGCTGGCGCCCGATATGCACAGTCCTTGCATTTGATCGGCGAGCAGCTTCTGCTGCGTGCAGTAGCCGACCGGTGCGGCAACGGTGCCGTACAGCGGATTGCCCACTCCCGTGGGCGTGACTACGCGTGGCGCCGCTGTAGGACTGCCGTCCACGTAGATGCCTTGTGACTGGGCCTGCGCCTGCAACTGGTGCCACTGCTGGTACTGCTGCTGCAGCTGCAGTTCGTGCTGCAGTGTGTTGATCTGTTGCGCGTTCGTGGGCACTGAGCCGTAGATGAGCGTCTGCGTGAGCACGTCCGTTGGCTGTAGGGGAAGCGTGAGTGCGCGAATGGCGCCCGTGTTGCCGTCGATGCCGGCGATCGATTGCAGATTATTGTTGTTCACCAGTCCCAGATCGGGTTGGAACTGAAAGTTGGCGTTCGGCTCCTGCTGCATGGTGCCGGTGGCGTAGGTGGTGCTGATGCTGCTGTCGGTGTCGGCGGCGTGACGCAGAACAGCAGCGCCGTCGAACGTTTCTCGCACCTCGTTTACGCTGTCAGCGGTTTTTTGCGCAACGCGTCTGTCTCCTTTGCCACAACTATTACCGTTGCCGTTGTTGTCGACGCTACTGTTGCCGTGTTGGCTTTTGAAATTTCTGTTTGTGTTGTTCCTGCTTTCTTCGCTTTTGCCGCTTGTTGTTGATTTTTCGGTCGCTGTTGTTGACTTATTCGAATGCAGCTGTCGCTGCTCGCTGGCTGCTGTTCTGCTGCCGGCTTGAGAAGATCGCTCGTTGGCTTTGCTGGCAGCCGCGTGCGCAGTTGCGGTTGTGTGGCCGTTGGGACTTGTCGTCGTTGGATGCGGTGGGTCTAGTGTGTTGACGGTGCCAATATTTGTCGGGCCAAAGGGCGCAGTTGTGTTGTTGCTATTGCTGTTCGCTAGGCGCAGTGGTGAGTGGGTGTTTGTGTTGGTGGCGGTGGCGGTCAGTGCGGGGCCCACTTGAGTTGTGGTGGGAGGTGTGGTGGTTATGACGGACTGCTTGTAAAATTCATAATTCTTCGGCGATGCTCGTTCGGGCGGTCGCGGTGAGTCGTTCTCACTGTTCTCGGACGTGGCTGGCCTCTTCGTGGCGAAGCACAGCCGGTCAAAACAAATACGCATGCAAGCGATTTTGTTGGTTTACCGCAGAAGCAAGCAAAATGAACGTGACGACAGCAGCCCTGAAACGGCACAGAAACGTCAAATCAATTAGTGCCACTGTGTGCAACTGAAATTTTATGAAAACAAACACAATGCGCCAAATGTAAAATATACCGGAAAAAATGCAATTTTCCACCGATTCAAAGACAACAAAATTCCCAAAGCACTAAACGAATTCAGATATTTATACGCCAATATAAAGTGAAAACATTGGGACGTTGGAATGGTTCCAGCTGCCGTTTTAGACGATTCGAAACACCTAAAGTTCAACTCGACGACAAACGGATACGTGAGCGAGAAGTTTCGATGGTGTTAATATTTGCATGACGGCTATTCGATCCGGCAGAAAATGCCAACTATTCCAACCATATAGCGCCAACGCACACTCGGCGGCACACACACACACACGCACACAAACATGAGGCCGCATGCAATTGCTCCACATGTTTATCACTTTTCGTTCACCTCTACTTCCTACTTATCAATGTCAATGAAGTGTTGTGCGTTCACATGGAACAATCGCGAGCACCACTGGCCCAACCAGACCGACCGACAGACGGACAGACAGCCAGCGCAGTCTATACTCCCATTTCGCTGGCTTGCCGCCGATAGTGTTCTGGCCGCGGCTACGGCTGCGGCTTGAGGCGACACACCTCAAAACGCTTGCGTGTATATTTATATAAAAACAACAACAATAAAGAGCGGCAATGTTTTTTCGAGTGCGTGCAAATGCATGTCATTCTTCTATAATGACAACGAGTGCGGAGCGCGATACTAATTGTCGGCGCGATTTTGATTCACCTTCGCGGCACAGCGAGCGGATGAGGCGAAATGTGCGGGTAAAACATGCGATAGTTGTAGATATCGACTACAATAAGTGAAACCTATGTGGGTCAGAAAGACAGCCCAAGCGAATTGCAAAGGTCGTAGGTTCTCAATGATTGTGTTGGTGAACGGCTGCAAGGCATACGAGGTCAATTGAGGAGGAATGCGTTTATCAGAGCATTTCATTATGGAAAAAGTGATCCATAAGGACAGAAGGAATACTTCGATACAAGCAGTGAAATGTACTTCCTGATAAACATTTCTTTTGATAGGTCATACAAAAAATACGCCACATTATGACTAAAGGAGGTTACAACAATCGAGACAGTGTTGCCAGATACCTGAAATGACTTTCTCCTAAATCTTAAAAAAATACCGAAATTTCCTCCCAAAAGTTAAAAAAAATCTCCTAAAATTGTTTTATAATTTGCGTCATTTTAAAGGAATAAAACTTCTCATGAAAAAATATAATTTTTTTAATGCATCCTGTTTTTATTCATCTTTAGCTTAACAACAAAAACAACACATATAACAAATGAATTAAATAAAAAGTGCAATTTTTGGCGGGATTTAATTGTAACAGAAATAAGTGAAAACGAGATAGAACGAGCTTACATTTTGTAAGCTTAAAAATTTTTAACATAATAGGACGCTTTGACTATTAAAATAGTTGCCAAAATAGGTTTTGTTGGCAGTGTGCCCAATACATCATACTTCGTTATTCAAAAATCTACTAGAGAAAAATCCCCTAACATAAAGTATAAATCTCCTAAACTTTCTCCTAAACAATTCTTCCTCCTAAAAATTCTCCTAAAAGGCCAAGAATCTCCTAAATCTAGAAGGATATCTTCTGATCTGCCAACACTGACTTGAGATGCCATTATGAGAATATTTCATATCTTGTGAGCCGAAAATTCTGCTGCCAATAAATTAAAATTTGTAAGTCCATTTCATTCCATTTTCCAGTCACAAATTGGTTTGTTGGGATAAAAAAAATGGCAATTTCTAATGTTTTGTTTTTAAGGACATTAACCATCCTTGAGAAATTTGAACCTCCGAGCAAGGATTTGCAGCAAAGTCAGCTAGTTATTTATACAACTTGTTTATGTCTGGAGAGTTAAGGAGCCCTAATTCATCGCTACACTGCGAGCTAAAGGCTTAGGTTGCGTTAGGTAAAAGTGGCTGCCTGGGTACGGGACTTGCCGAAAGACTTGACTCCTTGGAACATCGTCGAAACGTGGCATGTGCGGTTTTATTTTACCGATAATTTTTCGGTAATTGCTCAGTGGAGATCCGGGTATTCCCCCGGGCAACCCGTTTGAACACTGGCGCCCATGCATTCCACGTCGAAACGATGTTCCAGCTCGTTCCTGGCCCGTACAGTGCGATTGTGGAATGGTCTCCCAGCGGATATTTTCCCCAGCACTTTTGATCTCGATGGGTTCAAGGCAAGAGTCTATAAAATCTTCACCCAACATCCTTTCTCCCAACCTATATATCCTTCCTGAACCTAGGGGTATACCCTGCGCGTTAGCTCGTTTAATAAAAAAAAAGAAAAGACACACTTCGTTCGCAAAAAGGGCCCGTTGTGATACCACAAGGAGGAAGAGATTTGACTTACTGCAAGGTAAGGTGCCTATGCAAGCCAGTTTGTTTTGTGGATAGCAACCTAGCAAGTCCCTTACGTTGACTGATCTGAGGTCGACCAAGTTGTCGATAAAAACGGAGACTAAGGCCTTCCACCTTCGTAAAGAGAGAGCCAGACAGTGACAGAGAAGGTGATTTATAGATTCTTCGTCCTCTTCGTTTTGACAACTACGACAAAAGTCCCAACTGTCAGGACCTAGTCGGTAGGCGAATAGGCAATGACCCGTCAAAATCGAAACGATCGTACTGATATGTTGCCTGCCCAGCGAGATGAGAGTTTTAGTGCTCCCAGGGTTTAAAGTGGGCCATAGTTGCTTGGTTTTGAGGTTTGGTTTAGAGCAAGTGCTCTCCTCCTGCCATCGCTTGTTGGCTATATCGAGGAAGGAAGACCATGTTTTGAGGTTACATGTAGCAAGAGGGATGACTACGGTAATAGTGGTATTGTCGTCTGGTAGAGTGGTGCTCATCGAGCAGGGAACGGCAGAGAGAGACCACTTTCGATGTGGTGGAGGCCTTCTTGAGGGCTTTAATAGCTGCCTGACTGTCCGTGAAAATCCTAACCGCGCCTCCAGGAAGGTTGTGCAGTTTTAGCATAGACAGGACTTTACAAATTGCTAGTACTTTCGCTTGGAAGGCACTGCAGAAATCTGGAAGGCGAAAACTGTCTTCCATGGGTGGGTCAAGACACATAACCCCTACTCTACCATCTAGCTGGGAGCCGTCTGTGTAAAAACATACTTCAGTCCTAGACACCGTAACTTGATCCCACTCCTGTCTTTGAGGCATGTGGGTAGAGAATCTGGAGTCCTGATGGTAGGGAGTAGTCTATGTTGTTGCGTATGTCGGGTGCTTTGCCTAGAATACGGCAGTGACCGAACTTAGTGCGCGCCCATCTCCTAATAGAGCTAGACGCTTGCTTTGAGTTAGATATCATCAGGTTAAAACTCGTAAAGACTGAAGCAGGACCAGAGGAGTTCAAATGCAGAGATTCCCATAAATGAGAGTCTTTACATTGGTTCTGAAAGGATACCAAGGTTAGAAAATAGAGTTTTGAAGTAAGAATTGGTGGATATTAATTGAAATAGCACACTGTAACCAAAGCATTGCTGTGTCCTCTTTAACCCTTTCGACCCCAAAGGTGCCTGAGAGCTACTTCATCTATTTGTCATCTTATAGCAAAAGCTACGATTGATTTATGGGTTTAACCCATTAAAGCCGGGTACCAGTTCCGCCCATACGATTTTGATAAAGTTAAAAAAACACGACCTGGAATTGACCCAAAATGATCAGAAACAAAATTTCAGCTTTCTATCTCTGCACGTTGCTGAGATATTCATTTGGTATTTTTTACCCATTAGACAGCAATGGTAGCTTTTTCCATAATTTTTTAAGTGATCAGCTAAACACGTGAACAAAAGTTTGTTTACAGGTGAGTTTGGAGGCAGATTTGTGTGAAGTTCTGGGGCCACTACGTTTCGCCACATTTTCCACCTCCGGAAAATTAACAATTTTTGGAGTCTGGTAACTCTAGCTAGATGGCGGAATTTTAGGGTGACCTCCACTAGACTAAGGTAGTTCCATCTTTACCCCAACCATCCCTATCAATAATTTTGAGATATCTCTACCACGAACTTTTCTGTGATTTTTAAAAAAATTCAATTTTCATGGGTAAATTTTTACCCATTAGGCAGCAATGGGTTAATGTAAGTAGGCACCAACAAATTAATAGTTTTAGAAGTGAATTCAAAGCAAATTACAAACATTTTACTGTTATCCTCAAAATAATTTCCACTAATTTGCAGCGATATCAGGGAAATTTGTGTTCTAATTGAAGTCTGCGAATTGGGCGCGTTTGAAAAAAACCCTGTTTCTTTAATAATGGTTAAATGGTTAAATAAAATCAAAAAGTGATATTTTTGTATTTTTTCATGAATATTAAATAATTTTTCTGTAATTAAAAAATATTGATACAAAATTTATTTAACCCGTTTTAAGCTGAAATTGTTCAAAAGTAAAATAGCTCTAGAACTCTAACAAGAATCCCATGGGTTGCTGGCGTTGCAATGTTGCAACAAACTCCACATTTTGTGACTAATTAATGACTACTTTTCAGATTAGACTACTGTTGTTTGTTTATTTTTTTATTTCAATCAGATTTATGAGTTGTTTAATAACCATAAAGCAGTAGCCAGACAATCTTTGAAGCTGTTGTGCTGATTTGATTAGCCAATAGTAGACCAATACTGAATTATTGTTCTACATGTTCCACTCAAAGCAGCCGTTCTTTCGACGACATTATCGCATGTGCTATTGTTTGAAATGTTTAAAAATACTTTCCATGAAATATATATGTGTGTGTGTATGTGTGTGCGTACGCACATATACAATGCCAGCCCACGACAGATTTATTGCAGGTGCCAGCGTTCTGGCAAGAAAATAAAACAGCGTCTATAAAAAATGGGAGTGTGCACGCTGGCAAGAATTTCACACACTTTGTTGACGTTTTCGATTCGATTCGTTTCGCTTTGTTGTGTTGTGTTGTGTGTTTGCTTATGTTTTCGTTGGCGATTTAAGCCATAACATAACAATTCGTACGGTGCCACATGGCCAACGAAATTTAATATAGTTGTTCTTCATGCTGATTGGTCACGCCAGTCAAATCTGTAAACCGACACCTGGAAAACCTTGCGGCAAGCGCGCGCATTCGCAAATGGGGCAGCCGGGCGGCGCTGCATTGGCTGCCAGCGACTGTGCGCTTGCGTGTACGCAGGTGTGCTAATTGCCGCCAAGTGGGAGGAGATTTCACATATGCAAATCCGTTTATGTAAATATTTGCGGCGCTTCGGGCCGAATGTTTCTGAGATTTTCAACATTGCCACAAGAGCGATTTGTTTATGCGAGGAGAAGGCAAATTGTTGTTGGTTGTCTTGCAATGTAGAAGCCGACCGAGCGGCACTAAAAGCCAACTGCGGTCGCTTTGACTCATCATCGAATGCCCGTCGATACAATCGACAATGGAAATGCCAATAAAAAACCTCACGAAAATCTAACTACAAAGTAGTAATGTGCTGTTGTTCTTGTTGTTGTTGTTGTTATTGAGTGAGGCAAGTACGCCAGTGCGCGTCTTTATTGTTCAATACTCGGTACTTGGGTTTTTATTGCGCCCAATTTACAGTCGAAAAATTTTCCGTGCACTATGAAATTGCAGCGGCGGCGCACGACGCAAAGTTGGCGGCTGCCAGCTGGCATATTTAAAACAATAGTCTGCGTTGTTGATACCGCACCGACTTCAATTTACAATATTTAGACAGTAGACGAAATGAGTTTTTCCTTGAATACTATTTTTAGCGGCAACGCGCGGCACGAACGGCGCGCATCATTTAAATCATTTACAACAGGTCCGCCGCTGTGTGAGTAAATGTCGGCACAAGTTGTTCGGTGCGAGTGTACGCAGACTGCTGCTGCGGCTGCTTTGGGACAGCGCAATTCATGAGCCAAACTGTCGGCGGCAGCGGCCGTTCACTGGCGAGCAGCACCAAAAAGCCGCTAAAGTGTAACGGGCGAAATTTCCCAAATTTTAGCAGCGCCAAAACTGGTTTGACATTGTTTGAGCGAGTTGATTAAAAATAAATTGCAGCGAAAATAACTAAACTGTCGGCGGCTGCTGCGGCTGCGGCTTTATCAACGATATCGCCAATTAATGCCACGCCGCATTGCGGCCTAACTATCGATTATTCAGGCTGTCAGTGTCGCATAAAAACCGCTCCACATATAAGACTGACGGAATTAACAGCTATTTGTAATGTGCACCAATAAGGAAGCGCACTGACTGCTCATGTACACACATACATACATACATATGTATTTATGTACATAGCTCACGGGCTCAAACGATTTTCAACTGCCAAACCAAAACTCAACAAACACTGATGAGCGACTGAATTTTAATTTTTTAGGTATTTAATATTTGTTTTTAAGGATTTTTTTTGTAGTGACAAATTAAGAAATATTTACAGCAGCTAATCAATAAAAAATAGTAATACAGTTTAAAGCTTTGCTGCCTTATGCTCGCTTCATTGTTGATGGCTCGGCGTCCGAGTGTAAACAATCTTGTTTTGTTTGGAGCTGTTTTCGTTGGCTGCCAGCTGCTGCCACTTTATGAACATGCAACCCGCTGCAAACGGCAGCAAATAATTAAAATTTAAATACGCCAAACAATAAACAGTCAATAAAAAGGCATTTAAAGATTTCCGTCGCATAAATCAGCTGGAAAGCGCAATGAGAGTATTTGAGTTAATGGGCCGGCTGGCAGCAAAAGTGTTGACAACAGATGGCATTATAATTATTTTCTAATTTTTCATAATGTGCATTGAGGGAAAATTCTTTTTCAGCTGAATGGTAGTGATTTTTGTCAATTGAAATCAGCCATTTGAAATTTCCCATTACAACCATTAAAATATTGGATTTTAACCCTTTCCGGAAATTTGTACGATATATCGTACAATTTTTTCGAAGATTTTTTATTTAACAGCGATTGCACTTTTTATGGAACAGCTTTTTAATTTTTATTAAGTAGGCTGTGCTGTATCATTCTGTTTAAAAATATAAATCATATTAGCCGTGGCTACACAGTATGAGTGAGTTTTGTAAGTACCTCTTTGCAAGAATTTGAAAAACTAGAAAGTGATGGTGCTTCTGTGGAAAAATGTTTAAATATGTAATACTTTTTGGTACCAAAAAGCGAAACAATTTTAAAGTTTGAATCTCAGTTGATTTATAGAACTTACTAAATTTAACATTTTTTGCATCTAAATATTTTTCCCGAGTCTTTAAAGAAATTGTACGATATATCGTACAAATGACCACAAGGGTTGCAAAGCTTTGTACGATATATCGTACAAATGGAAAGCAAAGGTTGCAAGTTATGTTTGCATTATTTTAAAGTTATAGGTTTGGTAATAGAATTTTTGCGTTTGCATGCCTGCCACGCCCATCTGTAAGCCAGGTGACTAATAAAATTCGACTATTCGGCAATTTTTGATTAAAAATAAGAATTACTAGACGATTCTGTGTTTTACTGGGCGGACACAGGTTATTTAAGGTTACACATTTGTACTTGCCACTCCCACTATTATAATAAGAATCGGCTATATTCAGTATCTCTCTGTAAAGCTATATGAATTTTAATTGATTTTGTGTTTTATTGAGAGAAAAGGGCTTTGCAACAACAACAACTGTTATATAAGGCCGAATAAATGTGAATGAATTGTTTATATATATAATTTATATAAGTTTCGATCAAAATTAAATCACGTTTTGATTTTTTGTTGTTATAATTTATGTTTTCTATCAAAAAAATCAATGAATTGTTCATAAAACTTAAAAAAACGAAACCAAAATTTCATGAATTTTTACTCCTTTGCGGACTATTGTACGATATATCGTACAAAATTGATTGAGCTGTAATTCTCAACCTAAATGATTTTTTTAAAATTGTTTGGTATTTTATTGCTAAAATGTTCAATATTTCATTGTCAATATTTTGAAAGAAAAATTTTTATCTCAAGAAATGCGGAAATTGACCGGAAAGGGTTAATATATTACAATATATCAAAAAAATACATATTATGAATTCCCACAAACTAACATTTTTTTTATTAGCAGCTGCACATTGTTTGCTTAAAAAAATTCAAAAAATAAATTTGACTAATAAAATTGTAAAACTTATTTCATGCTCTTAGCGATTTTATGGGTATTGAATTTTATTTTATTTGTTTCTACTAACTTTGCATTGGCCTGTACAGGTAGTGAAGTATTTTCATTTCGGTTTAGGGTCATAATCACGTACATTTTAGTCGCTGCAATTAACTTAAGTCCATTTTAAAATATGTGTGTAGTTGCGTAATGTTCACGAATTTCAACGGAAAATTTTCAATTAAATGGAAGCTCATTAAAATCGAGCGGGTTCACACGTCGCTTACAGTGGCTTACAAAAGTATTGAATAGGTGTGTTGTCAACTAGGTCTGTTGTTAAGTATTGCCAGGTTCAGTCAATATATATCTACAAGTGGCTGAATTGTGATTCCAGCTTTGAAGCTCTGACGCAATGCATGTGAAATTTAGTTTAAATTAAATTGTGAAACTTATTCTACAACAGATTAGGTTAGGTTATGGTTAGTGAACCGCTGTGTTACCATAAAAATGAGGAAGAATCCTAAACTACGAACTCTCCTGAATGGAAGATCGAAGCCATTGCGTCTCCCTTATGAATCAGGCAATATAGTTAATGTTGATGGTTGAGTTATGTGATAAAGTTGCCTTTGTTCCTGGTCGCTCGACCGTTTCTAATCTCGCGACCTTTGAGCATGACTGTATCTCCGCCTTTAACGCCGGATTTCAAGTTGATACCGTTTACACGGATTTCTCAAAGGCATTTGACAGGGTTCTGGGTTCAGGGTTCGCATTCTGGTTCTTAAACTAGCCCAGCTTGGGTTCCACTCCATCTTCCTCGAATGGATCCGATCTTATCTTAGTAATAGGCAATACATTGTTGCTGTTGATGGCTTTCACTCTGAGCCATTCACTGCTACTTCCGGGGTTCCCCAGGGCAGCATCCTTGGTCCTCTGTTCTTTGTACTCTTTATCAATGATATTAAGCTATGCGTCTTTTGTCTGGAATCCATATTATTCTTCTCATTGTAATCGTATTGAACGAATTCCAAAAAACTTCTTGAATTTTGGCCTTCGCTCTCTAAAGTTTTCCAATCCCATTCCTCCGTATCTATCGCGTTGCTCTCTCATAAACCTTAAATCTCTTGAGAGTAGAAGAACTATCCTCTCTTTGGTGTTCGTCCATGAGATTATTAGTGGTTCTGTTCATTGTCCTTACCTCCTGAGTCTAATTAACTTCAATGTTCCTTCTCGTCACTTCCTTCCGTCACTACGACTTATTTGTCATATCTCCCTGCAGGTCTAATTACGCCTTGAATGCCCCTTTGGTGAGAGCGCTGTCCAAATTTAACAAGATCTGTGGTTCTCTTAACCTCGATCTTTCGATCTCCAAACAAGAATTAAAATCACGTCTGAATTTCTTGTATAAATAACGTCATTCTTATTGTTATTCTATTCTTAAGTTCTATTCCTATTGTTATTCTATTTTTAAGTTCTTATATTGTTGTTTGCTTAGTCTGTAAGTTCATTTGCTGTAGATTTGAAATAAATGAAATGAAATGAAAACGGTGCTGGGCAGTGCAAAAAAGGTGCACAATTTTCTTATTTTTCGGCAATGCCCATTGATAGGTGGACCCAGTCGCTACTATCCAATGACCTGTTAGGATTACTACAGTTGAGGCGATTGTATTGCGCCCAGAATCCAAGAGCTGTTTGGTCAACTAGAAGAAGGACCTCAAAGTGACAAACGTCCTTTGGGAGGGACGGTTATAGTTTAGCTTTGGCCATGTTTCGATCATTTATAAATGAGTTTAGTTATCTAAAATAAGAAATAGATAACAAAGCAACAGTGCAGCTGTGTTTTTGTGAGGTTCCTGTTTAATTCTGAACTGCATAGATAGAAAAATATAACAAATAATTTTATTAAGACCTTTTTTATTCCAATTTTTTGTATCTGTATTTTGTTACTGTCAACATGGACTTCTCGTTTCGATTTCAGATATTAGGTTAGGCTATGGTGGCTGCCTCTGGTAGAGACACATTCGAAAGCCTATTAAGAGACGCATTGTGATACCACATATTCCATCCGTTTTTTAAATGTGTGTGCAACACTGTTTTGTTCCAACATGTGTTACAACACACACATTTCAAGCGGAAGGGGGGATTTTCCTTTCACACTTGGAGGTTTTGCCATTGCCTGCCAAGAGCCCACTTGTGCGATTCTTGTAATTCTTATCTGCTTCATGTGCATAGCGATAGAAGTAGAAGAGCGTTTCACCAGCCTGAGCTAGGAATTGAACCTAGGGCCTCTGATATGAGAAGCCAGCGCGCTATCCACTGGACTATCGAGGCCGGCTTTCAGATATTAATTTTCTCATTATTTTCTTTCAAAAAAACATGCATAAATAAATATTTTGTTGTAAATTCATATTCAAACATATTTATCCAAGACATAATTCAAACTATTTAGACGTTCATTAATTGATTTTTTTATTGTCAGCTTCTTCTACCCATTTCAGATATTAATTGAGTTCAGATATTAATTTTCCCAATATTTTCCTTCAACAAAACATGCATAAATAAATATTTTCCTTTAGATTCATATCCAGACATACAAATTTATCCAAGACATATTTCATATCCAATCTATTTAGGTCTTCTTTAATTAGTTTTTTATCGTCTGCTTCTCCTCCCATTTCAGATGTTAATTGAGTTCAGATATTAATTTCTCCCAACATTTTCCCTCAACAAAACATGCAATTCAGCGTTCAAGATTTTGCTTGAGTATTCAACAGAATAATTATGCATTTTGGATTCATTGTTGTTTTGATTTCTACTTCACTTTGAAGCCAAAGCACGACGCTGCAGTAGCGTCGAGAACAACGAAATGCAAATGCGAATGCGAATGAATGTAATTTTTCCAACATAACCTAAAATACCGAAGCTTCAAGTTGATTAGCAAAAAGTGTACTTTATCGTAGTCATTATTGAAACGCGTTTTTTAATTTGTTTGTTACTTTTTTCTTTCACTGTTTTTCAGCGAAAACAACACCTGATTTCTGATCGACGATTTGTTTCACTTGCCAACTTACATGTCGGCATCGCTAACGTGTCGCTAACTGGCCACCACGAATACCGTCGCGCTGGCCTTTTAAGCACCGCTGTTGGATGCTTAACGTTAGCGCCCGACGACCGTTGGAGTACTCGCGTCTACTACCAACCAGCGCGCCGTCTTCAAATCGGCGATAGGAGCGCGTCAGTCACAAACAATAACAATAACTTACTTTTCAGCCCGCACAACAACAACAACAACACACTCAAAAATCCACTTTTAACGTTTAGCGACGCTCGCTGCACTCAAGAATGCGTCGATTTGCGCCGACGAGGTAACTGCGCCAGCCGCCAATGCCGCAGAAATGGCACCCAACACTCAAGTGGCATCGAGCCGGCGGCATGTGGGTTCCTATGCATATTTAATGCGGGATCAGCGCGTTGTTTGCGAATATTAATTGCTCTCATTGCCGCACACAAGCGGTGCCAGGCTTAAGACATGTGATCGATCGATCGATCGAACTATTGCCGACTCTTGGGACTCCTGCGGTCGGCCTGGAGCGCGGACGCGCTAATTTCGCACAGTTTACGGCTTCTTGATCGGCGCCGCTGCAATGTGCTCGGCGCTGGTGACGTGCGCGCCTCAACAACGCTTCAATACAATGCGTCCGCAAACAGGGCCGCAGAACACGTTTGATCAGTTAAGCCCCAGAAGCGATAGCGTCGAAAATAAATTAGAACGCGACAGCAGCGACGACTGGCTGGTTCGATGGCTGACTGGCTGTGATTGTTGATATTTGTGGCAAGCGATCACATGACCGACCGCGTCGAGTGCAAGGAATATACATTTCTAATGGGCTGACTACTTAATTGCAATATTCGATTGTTTACCAGCTGCTTTGTGTCGCTGCAATGGCCGGCGGGTGCTTGCGAAAGTTCGCGCAGCTGCTCGAGTGCTGGCAATGCGCGTCAAGTCACTCGAGTCCTGTCGTTGTGCTCGACCGATTTGCGGGGGGCGGCGAAACTCTACGACTGCGATACGCGCACTTGGCGACTTGGGTGTGTAACGTAACGTGCGCCTTCGTCGGCGTTTGCTCGCGGACAGAACAAGCGCCGTACGTGAGTGTTGGAGATCGCGTGCGAGGCGCGACTGGCTGAAAACCGATACACGCTTTGTGAGTGCTGGAAGCGAACTGTTTTGCTATCGCTGGAAGCGGACCGCCGGAGCGCTGTGAAAGTTATCGAAAGCAGGGAGTGAGCGAGCGTGCGACTCGACTGCCGTCAAGCCGCATCTATGTTAATGCGAAACTGCAAGCACTGCCGCCGCTGGTATGCGTTCGCGTACGCGTCAAGCAGGATCATTGGCCGCACTAATTAGTGCGGAGAGCACAGCTCAACATAAGCGCAGTTCGTTCGGCTACTCCCTTTCGATGCTGCACTTACCAGCCAAGAATTTGCCAATGACTAACTTGCGCAAATAAAAAAAATGCAGATAATGCCGATGACTTTGCTTGTATTCAGTGTTGTTGTACGCATTCCAAAGGGAGCTATTTCTTGTTGCCGATTGCGATCACGAGTCGATTTTGCCATAAGTCTGTCTAATGTTACCCAAGTAGGTGATTGAGTTGCCGGATAGCGCCGTTTAAGTGTGCGACAGAGACGGCACTAGCTGAAGTACAAGTGAAGCTTATCAATTTTCATAGCTTGTAGTTCGTAAATAATGTGATCAATTGTTGTTATCGCCGTTGGCAGTTGCGTATTTGCATTTTCGGGTTAGCAAAGTTTTTCAATAAATGCATAATTAGTAGAACTTTCTAGTTTTAGATAGTTTTGCGGTACTTTGGCGAAGGTCAGTTGAGCGGTGAAATGGGGGAGACAAGTAAAAGGAGAAATTTAAAATGAGATTTGAAAAAATACGCATTATCATTTTTAATAATTTCGTAATAAAATTTAAATGTTATCAAAATAATAGAAAGTATTTGTAGAAATATTTTAGAAAATAATTTCAGAGATAAGATTGCATGAAAAGATTTTGGTCCGAGATCAGTCATTGAAGAGTCAGAAAATATTCCTGCCAGAGACCGTAACAGTTATAAGCTTAATTATAAAAATAAATACTTAAGAGTTATTTTTTTACTTTTATTTAATGACTCAACAAATAACAGTTATTTTTTATTTATATTTTAAAAATCCTATAATAAAAATGATTTTTGATTTTTTCTTATTAGATTAGATAAGATTATATTATATTAGATTAGATTAGATTAGATTAGATTAGATTAGATTAGATTAGATTAGATTAGATTAGATTAGATTACATTACATTACATTACATTACATTACATTAGATTAGATTAGATTAAATTAGATTAGATTAGATTCGATTAGATTAGATTTTTTTCTTATCAGGTGTACAACTTTGCTTCCGCCGTTTTCCGATAGGTGGCTGTACCGGCTGAGGCTGGTTGAAATACATAGATGGTAATGCCTTTAAAGTGAGTGTGGACAGTGCCTAACGAATTGTCATCGCCGTTTCAGTGACAGTTGTTCTTGTTTTCGTATTATTCACGCTCGAAAATGTCCGTTTATGTGCCCAATTCTCGCCATTTGCGGGAAGTTTTACTTTTCTGTTACAATTCGCAAAAAAATGCAGCTGAAGCGCATCGAATGCTCTCAGAAACTTACGGTGATGCTGCTCTGAGTGAAAGAACGTGTCGGGAGTGGTTTCAGCGTTTTAAAAATGGTGATTTCGATGTCGAAGACAAACATGGTGGTGGAAGAGAAAAAACCTTCAAAGATGAACAACTAGAAGCATTGCTTGATGAAGATTCGTGCCAAACCCAAGAAGAGCTTGCCGAATCGTTGGGAGTGAGTCAGCAAGGCATTTCAAAACGTCTCAAGGCCCTGGGCATGATTCAGAAAGAAGGAAACTGGGTGCCGTACGAGTTGAAACCGAGGGACATCGAGCAAAAGTGGTCAAAAAGTACCTGGAAACGCTGAAATGGGAAGTCTTGCCCCACCCGCCGTATTCCCCAGATGTCGCCCCTTCTGACTTCCACCTATTCCGTTCGATGGCACACGGCCTGGCAGATCAACATTTTCAATCCTTCGGAGAATTGGAAAAATGGATTGCTTCATGGATAGCGTCAAAAGAGGACTCCTTTTTTCGAGCCGGGATCCGAAAATTGCCGGAAAGATGGGAGAAAGTTGTCGCTAGCGACGGACAATACTTTGAATAATACATCTGTAAGCACTTTTTCGCAATAAAGCTTTTAATTTTGGAAAAAAACGGCGGAAGCAAAGTTGTACACCTGATATTATTCTTTTCTTATTCTTTCTTCCATTTAGTCATTAGTTGTATGTCCTTTCCTTCGACGTATTTTTTTTCAAATATAGTTTTCATAAAAAACTGTTATTTCCGGTTCCTGATTCCTGCAGGTTTTCAAAATCTCTGTGGTTGCGAATCATAAAGAAGCTTGCAGGGCTGTTTCAGTAATCCAATATGAATAATGCTCAATATTTGAATTATTCTTAAACAAATCAATTGAATGCAATTTAATGACAAAAACAATAATCTTTTGAAACCTAAAGCAGTTGAAACCTTAGCTATCATTAGAAGTAGGATTCATGGTAATTTGTGAAAACCTATAACTACTAGGGGTGTACACAGAGGGGTGTCCAGAGGGGTTCTGGGAGTTCAAACTCCCTTCAAATCCCTTCTAATCTTAGTTAAAAAAATTTTGGGTACCAAATATAGTTTCAAGTGGTATTGGACCCAACAAATTGTGTACCAAATCCTCTAAAATGCAATTCTGTGTGCACCACTCCATGCATTCAAGCATGAAACGCATTAGTCTTCAGATTTAGTTTCAAATCTTAAATGTAACCAATTTTGTTCGAAAAGCAATTAACACTTTATCGAACTCTTTCAATCCACGAGCTACTTACATGCAAGATTAACCCACGATTAATTGAAACCTTTAGATTTGTTTGTAAATTTTTTAGTATTTTATGTTTTTCCAACAATTTCATTTCTCTACTCATGTTTATACTGTTTGAAAAGGTTTTGAAAAGGTGATTGAATGAATGAAGTTTTGCTCAAAATTAACACATTCTTCTAAAGCCATTATTCTGTTAAGTATTAAATAGTTACATACCCGTATTAAATTTAGGCCCCGAAAACCCTAGTTACGGGGAAAAAAAATTTCTCCAATATCCCCTTCTGGTCAGAACTGAGATTAACGATTGACGGTTTTTCATTTTTAAAAATCTGTATTTTCTCTATCTAGTATTTCTATCAACATTTGCTTTGGTGACTTTTATTTTTTTATCGTACAAAATTTTTTATTTTTTACAAATTTATTTTGTGAAAAATTAGCCTATGTGCACTTTTCAAGATATCAGCGGGTACGATATGTAGTCTTTGTCTTTGTAGGTGTGGAAAACTTGCGGTCTTTCTAGTGTTAAGTAGTTTTTGAGATATAATCAAACGTGTCATTCCATTACTTCGATTACTTCCAGTTAATAGTTTTAATTAAATTTTTTAATGAATTTAATCATTTCTAAGTAGTTAGTCATTTCAAGTAAACAAGTAAGTAAACAACAAACATTTCTATAAATTATGACTAACAACAACACAAGAAATTTAACTACAAACTCAAATTCCATTCCATTCCGTTCGCTGTTAATCTCATTGGTTCAACTAACGAACTAAAATATGTTCTTAATTTCCTTTTTATTTTTTATTTATTATTTATTTATTAAATTATTTTTCTATTTGTTTATTTACTAATTTGTTTATTTTATTTATTTTAAAGAATTTTTAATTAATCGTTAATACAAAACACGTGCCATCATAAATGTCACTGAACAGGCAAAATACGACAACAAATTCCCATACATTTTACATACTCAACTAAAATATATTTTTAGATTCAGATAAAAAAAACTCATCTAATTAAAACGTATTGTGACGCATCACACAAAACAACACTAAGGAAGCGTTCCTGCTGATCACTGTCGGTGCCAATTCCAACACTTTCAATGCTGACAGTGCCTGCTGCTGACAACTAAGAGCACAATTATTATATATCAAGAAACTTTGCAGTAGCATGTCGGAAAATCCCCCACTGCCGATCGTAATATTTGTTGTTAAATGCTGTTGATTAAATGTGTTTATTGACAATTCACAACAACGTCAAAACAAAGAAAGCTCACCGACAACTTATTCAGCCAAAGCGCTCAACCCAGCAATAACGTTTGCCAGCTTCACAAATGATGCTTTGCTCTTCACACAGAAGCTTTGTGCTCTTTACTCAGCAAAAAGTTGCTCTTGAAATGTTTACATTTCATGACTATCCATGGCGCCAAAAATCATAAACAATAAAGGGTAGACGGCCAATGATTGAGGAAAATAAAATATGGAAATATGTGAAATAAAATTTATTAAGTAGTGATAAGACATTTAAAGGTGAGACAGTCGTGCCTTTGGTTTTTGCTCTCTTACCTACAAACTTTGCTATGATGGAAGCAAACTTGTCGCCTGAAAACTAAATGCAAGTTAATAAGTGTGTAGATATGTATGTATGTGTGTTGTAATTTTAATGTAATTTTTATAAACAATTCAGCATATCTAACCATCGTTGCCACTTTCCTCTTTTTTTGTGGAGCAAAAAGTGGACCAAAATCCAAAACTATGTACCAAACAATTATCTTTAAAAATTAATTAAAATTATCTTTAGAATACAAAAACCAATGAGAAAATAAATTTATTTTTGTCTTTTATTAAAATATAGGTTTTTTAGTTTTTATGCATTTAAAACAAAATAATAAAAAACATGCAATTTACCAAATCTAGAACAATGCACTTACATATAATTACACCTAATAAATTAAAACAAAATTATAGAATCGAAGTCACAATTTTACTTTACGTAAGATATTAAAAACATGTACCAAATCTGAAAGTTATGTAGAATTGCACAGTGATTCGACTCCATACAAAAGCGGGACAAAATTTGAAGGATTGGTCTGTTCTTAGTAAAATTTGGTAAGTTAATTAATTATGGTCGGTTGCCTTAAAATCTCTATTTTGTTTTTATTTACTTCCACATACTTTTTAAATATTTTCCTCTAGGTTTTGCCAATTTTCAGGTTTTTAATTCTGAAAAATATTTTAATTTAAATATATGTAAGTAGAAGCCTCAGCTTTGCAAATTTTAAGAAAACATTAAAAGCAAAAATGCCCACATCAATTCTTAATCTATATTGAAAGTTTTAGCAACTTTTTGCTAACAAGGTTTTTTTCAATTACGAATTTTTTCAATAGAATAAAAAACTAAAAAAAAAGGTGTCTAAAATTTTTTATGAGAAAGTTTCTACTTTTCACACACACTAATTAATTTTTCGCACAGATTTTTTTCTTTCTTAGTTGGAGTTTTACCTTTCAAATTACATCAAAATCGTTAAATTCTGAGACTATGACATTTTTTGAATTTCGTCAATGGAACGACTCACTGTGCATTGTACCAAAACGTAAAAAATTGACCAGGTTTTGTACATTTCGGCCAGTGTTGCCACTTGAAACATTTTTTTCCGACCAAACTTCCGACCAAATCCGACCTCAACCAACCAAATTAAAAATTTGCGTTATCTTTAAAGTAATTTTTAAATTACAATTTTATTTTTTTTTTAATAAAGTTTGTGTACTAATGAAAAGGTATTCACATCACAAAACCAAAGTAAAAAAAATCTGACCAATTTTGGTTCGAAAAGACCAAAAGCGGCAACTCTGATTTCGGCCAAAACGCCAACCATGTATCTGTAACTCTTTCTGATCACAACTCTGTTAGTTGGTGTGGCTCGCGAAAGAGCGCACTGGCCACGTTCTCTTCTTTTCAGCGTTTGCCTTTTCTTCTATATTCTGTTTGTTTTTCTTTGTACTTGCACCTTTTGTTCAACAAAAATGTGCTTTGACTTTTGTTGTTTCCCAGCCATGCACAGTCGAGTAGCAAACAGCTGTTTCCAGTCAAATTGCATCGGAGCAAGGCATTGTCATTGTCATTATATCTGTCAATTCAATTGGCTAGACGAGTGAAATATTTGCATTGTTGTATGAAAAACCTTTTTCTTTTTATGTCTAATAACTTCTGACGGACATTTGACTCTTCTTCTTCTTATATATGATATTCACTTGACTACTCTTAAACACATTTATTGAAGACATTCGAAACAGATTCAAGACTTTAATTTGACATTTTCTAAACACTCATGAACAACGCCAACGTCCAAACGTTTGCTACGACAGTTGAATTAATTCAAAAGCTTTATACCCGTAAATATTTACATTTTATTTACATATGTATGTATGTAATGTGTTTGAATAAGAATTCAGTTTCAGTTTCCTCATTGAATTTTCACACTTTGTATGCAAATCGTTTGTAATTTTTATCGTTGCCTGCCCAATAATTTTCTGCAATTACTTTTGACAGACTTTTATTGATTTGCTTCTGGCCGGCGTTGGGCTGTCAGTTCGACGTGTTTTTAGTGCAGATTTTAATGCTGATAAGGCGTTGAGTCGGGCGCGCCGTATGGCCTATAGGCTGCCGCTCGATGGAATAGTGGCGCGCTCGCGCCGAACCGAGCCGCGCCGCGCACTGCGCGAGCGGAAAATTTTGAATTTCTTTCCAATGTCTGGCAGCGAATCGCACTCAAAATCCCCATAATTCTTTCATAATTACGACCGCGTGTTGGCACAGTCGCAAGATAAAGAAAATGGGCGAGGAGCAAAAAGTAAAAATAAATACTTGTCGACCGTAGGAATTGTTTTTGTTTTGTATTTTCAAACTATATGTAAACAAGCTTAAAAATAAACTTTGCTAAACATTTATTTATCATTTGATGTGGCTGTTATTTTCTTTACTTTTCATTTTTTGCCAATAAAAGTACACAAATAACTGCATTTGGGAGCATAGTGGTTGTCGATTGTTGAGTGCAAACTGTACAATCTTGAACAATAAACAAATATTGGCATTATTTTGCTGTAAGCGGCCATAAGACACGCCTCGAAGTGCTGAAAGTGAAGTGCCGAGTGGCACCCGTTGTCATCGTCATCGCTTCTTGTTAGCTGTTCGCTAACCTTCGCGACACTCGGCGAAATGATAGTTAAATTGATTTGTTAGCAATGCGCGACTATCGCCAATTTATTAGCGCCGCTATCACAACAACATGAGCAAACAGCGCCAATGCCGCCGACGACAACGACAGCTGCGCGCGATTGGCGCACAGTTTCTATAGTTGATTAGCCAATTCACACACACACACACACACACACGACTGTGTACGTACATAAATAGTTAAGAGTGAATAATTGTAATCTTGCTTTTTAGATATTTTTTGGGATGGAAGGTGGCGTGTATCACCACCCAAGACAGGAAGGCGAGTATCGTCTTCGCAGCAAACACACAAGCATACAGACAGACAGACAAACAAGACGTCAACAGTGACACGGTGCGTGTGAGCGAACAGTAACCGTGCGCGGGCGAGTGCCGCCAACGGTATCGACATTGTCTGTAACGATCATGTTGCCAGCGCAGTCACTCGATCGCTTCTCTCATGCGATCGGTTCGTGCGCTGTGCCGAGAGTGAAAATCGAAACACGTTCTTATGTGCGTTGGCAGAAATTTCAGCAGCAAATGAATACCTACAAATAAAAACTTCATTCCACTGCTCTTCACAAGATCGCACCGCTCTGAGTGGGCACAACCATATCAACAAGACGCGTCGTTGCCGATATCGTTGGGGTGTACGCACGCGGCACAGGGACGCAGACTGCAGTTGAATTCCAAAAATAGAAAGCAAGTGGTTGCGGAGCATAAACTGGCAACGAGCGTGTTTCAGTTCGCCAATGTTAGTCTTATGTATAACCTATATTCTTGTGAACTTGGGCCGAACGGCAACCGAGGGTGTGATTTCAGAAAAACTGTTCACAAGCCACGGGCAGAGCTTTTGCAATAGATGGTCAACTTTTCTTGGCAGCGGCATTGCATACAGGAAATGTACAGCAAGTCAGCAAGTTTCGCTGCTTTTTGGCATTTAACTGGAGTGTTTGGTAATATTTAAGCCAGTAGTGCACTTGTTTTAAGGGTTTAAATTTGCTAACCGATACCCTGAAATTGAGTATGTTCGGCGTATATGGGTTAATTTGCCAAATGTTGATTGTTTTTTGTTGATTGTTTATTAATTAAGTCTAATCAAATTACAGACTTTGAGAAAATGAGGCGTGGAAATTCAAACAAATTCGAAAAATATACTTAAACAAATGTAGACAAATGTGGCTGTATTCGTGTGGCTTGGCACAATTTAGCAGTAGTAGGTCTCTAGTTCTATAGAGATTCTTTCATTGAGTAGGGATCGGATCAGAACCATCATTGTTGTTCTGATAGGTTACAGTTTAATTGGCAACCAAGCTAAAAGGTTTGAAGCTGTTTTGAAACGACTTCTAGTGTAGTTGTACGAGGAAGAGAAAAAAAAGAATGAATTTCCAGAAGAAGGATGAATTATCTGGGGAAACTTCTTCTTTGACAGTCTATGGGATCTAAATAATCGATAGGATTATTCAGTCTACTTGGTTTCGTTAGAAGCCAGTTTGAGTTCAGTGATTGTGACTCAGTGTTGCCAGATCAGGAGATTTCCTCCTAGATTTAGGAGATTCTTGGCCTTTTAGGAGAATTTTTAGGAGGAAGAATTGTTTAGGAGAAAGTTTAGGAGATTTATATTTTATGATTTTTCAGATCCTTAGTGGATTTTTTGGAGATTTTTGGATAACGAAGTATGATGTATTGGGAACACTGGCAACAAAACATATTTTGGCAACTATTTTAATAGTCAAAGGACTCTATTGTGTTAAAAATTTGTAAGCTTACAAAATGAAATCCCGCCAAAAATTGCACTTTTTGTGCCTGAAGATGAATAGAAAAAAGCTGCATTAAAAAAAATTATATGTACTTTTCGCTTAAAGCGAACTTCGAGGGACTGGCAAAATGGTTCGTTTTAACCGAAAGTTCGCTTTAAATGGTTTCGTAATAAGCGAAAACATATAGCGCGTACTTTTGAAATTGGTTCGTTTTAGGCGGAAGTTCGTTTTAAACGGGTTCGTTATAAACGAGAAATACTGTATATATTTTTATTTTTTATGATAATATTTATATATATTTTTATATTTTTTTATAAAATATATATTTTATTATTTTTTATTATTTTTTATTATTTATTATTTTTTATATTTTTTATTATAAAAAAATTTAGGAGATTGTTTTAACTGTTGGTAGGAAATTTCAGTATTTGTTTAAGATTTTGGAGAAAGGCATTTCAGATATCTGGCAACACTGGATTGACTGGTCTTATTGCTCGACTGTTTGTGGTATCACAGTGGGCTTTCATGGCCTAAGTGGGCTTTGCATTCCTACCTACGTTCTTACCTAAGTCTTTAACTCACCAGATCATGAAAGCGTTGCAGTTAGTTAACTTCAATGTTCCTTCAAGAGTGCTATGACATGTAGAGGGCGGCGGACAAAGCTTATATGCCGCCCGAGGCAATTTGCCGCCCCTAGATTTTTTTATGTATTTATTTAAATACATACGAAAATTATCAACAACATATGATCTGTTTAAATTCACATTTTTTCACACAAATCCATCGATATTAAAAAAAATAATGAGCATGTGGAAATATTTATATGAATGCAAATTAGAAGACAATATTTTTCCGAAATTTGGCGCCTATTTTAAATATTTAGTTTCCTCATAAGCCTCGTGCTTCGACCGCCACCGCATGTAGACATATTTTATTTAAGGGGAGGTTCTCATTCAAATGACTAAAAAGTAAGCAAAATTTGGAATTTTTTTGTGGGCCAATAAAAAAACATAGGAAAAAACAGTTTTAGGATTCAAAAAGCTTATATTTTCGTCATTATTTACAAAGTTTTTCAAGACGAAAAAAACAAAATGGCGCCCGTGGTGACGTTCCGTCTAAGATGCGGTTCGCGTGGAATAACAAAACTGCGTACAGCCTGCTGCCTCAGGATCGATCTGAAACACAAAACCAATTATAAGGCTCGAAAGTAGGATAAAAAACTTCAAATTTGACATAATGGTGCGATCTCAAACTTTGAAATCGATTTTTTAGCCCTTTTTTTATACTTTGAAGCTTCACAAAAAATAGTTAATACAAAGAATTTGTAGATTTTATGGGTCATTACTCCAATGAAAAGGGTCTTCTTTCGAAAAAACAAAACATGAAGTCTTTCAGTTGAACCGTTTTCAAATGAGATTGTACGCAGTTTAGAAAAATCATGTTTTGAGATAAACGCTTTTAAAGTTTTGAGAACTCCGTTCCGAGCCGAGAGCGCCCCATGGCGGGATGGCCTGTAGAAACTTTTCTGATGCGCGGATCGGAAAATCGGTTTACCGCAATATAGTAGACACTAATACCTTTCAAAAAATGTAAAGAAAAAAAAATCGAATTTTTGAAAATTTTGAATGAGAACCTCCCCTTAAGTAGCTACTTGTCGAGCTAATTATGCTTTAAACTAATTATGCTGTCTTATTCAGAAGATGTTTTTAAAAATGCTTAAAACCAGGTTTTCTAGTTTTAAGTACTAAGTTTAAGTTTAATACGTCTGTAAGACCAACCTGTTTAAAGACTTGAAATTAAATAAATAAATAAAAAAATAAAGAGTGATCGAGGGTTTTCTGAAAGCTGTTTTAGTGGCACAGTAAATGAGTGCTAGTCTCCTTTTAACTTCAAAAAAGTTAATTTATTAAAAAAGATAAAGGCACATTTGTCCTATTATAATTATCAGAACTGTGCTAATGTGTTGTTACCATTTTATATCGTTTTTGGGCTACGTTAAGAATACAATTATCCCAAAACCATTTTTGTTTTAATCTTAAAATAATTAATAATTAATTTTTGAAAGTTATTGCAAGACAACCTAAACTTGATGTAAATTCAAATTCGTAATATATTCATAAAAACCACTGAAGTTCATTTCTTATCTGGTCAACTCAAAATCTCACAACATAGTTTAAAATTGATTCGTATGAATTTTCTATGTTCCAGGACTGATAACACTACATAACAAAATAGAAAAAAGTCGCTCATAGCACTTGTTGGATGCATTTTTGTATCGTTTTTCAACCTGAACTGGGCTGTGTAGCGTGAATCACCCCAATTAAATTGTGCAAATCTTATCTATCAATGTAACAGCTCAAAATTTTCCTCAATTCCAAAATCACTTAATCACACAAGTATTTCAATGTCTTTGACATTGGACAATAGTTGATAGTTGCTACTGTATACTCAATAAAGTTGCTGATAAAGCCCACACCGCATTGGGAACTGGTTGCGTTGGTCCCAAAAAACAGCTGGTAATTTTCCAAACCTTGCACTGAATATAGTGTACGACTATTCTATATGCATGACCTATGAATAAATAAATTTTAAAGCCACCACTTTTAGCAGCGATAATTCAATAATTCATGCCCTGCACGTAACTTTGAATTTTTGTAGTGACAACAACAACAGCAGCAGCGGCAGCAGCGGCCGCCAGTCATAATCTTAATTAGCCCTGCATTGTTTGTAAATCGGAAAATTGTGTGGTAGGTGCACTTACATTTTGCTCAGCTATTCGAAAAATCCAATAAGCAAACGAAAGGGACAGCCAGCGACGGACGAATCGACGAGCTGTGGGTGAGACAATTTGCGTGAGTATTGTGCAAGGAGAGCACCGATTCGACTGTTGCCTGGCAGCGTACTTACACTGCGTATTCGTCGTGCGGTTGGTTTGTTTGCGTAGAGATGAGACAGCGAAAAATGAAGTCACCAGTGTCGCGCATAAACCAATTGCGTTGCACTATCGATGGTCGCTGCGATTACTTGCGATATGTGGACGGCGACGAATTTTTCAACTCCGCTGGAGTCGACAATGAAGTTGTCACACACCGAAAGCTGCACTTAATTACGAAAGTCTCTCGCTCGATTGGCGGCTGGCGGCTGTGATCTTGGCACCGGCACCGTTGCACTTCTTATGAACAATATTTCGTTTATTTGTCAGCCTATTTGGTTAATGAACCAGCCGACCGACAGACACACATGCGTCGCGATGACGTAGGAGGTGACAAGAGCAAGAGAGAGCGAGCAGATAAAACAGGAAGTGCAGAATTAGAAGAATGCAGGCGGAGAATTGAATTGTTTATTATTTTGTTATGTGTCGACATACATACGAACATGCATGCATACAACGGCGCATACACATGTGCACGCATGTATGTGCGATTCTTAATGCAAGTATCTGTATGTATTAATATTTTGATGCACTACATGCGGCACGTGCGGCATTTATGGCAGCTGACAAATGTGGTGTGCGGAAGAGAAGCAGGAAGTGTATTGGAATAATTTTCAAAAATATTTCATACACATTAAATTATTGAACTAACTTTTGTCTAAACAACTTTAATCATAACATTAAACTGAAATATTCGTAAATTTACTTTAACCCTTTCGACCCCAAAGTTGCCTGAGAGCAACTTCACCTATTTGTCATCTTATAGCAAAAGCTACGATTGATTTATGGTTTTAATTTAAGTAGGCACCAACAAATTAATATTTTTAGAAGTGAGTTCAAAGCAAATTACAAAAATTGTTCTGTTATCCCCAAAATAAATTTAAATAATTTGCTGCGATATCAGGGAAAGTTTGTACTCTAATTGAAGTCTTCGAATTTGATGCGTTTGATCAAAACAATGATTCTTTAATAATGGTTAAACAAAATCAAAAAGTGATAATTTTGTATTTTTCCATAAATACCAAATATTTTCTGTAATTAAAAAATATTGATACAAAATTTATTTAACCCGTTTTAAGCTAAAATTGTTCAAAAGTAAACCTCCTGTAGAACTCTAACAAAGAGGCGTGGCGACTTCAAATGTCGTGTGCACACTTCTTAGGAAAGTGTTTCATGATTTTAATACCAAAAAGTTATATCGAGATACAGGGTAAAATTCAGGGTTGAAAGGGGTAACTTTATGAATACAAAGGGGTAAAATTGCTATTTGTGAAGCTTTTATATATTTAAGAAGTATGTATATATGCCAATAAAAACTTTAAATAAGAATACAAGTTTAAAAATGTTAGGCAATGTGTTGAGAAACTCTATATTTCAGTTTTAAAGACGGTTTTCGATAAGCTTTTTCATATAAAAGTTACTTTGAATACTTCCACTCAACTCCTTTGGCATTCCTTGACATTCTAATTTTCCACACTTCTGAATAAAACAGAAATTTAGTGCCAAAAACTATTTTTTTAAAGAAATTTTTAAAATTTAATTCACAAAAATTAATATTATTGAATGAAAAAGAAATTTTATATGATTTATGTTAGATTTTTTTATATTCCAACAACCATAACCGATTCTAATACACACTAACGGTATTCCGAAATTGTATTAGGATTTATTTCATTTTATTCTTCTTTTGCTGTAATGCAAAACTTATTCAAAAATCAGTGCCTTAAACGCTTTTTTATGTTTCAGCCTCGAAAGCTGGTTTGTGCTTAATATGTCAAACAAAAAAGCTTTGCAATTGTTGCAACCAACAGTTAGGTAACTGAAGCAACAACAATGTATCTTCGAATTTCCAACGTAGCGTATCTCACGTGGCGGTGCAAACGTACCGATTTTCTCGGCAGTGTGCTTTTCGAATTTTTGTCTCGTTCGCCGTACGGACCGATTAAAATAAAACCGCGCACAGATCTTCTCGTCACCTTCTTATTTTTATTTTAAATTTTTAATATGTAGGTATTTATATAGGTTTGTTGCTGTTTTCATTTGTGTTGGTTGTTGTCTTCGCGCTTGTTGTTGTGAATTTTGATTTGATAATTTAATTCACTTAAAGCACTGGATAGAGGGCAGCAGCAGCAGCAGACACCAACCGATTCCGATTCTAGGGAGGTGTCCACGTCGATACGCGAGCAATCCGTGCGCCCAGCCAACGACGTATCTGCCTGCCTGCCTGCCTGCGTTGCCGTGTGTTCGCTGTGTTGCGTTGGAGCGAATATTCCGTACCGTTTTAGCCTTTGAACTTGTCTGCACTCGATTTTCAATTGCGGCACTGCAAAAAACTTGACAAAAATTCACTAATTTTCTCCTAGTCGCCTCGAAATCCGTGTGCACTGTATAGTTTTTGTAAATTGTTGGTAAAAAAAAATCGAGTTACCAACAACAAAGCACACATTTACACGAATCGCACCGTACTGAATGGCAGTCGCCCGTTTGGAGCCTGCTTCGTCGCCGCGCGGAATGAGCGAATGGAGCGCGAGCCGAGAAAGAAAAACCTCGGAATGAGCGTGCGAAACGAAAACGGAGAGCAGCGCCACTCGGAAAGAGCGTGTGCAACGCAATCGAAGATCACCAACGCCAGGGTGGCAGTGCAATGTGTTTTTTGGGGGACACAAGTGGGTTTAATAATAAAGTAACTGAAGGGTGAAATTGTATCTAATTGTTATCAGTAAAGTATCTAAACAGCAGTTGGTGTTGGTGGCAAAATGCATGATGCTATATAAAGCGAATTTCTACGGAAACATGATAGTTTAAATAACGCAAAATACATAAACACTATTTATGTCCACAATTTATTATATGTTTATATCTTAGTTTTAAAGAGAATAAATTAATTATAGTGTTACAAAAATATTTTATTAAAACGGTATATCACAGTTTGTTAGTTAAAAAAAATCTATCCAATTGACAAGTCTAAAAAAAGAAATTATTTTCTTCAAAGTCTCTACAATTATTCTATAAAGGAAATATTATTTATTTATTAAATTAAATTAAATTGATTAAATTAAAAATATAATTAATGGAGCACTAGCTGCCAGGGCTATCGGCTGCAGGTTTAGAATATTTAAGTATATATATATATAGTCCTATGGTTCCTCGCGGGAGCAAAGGGCCACATTTATTTTGTGAAAAAGGAGTATCTATGTGTGTCGTATATTTTATCTGTGTGGGATAAAGGAAATCTTTTTCATATCAATTATATAAAAGTTATTCAGGATAAAGGTCTTTAATACGCTGATATGCTGAGAAAAAGATTTAAATAATTAGAACTGATATGTTTGTGCTTAACACTAGAAAGATCGCAAGTTTTCCATACCTACAAGGACTACATATTATATCTGCTGATATCTCGAAAAGTACACATCGGATTTGGCTAATTGTAATTGTATAACCCTAATTGTAGAACTAATTGTAGAACCCTATACAAGAAATAAAAGTCATCAAAGCAAAAATTGATAGAAATATTAAAGAAAATACAGATATTTAAAAATAAAAAATCGTCAAAATGGCAACAATGGTCTTTCCAGAGTTAAACATGTATAATTAATGGTTTTATGTTAAAAATGTTTTCTAAATTATTATAATAATAATAATTATAGAATTAAAAATTTCTAAATTAAATTTTTTAATTATCTAAATTTTTATAATAATAATAATTATAGTATTAAAACTTCATTTAAATGCTTTTTTAATAGGCAGCTCCAACTCCTTAATAGTTATATTATGAATGTTAATTGTACTATTTAACATATTTTAAAACAATTTCTAAATTTAACTATCAACAACAGTTTTAAACTACTTAAACGTTTAGTGCCATATGTCCATTAATTTTAGTATGACCAGTATTAGTATTAGTAGTAATATGACCAGTGCAGCATTATAGTTTGAGTATGAAAATAAGTTTATAATAATTTATTAGTTGTTTTTATGGACATATTGATGTAGAAAAACCAGTTCATAAATATCATATAGAAACAAAAACCAACTAGACATTTGATCTATTATGTGAATAGTATAAAAATTAATCAAATATTTTTGCAAAATTGCTACATCAGCGAAAAGTAAATGTTCAAAAATAATAAATAAGAATAAAATATTCACAAATTCACTGATTACACTTTTTACACCGCAACGGCTCCCTTTTGCCATGCCATGCGATAAGAAGCCCTTACACATTATGCTAACTACGCCGCACGGCAAAAAGTCAAAATAAAAACAAAAAATGCCATTCATACTAAAAATAGCACCGAGTACCTGCAACATCTGTTCGCATTCTCTATTTTGCTTACGATTTGCCGAGGCGCTGAGCACATGCGGCAACGAGTACGAGTACTTATGTGCGCAGCCACATACGGCGCATGTTTTGTAGGAATGTTTTGAAAGTCGTTCGTCGTTTTGTAAGCAAAATGCCAGCACACATTAGCAGTGAGCAGTGTTGCAATTCCAATATGCCAAAGAGAAAATCAATCAAAACATCACTTTTTTTGACACAACACGATCAACAGGTGGGTGCAGGCACCTGCTGCAACAGTTGAGATGAGTGTGTTATTCTTCTTCTTCTTCTTGGGTAATTCTTGATTCGTTTTTGCAAATAAAATTACTCATTGAAATGTCAAATGTCATTGTATTATGTACATGTCACTGTGTGACATTTGATTTTGTTGCCATATGGCAACATGCTACTTTGTGGACGCCTGCATCCTCTATGTTTGCAAGAATACATTTTTTTGTTGGTCTTTAGAATAGTTTGAAGTTTCAGGAAAAATACGAAATTAATAAACTGAATATTTAAGTTTAAAGAAGAGAAGTATACACGTTTTTAATGGTATATCTTGACATAGTAAAGGAAGAAGAAGCAGAAAAAATTAGAGAACTTTTTAATTTGACGTTTTCTTTCAATTTAGATACTTTTTTTTACATTTTGGCTGAAGTAAATGAAGAAATATTCAAATCTTCGTTATGCGTAAAAAGTTTTATGTTTAAGTAATTAAAAGTTTTATGTTTGAGTAATTATTACAGCCACAACGATGTGGTTGTTCTCATAGAAAAACACTGTAAAATACAGGGTCCGAGTATAAAAATAAAAAAAAAATTTTATGGAATGTTGCTAATATAACCACATAGAAGCCTAAGACGTAAAATTTAAAATTTTAACTTTCCCCAGTAAAAACCTGTAGCGAAAGGGTTAATGTCCCTTTCGTTGTCTCCTCCTTTTGCCAACGAACTCGACTTAAAAGTTTTTAGCTCACATGTGACGCCTTCTTTCTTCGAAATTTTGTTAAGCTATAGAAAAGGTGTGATCCAATTTAGTTTAGTCGAATTTTGTTAGTATTTGGACATTTCTTTTTATTCATAGTCGTTACAAATATATCGAATTTCTGCAGAAAACTAACTTGCGAGCTCTATATTTCCCCCTAAAATGCCTACAAAAGCAGCAAAAGTGATCAAAGATAACTTTTCATTCATAAACAACCTCAAAGTATTCATTTCTGGATAATACAGGAGCGTAGTGTACAATTAACAATAATAACTTAAAATTTAAAATCACTCAATCAACCTATGACCAACACCACAGCCTCATAAATATTTCCCGCTATACACTCCACAAATTTAGCTCATACGCAAACCATGCTCACATGACAACAAAAATATCCCCTAATAACGGTATTTGCGCATTCGAAAAATCCCACTAACCTGTGCTCCGGCAGTGCTGTCAACGCGTGCACTTGGCTCCGCCCAGAACTCGTTCCAGCTGTAGCGATGTGTGCGTGCGTGTGTGTGTGTGGGTATCTGTGTGAGTAGCGCACATTTTGTTTGTCTTCTTTGCTGCTTCTTGACACTTGCAAGCAGCACCAGCAACACCGCATGCGGCCGCACGAGTTTCGCTTTCAGTCTAGTTGCCCCGCACGAAGACAACACCAACTATGGCAATGGCGACGCGCCATCAGCTGGCGCCCATTGTTTACGGACAGCGACGGCCGTATGGAGCACGTGGCGCTGCCTCTGTGTGTGTGTGTGTGTGTGTGTGGCTGTGCACTAAAATGGCTGCACGAGTCGGGCGGTGGGTGGCATTCTGCGGCGCATCGACAGTGGCTGCGCTCTGCGCAATTATCAGCAGTGCGCGGGTGCTGCTGCTGTTGCGGGCGCAGGGCGGAGGCAGCAAAGTTGATTAGATGGATTTCGTTTGGTTTTGTGTTTTTAATCACACACCAATTTCATTTATTAAATCTTCGCATCAGCATTGCCCTCCGCCCGCCGTTCGCCCGCCATTCATTTCGCTCGGCATTTCGTGCGCTCCGCTTTTGGCATTGTGCCATTTTTTCTTGCTTTTTTATTTGCCATTATGACGTTTGTTGTTGGTCGGCTATGCCGTGGAGTGACGTTGCTGCATTTTAGTGTCACAAACAATTTGCCGCTGGCTGAGAACTTTGTAAATGGAATTGTTTTCGAATTAGCAAACTTCGATTAAAAAGAATTATTTTACATTTGCCAGCAACATTTTCGCGTGTATAGTCGAGTCGATGTGCAATTTTTTAGGCAAAACGTAGTATTGATTTTGTTATTGGACGATGGGTTGAGTGGTCGAAGGTGGAGAAAATGGATTTTTGCATGGGCCTTTGTTGTTGTTTTGTTGTGAAGCCGATTTACCTGAACTCAAAAATTGAATTTTAACCTCAAAAAGATATTTGTAAATTCATTTGAGAGATAAATGGGTAACTGGGTTATATATTTTTGTGCATCATCCGATTTCTTTAAAAATTCGAATAAAACAAGTTTAGAAAGTTACTAAATAAGTTCCCAAATAAGACAAAAAATTAAATTGAAATTAAATTTTAAGAAAACAACAAATAACTTTGAAACAAACAAATAACTTTGAAACTTTTTTGAAATCAAATCGAATCACTTTTGAACTGACATTTTCATTTATAAACAAAATTTAGTTCATTGTTGGCAAAAGTTTTCAAATTGTTATTTCCTGACGATTTCTTGTGAATTTTTTCAATTCCATTGCCTTAACCCTTTACACGATACAGTTGCATATCTGCAACCAACCGTAAAATTGCCCGTCATTTCGGAAGTAATTATCAAATTGAGTCTTTTTTGCTATTTTACAACTATGCAATGTTCCTTTTTTGATATACTGGCATTAATAGTGGGAAAAAGTAGCTAAATTTTACTCGACAGCACTTATTTGACCGTTTTTGCGAAAAGTTGCACGCATTTATTTTAGTGAAGCAAAAGTGATTAAAACCTATTAATAAAAAACACACAAACACTTTGCGAAAAATGCGGTGTAGGACTATGCTACAACAAAATTCAAATTTAAATACAAATTTTCATTTACAATTAAACATATTAAAATAAAAAACAAGTTTTAATGCTTTGTTGCAAATGTGCAAACAAATGTTTTTGACTAAAAAACCTTACAAAATAAAAGTATACTAAACAAATAAAAAATACGTGTTTTTTAAATTTAAATTTATATCTAAAAAACAAGTTTTGATTACAAAATTCGCTGTTACCGTGTAAAGGGTTAAGAATTCCAATTGCTTTAAGGTTAAGTGTTAACAAGTTTCTGGCCCAACATCGCCAACCCTAACCCTACTTTATTCTGTGAAACCAACCAACCAACCAACCAACCAATACTTAAAATTGTTTAGGGTGTAAAATAATTTGCAATAATAAAGTTAAGCAAGTTTTATTTCATTTTAAAGCTAAAATAATTCGGAGAAAAGAAAAATTTATTATTTTATACTTCGTGATTAGTGCTTATTGCATTGGTTTACGTTTTGAATAGTTAAAAACAAAAAATGGGAAAAGAATTTTTCAGTAAGGCCTTCCAGGGCCCAACAACAACCAAACGTGTAGTCACGCCCGGGCCGACTTTTTGGTTGATTTCTTTCTGCCGCTTCGATGCGCTGCTACTTCATTGTTTTCATTACTTATTTACAGCCGTGGCGCTGCCGCTGCGCAGCACTGGCGTCGGCTCAACCATAGGTCACCACTCGCACCAGCACCAGCACCCACACCGGCTCGCGTTTATGACGCTGCTGATACAATTTGCTACTTTAGCATATAAATTGATAAGCGTTGCCAGCGCTGCGTGCGCTGCCATAAGGCGTCACCGCAGCTGGCCCGCGGCATCTTCGCAGCGGCCCAAACTGAAAAAATACCGTTAAGCCGCGCTTACCCGCCAACCATTACCCGCTACTACCCACTTCCACGTCAATGGCCGTAATGCGCTCCTCCTCCTTTTCGCTGACTTCCACTTACTTCCCTCTCACCACTCGCCCACACCCCCCACACTTGTTCGCTCTTTATGGCTTGCGTTAACTTTTTTGTTTTGCATCTTTTTTCTACCGTGTACATTGTTGTTGTTGTTGTTGTTGGTTTTTGTCAGTGCCAACGAGTGGGTGTTGGTATCCATTTGGCGTTTTAGTTGTGTTCGTCCTTTTTCACCGCATTTACCTCATTCGCTCATTCGCGCTGCGAGTGGAACGAAACTGATGCAATTTATATGGGCACTTGACTGTCTAAATTGCCTTTCGAGGAAATTTTATATTCTACTTAAGTTTAATGGAAAATAATTAATTTCATTCCGACTGACTGCGAGCGCCGTGTCGGCAGCGGCCATCCTGCCGCCGACGGCGCGGCGTTGCCTCGAACGGCGCTGAGCGCGAGTATGGGGCCAATAAATTATTGCCGGCGGACCGCCACGCCGCGCCGCTTCTCAATCATGGAAGCCCGCAGCCGGTGCAGCAGCCAGCAGCGAGCAACGAGCGGCCGAGCGAGCATCATTTGCAAAATGCGGTACCGTTAAGTTAAGCAGCTGGGAAATTGCTGCGCTTTCATTTCCACTTTCAATTTACAAAATTGCTCGCTTTTCGCATTTGGGCTGACGGTCGTCGGCGGCCGATGGTCGGCGGTTGGCTGACGGGGAGGGCAGCAAATTTTGACTGGGCCCAGTTAATGCGTTTTATGGCCACAGCCGCATGGCTGTAAATTTTACTAGTGGCGCAGCGCAAACTTGTCTCGGCGTTTAGGCCCGCATTTGCGTCGTGCAGTGCGCGAGGAGCAGCGGCCCAAAGACCCAGGAGCGCAAATTTATTGGCCGCTTGAATGGCTGCCTTCAGCCGGCGCGACTCCATTTCTACACTACGCAGGTTCTATTTAAATTGTATGGTCGTTTTATCGATGCCGCAAATACAATAAAAAGGCAAATTGCCAGCCCAGAATTTATGTTAGCACTCATTTATTTATTTAATGTGCATTGCAGTTTCAATGTAATCGGCGCTTTATGGCGCATTTTCGTGCGGCAGTGTTGCGGTGGAAGTGTGCGCACTCGTGGGCCATGCCGCATGCATGAAGTATTTGCCATTTAAAGATATGTGTGTACCTGGTTCCAAAGAGTGATTGCGGCCACTTATCCTGGCAGCCATTATTCGCCAATATTTTCATCTTATTTCTTATTTCAAATGGCTTATTGAAGACAGGCACATGACTGAAGTTTAGGCACACTTTTAGGCAGTACGACATTAGTGTCTGAGATACAAGATCACGATCGCGGGGGTCTTGGTTTATGCTTTCAAAGGTTAAGTTTTGGCTGACCGATGAAAATTATAAATATTTTTTTATATTTTTCCAAATATTATAAAACTTTTTTGGATAATGTCAAACAAATCCTAGTTGTTCAATTTTGAGAAAAAATAGAAAAAAAATTCAGATGTATGAATCTACAGACTGAGATCCAAAACATTTATGTTTTGCATACCTGACATATTTTGGTCCTGAACGTTCAAAATAGAAAATTTAGTTAAAAGGAGATAATTTTTCTCTTTCATTTGATACCCATATCTTCATCATTTCACAACCGCAAATATTTAAAAAAAATATTTGAAATGTGTATGTCTTTAAAATTTTAAAGCCCTTTAAGAAGGTTTTTGGGTCAGAAAAAGAAAAACTGACTATGCCAAGATACTATAAATTACCTCTAGTTTCACGTCTATATCAAGATTTGGATGGGTCTCGGAAAAATAAAAAAATTTTTCGCACGGTGTAATAAATGAAAAGTTGGTGTTTACACGCCGTGCATCATAACTTTGTCATTTTTCTTAATATTTGCTCAAATAATATATCTTTCATCTTAGATTTTAAAACCAGAGGGGATCATTTATTTAATCTATAAAAAAGTATTCGAAATTTTATGATTTTTGAAATTGG
Organism: Melieria picta; assembly: GCA_964056695.1. Taxonomy (NCBI): domain Eukaryota; kingdom Metazoa; phylum Arthropoda; class Insecta; order Diptera; family Ulidiidae; genus Melieria; species Melieria picta. The sequence goes on along the minus strand of OZ057399.1, from coordinate 128,185,781 downwards.
TCGAAAAATTCACTGTTTTACAACTTTCATCGTCAGTAACTTCCCCAAATCTCATCTGATTTGGACAATCTATATATCGTTGGAAAGGTTAGTTAATTCGACTAACACTACTTGTGTTAGTCGAATGGTTGGTTTACGAGATATGTACTCATAACTGAAATAAGAGGGGAAAAACGTGTTTTTCGAAGATTTTTCGAAAACGCTTCTTAAGAAATTTTTTTGATTTTCAGTTTCGTGTTCAGCAGCCGAAGATTAGTCTAAAATATACTTTTGTTTTTAGGAGCACGCGATGAACCCATTTTTTGTCGAGTAGTGTTATATATTACAGTGAAGTTCCTCATTACGGACAGTCCTTATAACCGGACAGCTTCAATAGCCGCAAAAATTTCGCAGACATAGCAATTCCATTAAGTTTTCCATAATAACTGGACGCGGAACTTTGAAGTCAATCAACCATTACAAAATTGTTTCAACCAAAGCAGTACTAAAATTTAACGACTTGTACAGTGTGTGTACTTTACCTACTCATGTAATAAATATTAATAAAATATTCAATGTTTATAAATTCGCACAAAATATTAAATAAATAAACGAGAAACATTTGGATACAATTTAAACTCATTTTTTGTTTTTGTGTGTGTAAGCGGACATCTCCCATAACCGGACAAAAACACTGCGACGGTGAGTGTCTGGTTATGAGGGATTTCACTGTATAATTTAAATTGTTTTAATTTTTAATTTTTCTTAAATTTATAATTTTTATTTTAATTGATGTTTTTTGTTTTTTACCAGTACATCAAAAAATAAACAAAAATATTAGGAACATTTCAAAATCAATAAAATATGTATATTTTTATTTGTTTTAATTTGTAATTTTTTTAAATTAAATTAATATATTAAAAAATAAACATAAATATTGGCATCATTTCAGAATAAAAAATATATTTTATGATTTATTTGATTGAAATATTAAATTATGAAATCAAATTTCTAACCAATATCTGATTTAGTTTAATTTTTTTAATTATTTGCAATTTTATTTTGTATTTATTATTTTATTATTTATTATTTTTAATTATTCGTTTTTGCGTATGAACAGAATAAATAAAAAAATATTTTGTTTAATTTCAATTTACGATTTTTTTATAACACTTTTCGAATTGTATTTTTCATATAATAAATATTTTATTCATAATTTTAATAACATAATAACACAAAAACACTGTGACGGTGAGTGTCCGGTTATGAGGAATTTCACTGTATATGCCATTATACTCAAAAAAACCAGCCTAAAAAAAATATGCTACCACATTTTAATTGGCTGTGGGAGTTGTGAAGCTTTGGGAAAAGTAAGTAGGAACGATACAACACTTTCTAAGCCAATCTCCAGTGGCGGCGACTGCTGAACTCCCAACATAGGGTCAAGATTTTCTTACAAAGGACTTCTCATCATGAGGTTAAGACTACTCACAAACCAAGCAAATGCAGTAGTATTTGATCCCACATCTATTTTGCTTCAAAAAGAGACCTAACTGATTTGCTTTGGAGAAGACACAATTGAGTTTCTCCACACTGAACATGAAAGCACTTCCCATCATGAGGTCAAAGTTTCATAGGAACCTAGCAAAGTTGAACCCAGCATTAGTTGATTTTTCCGGTATATTTTACTACATCAACTGATTTATTTTGGAAAAACAACATTAGTTAACAATTAAGAAATTACGAGGTCCTCTTTTGGCCTATCCAACCTAAACTTATTTGGTTTGGTTTCACAGCAATAAGAAGCTGTTCAATCGCAGTTGTCACTCAGCTAAAATTTTGTATACTAAAAAAGGTTCAAAAAGAACACGAAAGGGCCATTTTATATTTTCGACAAATGGTTTTTTAAAACAACACCAAAACATAACTTTTAATCGAAATTTTTTCCGATTGCCTTAAGTCAGTTCGTATCTTTTTTTTTGCTTACACACTTTTGTATAAAAAAGGTCCAAATTACACAAAACGCCAAGTGATTGAAAAAGGCCACTGTGATCAAAAATGGCAACCGTGTGTTTAATAGTAAAGAGTTGTTGCGATAAGGAAACTTGTTGCGAGGATCTCTCGCTGAGATTTCATACATCAAGCAGAGATTTGACTTATCAGATTTGACATATCACGTATGTACGCTGAGACTCGGCAACTTTGCTTTAGTAATAATGTGCAATATTTGAAAGTTATTTAACTAATATTTTTTTAAATTACGGCATTACAGCACAGAAAAAACAAAAATCCAAAATTCAGCCAAAGTTAAATATTTTCATATCGCACATAACTGCAGGTAGAGATTGATGTGACTGAGTTATTTACATGATTTAGAAAAATTTGGCTCAAAATAATTATCAATAGTGAAAAACCATACAATATATTATTATTAATTTTATGTTTTATTTTGATTCCTATGTCTGGATATGTAACTATATGTAAAATAATTTTTCTTTTTTAAATTTACTGTTTTTTTTATTTTTTTTGTTAATTAATTTTTGTTACGACAACAAAATACTTATACAATAAAAGCATGTTGGTTATGTGTAATAAAAATAAAATAAAAAATAAAAAAATAAAATAAAATAAAATAAAATAAAATAAAATAAAATAAAATAAAATAAAAATAAAAATCAAATCAAATCAAATAAAATAAAATAAAATAAAATAAAATAAAATAAAATAAAATAAAATAAAATAAAATAAAATAAAATAAAATAAAATAAAATAAAATAAAATAAAATAAAAATAAAATAAAATAAAATAAAAATAAAATAAAATAAAATAAACATAAAATAAAATAAAAATAAAAATAAAATAAAAAATTAAATAAAATAAAAGAAAGTAAAATAAAATAAAATAAAATAAAATAAAATAAAATAAAATAAAATAAAATAAAATAAAGTTTTAACCAGATAATTGAAGCAATTATTTGATTAAATTGCCCATACTAATTTGTATAAGAGTTCTTGAGGTTTGGATATATTAAAAAAAATATTTAAAATTATTAAAAAAAAGATTTTTTTGATTAAATGTATTTCAAGATTGTTCCCATCAATGTAAACATTATGTTAGATCTGGATAAACAGATATGTTGGGAGGGATATAATTTTGAAGTGAGCTGTTGAAAGGCCAAAGCCCAAATATTCCAGGGTTATAACTCATCAAATGGGTCCGTAATGGGTGTGGAGGGACTAAGGTAAAAAACTTCATGTATTTTTTAATCCTCATAACTTTATTGTAAAAAAAGGATCTATTATCAAATCATCCTATATTCGGAAGACCTATTTATGTTGACCCATTGCTGCCGGGTACCAGTTCCGCCCATACGATTTTGATAAAATTTCATACACGACCTAGAAGTGACCCAAAATGATCAGAAATTTCAGCTTTATATCTCTGCACGTTGCTGAGATATTCATTAGGTATTTTGTACCCATTACGCAGCAATGGTAGCTTTTTCCCATACTTTGTGAAGTGATCAGCTAAACACGTGAACAAAATTTGTTTTTTTTACAGGTGGATTAGGAGGCAGATTTTTGTGAAGTTCTAAGGCCACTACGTTTCGCCACATTTTCCACCTCCGGAAAATTCACGAATTTTGGAGTCTGGTTACTCTAGCTAGATGGCGAAATTTTAGGGTAACCTTCACTAGGTTAAGGTAGTTCCATCTTTACCCTAACTATCCCTATCAATGGTTTTGAGAGATCTCAAACATTGACTTTTTTGTGATTTAAAAAAAATACATTTTCATGGGTAAAATTTTACCCATTAGGCAGCAATGGGTTAAGATTCATTACCATACAAATTTATATATATATGAAAACATATTATTAGACAACTAAAAAAGCAAACTTAAGTTAACAACTTAATTCAAAAATAAAATGCAAAGATACCAACAATACGTTTTTATAAAAAACTACTAAATCTCTTAACTTCACAGTGCATGCAATGAACGTTTGTGCAGCGCCATGGCCGAAGAAGATTGCAATCTTTGTAATTGCATTTTGTCCGAGTGCCACACGACATTTCATTTTCATAAAATTGCAATTTGCAGCGAGCGGCCGAGGCTTGGTTCCATGTTGGCAGTCGAGCGCAATTATACGCATGAGTCCTTAAAATTCTCGTCGAGTTCATTTCCTAATTGCAGCTCGGCGCTGACACCGCACCCTCGCACATCCTGAAATGAATGTAATAACAATAACAATAAAGGCAATAATTCCAGATAATAAATTAACTGAAATTCACTTACTCGTTTCTCGAGTGGCGGCCCAAGCCCCAACGGCAGCGGCGGCGGCGGCAGCACAACGACAGCAGCAGTGGAGTAGCTGGCGACCGAGTTAACGAGCGTGCAGTCGACGCGCGCACTGGGGAGGAGAAGAAAATTAATAAAAATAAATTGAGTTGTCAAAAATGATATCCCAAATAAATTCCACAGTGAGTAATCGTTCGGGCACCAAGTGCCGCACGCCCAGCGCCACCCACCTTCGTGGCCCAACTGCGGCCATCACCCATGGGCACTGCCAACGCCACCGACACGTCGACGACGCCACCGACGACGACAACGACAGGAATTGCATTTTTTTGGCTATTGTCATCTCGCTTGCTCACACGCGCAACGCCGGACAACGGCAGCGAGAGGCCGAAACGGCACAATGGCAACAACAACAACAACAACAACGGCCAGAAAAAAGAAACCCCAAATAACTGTAATGAAATAAAGTATCTAGTTACAGCAAAACAATTACCAAAACAACAACTGCCGCGGCCGCCTCACTGATAGGGCGCACGGCGCGTACTCACGCTCGCGTTCGCGCTCACCCTCCGTCGCGGAGCAATGGAAATTTGATTGTGCAGCGAAATGCGAGCAAGCCGAGAGAGCGCGCCAAGGGCCGCGTGGAATGCCGCCAATGCCACCCACGAGCCGCTGCTCTGGCTCGAGGGTTGCAAGTGGCAAGTGGCGAGTGGCGCCGGAGAGCGCCGGCGCACTGCCCACTCGAATAGTGGGAAATTCGCCGATGCGGCCGCATAAGGCGGGCCCTGCAGGCACACACAGCCGCGCCGCACCAACACAGCGACAGCGCAACGGGCGCACCACCACAGCCCACCGGCGGCGCGGCCATTGCGGCGCGCAACCCCCGCAGCATCTTCCGCATCCGTGTCTGTGCGCGCTGCGAGCGACGAGCTGGTGTCGGTGGCGGTCGATCGTGGTGGCACAGCCGCCGCTGTCGGCCATTAGATCATTCGCAATTTAGCAGCGCTCGTGCACGGACGTCAGGCGTCGCAAAGCGTTCAACACTGTCGCGTTCAGTCAGATTTGCTCGCCGCTGCCAGTGTCGCGCCGTCTCCGAAACACGTCAAAACGGCCAAAGGCCGTCGTCAGTGCAAAAACCCTTTGCCCATCGGCCGCGTTCGCTCCGCAAACGTCTCACGTGCGACGAAAGTTGCCGCAGCACGTGTTGAACTTTTTCTTTGAAATTTGCCAGCCGGGCGGCGATTTGTTGCGCGTCAGTTGCCCGCCGACACACGTGTGTGTGCATGCCAACGCCAGTGGGATGCGTTTGCGTTCTTCGCTCGGCGTGTGTGTGTGTGTGTGCGTGTGCGAAAGTTGTAAAGTGCAAGTTTAAGTGGCGCTGCCGCTGCTGCTGCCGCACGGAGCAACTTTTCCCCAAAATCTGACAAACGGTGCAAGACAAAGGCAGAGCCTCACCTGCGGCGCAGCCACAACACTTTCAGCGCAATTTTGTGGATAATTAAACCTGTGATTGTGTTGGCGAAAGTTTCGACAGACGTGTTTCCGGTGCTTGTTGTGCCGGCAAATTGCCCCTTTGTGCTCCCCCGACGGTGCACAGTGTTGCCACTACGCCAAAAAACAAAGTTCACAACAACAACAAAAAAACACAAATAGTAAACCAGCAAAGAATTAAGAAGGAAACATTTCTTCACGCTCCAAACGTCTCAGCTGTTGCGGCAGCATTTGAACGCTCGGGTGAAGTTCAGCTTTCGAAGCGCGTGCGGACGGGTTTCTTTGGGGAACCCGCCAAATAATTGCTGCCAAAATTTTCACAGACGGAAACAAGGTAACTGAAAACAACAGCAAACCATGAAACGATCATCAATTCAATCATCATTATTGAACTAGAAATGGCTGAAGATTTTCAGGGTTTAATCACTTTGGGAAAAAGTTATCAAATGTTTATTGGCTTAAATGATGCATTAACATCATTGGAATAGTATTCAAAAGGAATTATGGCTGAGAAAATGTTTTCAAAATAGTTTTAAATACGATTTCTCAATGCGCAATTTGGGCGATTTCGCATACGTTTTGAAACTTTACATGTTTTACATGCAGCGAGTTTTAAAGCTAATAATTGGCTTTCTGATTTTTTTTAATTATAACAACTAAATGCCCATATTGCACATTAAATAAAAAAAGATTGTTACTCAAAAATCTCAAATTTACAGGAGAGGCAAAAAACTGTTTAACTTGCAGAAGCAACGCAATTAACATAAAACCAGATGTAGAGTATTTTTCCGGTTAAAAACTTAGTGATAAGAATAACACTTTTGAAGTAATTAGAGTTGTGAACTGTGAATTGATTTATGGAAAAGAGTCAATTTTGGAAAATTTTTAGTTGTGACTCTTTTGCATTTAGTGTGGGATAGACCGCTTTGAGTCAATTTAATTTTTGTTGAGGCCCTTTGCTCCTTAAAGAAGAAAACAATGAAAAAAGTTGAATGGTAGATAACTTAGAATTCACTTTGAAGATTTGCATGAAGACATAAATTAATATAGTGAAATAGTTTCTGGAAGTTATTTCAATTATTTTTACTCGTAGTTGTCTTTTTACTTATTAAAATCTTTGGTTTTTTCTTTGTTGAAACAATGTTTTCATACATTGTTAATTTTTTTGACAATTCAATGAAGAAATTGTGACATTTTTGCAACTACCCTACAAACAATTTCTCGATATAAATTTATAGCGACAAATTCTCGAAATAATCTCGATAATGCTTGATTTTTTGCCTTGAAGAGTTTGAATATTTTCAGGTCAAATGAAATATTTTTTTGTCAAACGAAAAATTGTGATTTCGTGAACGTGCGCGCATTTAAAACCGAGTTTACATGTACTTATAATCGTTATTTGATTTGAATAATGGACTGGCCATGCGACAGTACTGCAAAATATGCGTTTTATTTCAATTTTCAGAAAGAAAATAAGTTTTCGTAATAGTAAATTTTCGTAAATGCTATTGAGAACAAGAAAAATTACGCTGTCGTAATGATATCCAAATTTTCAAAATTTTCGACATCGTTACGATATCTCGGATAAGATAGTTTCAATATCGCAACGATATCGAGATTTTCGAAATTCTCGGCATCGTTACGATAGTGTAAGTTTTCTCGTTTTCGATATCATTTTAGACACTTTAGCATTACTTGAAAACGAGAAAAATTCTCGCTTTAACGATATCATTTCTATATCGTTTGGATATTGTTTGGTTTGCTGGGTATATAAACTTGTAAAATAGGTTTAGTACTAACCAATACAATTTTAAAACAAATTGTTTGATAAAAGTAAAAAAAAAATGAGTTTTGGATTACCTTTCAATTGGAACAGTCGCATCAAATTTTTAAGTAATTGTTCTAAATAGATAATTAACAGATCTTTGAATTTGTTCAACTTAACTGGTACAACAAAAGATTTTTTCAACAATTATCTTTTATCCATTATTATCCTTTTCTATACTCCCATACCTCATTTTACAGCTTAGATAAGTTCTGAAAAAGTTGGCCGTAAAATGAAGCGTCATACCCATAACATTTTAACGAGATTTGAAAGAAAAAGTGGGTATTTTTGAGCTGAGTTTTTTATGGTCTGTATCGAAAAGCGCCATGTATTAAATAAATTCCTTATATCAAAATGCCACATAAAGAGTGATTGTACAATGTAACAAGGTATTCTAAATCCTTCTAATGACAGTGAATGATTTCTGAAGTATTTCAGGGATTCTAAAAGAGATTTTGACATGTTTCCATTCCTCGATTTCGCTATTTTCTGTTTCATTTTTTAGATTCAACCGGTTCTGTGTATAAGCCGGTACCAAGTCATATCCTTTTACTTAACTTTTGATATAATTGATTTGAGATTTTGTCACAGCACATGTAGCACTCGAAAAAATTATGTGACAAAAGAAAGTTAACTGATTCGGTTTGTAAATGGCTACAAAGTAAAATGGGCTTGGCGATGCTTTCATGGATTACAGGAACAGGAATACAACATTTTTAAAACATTTTTTCGTATGCCATTCAAATGAGGAAGAATTTCAAAATTAGCAATTAGATGTAATAAATTAGTATTAGATGTAATTATACACGTAAATCCTCAGGTCATGTTTGCAGCTTTAGACCACAGAATCAGTGCTAATCCCCAACTTTTGTCTACTCTTTTAAATACTCCATCACTATTCTTCTTTCTAACATTTTTTTTAGACCAAAAGAACACCAGTACTCTGCTTTTAATTACCTGGTGTTGTACTTCATATTTATATGGTAAATATTTATTTACCACTTCAATATTCATTTACCACTTTTACCCTCATTTCGTTGCGCCATCTCTGTGTACCTACGAGTGTATAATTACTTATATACTTAGCGTCAACTGCTGTTCCTGTTTGAATTTAATTAAAAGACTCGTTTTTTTACAAGCGATAAGAATCGCATACGAGCTCTGCAAACTTCATTTGCGTATTGTATGACGAATACCCTTTCGGTGGTGCGGAGCGAAGGACTCTTGAGTTGCTCCACTTGAGTGGTGTTTTCTTTAATGCCTTTCCTGTGAAATTGCACACGATTTATAAATAATGAGATTGTGATAAGCGAGAGATTGTATAACACAATTGATTGAAATTTAATATATTGCAATGCAAAATTAAAATGAAATAGAAATATTAATAAAATTAAAGAAATTTAATAAAATTAGGCTGCGATAAAAATTTGAAATGTCGCGCTTATTCGTTCATTGGTTGGTTTGTAAAGTAAACCTGAATTCAATCTTCCTCCTATTGTTTCTTTCTACATACCCAATTAATTTCTTGAAGCTTTGTGCATATTTTCACTGCATCAAATCTATTTCAGTCAATATTGATTTCAACATGCCTACGCGCAGGTTTTATGAGATTAAAAAATTTAAAAACACCACACAATGAAAATTAAACAAAAAACTATATTCATACATATATTTGTAAAATATACAAATATATCACGGAAATCAATTGAAAAGCCAAAAAGTGATCAATTAAACTGCAGTTTGAATAATTGATAGTAATTAAAAGGCGACTCCCGACAGCGCTGTCAGCCCCGCACTCCGCACTTCAGTCTATGTTGTGCAGACAATGTACCACAAACGCCAGCGGCCATAATAAAAACGCACACAGCCATGCACGCAGAGTTGTGAACAGAAGCGCTTAAGTGCGCTTGTGTACGTAATCGCCCATAGTCCGCCTGTCGGGGCGCAATGTCGAATTGTCGGCGGCGCTTACTGGCCGCTTCGGCAGATCGCGTATGCTGATGAGCGGCTGGATGGAGAAATTATAGGCAACGCCAAACGAATCCGAAAAGCGCGCAACCAAATTAAAATTGTGCAAACAGAACGACGTTGCTGAAATTAAATTGATGAACCACAAATTAATTGAACGGCCGTTAAGCGTTGCATAGCAGCGGCTGTCATGTGTGTGAGTGTGTGCGTGTGTGTGTGTGTGTGTGAATATTGTATGTTGGATGCTGGAGAGTTGAGCAGAGATGACATTCACATTGGCGTTTGCGCATGTGGCGACTGATGGCGGCTCCAACAAACACACACACACACACTCACACACAGATGCAGACACAACACGCATATTCAATATGCGGTCAGCGCGACAGTTTATTTATTTTTTTGTAAATTTCATTTTAATTTGTTTCAATTCAATAAAGAAATTATTGAATGAAATTGTAGAAATTCGATTGGACGACAACGTTGTCGTTGCGCTAATTTACAGTGAGTATGCCACATACATATGTACATATCTACTTTTATGTATGAAGGAATGTGTGTTGAGGATATGCCCTCTGAAGTCGATTCGATTCAATTAATCTTGAATTGATTACTCGAAATTAAAATGGCGTTTTCCGTTTGCTCTATAACCCACACCGCACTGGAATGTATGAGTAGAGTGCATGAGTCAATGATTCGTGGAAAAAAAGAAAGTGGTACAAGGAACGGGGACTTGAAGACAAGACTCTATGATAGGAAATTAAATATACAGGTCTCCCTCGTATAACGCGGTGGTTACGTTCCAGGAAAATTCCGCGTTATGTGATTCGCGTTATAGAAGACTTAACTTTCATATAAATTTTAGGATTATGTTCCAATAAGCTTTTTCCAAAATAAAATAGGTACTAAATTAAAGATGTATGTACATTCCAACTCAAAATCAAAATTCATACTTTATTTAAAAAATTAAAAAACATAATGAAAAAACTGTTTTTTTTAAATCGCGTTATATCGAAAACGCGTTGTAGAAGTACCGCGCTATACGAGGGAGACCTGTATTTTCATTAACTAATTGAAGGTATTTCGTAGTCAGGTAACTAGTCTGTTAGAAAGTGTTAGATGAATTGGAACCGAAATTGAGTGAAATTCCTAGGAAAGTTGCTTCCACATTTAGGAATGTTTTCAATTAGAAAAATCAGAGAAAATATGATCGAACAAATCACAAGTTATGAAAAGCATTTGGGTAGTGATTTGGCCTGATATGATAAAAAATCCATATGTGAGCTGAACAAGATGCAACAAAAGCACATCATATGGTTAAATGATTGAAATTTTCTTTCAAAACTATGATAGAGAAAAGGTTTTGAGAAGATGTGTGCTTCATAGTGAAGAAAAAAGCTGATCTACCACTTGACCACTGTTTTACATCGATATGTATCATTTAATGGATATTTATAGGAGAAACAGTCGATGCAGTGAACTTCTGTGTATCAATTTGAGTCCAAAAATTCAGTTAGAAAGTGTCAGATGGATTGGAACCGAAATTGAGTGAAATCCCTGAGAAAGTTGCTTAAACATTTAGTGATCTTTTCAATTGGAAGAATATGTTAAAATGTGATCAAACATCAACAAATCATGAACTAGATTTTGGCAGCAATTTGGTTAGTGATTTGGAATGAAATGATGATCCATATCCATATGAATGCATATGGGAGCTAATTGAGTGATTGTCAAACAAGATGCAACAAAGGCACATCATATGGTTTAATGATTGGAATTTCTTTGAAAGCTATGGTAGAAGATATGGTAGTGAAGAATAAAGCTTATCTTCCATTTTTTTATCACAAACCTAGCGACTGTTTTGTATCGATATGTTGCACTTAAGAATATTTTTAGGAGAAACAGTTCATACAGTGAACTTCTGTGTACAAATTAGAAGATAAAATCAAGAGATGTCAGAAACTGTTAATATTTTTTGGGTGTCGAACGTACAATTTTCCGCATTGACTACTTGGAAGAGTATGAACATTAACTGGGGCCTATTTTGTGTTGTAGTTGGTTCAGTTGATCCAAGAACTTTGAAGAAAAGTTGCCGTCATAAGTCATTTTTCGATTGGAGTAATGTATAGCTTCACAGCTGTGCTACTTCGAAAAGAAAAGCTATTCAATTCAAGAACGAATTTTCACTGCAATTAGCATAGAAATCAGATTTAAGCTCTTGCGACTTTTCCCGGTGCCTAAAAATCAACAAAGAGTTCAAAATTATTCAAATTAAAAGAGGAGATCATCATTGACACAGACAGCTAAAATTAACTCTTTGAGATCTGAAGACCAGTTTTGAAAAATGTTTTTCCCAACCAAAAATATTGATTTCTTTAACATTAGAAAGAGCATTGCAGTCATTTTGACGGTTTTTAATTTTGTTTAAGTTAATTTAATTTAATTTTAATTTTCTTTAATTTTTAAATTATTTTTATATATATCTATTATATATATTTTATATATATATATATTATATATATATATATATATTATATTTTTTAAATATTATATTTTTTACCGTGAAGAATTTCCTAGTTTTTTTAAAATTCATTTTGTGAAAAATTAGCCAAATCCAATATATACTTTTCGAGATATCAGCGGATATGATATCAAGTCTTTGTAGGTATGGAAAACTTGCGGTCTTTCTAGTGTTAATAAAATTTTAACTATCTCAGATCTGAACTCTAAATTTGAGAGGTTCTTTCCTTTTAAGATTTTCATTCTTTGATAGATTATCCCGATTTAGTTAGACAAATGAAACTGAAATAATCCAACACATTGACTTTTCCATCGAAATCTAAGAACTAAATTGAATTTCACATCCGTAATTGCATAGAACCAGGGACCGGAAATAACAGTTAGTTATGAAAACTATATTTGTAAAATTTACTATGAAGGAAAAGTCATACAAATAAAAGAAAAATACCAAGACATTTCTTTTCGCACGGAGAATCAAACTTGCCAATAAACTTTTTTTTTGTAATTATTATGGAAAAATTAAAAAATAAGAATTATTTTTTATTTATATTTTAAAAATCCTTTAATAACAATTATTTTTGATTTTTTTTCATATAAGTCCACAAATAACGGTTTTATTTCAATTTTTATTTAAGTTGTCCTAAGCTAACAATTATTGGTGACTTTTATTTTTTTAGTCATCAATAAAAATCATTCAATGACTTTTATTTATAAAAGTCATTAGTAAAAGTCATTCAATGACTTTTATTTTTTAAGTCATCAATAAAAATCGTTCAGTGACTTTTATTTATAAAAGTCATCAATAAAAATCATTCAGTAACTTTTATTTTTCAAGTCGCAATATAAAAGTCATTTTCATTAATGCATGCAAATGTTATGATTCTTCCAGGAAACAGAGTTGTCAGGACAGGTCTTGTTAAGCCGATCAGGAATATATATATGCATATTTCGTTATTTAATGAATCCAGCAGTGCGACTAATGAAAATGACTTTTATATTGCGACTTAAAAAAAAAAAGTCATTGAATGATTTTTACTGATGACTTTTATTATTAAAAGTCACTGAATGATTTTTATTGATGACTTATAAAAGAAGTCATTGAATGATTTTTACTGATGACTTTTATTATTAAAGGTCACTGAATGATTTTTATTGATGACTTAAAAAAGAAGTCATTGAATGATTTTTATTGATGACTTTTATAAATAAAAGTCACTGAATGATTTTTATTGATGAGTTAAACAAAAAAGTCACTGACTTTTATAAATAAAAGTCACTGAATGATTTTTATTGATTACTTTTTTAAATAAAAGTCACCAATAGTTGTTATCATAGGACAACTAAAATAAAAATCGAAAAAAACTGTGGACTAATAAGAAAAAAAATTAAAAGTAACTGTTATTATAGGATTTTTAAAATATAAATTAAAAATAACTGTTATTTATTGAGTCATTAAGTAAAAGTCAAAAAATAACTCTTAAACATTGATTTGTATAATAAAACTTATAACTGTTACGGTCCCTGCTTAGAACTGTAACTAAAAATGCATTCGATTTATAAACTTTGCACAGATTTCTATTGTCTTCTATAGCCTCGAAAGTTCATCTCTTTTCTCCCACTCTACGCCTTTAAATTCAAATCAGTCACCGATTAATTTCAGCCAGAAAACTTATGCTCAGCATGCGCACTTTTCGCCGTCGACGCTGCCGCACAATGGGCCTTTGCAACCCCTCGCGTGCGGGTGTGGCATTGTGTTTGTGTAATTAAAGAGAAAATTGTGCGACATCGTTGATTAAGCGCGTCAAGACACAATGGAGCGTTGGTCGAAAGGGTTGATTGGCGGCTCGTTGTGGACCACTTGAAGAGGGTTGGCGCACAAGGACCGGCACACATACGCCAATCATTTCGATGACGCGAGCTGTAAGGTGTGTGGAAAATTTGCAAAACAAGAAGCCACACACGCCGCACAGATGGCGAACGATAATTTAATAAATATGTTAAAAATAGCAACACGAACAAATCGCTTGCGATCTCTGCTGTCTTCAACTCAATTTGCTCTAATCACTACACATACATGCAAAAGTTTGTATGTGGAAATGTCTGCTTGGCTATCAGCAGGAGACAATACGCCGAACAGACAGACCGCGCGCCAGTGTTGCTTACCTCCGCTCAATTGCCACAATCAAATTCGAAAACAATTCGCTTAATTCGCTGGTGGCAATCAAAGTGAAAACGACACCAGCCAGCCGCCGCTGCCGCCGCCGCCGGTGCACTGCAGCTCAGACCCGGACTAGACGCGCTTGGAAGGTTTCCATTTTTCGGTTATGGCAGACGGCGAGTGTCTGCTGCTGGCCGGCGACGGATCTGACGGATTGAGTCAAATGCCTAATTTTTGCAGTGATAACATCAGCGGCGCGAATTCTTCGCACTTCTGCCACATGTCGCGGCGTTGTGCATTGCGCAGTGCAGTGGCGCGACCGACACCGTCATCGGCTGCAGTGGCGCGCACACCCACAGTTGACGCTAAGTCAACAATTTCGCCTCAATTCGCAATTGCTGGCGTTGATTGGCGTGCGGTGCATTCGCGCATCCGCACATCCGCTGCGCCAGCAATCAACCGACCGACCGACCGACTGGTCGACTGCCTAATTTGAATTTTTGAATTTGAAGTGAGCGAATTAAGTGCGGTTGCGCGCTGATGACATTAGCGCGCATCAGCTGTCGCATCCGCATTGTTTGTGATACGTCGAGCGGCGACTGCGGCGCATGGCAGCGCTGAAACAATAATCCTAAGCAATAATTAGTGTCTTAATGAGAAATCAGTTTCGCAAAAAATTTCGAGAGCTGGTCAGCCCGAAAGTATGCTACACAAACGCTGTCTAGAACTCATGACAGTCATAAGTCCAATATTGCTCAAGTTGTCAAACTGGCAAAGACGTTCGCTCTTTCGCTGCGCTGCTTCGCTGAACTGCGCTCAATTTCATTCGATTTTCACTTTAGTTCAGTTATCTCAACTTCATAATTGAATTCGCCTAATATGCTTTGCTGCACTCTTCCACCTACACGTACAACACAAGCAAAATGAAAGGAAATAAAAAAGTTGGCGCCCCTTATGGTCCACTCGCCGAGTTTTTGCCACATCTCGCTGGGCTTTTTTGTTGTTTCGGTGCGCTGGCGTGTCGACGAAACTGATACACAACAAAGAGCAGAATTGCTTAATTCAATTTGTAAATTTGAAAGTATGTGCAGCAATTTGATTAATCGAAGGGCTGCCGCGGTCGCCGCTCGCTCGCATAATTCCTTCGGTGCGCGTATGTGACAGCGGCGTTCATAGACTTTTCGCCTTGGGCTGTCGCGGCGACTGCCGGCATAAGTTCTGACGTGCGTGTCGCTTGCGTCTGGCAGCGCGACGAGAGCGTCTCATACATATTTCCAGAGCCAATTGCAGTAATTCAATTTAATGGAATTAGGCGCAGTCTTTGCCGTCTGGTCGGTTGTTTTGCCGTGAATAAGTGAGCAGAGCAGAGCACAGATGTAACCACTTCTGGAGCACGTTTTGGGGTTTTAGTTTTAGGAGAAAAATTATGAAACTAGGGGGCTCAAGTATATAAATAATAAAACTAAAGTATATAAAAAAAATAAAATAAACATAAAATATAAAACTGATATATTGAATTTTCATTAAAGTCTTAAGGGTTTGATTTTAAAAATAAATCTCTAAACTCTGCCAACATTTCATCGAAAACAAGCAAACAGCTATAATAAAGTTAAGACAAAGACAGGAAAGGAACAAAAGAGAAAAACCAGGTTTATAAGGCAAAAACACGAAACAAACTGGAGAAATGTTGGACAAATCAATAAAAAAAAAAAGGAATCACGTCTTTATCCTATTTTTGGGGAACAATTCTGATCAAAAAAATCACTTTAAATATGAAAATACTGTGTGGTTTTCAGAGGAACAGAAACGAGTATTATAAGAATTTTGTCAGCTTTCTCAGAAGTTAAAAGGGATAGACAAATGTGTAGACGAGTTCCTATCAGTTTGTGAGCTCAATTAAAGAACTAAATCTGGACAAAGTAAAGTAATTCAAAGACTATTTAACCCTTTCGGGACTACTGGGATAATACGTCCCACCAAGTTTTTAATGTCCCTTAAAAGAATTATTCAAATTTTATGACCCACGCATAATATTTATTCGATTCAATGACCCCGGCTAAAAGGCTGATTTTAGAATTTGCGAGTATGCAACGTTATTTTCTAGCCCCAACTTTCATAGCATGGGAACATTTCTGTCAAGAGTATTTTGGTTTTCGAAATTAAACTCCGTCCCGAAAGGTTTAAGTCTCTCTGAGGAATAAAAGACGGATAGCGAAAAGTGTTATGAGAACTTTATGGAGCCCCTCCCGATGATCCAAAGTAGTGATAACCATTCTACTACTCGCGAGTAGCATTGCCGAAGCTGCCTTATGTTCGTATAGCGAGTAGCAGAATGGTCATCACTGATCTAAAGACAGATACAAGCTTTATAAGCTTCCTTAACGGCTATAGAAAGATAGCAGAAAATGTTAAGAGAGCTTTGTGACCTCTCTGCGAAGCCAAGAGAGAGTATCTCTTTCGTACATTTGGTACATTTGGTATCAAAAATATGTCAGGTAAGGAAAAAATATAGGTTTTTAATCTCAGTCTTGTATTCTATTTTGGTCCTGAAAGTTCAAAATAGAAAATTAAGTTAAAAGTAGGCAAATGACAAAGAAAAAATATTTGGATTGTGTATGTCCTTAAAATTTTAAAGTCCTTTAAGAAGTACTTTGGGTCAGAAAATGAAAAACTGACTATGCCTGGCTACTATAAATGACCAATTTTTTTTATCGCAAGATGTAATAAATGTAAAATTGATGTTTCACTTAGTACCCAAATAATATATCTTTAATCTTAGATTTTAAAATAATATATTAGATTTTATAATAATTTAAGATAATTTATTTTATCTAAAAAAAAATCATTCGAAAATTTATAATTTTTGAAAATGATCGAAAAACTCCCTTTTTTTAACTTTCACCGTCAGTAACTTTACCAAATCTCATCTGATTTGGATAATCTATTTATCGCTGGAAAGGCTAAAATATTATATTCTGAACGACTGACCACTTGTGTTAGTCGAATTATTCGTTTACGAGATATGTATGTGCTCATAACAGAAAGAATAGGAAAAGAACTTGTTTTTCGAAGATTTTTCGAAAACGCTTCTGAAAAAAATGTTTTGATTTTCAGTTTTGTGTTCAAGGACCCAAAGTTAGTCTAGAAAATAGTTTTGTCAAACATCGTCGAGCTCAGAGCTTCTATTGCAGTTTGACATAAAGAGTCAGTCATTTTCGGGTACACTCATTTATGGCAAAGACCTCAACCTGAATACTGTGGCCTTATCTCTCAGACTGACTGCAGCTGGGAGCTGGCATTAAATATCCCCGCTCCGCTAACGATCTTTAAGTAATCTGAGTAATTCTGCAACCTTAATGCTTTAGTACATTTATTTCTTTTAACTTGAAAAGGTGTTGCAAAGTACGAGTATATTTCTGGACATAATTTTTGTTTAATAAATCTCTCATAACATCTCTAATTAAAAGGCGATTAACTACCAAAAGTCGAACAACTTTGTTAAACTCCAATGCTGCACCAAGTTCGCACTCAAGATTTATTCACTTCAATGCACAAATGCAACTCTGTATGTAAATTAAACAATTCCAGACACCTTTCACACTCGACGTAGCAACAACAACTAACAAGGGGTAGTGCAAAAAACGGCTGTTGTCACTTAATGCAACAGCAGTAAGTATTGAATTTTCTTTGTTGCTGTTGTTGTTGTTGTTTAATTTTTATTTTTACACATTTCAATGCATAAATTGTAAATATGAGAAACTTTAATTGATGCAACGCGCTCGGCAACAATCGTGCAGCGCATGCAACAGTAATAACACTTTGTCAGCGAAAGGGGGAAAATATTTCGAACAAAACAGAAAAAAACAACAATGAATGAAATAAATGAAAAAAGTGCAGCATGCAACAACAACTGCTTAAATTGCATTAATTGAAAGCGCGAGACTGCATTCAAATGAAATGCAATTTCGCTTTATTAATTTGAATTAACTGAATTAAGGCGAAATATGTACAAGTCCATCAAAGCGAAGCCACCAGCAGCAACAGCAGCACCACCACCAGTAGCAACTTCAACAACAACAACCACATCAGCAACATGCCAGGCGCTTATGCTGTCATGCTGTTGTTGTTGTTGTTATTGTTGGCAGCATGTATGTCGCTATTTGTTGTTGCGTACTTCTGGCGACAGCATCACCAACAAATATTGAGTATGTCAAAAATAATAAAAATGCTATGGAAAAAATGCAATTTTTATAAATTATAATTGCATTAACGCTGCATGCAACGCCAGCGAGGCGGCAACTGCATTTGTGCTGCCACTGTTGCTGCCAATGTTGCACATTGCTGACGAGTGAGTGGAAGTGATAGAGAAATCGATTTTTTAATGATCACTGAAAAATTTTATGGATTTGTTTACATATATCTGTAATGGCGCTGGAGTTTAAAAAAGTTTACAATTTTTTTTTTAAGTTTCAAGCCAACTTTAAACTAGAAGAAGATATTCACAATCTGTGGCAACGGTTGTTGAGAGAAATTTTATTCTAATCAAGAATGAAACAAATTGTTGATAGATTTTTACTGTTTTTGAAGGTTTTGAATAAATTTTGAGTCGAGTTACAGACCCAATGTTGCAGGAATGTAAGCCGACATAGAAGTAGGTGAGGTTGGGTTGAACTATTGTCCTCAGTTAGTCAATGATTTCGAGAGTCATTCGCGGTAGCCTTATGAGAAATCACTGCTAATGCCATCAATTTAAGTGAATCTGACTTTTTACCTCAATGAAAGAGATTCAAAGAGTTGAATGCCCCTTCTTGGATCTTAGATTGGAAACAATTTCAAGCCCTTCTGGAATCTTAGATTGGAAACATATTCATAGCTTTTACATGTCCTTAAAGAATGTGTTTAAGGACGTGCAAGAGCTATGAAATTGTTTCCAATCTAAGATTCAAGAAGGGCTTTCAATTCTTTAAATCTTTTTCATTGAAGTAAAAAGTCAGATCGTTATTGTGTTTGTTCCAGAAAAAAGGGAAGTTAGCAATTAGGAAGATGACGATTTTTTCAACCTTTTCGAATCATCTTGATACGTAATATTTGGTATTTAAGTATTCAGAACCAACACTTTTGAAAGTTCTAGAATTTCAATTTTCGTTAAAAGCTAAAAGCCTTGGGATACTAAGTCCCAATCGTTATCTGTTTTGGTTTAAAACTTGTTATGATATAACTATTGTCTTCACCTGTTGTGTCAATGTCCCTCATTAGCAAGAAGAAGACATATATGAGCTTCTCGGCTCACCTTTCTTCATAAGTCCAACCGAACTATTGCCTTTGAAAATCAGGGGTATTTCATAATGGAATCCTCTTGGTTCTCATCGCTGTAAGGGGAGTCGCGCCATCCACTGTGGTACCACAATTAGCCATAATTTGTGCTTAACGCTGCATTACTATCGTCTATTACACTAACGCCATTACTAACTATGGGTGTAACCCACCCACAACTTTTGATTATCCGTTTTACTTATCCATTGAGGTAAAATAAACAAAAATAAAATTTTTTCATAATCAGAACATCATAACATGTAAAAACAAAAATACATTATTTAATTTTGTTAATTCATTTATTAAATATAAACATTTCTTTATGTGCATCTCATTTAAAAAAAAAGATGAAATAAAAAGTTGTATTGGGAAAATAGTCACATCTTGCACAATATTTAAGCTATGTTTCTTGGGCTTAGTGATATGGAAAGCTAAAAAAAAAAGTAATAAATAATTATTTAATAATTTTTTTCGGATCGAGGTAAAATTTTGCGTAAAAACTCAAACAAAAATCAACAATATACCTGCTACTTTTTAAGGTTATCAAACATGTCGTCATAGCTTGCACTCATTTTTGGCAATGTTGAATTGATTGATTCATAGCAATAGGTGAAGAGTGGGTTACTGTAGATTTTGGAAATATATATTTCACATTTTCAGCATGTTGTTTTTGTTTTTCTATCTTTTTCATAGCCACATATAGTGACTTACTTTTAGTTGTGTCGTCGAGAAGTTTGATGCTATTTGATCGCTGCAGCTCAATGCAAAATAGTCCTAATTCAAATTGTGACACTTTTGACGAAATAAATCTTTGTTGGAGTTAATTCTAAGTTGTGACAATTCTAGTTTATATTTTCAAATAAATTAATTAATTTCGTATTTTCAAATTTTTTCTTTCGACTTTTTAATTGTCATTTATAATTTTTAAATCTTGCAAAATTGTCCTAACATGAAAAAACGATAAGCAAAATTTATATAACTTAAAATAATTCGCTTATTATTAAATTAAAATATCATCAAAAAAGTCATAAAAAAATTTTGTAACTTATCCTAGAGCATAATTTGTAAGGATTTTCTACCAAGTAAATGGTCTATACGTTATTTAAAAAAATTGTCGCCAAAAAGTGAATAAAAATATGTAAATGCATTTTATAAAAAATACAACTTCACTACTAACAATCGGTGTTAAGCACCCAGCAATGTTATACCGTTACTACTATCGTGGGTGTAACACACCCAGTGACTTTAGAATACAATTATATAAAAGCATCAGTTTTATTTATGCAACTGCAATATACTCTAAAACCTTCCGAAATATGCAAATGTGGATTACATTATAACTTTATATTGGTTTTGGTTAACCCGGCGTTGGTGTGGTGGAAAAAAGTTACGTTATTGGTGTGGTGGGGTATGACATACCCCAAGACTTGATATAGCAGCAACCTCACGAAACAACACAAATATAAAAGATACCAATTTTATATTATTTTTCATTTACATTTACGCAATAAAATACAAAAGCACTTCATGTGCAAGCAATTTGTAAAAGAAAATATCAAAAATAAACGAAACGAAAAGTACCGATATTTATAAGTTGACTTCATATAATGGGGTTTAAAAACATTTCTGTATATAATTTTCCAAAAAACATAGTCTGCTTTAAAAATGAAATACATACAGTTATGTGACATTAAATTTTTGGTAGTTACCCTGAAAGAGGAGCGAATTACAGGGTCTCAAAATTAGCGCATTTTTCGCAAGTCGTATAAGGTTTTTGCTCTCGGACAAACCGAACATCGAGTGCTGTACTCACGACGTTTTGGTACAGCTTCGCCTTATTTCAAGGATTTACAGAATCATGATATTTTTGTGTATTAATGATATTTTTTGGAACATATGATACGATGAAAACGATTGTCGTATGTGCTATTAAATTCAATGGAACATACGACATTCGTTTTCTACGGCGACGAAATGCGAATACTGAACTGGGAGCTTTTCTTGCACGTAGCAGTTGGGCAGTTGGTATTTGCCTCTTATTTTTCCGTACGGTGAATTTTTTAATAAATCGATGACTACTAGACCATCGAAAATAACAATTTGAATTCAAAATCATTTACACAAAAAGTTACGTTATTGGTGTGGTGGGGTATGTCATACCCCAATGAACTTTAGCGGGATGTGACTCAAATCTGGTAACACTTAAGTTGTTTTTGGATAGCAAATGTGTATGGTTGGACTGTTATAAACAGCTACTAGAAGCAATAGTGCCCACATAAAACTGATATCCGAATTATTTACAAAAATACAACCTCTGGGGTATGGTATACCCCACAACACCAATGCCGGGTTAAAAAATCTATATTTTACTAAGAAATTGAACTCACACCACCCTGACGATAGTAATGGAGGGTTAAGTGAGCTTTTCATGTAAAAGGCTGCCACTCCAACCTAGCCTTCCCAATTGTGTCCAAGCCGTTAAACGGTTAAGCGGTTAATTCAAGTCCTACAAATCGGAAAGTGGCTAAAACACAGAAAAAATACTCCAATTATCACCTAGCGGCCACTTTACAAAATCATAAATGTGTAAGTAGAGAGTTGAGTCGAGAGTTCATCCCTAACCTAGAACCCTGCCTGAGCCGCTCAATTTCCCGAATTGATGTGCTGCACTTGACAAATGAGAATCGATGTAATGTGCTGTGAAAATTTATTCATATTTTCGGCATATCAGCTAATCAAATGCAGATTATTGGCATTGCGAAACAAATCGCAGCAGCGGCGTTCAGCGCCTTTCGCTTCCTGCTGACCGAAACTTTTAAATGGCTGCGCACTGTCCAACACACGTGTCAGTAGAAGCGCGCACCTGCATGTTGCTTCCGGCATACACACAACAACACACATTTCAGCCGTCAGCGAAAAGTGCGGCGCTTTATTTATGTGTGTGTGTGTGTGTGCGTCATGGCCACTAAATCGCGGCTTTCTACCAAAATGCAATTCCGACGGCATTTCCAATGCAAACGCCTGTTTCGCGGCAATTGTTGTTGTTGGCATTGCTGCTGCATTAGATGCCGCGCGCACAGCAATTCGTGCTGGGGGGGGGCAAACATGCGCTGATTGAATTTGCATACGACTGGCGTTTGGCGATGGTTGTGTTGTCGGTGGCTGCTGCGCTTCGCCGCAAATGACCGAGCCGACGTGTGGCAAAAAACGCAAAACTACGCTGGACAGTTGCGGCGCGTCAAGTGCGGTGCAACAACGAAATCATGTTGCTGCTTATGCTGCTGCTGCTGACAGTAGTTTGCAGCGGCGGCGGCGACGGCGATGGCGGCAATTTCATCAAATGCAATTTTGCCAATTTTCACAATTTCGAACTGCGAAATTGCATTACGCTGCGGATGCGGCACACACTGCGGCCGTCGTTGCAGTTGTCAAGTTGGCTGTTTCGAACGAACATCGGCCGCGGCGTGTCGCACTGTGCTCGAGAGCACTAAAGAGCTGCGCCAGATTTAGGACTGCGATTGAGTGTCGCTGCCACGGGGTAAAAATCGGTGTGTCGTCGGCGGCCGTCGGTGCGCAAAGTGTTGTTGGCCTGCTTTACGGTTTTGCTGTTTTATGGCGCGCTTAATTGAATTTCGCGTGTGCGCATTGTCTCGGCGGTCGTGAAGTCGTCGCAATTGGATAATTACATTTCGACTGACTGGCACACTGCCGCACAGACTTGCCGCTGTGTGCCGATGCGCTAAGCGAGCGATTCTACGAATCTCTTCTTCTGCTTTAGATTATGATTTAGATGATATTTAACTCTTTCGACCCCGAATTTTACCCTGTGTCTCCAAATTACATTTTGGTATTTAAATCATGAAACCATTGCGTAAGAATTGTGCACACGACATTTGAAGTCGCCACGACTCTTTGTTAGAGTTCTAGAGTTAGTTTACTTTTGAACAATTCTAGCTTAAAACGGGTTAAATAAATTCTGTATCAATATTTTTTAATTACAGAAAAATTATTTAATATTCATAGAAAAATATAAAATTAAAATATTAAAAATATTAAATTATAAAATTATAAAATCACTTTTTGATTTTATTTAACCATTATTAAAGAAACAGAGTTTTGATCAAACGCGCCCAATTCGTAGACTTCAATTAGAACACAAACTTTCCCTGATATCGCTGCAAAGTATTGGAAATTATTTTGGGGATAATAGTAAAATTTTTGTAATTTGCTTTGACCTCACTTCTAAAAATATTAATTTTTTGGTGCCTACTTAAATTAAACCCATAAATCAATCGTAGCTTTTGCTATAAGATGAAAAATAGGTAAAGTTGCTCTCAGGCAACTTTGGGGTCGAAAGGGTTAAGTACTTTGATAATGTTTGGATGCTTGGATGGAGGTGTTTTGAAAGAGGTTATAGAGATTAGCGGTTGTCATCAGCAGGGAGGGGAAGTGTGATGAAAATCGATCGAGGGTTTTAATGTTCCTGTTTTAGAGAAATGTTGGGCGCCAAATTTGAAAGCGAGCTCAAGTCTGTGGAGGTTTCAGACAATCAGATTAATGTGATCAAGACTTAGTAAAAGTATCCAATTGGGATGCAGTGGATGCATACGCAGCGAACATTATGGCGACGCCATGGCTGATCGAGCGTCAGAGACGAGCCCAAGAACGGTACAGGACTGAGTCAGTTTAGGCAGGAGTCCCCCCCGTGTTGTGATCAGGGACTTAACTATTATAAATTTTTCTAGAAAATAACTGCAATGTAACTATTACAACGCAACATATATTTTATTTCTTGATTATAATTATTATTTGCGACAATTAATTTTTACGTTGCGTAATAACTGTTATGAGAAACAAATTTTTTTTTTGTTCTCGATAAATATTATTTTGAGAAAATTTTGTTGCGTTGCTTCATAACTTTTATTTAAGATTTTTTTTATTTATGTTGCCGATTTATGCTGTTTTAAAGACAGTTTTTTTACGTTGCTTCATAACTTTTATGAAAGAAATTTTTTTTACGTTGCCTTACCACATTTTGAGTATGAATTGATTTTTAATTGTTTAATTGTTGGTGGAAATTAGGTTTCTGCAGTTAATTTGCACTTGTCAATTTAAAACCATTAAAAATCAATTCATATCCAAAATGTAGTAATTCAACGTAACAAAATTTTTTTTTCAAAATAATAGTTATCGGCAACGTAAATGAAAAAAAAAATCATAAATAAAAGTTAAAAAAAAAAATTCTCAAAATAATAGTTATCGGTAACGTAAATTAAAAAAGTCATAAATAAAAGTTATGAAGCAATGTAAAAAACAAAAATCCCAAAATAATAATTGACGACAACGAAAAATATTCTTGTTACTTATAAGAGTTATTATGCAACTCAAAAATATTTATTACATGATACGAGTAATAGTTATAGGCGACGTAAACATTTCTTATTGGGAATAATTATTATAAAGCAACAGTTATAGAAATTTCTTAAATTAGGGCAATTTTTTTATTCCCAAAAATATGGATAATAATTATTTTAGGGCTCTGATTGTGATGCCGGAAGACGGGTGTCATAGGGGTCAAACGCGGGGGGTGGTATTTATATGTATTTATCTTACGAATTTTTATTTTCCACCTCCGTCAGAAAATAAAAAATAAAAAGCGTTGGATAATTGTTCTATCAAAACGTGATAATAATAACTGATAAAAATTAATTAATTGATTGATGACAAAATTATATATTCCAATGAAACCAAACTCTCAAATTACATCACCTAAATTCAGCCCAACCCCACCAATAGTTCCCAGCATCAGTCATCTGCACTTGGCTAACATTTCAAATCTGCGCTATTTTGTTCATTATCCAAAACCATTCTAAACTATTTTTCATATGCAAAATTAATGAGCAAACAAATATACAATCTACTATTTATATCTACTAAAAAAAAAAGCCAACAAAATCGCAACAAAAAAATAAACAACTCAATAAATAATAATTTTAATTGCAACAGCGAAAATGACGCTGCAGCCAATGCTGGCCACCTGCCGTAATAACCATTAATGCGCTCCATGAATTATGCAGTTAAATATTAATTCACTAAATTGCTGCAAATGTTTTCAAATGCCGCTGCACAGCGCCCACCTTCGCCACCAGCCGACCAACGCAATGGCCGTTGGCCACACTTGTCAAGCGGCCGCAGCTGAGTCGTATTAGTTATGTAATGTGAAAATTTCCATTTGCTAAATGAATTTTGCGGACATTTGCCGTGCGTCCGCACAATTATGCAAAATTTCAAATTCTCACAATTCTAATGGCGCACAGTTGCAGCGCCAACGCGGCCGCATCAAGTGCGAAGTTTAGGTTTCGAAATTAAAAAGCCACAGTTTTACGGCGCAGGGAAGAGGGCGGCGCGGCGCTGGCACTGCTGGTCGTGTTGGTAAATGCGAATTTTATTGGGCAAAGCGTAACGCCGCGTCGGGCGGCTATTGGCGGCTGGGGCTGGGGTTGTCCCTTGTCGCGGTCACAGGTGTGGCCCGGCACGAACTGCTGCAGTAAATACATAAAATTACGCGCGTAAATTAGATGTCTCTGGGCGGTAAGTGAGTTGTAATCCGATACTGTGGCGTTGAGCGAGGGTGGGGCGGGGGCTGATGTGTGTGTGCAGCGACGCATAAATTGCAAGTTTCAGCGTTAGCATTATTTGTAGTTGTTTTCAGCAGGGAAACACAAATGTGCGAATGGCTGAAATGAAATTTCGAGGACTACATGTGGTGTGGTTGTTGTTGGGCATACATACATATGTGTACATTTGCTTGTAGAGACAATTCGCTTCACACTTTAACCCTTTCCGGTCAATTTCCGCATTTCTTGAGACACACATTTTTCTTTGAAAATATTGACTCTCTTGAACATTTTAGAGATAAACAACATACAACAAAATATAAAAAAAATCATATATCAATATATCGTACAATGGTCCGCAAAGGAATAAAAATTCTTGAAATTTTTGTTTCGTTTTTTTAAGTTTTATGAACAATTCATTGATTTTTGTATAGAGAACATCAATTATAACAACAAAAAATCAAACCCCGATTTAATTTTGATCGAAACTTATATAAATTATATATGTGTAAGGAATTGAGTCACATTTATTCGGCCTTATATAACAGTTGTTGCTGTTGCAAAGCTCTTTTCCCTCAATAAAACACAAAATCAATTAAAATTAATAGCTTTACAGAAAGATACTGCATATAGCCGATTCTTATTATCGTAGTGGGAGTGGCAAGTACGCATGTCTAACCTTACATAACCTGTGCCTGCCCAGTAAATCACAAAATCGTCTAGTAGTTCTTATTTTTAATCGAAAATTGCCAAATAGTCGAACTTTACTAGTCACGTGGTTTACAAATGTTCGTGGCAGGCATTCAAACGCAAAAATTCTATTACCAACCCCACAACTTAAAAAAATGCAAACACACCTTGAAACCTTTGCCTTCCATTGTACGATATATCCTACAAAGCTTTGCAACTCTTGCGGTCATTTGTACGATATATCGTACAATTTTTTAAAGACTCGCGAAAAATATTTAGACGCAAAAAATGTTTGATTAAGTAAATTTTATAAATCAACTGAGATTCAAACTTTGAAATAGTTTAGCTTTTTGTTGCCAAAAAATATTGCATATTAAAAAATCCTACGCAGAAGTTCCGTCACTTGCTGGTTTTTCAAATTCTTGCAAGGAGCTGCTTACAAAACTCACTGATACTTTCTAATCACAGATATTATGATTTATATTTTTAAACAGAATGATACAACAAAGCCTACTTAATAAGAATTAAAAAGCCGTTCTATAAAAAGTGCGTTCGCTTTCAACTAAAAAATCGTCGAAAACATTGTACGATATATCGTACAAATTTCCCGAAAGGTTTAAGAGTTTTTCATAACAGTTACATGGCATTAGGAGTACAAATATGGCTCCGTGATTTTTTTGAATAACTGCAAAATAGTAAAGCACTATTAGAAATTTTTATAATACGAAGTAAGTGGAGGAGGAGAGGTCCAAGAAGTTTTAATTGTGTGCTAAGTTTTGAACTGTACGAATTTTTGCGTTTTTGTTACTTTTTGAATTTGTTTTTTTTCTGGTTCACGCCTCTTGGGAGCATAGGGCCTCCACAAAACATTGCCTTGATGGTTATGATTGGCCTGCTGCAGATAGTCCTAATTAGTAAACTTAACCCTTTCGCTACAGGTGTTTACTGAGGAAAGTTAAAATTTTAAATTTTACGTCTTAGGCTTCTATGTGGTTATATTAGCAACATTCCATAAGAAATTTTTTAATTTTTATACTCGGACCCTGTATTTTAGAGTGTTTTTCTATGAGAGCAACCACATCGTTGTGGCTGCAATAATTACTTAAACATAAAACTTTTAATTACTTAAACATACAACTTTTTACGCATAACGAAAATTTAAATATTTCTTCATTTACTTCAGCCAAAATTAAAGAAAAAAAAGTATCCAAATTGAAAGAAACCGTTAAATTAAAAAGTTCTCTATTTTTTTCTGCTTCTTCTTCCTTTACTATGTCAAGATATACCATTAAAAAACGTGTATACTTCTCTTCTTTAAACTTAAATATTCAGTTTATTAATTTCGTATTTTTCCTAAAACTTTAAACTATTCTAAAGACCAACAAAAAAATGTATTCTTGCAACGATAGAGGATGCAGACGTCCACAAAGTAGCATGTTGCCATATGGCAACAAAATAGCGAAAGGGTTAAGTGATGGAAGTGATGTTGTGTGAAGAAGGTGACAACAGGATGGTTGGGGACTTCGCTAAGATCGGTTTGGTGCGCTGAATCTTTTGAATACTTTATAGAAATAGGGTTTAAGAGAGAAGAGTTTCCTGGGCTCCCAGATTCAGAATCCCCTGAATCATTTTTACTATGTCAAACCAACAAAACTCTTGAAAAATTTCACATAATATCAACGCCGACTGACAAAAACTCCACTCTGCAGCCAGTCTCCATGCCAAGAAATGCAATTAATTTCAATAATTAGAACTCAATTGATTTGTTTGGGGACAATTTAATCAAAATCAAGTGGACTTGGTGTGGGGTGTGCCGCAGCGTTCGCGGCTCCAGTTAAAAACAAAGATGCCGTTGCATTGTGACCAACAAATCGAATGCAATTCCATTGCATGGCATCGCAACGCAGCGCATCGAATCAATTCGAATCGAAGCGCAGCGCAGCGTATTGAATTGAATTGAATCGAGCGAAGCGATGCGGAGCGAAGTCGGGCCGCCGCATATTAGTGCAGCATACAGTAATTGTCTCTAATTGAATCGAATTAAAGGTGCAATTGACAATGTTAACTTGTTGAATGCTGAATGCTGAACGACGGCTTTGACATCGGCGGCGGCGTGCAGCCAGTGCCCGCATGTGTGCGATCGAGGTGTGGCGCGGCGCGGCGCGGCGCGGCTCGATGCGCACAATTGCTGCATATCATTTAAATTGCAGACTCGAGCCGCGCGACAATTTACTTCAATTGAATTGAATTCAAATTACGCGTTCGGCAAATGCGTGATTGAAATTTTTAATTTACGTTTACTCAGCGCATACATAAATTTCTTTATACATACAACATAGATACCTGTTTGACTCATCGACACATACTTACTTACAAAAAATGGCTAAAAGCATTTCAACTAAACTGTTTTGCAATTTGTTTGTCGTTTCAGCTCGGTCCTGCTGCTGCGGGGAGAGGAATGTTCTGCTACCAGTGCCCGCCTGCGCTGCATCCGTGCGGACCGCATCCGTCGCGCTTGCCCACACTGGACTATCCCTTCGCTGCCACGCATCCCTGTAAGTACGCGTACGCGTCGAGATCGCCGAGCGCCGATTGCGCGCGTCGGACATATGGCGGCGTGCAAGTAAAGTGCGCCGCGCTGCAAAAGTGCAACATTTTAATGCCCTGATCGAATTAGATAAAAAGCACACGATAATCGTCGCTGTGCATCAATTTGTGTGCGCAGCGAAAACAGATCACACTCGCAGCCGGCGTCGCTATTAGCGCGCACACACTTGGGCCGCCACCCCACAACGGGCGCGCGCGAGTTGCATTAACGAATTATTCTATTAGACGCAACAAGCAGCATATCGGATTACGTACACTTTGCCGTGGGGAGTAGTTTTCGACAGCAGCCAAAGCAGCAGCCAGAAGCTGCCGACCTGTTTCGCGCCTGCGGGCTGTCTTTGAAGCTGCTGTCCTGTGGGGCGGTTGGGCGGTATTGATGCATGTGCCAATGTGTAATATTGTTAGTCAATAAGTAATATTGCATCGATAATATTGACGGTATTGGGAGATATGAAATTAGAAACTGCAGAGAAATGCTTCAAGTTGTAAATGGAATTTTTAGTAGACTGAAATATCCCAAGCGAGATTATCGAGGCGAATGATGGTTGCTTGTTTGATCTCGTATGGACAGCAATTTGTGATATTGTTGACTAATTCATCTATATCTATACATACATATAATTGTTTGTCCTGACTGACTGACTGACTGAAGTTATAAATATGAAATTTAAACTGTACATCTTGAAAAATGAACCTCCGCTAAGACGGAATATTTGGAAAGGGGCTAAACATTAAGATGGGTCGCACTCCATACAAAATAAAAATCACGTTTCAGTCACCACCTAAAAATAAAATTCAGAGTGTTTAATGACTATTTGGAAAATATTGCGATTCTGAGGTAAGCCAATTGTGAGCGGTTTTGCTTCAAAAAAAAAAAGAAAAACTTCCAGAACTCAATAAATTAACAAAAAAAATTTTTACAAAATATGTGCAATCCAAGAACTCCTGAAGGTTTATCTAACCAAAAAAAATTATTCGAAAATGTCCAACAACAAAAAAGTTACACCCAAAAAACATGATAATTAGAGGTATTTTTGAAGCAAAACCGCTCACAATTGGCTTACCTCAGAATCGCAATATTTTCCAAATAGTCATTAAACACTCTGAATTTTATTTTTAGGTGGTGACAACACCAATTTTTTTTCGCGACCCACCTTACTAAACATGGGTTGTATGTGTTGTATGAAGAAACGCGATTTAATGGGTCTATTGATTTTAAACTTGGTGAAAATCAAATAATAATTCGGCACGTATTTTTCAATTTATCGGAAATCAAAATTTAACGGGGTAAACCAAGGGTTAAGGTTCGTATACGGAAAGACTACGAACAAACACTGAACCGATTGGCATATTGACTTCAAAGTTGGTGAAAACACTTGAAATCAAAAATAATTTCACATGTGTTTCAAATTTTTTTGAAAATCAAAACTTAAAGAGGTGTAGGGAGAGCTAAAAGTTCATATGAAGAAATATGATTTTGTACGACTTTTGGCTTCAAACTTGGTAGTCTTAGTGAGAAATTATTCGACACGTGCTTTTCACTTTTTCAAAAATCGAAACCTAACGAAGTCAACAATGGGTTAAAAGTTTGTATGGGGAAACAAGAAATCAAAAATAATTGACACGTGTTTCAAATTTTTTTTGAAAATCAAAACTTAAGGTAGGTATGCAGCTCTCAAGAAAACGCTCAAGAAAAAACGAGCATATATTTCTTGAGCGTGAAAAGTAGTAGTCAAGTAGTCAGATGTCACTTTTCCTTTGAGAAATAAATAGGTACACATATGTTTCTTGCCGAAATCAGTGTTGTCATTTCACTTTTCAATGAAAAAAAGTATTAAAAAACCGAATCAGTTTTCTTGTGAGGTGCGTACACCTCAAGAAAATATGACTCAATGAAATTTCCTTGAACATTTCTTGAGCTTTTTTTTATATGAAGTTTTCGCTTTTCTTGAGAGCTGCATACCGACCTTTAAATAGGTGAAGGGAGAGCTAAAAGTTCATATGAAGAAATATGATTTTGTACGCCTTTTGACTTCAAACTTTATAGTCTTAGTGAGAAATAATTCGACACGTGCTTTTCACTTTTTCAAAAATCGAAACCTAACGAAGTCAACAATGGGTTAAAAGTTTGTATGGGGAAACAAGATTACATGGGCCTTTTGACTTCAAACTTGGTGGAAGTACTTTTAATAAGAAATAATTCGACACGTGTTTTTTATTTTTTTTTCAAATAAAAAAGTTGACGGTGTCAAAAATGAGTTAAAAGTGGAGAAACAAGATTTTATGGGCCTTTTGACTTCAAACTTGGTGAAACTACTCTTGGTGAGAAATTATTCGACACGTGTTTTTTTCTCAAAAATACTTCACTTTCTCGAAAATCAAAATCTAACAGGATCAACAATGGGTTAAAATTTGTATGGAGAAACATGACTTCATGCGCCAATTAAGTTCAAATGTGGTGAAAACACTTCAAATGAGAAATAATTAGACAAGTCTTTTTTTATAAAAAAGGTGACGGGACAACAAAGGGTTAAGAAGAACTTGATTTATTGGCCCCATTTCATAGTGATTCGTTCCATAGATAAAATTCAAAAAATGTATAGTCTCAGAATTTAACGATTTTGATGTCATTTGAAAGGTAAAACTCCAACTAAGAAAACCCCAAAAAATCTGTGCAAAAAATTAATTAGTGTGTGTGCAAAAGCGGCTCAAAGTTGAAATTTTTTTCACAAAAAAATGTAAACACATATTTTCTGTGTTTTAGTATATGTATTGAGTAAAAAAAATTTTAAAAATACATGCTTAGCACGAAGTTGCTCAAACTTTCAATATAGATTAACCTTCACTTTGTGCATGGTTTTTCCATCCTAATCCCGTGCAATGGGGAACTCAATTCCCCATTTTTGAACCAGTATAGTTTGTACGGAAATGAGTAAAATAATAGTTTTTTGGGAAATAATTATATTATCATTATTTGTATTAGTATTTTTAATGTTAATTATTTGCACACCGTCTTTGAATTTGTTATTCCACCTGTGAGTGTGCTCGTGGTTTAGAACGTGAGTGGTTCAGAACTTGGCTAAGTTTTGCTTACAAAATGTATTGGTAGAAATAACGGGGTCATTTATTCCCCAAAGCACAACAAACAGTTTGTGTGCAATATGTGTTTATACTAGCCCAATCACACTTAAAAAAAAATAACTGCTTGTGTTTTTAGAATCTTTTCATCAATAGCTATCCAATGATATATAGATTAATATATCGTTCAGACAGAAATACCTTCACAAATTTATATTTTCTGTGGCTATGGGGAACTGTATACCCCATGCACAGAGTGAAGGTTAAGAAATGATGTGAACTGGCTTTAGAGAAGATAGGTGTAGATGGGAGCTCCGAAACAGGAGGCAAATCAGGTCCAGTGTAGAGCGTTGGCTCTGAAGGGATGCAATGATTAAGTGACAAGTTTTTGATGGAAAGAATGAAGGAAAGAATGAAGGATGCACGGAATGAAGCAAGGAATTAAGGAAAGGCTTTCATAGGTGCGGATAAAAATTTCCGTTTAGAGACCATTCCACAATTGTAAGGTACGAAATCTTAGCCAGGTGCCCTGAACCCAATCGACTTTTACTTTCAAATGCAATTTGGTTCTGATTCCAATAAGAAGTCTTCCATCTTCCCATGGCCACAAGTTCCACCATTTCTAACATTGACATATATTGCTTATATTTAAGTAGATTACTTCTCCTCCTTTCAAGGAACTAGTTTGATTGCGGTATTGAATCGTTCGCTTTGTCATTGGGGCAACTCTATGCTAGTAGCGTCTAATCAAAGGCGATTTGCAAGCAGCACACTTCCAAGCACCGCAAACTTCCTTACCGAACTTGCAAAACTTTTCAATTCAATTGCCGAGCTGATGTCATCATGTGGCACCGCTTTTCATTGCCCCAACTCTGGCCCAACATCCAATCGAATTGGCTTCGATTTATTCAATTTGCTGTGACTGAAACGGTGTGACGACACAACGAGGAAGCATTCTGCAGCAAGGAGCGGCGTTGCAAAAAAAAAAATTGCAAATTTTCCTCAATTCGTATGGCATTTTTGCGATTTCGCAATTATCGGCGTTCCTTTGAGGCAATCGGCAAAGTGTTAATTTGCTTGGAATGCGAAATGACGTCGACGCGGCGCGCATAAATTGCAGCGCACCGACGCGCGACTGGTGAAAGTGTGCTGCCGTCTTCAAAGAAACCGATTCGCTTGCATACGAAATCGCTAAACTGAACAGAAACAACTGCCAATCACTCATCAATCATGCCGCCATTAATAATATCGACACAGAGTTGTCGGCTGCAACAACAATCAAAACAGCAACAACAACGCGGCAAGCGCAGGCGACACCTGAGCGCTCCGGATTATTTCATCTGTGATTATTGAATTGAGAGAATTTGCATATTTGACGCGGCGCAGCGTAAAAGGAGCCGCAGACGCAAATGCAGACTGATGGCTGATGGCTGAAAGCTGGTGGCTTGTCATTGGCGGCAACATTACGACACTGCGACAGTGGGTGGAATTTGCGCAATCACAGTTTAGCGATTGCGAGCGGCGTGTAATTTGACAAATAAGCGTCGCTACAGCGTTATCGATCCGCGTGCCGAGTTCGAAGCAGCACAAACAAACAGCGCTGTGAATGCTGTTGCAAACTTAATAAATACTTACATATTCGCTGCCCCTCGCTGGGCCCCACCCCCTCGATGTGTAACTGTTACACACGTTTTTGGCTTAGCTGGATTCTTATGGGGATAATATGATTAGTTGCTGACTTACGAGCACATTACGACAAGGATTCCAACTATCTTAGCACTGGTTAAGTATGCAGACGGACGGACGGACAGACGGAGCGGGCGGCGCGCACATGTACATAAGTTGGAGTGCTGAATTATAGATGCGCAGCAGCTTGCAGACTTCCATTTACTGCACTCACACACACACACACACATTCCCATGCACACCGGTGTAGGGTTGTGCGCTTTCGCGTTCACCGCACCCCAAGTCGGACAGCGTGGCGTGGCGGCTGGCATGCTCCGCTTATTCACTTTGCCCGAGGTGTGCAAATGTAATTCCATGTGCGCGCGGGGCACGGGGATTAAATTGCAGCCAGGTGTTGCCGTTAGTATACTTAACTATTTTAAGCATTGCTTCGAGCCACTCCATATGGCCAGCACAAGCGTGGACCGCATACATAAGAAGTAATTTGGTCTATAAATGTGTTACGGATATTAAGGATGGATGGAATATTGTGGATCGTGTAGAAAAGTTGTCAGACGTGCATACATATGCAAGTACTTAAGTATATGAATTGACAGCAGCAGCAGTTGCTTGAGTTATCGAGACAGTAAACACACTAAACAACCCAACTTTACGTAGTGTTCTCAGCATTTTTATGTTACAAGATTGGTGCAAGGAATCCACAGGACCTCACAAAATGAACCTAGTTATTTAATAACTTATTATGGTAATAAGCAGGGAAAGAATTTTGAGGACCTGAAAACCTATAAAAAAGGCAAAATAAAATAGCAAAAAAGGCACGGAAAGGCACTAAAAACTGCCTAAAAAGGCAAAATATGGCATTAAAAACTGTTAAAAAGGCAAAACCAGGCATTTAAAAATAAGAAAAAAATACTAGAAAATCTAAAAAAAAAAAGGGAAACGGTTTGTATTTTTTAATAATTTTATTTCATCTGACGTAAGCAACATACAATATTTATACCTCGTTTTTTGTAAAAGAAAAGGAACATCAAGGTTTTCAAAGATAGTTTAAAAACTAAAACTACGATATTTTAATTGAAATGTTGGCACATATTTTAAATTCATATTTTAGCATAATATAAAAGCATAAAAGCCGTACTTGTATCACAAAAAAATAAATAAAAGAAAGGATTTCAGCACCTCTCTCAGCACTACCAAACTCTGCTATCAGCGCGGAAATTTTTGCGCTAACCGAATTTTTTGATTTCGGCATGTTTTTTTCTTTAAATTTTCCACTGCACAACAAAAAATAACGGCTTAGGAATGATCAAATCAATGTAAAAACATCGATAAGTTAACAAAATTGCAATGTTGCCACTTAATTTTTTTTTAGTTTCAAGGTATTTTTGCGAAACAAAAGGGGGACAAATTTTTAGAAACGAAAGAAAAATAAAAAGGCGCTCAACAAATCTTGAAAAAGGCATTTTGTGGCATTTATAGGTAAAATAGGCACTAAAAAAGACATTTATGGGTGAAAAGGGCAAACTGCCTTTTTAAGGCAAAAAAAGGCAAAATAAAAGTGGTATATTTCTATTCAGGAGGACCTAATTCGTGCTCATTTTCCATCAGAAATGCTCTATCCAGCAGCAAGCAAAAAAGGCAATTTCCACAAAATCCTTTCCCTGGTAATAAATTATCCAACAAGATTAATCAGTAACTACACTGTACAACAGCATTTCTGCAACAGAGGACGCCATATATTTCTGAAAGAGGACGTCATACTGATCATTTTTGCCAAACGAAGTAATAGTCCAGCGCGTCTGAGTTTTTTGTAATTTGCACATAAAGGTTAAAGGGTCCCTATGGACTTTTGCACGGAAAGTATAAAAACTTGAAGAGCTAGAGCTTTGATGTCTAAGGCAAAGTTGTTTGGATTAAAAGTGTGAATATTTTTTGTGTATACATGAACCCCCCTCTCCACTCCTTACCCCCTTTTTCATGTTTTTCGGAAAAATTTTTCAGAAAAAGCTTGTATTGAGTTAAATATTGAAAAAATACCATATTGTCTTTTGGGAAAATATTCTTCAAACACCAAAACTTTTTCAAAACTTCCCCCAAAAAAATAAAAATCCTTAAGCCCGCAACCTCTGGTTCAGATGTTGAGAAAAATGTTGAATATTAAAAAAATAAATATTTTCCGTTGAAAAATAGTTCAGGTGGTCTCCAAACAAGAAGTCCCCTCTTAATAAAATAAACAATTTTTATGATTTCAAAAAAGACGCTTTCGCTGTATGGGAATGCTCAAACGTACACAGCGAGCATTGCTACATTCTTCAAGTAGCTTCATTTGTTGGTAAAACTTTCACCGTGCTCATCAGAAACAGCCCCAAGATTTTCTTTGAAAAAATCAAGGTGTGAGTGAAGCAGGGGCGAAGCCAGAACTCGGGAAATTTTTTCCCGATTTTAAGTCGAAATTTCATGGAATTTAGTTCAATGGAAGCGAAGTTATTCCGTATGAAGTGAAAGTATGTTTGTGTCAGCGGTACAAAAAAATGCATCTAACAAACATCCAATATTAACGCTTACGCCCTTTTCTCAACCTGAGATTAGCTTTGGTCAGACAGACAGCTTTCCAGCTGCTCCACCAATGCATTCGGAGGCCGCTGAGAAACATTGCGAGGCCCAAAAAGTGTGACGAGCTCCTGTCATTTTTCCTGCACCCAAAGATTTGACAACATTCTTCAGTTGGGCCAAGCCTACTAATGCAGAGACAGACACACAGAAACCTAATCCTAAGTGTAAAAATTTTGTTAGCTAGACGAACTCACATCCATTTTGGGACCTCTTAAAAAATTATCTTCTGTCCAGAGTTCGCCACAATTATTGGCTCAAGTCTACTTTCGTTTGAGGGCTGCCACTTTTACCCATCTACCCAAATAACATCATATTTCTCTCTTTGTTCACTTAACCCCAAATTGTCAAATCATACCGACACAACAACAGTTCGAGGCATCAGTTCGCCACGTTCTTGTGCCTTAAATCAGCAATGCTGATATCAATTTGCATTCGTAATTCAATTGATATGATTTTCGCTGGCGCTTCAAATGTCAAACACTCAACATTATAAGCGACATTTAAAATTCAACGCACATAGCAACAACAATAACAATGACAACCGAATTCACATTCCCGCTGGCAGCTCTATGATAGCGCGAATCCTCGGTCCTCATAATGTGTCACAACTAATTTGTAATTGATGACAAACGAGTCTTGTTGTTGGGCGTAAAAGACGACGGTCTGACGGTAGACATGAATGCATAAATTTACAGCCACGTTAGGTAAATTTTTAGAGTTGGACAATGACAGTGAGATTGGAGTGAGTTGATGGGGAATTTGGCGCTTGGTGAGATTTGTGGGAAGCGGTTGAAATAAGATACAAAAATCTGTTTCTAAGTGGCCATTCAAATATAAGATTCTTTAGAATTCGGTAAGGTATGTTCTAAGTTGTTATGGGATGAGATCGCTAGAGATGTCTAAGTTTCACTGATGACTAACAAACTTCGGTCTTTCGGCTTCATTGACTTTCAACTAACGCATTGAATACCTTTTCGCCGAAGCTTGACGTTTCATACGATTTATAGTTGTAATTGTTAAATTATACTTTGCGTGTAGAAGAATCTAGAAGGATCTGACTTACAATGAAGTCATGTCACATTATAGAGAAATATGTAAATCATCTTACTTGTCCATAGGTTTTTCAATTTAAGATTCATGGACGCATAAATTTTACCAAATTTATTGATACATATTTTTTTTACGATTTTAATATATCATCTATACTGTAAAATACTAAAAGTAAAAGTTTTCTCAATGTAGAAATCATGTTTTTTATTAAATAAATGAACAAACCTTTTCGATTTGATTCAATTTTGATTAAGATTTTCAAAAGTTCAGATAATTTTACATTGAAAAACATGATGGCTGATTTTTTTTATATAATTTTACATTATGGCTTTTTGTGTAAGCAGTTCGATTCGACTCAGAAAATCATGTTTTTTGTTAAATAAATAAACATAACCTTTTCACTGTACATTTTAATGAAATTTTGATTACGATTTTCGAAAGTTCAGATACTTTTGCATTGAAAAACATTATGGCTTATTTTTTTGTTAGCAGTTCGATTTCTGACTAAAAATCATGTTTTTTGTTAAATAAATAATTAATAAATAATAAAATAACCTTTTCACTGTACATTTTAATGAAGTTTTGATTAAGATTTTCGAAAGTTCAAATATTTTTACATTGAAAAACATTATGGTTTATTTTTTTGTAAGCAGTTCGATTTTTGACTCAGAAAATCATGTTTTTTGTTAAATAAATAAAGAAACCTTTTTAATGTAAATTTTTATTCAATTTTGATTAGGATTTCCAAAAGTGCAGATTATTTTACATTGAAAAAAATTATGGCTGATTTTTTTTATAAGCAGTTGGATTTTTGACTGAAAAAATCATGTTTTTTGTTAAATAAATAAACATAACCTTTTCACTGTACATTTTAATGAAATTTTGATTAATATTTTCGAAAGTTTAGATTATTTTACATTGAAAAACATTTTGGCTGATTTTTTTTATAAGCACTTAGATTTTTGACTGAAAAATCATCTTTTTTTTAAATAAATAAACATAAACTTTTCACTGTACCTTTTAAAGAAATTTTGATTAAGATTTTCATAAGTGCAGATTTTACATTGAAAAATATTCAAGCTAATTTTTTTTAGTTCGATTTTTTACTGAAAAATCATGTTTTTTGTTAAATAAATAAACATAACTTTTTCACTGTACATTTTAATAAAATTTTGATTAAGATTTTCGAAAGTTCAGATATTTTTACATTGAAAAACATTATGGCTTATTTTGTTGTAAGCAGTTCGATTTTTGACTGAAAAATCATGTTTTTTGTTAAATAAATAAACATAACCTTTTCAATGTACATTTTTATGAAATTTTGATTAAGATTTTCGAAAGTTCAAATAATTTTACATTGAAAAACATTTCGGCTGGTTTTTTGTAGTTCGATTTTTGACTCAAAACAGCTTCTTAAACAGTCTTAAAAAATCCCCTTCCACCTATGCAAAGCGGATCGCAAATGCCGCAAAGGTCTATGGACCAAATAATATGCGTTGGGGAGAGAGGAGAGGCAAAAGCTGTTGGCCTCACAGACCCGATGCACTAAAAATACTTAATACCTGGCAACTGCAGAGCTCTGGAGGGCTTCTGGCGCCTACTTACAGGACTCTTGTGTCGACTTTTGCAATTGTGTTGCTCAAGTACAGAGCACTTAATTGATTCGATTTCTTATTGCCAGTTAAAGCACGAGACTTTTCTACTGCTTGTGTGCAGAACTTCGGCGTCAGCACAAGTAAAGCCGTAAAGTCTCCGACGCAAAGCGTATCCACACAAAGTCAATATTTCGCAGATATTGCAGAGAGGAAAGGCAAAACGAATTTACACAAACAATCAATACATAAAGGCACACACACACACACATAAACTGTATAAGTGAGTACGTGAGGTTGTCCGCATGCAGCAACAAAAACGTTAAGACCTAAATACTCAACTAACGAAGACAGCAGGCGGCAGGCGAAATATTGGCAAAATACAGCAAAGGCAAAAAGAGTGCGACTGCCAGTGCGACGGCGTCGGGGGGGAGAGCGGGCAGCGAGCGTGCTGAAAGAGCAAATCCTTTAATGATGGTTTTGCCGTTATACCAACTGTCTGAAAATTGAATTATCTCCATTATGTGCTTCTAACGAGCAAACGATGTTGATGGCGTTGCTGCTGCCGGTGCTGCTGCTGATTGTGGGGCTGATGGCTGATGTTGATGCTGGTGCCGATAAAAAAAACAACAACATGGACTGCCTTCATACCTTCACGAAGCGACTTTGGCTGGCGTGTGTGTGTGTGTGTGCCGCACAGTGGGCTGCGTGTGCGCAGCGAGGGCTGCCAGGCGGCCAGGGTTGGTTTCACACTGTGCTATGCTGACGTTGTTGTTGTTGCTGTTGACGTTGCTGATAATGAAGATGTGTTGGAGTTGAAAGTTGATGCCGAGTGATACACGCAATAAACGACAAAAACAAAGTATAACAAATTTTGCTGCAGCAGCAACTGCGACAGGGGAGTGGCAGGATAAATAAAATAAGCACAACTAAGGCAGCGAGCGACCCACTGATTTCGGTACAATTCTGCGTGTCTGTGTGTGTGTGAGTTGGTTGGTGTGTGCAGCATAAATCGTAGCGTGCACATTTGAATCAATTTGCAATAAGGATTTGTTAATCCTATCTGCTGACAAGTGCGGTTAGTGTGCCGCGCTGTCGACTGTTCGAGGAGTTTGATGTTTGCTGCTTGCTGCTTGATGCCGTGCAGTGTGTGTGTGTGTGTGCAGCAGTGCCGCATACTCGTATACGTTGCCACTCGGCTGGCAGTGGCTCGTTTGTCGGTTTGCCGTTGGTTTGTTGTCGGGGGTGGGCGGTGGGCTGATTGGTTCAGTGTTTCGTGCGCTGCGCAACTTTGAGGGTTGGTGTTGTTTTTGCTTGTCTTAACAGTGGCTGACTTTGCTCTTGTCGTTGCTGTAGTTGTTGCTTTTGATTTTGTTGTTGTTGTTGCTTGTTGTGGGATTTGCACTCAGAACTTAATTGCGATAATTGCCGCTTGTACTGCAGGTTAAATATCTTTGTAAAACCACCGGCAAATGTGCGCTTCAGTATATCGCTTTGTATGTTTGTGTGTGTGTGTAGATTTCATTTGGCTTATCTGCATTTCAAGTAATTATCTAATGATGTCGTCTTGCTGCAGCGCGCTCGAATGCCAACACTAATAATTGCGTCAAGCGTTTGCGATTTCTTAGTGCGAAAAAAAGTTGGCAAATTGAATGACAACATACTTTATGTGAATACGAGTGTATTTGTATTTAAATTTTGTTGTGGTGTATTTTGTAATTTAACACATAGCGAGTTAACGAGCGGTTTTGTGCACTCGTTTACGTGTGTTATTTAGTGTTAATCGCGCTTACAGCCCAATAAAAAATCGAGAAAAACATTTTTCGGGGCTTTCCCCTTTTCTTTTGTGATTTATGTATAACCTTTCTTCATGTTTTGTCAGTAAATAATATAACCGTTTGATTGGGAAAGGACAGCGAACGCAATTTTGAGCGAAGGACAGACAGAAGGTTAAACAAATATCTTGTTTTATGAAAAAGAAAGTAAAAAAGTCTTCGATGCGCGATTGCCTCTTTACCGCAACTAAACTTTTCTATATGGCAATTTCTCTTGATTGATTATTGAAATTTTAATTTTTAAAAGAAAAAAGCCGACCGAACGCAAAACAAATCCTGTGAAAA
This sequence comes from Melieria picta, assembly GCA_964056695.1. Taxonomy (NCBI): domain Eukaryota; kingdom Metazoa; phylum Arthropoda; class Insecta; order Diptera; family Ulidiidae; genus Melieria; species Melieria picta. Next base: position 128,144,180 of record OZ057399.1, on the reverse strand, counting down.
TGATCAGCAATGCATACAAACAGAATTTGAAAGTGTTGGTAACTTGACGTAAATCTTAAAATTTTAACGTAACAAAAACAAAAGCAATTGAGGTACCGTTCACTTGACGAAACCAAACATTCATTGTTATTGTAAAGAATGTGAATGCTCGAATAAAAACAATTCGAAGGTTTTTTGACAAAAGTATTCGTTATATCGAATAGCAAATTTTACTTTTGTTCGTAATATAGAACCATCAATGGAAAAAATTTGGCCGTACGTTAAATCGAAAATTCGTTAAATGGAAAGTTCGTTATACTGGACGTCCACTGTACTTTAGTTGCTCTTCTTAGTTGTATTTATTTTCCGAAACATGGTCACAACTTCTTTGCATTGTTGCCAGATACCTGAAATGGGTTTCTCTTTAAGATTAAAAAATTAAATTTTAAATTAAAAATGAAATTTCCTCCCAAAAATTTAAAAAATCTCCTAAAACAATTTTTTTTTTATACATTTTCTCATTATAAATTAAGGAATAACACTTCTCATACAATATATATTTAGTTTTTTTATTGCAGCCTTTTTATTCATTCAGCTTCAGCTTAACAACAACTTAACACAAACAAAACATATAAAAAATTAAATCGGTATGAAATTTGCTTTTTTAAACTTCCTTCATTCGTTGATTGAATTATACACTTTGAAGAATAACATTTAATTAAAGTAAATTAGGTACTTTAGCTTTCAATATTCAAGGCTTCAGTGCCTCTATTGATGTCAAATGTATCACAATCAAAAATTCCCAAATTTTCTACTAAACAATATTTCTCCTAAAAATTCTCCTAAAGGGCCAAGAATCTCCTAAATCTAGGAAATCTCCTCATCTGGCAATACTGGAGAAGTCCTTTGTTCAACGTCGTTTTAAGTTCTTTCTAGGAGTCTCTGCCTTGTTTCCGCCTTCTCCAGTTGGTCGCATCAAGAGATGATAGGACGTTCTGTACTTGTTTCTTTCACCGGAGACACGATCTTCCCCTTTGCCTTATCCATATCCGTACCTGTATCCATATCCATATCCATATCCATATCCATATCCATATCTATATCTATATCCATATCCATATCCATATCCATATCCATATCCATATCCATATCCATATCTATATCTATAACTATATCCATATCCATATCCATATCCATATCCATATCCATATCCATATCCATATCCATATCCATATCCATATCCATATCCATATCCATATCCATATCCATATCCATATCCATATCCATATCCATATCCATATCCATATCCATATCCATATCCATATCCATATCCATATCCATATCCATATCCATATCCATATCCATATCCATATCCATATCCATATCCATATCCATATCCATATCCATATCCATATCCATATCCATATCCATATCCATATCCATATCCATATCCATATCCATATCCATATCCATATCCATATCCATATCCATATCCATATCCATATCCATGCTCTGTATGTCCATGCTCTGTATGTCCATACTCTCATATATCCATACTTATGAAAGTCATTAAGTTTAGAAATCGCAGTCATATACTCAAGTTTTCACTTATGTTCTTGAATAACTTGGTACACTTAAGTAGTGTACCAAGTATATACAAATATATCTGTAGTCAAAAGCAGTAATCACTTAAGTCCATAGAAATTATTTTGAGCAGAACGTGTAAAGGAATCTGACAGCAGCCTTAACTCAAAAATGTTTAAGACGATTCAAGCGTTTATCGTTGACTATACATAGATATAACTTCACCCTATCCTACTGTGGGTTGATTTGACCAACCACAGAAATCAAAAGATATTTGAAATAAAGAAGACATTTATTTTATTATCAGAAAACCAGCCAAGTTTACAGTAACATTTTACTTTATAAACGCAGTTTCTAATGTAACTAAGGTTAAAAAAGAAGTCCTAACTCACTTCAGATATATATAACACAAACCTACAGTGATATGTCTGCAAAATAGTATAATTGTGTTCCCGAAACAGCAGAGAGATAAACACAGAAACGTTAGAAAGGAAATGAGGAATTATTTTCTATATTTAGGAAACATAACAGGGGCGGATTCAGAAAAATATTTGGGGGGGAGAGTTTCAAGAAGTAATTCCGTAATATTCATAAAATGCCATAAATGCCTTTTAATTTGTATGTAGTTTTAAAGTCGACCATAATATTGCGAGGGGCTTCAACTCCCAAAACCCCCTGAATCCGCTACTGAAACATAATTTTGAATTATTGTGCTAAAAATAGTCAAAACTGCCAAGAATATATTAGTTAGTACAAATATATTCATATTCATTCATATTTCGTGAGAGAAAATTATATGGCAACCCTGTACCATAGCCCCAAACGCAATTGGAACGATCAACTCACTTCTAATGGAATGGAGAATAAATCAAGATTTGATTTAATAAAAAATTATAAGAAACAGAAAGAATGAACAAAAGTGAAATAATTACATGACTACCATTTGTCTTTGGTTGCTTACATATTCTTTCTTCAGAAAGAACTAAAAGAATTTTACAAAATTTGACTTAATGATTAGAACACAAGCCAAAGCGTCGTGGGTTCGAATCGCGATAAAATGACCACCAAATAAAGAAGTCCAACTTTTTGTCTATCACCTAAAAATCTTCCATTAAAACCTTTGTCCTTAAAGTCCACGTCTAAAGCAAAATTTCCGACCTAAAAAAATATTTCAAAAAAGCAACAAAGCAGGAAGTTCAGCATACGCACCTGTCTTTCGTTTGTGAGGCACATTGCTGTCGTAGCATAAATTTCGTAATCCGATTAGAAACGTCAAAAAACACACCAACAACATTATCGTAGAAAACAACTTCTTGGCAGCACAATCCGGCCACCGGCCAACGCTTTTGGTTGTCATTTGTGCGACGGTGTTTGAATTTGGCATCTAAAAATTTAATTTTACAATTTGCTACCTAATTATTTATTTAAAACAAATTGAAAATTAATTTCACAGAGCGACGCAAAAAGTTCAAACGCAGCCCAAGCACACAAAGCAGCCTAATGCAATTGCGAGTCAAGTGGGGCGCGGGCGGCTCTGCTCGCAAGCAACAAAATAAGAAAGGCGCTGCCGGCCGGATGTGCGCGCAGCAATGCAGAAATGGAAAGGAAAGGCGTGGAAAGCAAATTTGCCGTGCACGAATGCCGTGTCTAGTTGAATCTGCCTGGGGGTAGAATTTGCGGTTCGCCGTCGCCGTCGCCGTCGCCGTTGCCGTTGCCGCTCGCTGCAGCGTTGTCGCTGCCGTTGGAGCTGAAGCTGGGACGGCCCAATATGGCAGCCACAAAATGGCGCTGACAGAAAATTAAATAAGCAAATAAGTTGCAGGCCGTCTGCATTAAATTCAGCGCGTCTGAAATTTGTTGGAGTTTGTTGAAATTTGCTTTTCGCACCAGCGTTTGTGGTGAAATATGGCTGCCGGTATTGGGTTGGCTATTTGTTGTTGTTTTTGTTGTTTGTATGTATGTATGTATGTATGATGTGCGAATAGGGCAATTACATGAGATAAGCGCCAATAATGACGCGTCTTAATGCTTGTCACATTCGGAGGAATTAAAAAAATCATAATAATGAAAAGTAAAATGCGGAAAAGCTGCTTTTATTGCATTACTGAAGGATTCATGAAAACTAATGTTTGGTCATTTCGCTTTGCTTTCTCTCTTTCTTTACACAGACACCAGCTATTCCTATCATCCTGCCATACATGACGAGACGTTCGTAAGGCGGAAACAGCGGCGCAATCGAACCACCTTTACCCTGCAACAGGTAAGCTTTTAAGTGTCAGCGCACACACATACAAACACTAACAAACATACACACACACATATGTACATAGTTGAGTATTTTTTTAAACGCTGTTTATTTGTTTATTTCGGCAGCTGGAGGAGCTCGAGACTGCATTCGCGCAGACCCATTATCCGGATGTGTTCACACGAGAGGATCTGGCGATGAAAATTAATCTGACGGAAGCACGTGTACAGGTGAGAAAAGTGCTACTTCTGCTACAGTTTTTGCCACACTTTTCTAAAGTAATTTGAAAGTAAAGTTTGGCACACACACACACACACACAAACACACACACGCACAGTTAGTGTTGTTCAAAATGAAAATGTTGCCAACTGTGGCAGCAACACAGACCGAAAAAAAAAACTAAAATGAAAATGTAACACATACATTTTTGTGTGTGTATGAAATCGGCAAATTTGTAAATCGTATCAAATTTCACTTATCCAGTCAGTCAGCTGGTCGGGCGGCCAGTCAAGAGCACAACCCCTGCGTCATGGCGTTCTTTTTCGGCGTCTCTCTAAAAGTTACGGCCGCTGATCAAAGCTGAAGTCTGCCGCCGCCACTCTGCGCGCAGCCCTCGTGCGCCCGGCGCATACAGCCGGTTATTATTAATGCATGCGAAAGAAAATATTTTAGAATATTTTCGTATTTCAAATTTAACGCAATAACTGCTACAACATCTAAATGCCAAGCACAAACTGAAAATATAAAAACAAAAAATGCAAAATTTGTTGCTGCCGCTGTGTCGTTCATATGAATACTCAATGAAAATTGTGCAGTGGCTACGCATAACGAATCCTTTTTGGCGTCTTTTTAGACGGACCGAAGGCGTAATGCTTATTAAGTTATAATGGAATATAAGCACGCAAGTTTCCCCAAATGAAAATTGTGAAATTGATTTTTTATTTAAAACGAAAAAATGAAATAAAAAGCAGGCAAAATGAAAGGAATTAGTAGTGAAATATGGTAGAAAGCATTAAATGTGGCATGAAAAAATCAAAATCCAAATCCATCTATTCTAATGGATTGTCGAGTATTTGCAGTGATTATTTTTATACATAAAATGAATTTAACTTGGCATATAGAAGGTTGCACTGGGCAACAAAGACTGCCAGATGTTGAAAATCACAACTTCAATATGACAAAAAATTAATGAATGAATGAATGAATAAAATGAATAAATATGACAAAGAACATTGGATCATAATAACGTAGAACTCAGGTTCCAAGAAAATGTAGTTACATTTTTTTAAAAGCATTAAGTGTTGGAAACTTCCAATTAAGCTCAAGCACAGTGCAACTGTATTCAAATTTTTATTTAAAAAATCGACAACACAATTTGAAACTGATTTAAACAGAAAATTTAAGAGTTAACCTTTCTGAGAGCCCATGGAGAAGCAAAATATTAAACTTAAATGGTGATTTAGAAGAATATTTTATGTTTTTGATTGTTTTAAAAGTAGCACCTTTTAAAACTCTAAAATTTTCCATTTGAATCGGTTTCAGTTCCAGCTCCAGCCACTTCAATGAATTATAAAATATTTTATTTTTGGAAAACAACATTTATGTTTTTATGTTTCTGCGTGGTCTCTTCGAGACTATAAGCACACCCAAGCCCAGGGGCGTAGCCAAGGGCGGCGGTTTTGGGTGTCAGAACCCCCCATGGCCTAGATTTATTTAAAATTTGCAATCACTATGCATGGTGTATACGTTCCCACATTAGCAAAAAGGTCTTTTTACCTTTAAACATTTAAAAGAATAATCAAAAATTTTTTGTAATACCGATATGGTTTTTTTAAAATAGGCCCTTTAGGCACAGCCCCAATCCATTTTTCCAGTTGTAGGGTGCGACCCAGTTTCATTAATATGCGACTTACAGTTCCAAAGTTACTCGAAAAATTTGACTGACAAAAAATTTTCCACGCCCTTTGTCCAACGCCCATCAAACTTTACTTGTAAAATGACACATCTATTAGTCGATGGTATACAAAATTGCAATGCTGTCCGACTTAGAATTCCGAATCTATTCCATATACAAAAATTGTGTTGCATGAGGGGTACCAAGCCCCCTCGTCCAATATCCAATTCCCTTGTTCAAGGGCAAGTCTAAATCTTAAGTCTGTACCAAATGTCATTAATGTGTGACCTGTAGTTCCGAAGTTATTCAAAACGTTTGGGTCGCTTGAAAAATGCCACGCCCATTGTCCAACGCTTATGAAATTTCACCAGTGAAACGACAAATTTAAACGGTTGCCCTGTACCAAATTTCAATGCTATCCGACCTATAATTCCTATAGGTTGTATGGGAGGTGCCACGCCCACCTGTCGGGTCGTATTCGCACTATGTGGCTTACCGAGATTTAGTCAAGATGAACATTCCGTGAAAGATTTAGCTCAATCGACCGTCTAGTTTTTGAGTTTTAGTGCCGTGTGACCAACAAACAAACAAACATACATTCAATTTTATATATCAGGTGTACAACTTTGCTTCCGCCGTTTTCCGATAGGTGGCTGTACCGGCTGAGGCTGGTTGAAATACATAGATGGTAATGCCTTTAAAGTGAGTGTGGACAGTGCCTAACGAATTGTCATCGCCGTTTCAGTGACAGTTGTTCTTGTTTTCGTATTATTCACGCTCGAAAATGTCCGTTTATGTGCCCAATTCTCGCCATTTGCGGGAAGTTTTACTTTTCTGTTACAATTCGCAAAAAAATGCAGCTGAAGCGCATCGAATGCTCTCAGAAACTTACGGTGATGCTGCTCTGAGTGAAAGAACGTGTCGGGAGTGGTTTCAACGTTTTAAAAATGGTGATTTCGATGTCGAAGACAAACATGGTGGTGGAAGAGAAAAAACCTTCAAAGATGAACAACTAGAAGCATTGCTTGATGAAGATTCGTGCCAAACCCAAGAAGAGCTTGCCGAATCGTTGGGAGTGAGTCAGCAAGCCATTTCAAAACGTCTCAAGGCCCTGGGCATGATTCAGAAAGAAGGAAACTGGGTGCCGTACGAGTTGAAACCGAGGGACATCGAGCGCCGTCTATTTGTATGTGAGCAACTGCTTCAAAGACAAAATCGTAAGGGGTTTTTACATCGAATCGTAACCGGTGATGAAAAGTGGGTTCGATACGATAATCCTAAACGCAGAAAATCATGGGGAAAGCCCGGGCATGCTTCTTCGTCGACGGCAAAAACGAATATTCACGGCGCCAAGGTTATGATTTGTATTTGGTGGGATCAGCTCGGTGTGATTTACTACGAGCTCTTAAAACCGGGTGAAACCATCACAGGAGATCGCTACCGAACGCAACTGATGCGCCTTAGTCGCGCGCTAAAAGAAAAGCGGCCACAATATCAAGAGCGACATGACAAAGTCATCCTCCAACACGACAATGCTCGGCCTCACGTCGCAAAAGTGGTCAAAAAGTACCTGGAAACGCTGAAATGGGAAGTCTTGCCCCACCCGCCGTATTCCCCAGATGTCGCCCCTTCTGACTTCCACCTATTCCGTTCGATGGCACACGGCCTGGCAGATCAACATTTTCAATCCTTCGAAGAATTGGAAAAATGGATTGCTTCATGGATAGCGTCAAAAGAGGACTCCTTTTTTCGAGCCGGGATCCGAAAATTGCCGGAATGATGGGAGAAAGTTGTCGCTAGCGACGGACAATACTTTGAATAATACATCTGTAAGCACTTTTTCGCAATAAAGCTTTTAATTTTGGAAAAAAACGGCGGAAGCAAAGTTGTACACCTGATATATGTATGTATGTATAGATGTATATTTAGATCAATAAATCTATGCGACGTAGTATTTAATTTATTTAATTAGTTTAAACACAATGGCGTATAGTCATAGTCGAAATAAAGTACACTTTAAGATCAATAAAGTATAGTTTTAAATAAAGTAGGCGCTAAGTCAATCATAGTCGAGTTAGATAATACTTTAACGCTTAAAGTATACTCTAACTTTAAAACAAGCAAAAGCTGTTGCTAAACCAGTTAGCAATGAGTCAAAATGAGCAGAAATGTCACTTTTTCAAAATACTCTAAATTCAAAAAACCAAATAAATCGAAAAAAATGTAAAATGTTTCATTTCGAGGAAATTGAAAGAAATTTCATTATTATGAACGACGACATTGTGCTGAGACGGCGAAAAGTATATAAAAGCCGGATCGATCCCTTCGAGTTCGATGACGAGGACTTCTATAGTCGTTACCGGCTCGATAAAGTTGCTGCTCAGTTTGTAATTGATGTTTTGAACATTCAAGAACCAAGCAGCAATAGAATACAATTGTTTTCTTTACCCCGTAAAGTAGGCAATAATTTTCAAATCAATTAGTCAGAGATGGGCAGATTTATGCTCGGAAAATTGTGCAGTCGATTTTTTTAGGCTTCCGTCTGCTTTTCACAAGTAGTCGACCATAGTCGTCCATTTTTAACTGCTAATTAGTGTTCAGGAAAACAAATATTGCAAAATAATTGATTACAAAATAAATCAGTATGGGCATAATTCCGAAAATAAATTCTCATTTGTAACTCCGAATCGCTAGTTTTTGTAGAGTTGCCGTTGCTTTTGTTTGCAGTTTCAAAAAGTCGCTGCTACGTAGAAGCATGTTCTAAACTGACTATGGTAACTGAAAAATTAAAGTCTACTTTATCTTTTTAGTCTTTTGCTACCTAAAGCCGGCTTTTATCCGGGACTATGATTATGCGCCAATCCTTCTATTTTACCGTTTCTTACCTCCTCCCACACATTATTGAACCTAGAAATCTTTTAGACTTAAAGTATTTCATGCATTTCATTAAAGTACCTCTTTATACGCCGACATATGTAAAACTATGAATCTCTTTCAAGACTGAAGCTGCTCGTAGAAAATCTGTATTTTTCTCTCCCTTGGTGAAATTTTAGAAGATGCCTTTCTGACTCTGTGAAGACCAAGTTTCTTGCAGATGGAATTCATATAAGCTGAATTAGGATTTAAACTCACGACCCTCTGATTTATGATCCACTATGCACTAACCACTAAGCCATGGCAGTCCATATTGCTGTCTTATTGCCACTTAGTGTCTCATCTTCAGGCATTCAAAACATTGCCGCCATTGTTATTGCAACACACACTAAATTCGTAATATTTTGTTGGTCTTTGCAAAGCCCCAAACGAGAGCAGACAACAAGATTTGTACAAATGCACAATACATACCAATACATACACATTCGCATACGCACCCACACCGCGACGCGCCGCACCCTCATCAAATTCGAGCCCACAATTTGGCATTCATTCCATTATCGAAATCCCACTAACGGCCGCTACCTGTCTGTCTGTTGTCTGTTTGCTGGCTTGACGCTCTGACTTCTGACTGTTTCTTTAAGTACGAATGAAACACACTGACGGTGTGTGTGTGTGTACTTGGTTGATATTTTTTTAAGGTATTTTAGGTTGACTTGTTACGATTTCATTTCATTTCTGTAAAATCGTTAAGCGTCGACTGTGCGCTGTTGCTTTTGCTTTTGCGGTTTCGTTGGCAGTCACTTTGGCAGGCGGCTGACAAGGGCTGGGAAAATGAAAATTGAAATGGATGGGCCCAGCAGCACAGCAGCGCGTAATTTGGTTAGTGTGACAGGCACACGTGTACGACAAGTGGAAAATTGACGTTTTGCCAAAATGAAATTCAAAGTATCAAGTGTCAAAGTTATTACTTGCAATTACTTTCAATTTTTTGGGCGTTTTTTGTTAAAGTTTATGCTTTGAAGCGAACGAGATGTGGGGGTTGAAGTGAGTATTGTTTGAGCTTCTTGTTTTTCTTAACTGGGACAGTATACAAACAGATGTATACAAACAGATGTATAACATACGTGTGTGTATGTCACACACACACTCAGAGTGTTGCTTGACTGACATGAAAAACATGATTAGGATCACTTAAAAAATTGATTTGCAATTCAGTTTTATGCTGATTTTAAAACACAAATTGAAATCTTTTCCATATCATTTTACAAGATTTTGCTCTCGAAAGTGTTGTCATTGGCTGCCGCCGAAATTAAAGCTTCCTTGGCTATTCCGAAAATTCTATGCTAATGCCAATCTTTGTCAATTTTCTGCGCTCCGCAGCTCAGTTGACGCGCGCGCGCGAGATGTCAGTAGATTGGCTTTCAAGGTTTCTACTGCCACAAAACGCACACACACACATACACACACACGTGCTGCGCATCCGTGTGTAATGCATTCGAGGTTGATTTATTTAGATTTTCTCTATTTCTTTTCATCATTAAAATCTAGTTTGAGCTTAGTGACAATTTATGCGCATTGCTGGCTTGTTGCGCTGCGACTAAATGCATCAGCGGAAACGCAGCAACTTGCCAATTAGTGGCCGACTAACTTCCCTTCCACACACGCACACACACACACAAACACATGCGCGCACAAGTGGCTACTGCATCTTCAGCTTCAGCATCTGCATCTGCATTTCTGGCTGCGTCTGTCGAGCAAATTGCAACGTGTGCGCGCACACTTGACGCCTCACAAGTACGCGACACTCTTGCACGAACGTCATTTCCTCAGCAACAACAACAACAACTACAGCGACAAGTTTGCTGGCAATCCAGTTCACCTTTGCTTGCAGGTGTCGCATTAATGAGATGAAACATTAGAGTCCGGCCGGCCTCTTAACTCTTTGGTGGTAGCACGCCGATGCCGTTGATGACGTTAATTATAATGTTTTTGTCATTGTTGCAGTTGTTTGTGACGCTTTATTTCCGGAACAATAAATTGCACTTGTAACACAGTGTTGCACTCGTCGCACGCTGCGTCCAAGTATCCAATTAGAAAAAGTAGTCGACGTATTTTTAGAATACTAACTAATGCGAGAACTGCATGTGCCACAAGTTCTTAGCTGAGATTGTAGGTGTTATGTTTTATATAATTTAAAAGAATTGAACAGAATTGAGAATTGAGTTTTGCGTTTAAAACTTTCGACCCCAAAGTTGCCTGAGAGCAACTTCACTTATTTGTCATCTTATAGCAAAAGCTACGATTGATTTATGGGTTTAATTTAAGTAGGCACCAACAAATTAATATTTTTAGAAGTGAATTCAAAGCAAATTACAAAAATTTTACTGTTATCCCCAAACTAATTTTCAATAACTTGCAGCGATATGAGGGAAAGTTTGTGTTCTAATTGAAGTCTAAGAATTGGGCGCGTTTGATCAAAACCCTGTTTCTTTAATAATGGTTAAATAAAATCAAAAAGTGATAATTTTGTATTTTTCCATAAATATTAAAGCATTTTTCTGTAATTGAAAAATATTGATACAAAATTTTTTTAACCCTTTTTAAGCTAAAATTGTTCAAAATGAACTAGCTCTAGAACTCTAACAAAGAGGCGTGGCGACTTCAAATGTCGTGTGCACACTTCTTAGGCAAGTTTTTCATGATTTAAATACCAAAAAGTTAAATCGAGACACAGGGTAAAATTAGGTCTAGAGTCCGACCGATTAATCGGCATCGGCATCGGCTAGTATCGGCTAATAAAATTGGTATCGGCATCGGCTAGTATCGGCATCGGCAAAAAAAAAACATCGGTCACATCGGCCACATCGGCCGTTTTTGGTCGATGATGCCATCGGCCTATTTTTCTGCTTTAATTTTTTGTTTTCATTTTTTGTACCAACGGAAATGTTTTTTATAAAAACTAGGTAGTCTTAAAAACACAGATTTTCTCGAAATGTCTATGCATTTTGTCTATTAATGTGCATATCAGAAGAAATTGCATTTAATTTTACAATCTTATCCTTCGTTTTTAATTGGAAGCATTTTTTTTAAACAGGCCTTTTATTTTTTCCAAATTTGTTTTCTGACTTCTTCCCACTGCACTTGCACAACGGGTGGCAATTTGAGAGTACAAATTTTAATAACTATAAAAATTGTAATTTTAATTTGAAGAAAAAACTGAATTTGTATGCAATATTTACGATAAATATTATATATATACCATTTTATGATATATATATATTTTTTTAATATTTTTGTTTGTCTCTCAGTTGAATAAATGAGATATATTATTTTTTTTTATTAATATACATGTTAATGTATTAGAATTCTGAATTATCTAGTAATTTTATTTAGTTTTCAATTATTTCTTTTCTCGTTTTATTGTCATTTTGTCATGAATGTTACAAACAATATGTAATAGTTCCTTTTGTTATTTTATAAAATAGACTGTGTTTTTGATTGAATTCATTCGTGTTATTTTTTCTATGTAATCGGCGTCGGCCTCGGCATTGGCCTATTTTCGCCCCTTCGGCCGATTAATCGGCATCGGCCAAATCTCGCCCTTCCGGCCGATTAATCGGCATCGGCATCGGCCAAAAAATTTGGTATCGGTCGGACTCTAGTTAGGTCCACTGTGACCTTAAGTCACTGGATGGAAAAAGAATCGTACCGTTCTGTAGTTCTACTGATTGTCTGATTTCTCCAACTCGAAAAGTGTCTTATTTGTTGTGTTCTTTAGGCTGTAAGATTGCTTCTTCTTGGACCATTTAGGGGATTCAGCCGATAGGACTATTCACAGTCGACGCAACTTGGTCAGCAGCTCAAACTGTTCCTATGATTGAAAGGTCTTGAGTTCAAATTTTGTGCTTTTTTAATGTGCATCTATCCTTACAGGTCCCACTACTACCCACCCGCCTTCCCACCTATGCATTTTTTTTTATTAAAAATTTAACAATATATGTACATTAAAAATAATCGGATAATAGATCCATAACCGTAATGCAAAGCATAAATTAGTGATTTCATATCGTCTAAAACAATTTTACTTGTCTTTCTACAAGCCACATCCGCATAAATTACTCCAATTTCCATCAACATATCCATGCAAGATTTTCCAACTGATACCGCGGGCCTTGCTTTGAGGGCCGTAATTTTTCCATTATCGAGTGCGTTATTAAATTGAAAATATGCGCGATATGAGATACGAACTTGGCAATTAGTTTGGTTCGCTTGCAGCGCTGCGCTGTGTGAAGTCGGCGGACGCCAGTGGGCGGGCCTCGTTCAATATGCATGAAACCAATATTCAGCCCCGGGCTGAAGAGGCCGCGTCGTCTGGATAATTGCATTTGGTCGAGTAATCCTTTAATGCTGATGTAAGTTGACGGCGTTGCAGCATCTACGCGCCGCTAGTTGGCCCGCGGCAACATTTGGGGTGGCAACTGCGGTAGCCCGGCGGAAGGGTTACCAAATGCGCTTAGAATTAACACATCTGTTCGTTCATTCCACTTGAACTGTGCTGCGGTGTTGGTCGGTCGCTCGGTCGGTCGGTTGGCTGAAGTGTTTGCTGTTTTTTCTATTTCATTGCTTCTTTTGTTATTGCAACCGCAGCAGCAGCAGCAGAGATGCGCAGCATAAGCCGCGGGGTGCGGGGTGCAGCACTCGTCGAAAGGGTACTGTTTGCGGAAGCTAATGGTGTGCACTTGTTGTAATTATGTTCCGCGCGAGCGCACATACACACACACACACACACACTCACCACATGTACGTTTATCAGCTGTGAAGCGTTGCGGTGTTGCTGTCGGCACTGCAACAGTGGCAACATTGTGGCAACATTTTGCTTTGTATTCAAACACATTTTCCTCAATTGTTTGCGCATAATGCCGGATAATTTATTGAATGTTTACCTTTTTCGAATTTGTTGTTGCTGCTGGTACAATTGCTTATCGTTCAGTGGAACGCCGAAAAGTATGCTTAACCGCAAATTAGCTATTTGTTGTTGTATCAGTTGTTTAGTGTGTGGTGGTGATACAAGAACCCAAGTAAATAGTGGTCCATGTTGTGCGTGTAATATGAACAGATTTTAGCCTGCGGGCTGAAGGCTTGATTACAAAAATGCCGCAAACCGTAAACAGTTACAGTTCAGAGCCAACTTCAACAACTAATCCAGCTTCAACGAAAGTGTAGTTGGTGAAAAATCTGAAAAAATGTCTTAATATCCTTTTGGGATTAACTGAATATAGATGTAAATGTTGGCATTCCCGAACAAGAAGGCATGACATGTCCGCCATTCATGGAGTCAGTAGTTGATATTCTGTCTTCCGTTTTCAGTGAAAAATAGATGATGAAGATTTTTTATAGTTATTTGGAATATTGTCTTTACTACTTATATATAATTTGTTTATATATATTTTGTTAATTGAAATTTCGCAAGTTGCTCAATATGAGTTTTTTGACCAATGCATAGATAACTGATTTATTCTGATATTGATTGATGGGTGACTTTAATACATAAATGAACCGAAAAACTCCTCCTTTTCACTAAATTTTCTACTTTGAACTTTCAGAACGTTGAGATAGAATACAATTTAGATGTATGAATCTACAGATTGAGATCCTAATCATGTATGTTTTCCTTACCTGACATATTTTGGGCCTCAAAGTTCAAATTAGAAAATTTAGTTAAAAGGAGACAATTTTTCTCTTTCATTTGATACCCATATCTTCATCATTACACAACCGCAAATATTTCAAAAAAATCTTTGAATTCTGTATGCCCTTAAAATTTTAAGGGTCAGAAAATGAAAAACTGACTATGCCAGGTTACTATAAATGACCTCTAGTTTCACGTCTGTATCAACATTTGAATGGGTCTCGACAAAAATGTAATTTTTTTGTCGCACGGTGTAAAGTTGGTGTCATAACTTTGTAATTTTTCTTTCAATTGTATTGATTTTAGGCTTAATATTTGCTCAAATAATATATCTTTTATCTTAGATTTTAAAACCAGAGGAGATAATTTATTTTATCTATAAAACAATCATTCGAAAATTTATATTTTTTGAAAATGGTCGAAAAATTCACTTTTTTACAAATTTCACCGTGAGTAACTTCCCAAAATCTCATCTGACAATCTATATATCGCTGGAAAGGCTAAGGCATTATATTTTGAACGGCGGACAGTTCGTGTTAGTCGGAAGAGTCTTTTAGGAGATATGTGCTCATAACTGAAACAACAGGGGAAAAAACTTCGAACTTGATACGATAAAAATGCACCTAAACATGAAAAATAAAAATATTCTTCCATATGGTGGACAAAAAGTCAAGGAATTCTGAGTAAATCTTAGTTTTTTGTTCAAATGAGCTTCTGAGGCTCACTTCTGGGGTCACGTTGCATTTTAAAAAAATTGTAAAAAAAGTACAAAAACTGTTTAAAAAGTTAAATTTATAAATGAAATATAACTCTAACATTCCATTAGAGGATTACATAAACAAATTGGAATCGAAAATCTTTTGGATTTATCACCATTTGAAATCTTTAGTGAGACTGGGAAGCTCACTTCTGGGAATTAGGGTTACAAAAATGTTTGATTTTCAGTTTCGTGTTCAGAGGACCAAAGTTAGTCTAGAAAATACTTTTGTTTTTAGGTGCACGCGATTAACCCATTTTCTGTCGACTAGTGTAATTTACCCCCATTATGAAGTATCTCACTCTCCTGTATCCAGTTTTTACGAAATTGTGAAATCAACTAAAAACAATTTTAAATTGAAAGCTTAAAAGACGTTGCATATATTTTTATTCGTTACATACTTGACCGAAATTGACACAAAGTAGCGCCTATTGTACCCATATGGTCACCTCAAACATGCACTCAAAATAATTTAATTCTTCAATTTATTTGCTTTATATTACGCAAATCGTTCAAAGGTTAGGTAAGGTAAGCTGGCTGGCCGAGTTGGCGACGCATGGACCCTGTTGGGTCCCTAGCGATACCAGTTAGAGTTCCTTAGTGTTGCGTATCGACGTAAAAGTGATTGGTAAGAATGTGTGTGTTTCTAGCGAAGTTCAGCAGCGACTTAATGTCCTTAATGAACCTCTTTTAACCCAGCAAAGAACGGACCCCTAAGTGAGCAAGTTGCAGTCTTGAGATGGTTTTCCTTGGACCCATTTTCTTTGCCTTTTCTGCAATTATTCGAATCCGTTCTACCCATCTTTCGCGCGTGAGCCGCTGTTAAGTAATGTCCCGTTAGTATGCCCGTGATGGCTCTACAGTCCTTTCTCGGGAGTGAGAGAACGAATCTCCCCAAAAATTCGAAAGAAAAAGAATTCCGTCACATTCGGGTTAATGTTTTTTAATTTTGTATTCTCTGCTGGAGGGTTAAACAGCGTAACATATATTCATCACAGATACACTAGTCAGAATAAGTTTGCGTACAAGGGGTACATAGTTTTTTCATATGAAAAATAAATCACTTAAAGTAATTTTTCAAAAACAAAATATTTTTTATTTTTCCATAAACTTAGTTCTTTTATTCTATTAAGATAATAATAACAAAAACTTTACCAAATTGTAAAAGAAGGGCCCAAAACGAAATGTGTTATGAATATACCTCAGAAAAAGTTTGCGTACAAGATAAGGTTATGTAGCAAAAATTTAATTTAAACTAAGTTTTGTCCAAAAATTAATAACTTTTTGGATATGCTTCTCTTGTTGGAACTCCCTGCAGAATTTTCGGCATAAATTTTATTAAATTATGTGTTTTTTCAGCTGTTCTTTTGTTATATCCATGAATTGTTATATCTGTTTACTATATCTTTGAAGATGGACTGTTGTTGGGCTTAGGGTTCAATTGAACCCTTATATATTTAATTAAATGCACGCTAGGTGACTAGGGAGGAACTTTTTCAACTTTTTTGAGCCAGTTAATAGGAAAGATAGCTTCACATCGTATGCATTGCGCCTTAAGGTGATCGTAAAGTTGAAAAGAAATGTTGGAACCTGATCCAAAATTTTGAATCCTTGGATTGCATAAGCTTTTAGAATATGTAAATAACCCCTCGGAACCATTTCTGAATACAAAAACACAGCCTGCTCACTCCTTTACCTGACATGCAGCCCCATACCATACCGCCTGAAATGCTATGCTTTACTGTTAATGTCAGATTTTTGTTATTAACTGAATCCTCTTCAAATTAGTTGATGCCTTTTAATGCCAAATATGCAAAACCATTATCAGAGAATAATAAATCTTCCTACTCTATAGATAACAACACATAGTCCCGGAAATCCGGTTTTCTAGACTCTTTGATGGACTCTTTCACGAAAGCAATTCTGTGCTCCTTGTTAGTAAGCTAAATATGGGCTTCTTACATGATATTATGTAGGGGAAATATGTTTTTTTCATGACTTTTCTTATAAAGGCACTGCTACTTAGTTTTATAAAATATTTCTGTACATTTCTGAAGATATTGGATGCAACTAGCCTAAGATTATGATGCACTGATCGCAAAACAATCTAATCCTATTGCTTGGGTAGCTTAAGAAAATGGCCAGATCGTAGCAAAGAAGCAAGAATTTCTGGTTTTTTTTCGAAATTTAAGATGGCTTTTCGAAATGACGAATGTGCTCTTCCAAAAGTATCTCTAATTTCACGAAATTTTTTGTCAATTTGGGAAAAATTTAGTATCGATTTTTATTTTTTTCTATATAATTTCAAGCACATATACGTTTAAAAATAATTTACAAGTCCGTTTACTGCTCAATGGAATCCAAATTTCCAAATAAAAATCCAAATAAAAATAAAAAACATAACTGGAAATTCCCGTTATTAGTTTTGTACGCAATCTAAAACACATCAAAAAGTGCAGTTCAGGCATATATGAATAATGTGGATAAGTTTTGGTAAACAGAAAACGCATTTTTGAGGTCAAAATTGATGATAACATAATTTTGACTTGCCTGTACGCAAACTTTTTCTGACTAGTGTATGTGCACTTGGTTCAGTTTCGATCTCAGGAGACTGCAACGACAAGATTTATTTCAAACAAAATCCCATCTGTCTGTCCATCATCTCAGCTCTCACCCGGAGTTGGCTTCCTTCGGCTGGCAGCTTCATCACCCCGAATAATTTATTCTTGCAATGCTCGCCAAATTATACACAAAATTATCCTAATTTACTTATTTGTTTCTAGTTAATCGAAAAGGAAACCTATTGTCTCTCAACACAAATTATGAGAATAAGGACCTAGTTGATGATTTTCCATTGTCGTCGAAAACGCACAAAAGCTCCCTGCGGCCAAAACGCACACAGCACTGCAACGTGGGCGGTAGACACAATATAAAAACACCAACAACAACAACGAGCCCCCTTCAATAAAACAAAAATGGGGAGCTGCAAGAGCGTTGCCAACCATTCACTGCCACCAACATGTTGGTGTTGTTGTTTTTGTTTTTGTATGTAAAAAGAAATGTACTTATGGAATAAATATTGTATAAAGTAAGTGGTGGGCGTTGCATGTGCGAACGCCGAACCAAAGTGAGTGTATTGCAGGAATGTGGACCGAAGTTGGAAATGGTGGCGTCGGCGCGGGGGCTGCTGCTGCCGGTGCCGGTGGTAGTAGTGAGTGGTAGTAACACATTGGAGAGGGTGGCTGCCTGTCGACTATACTACTTGTACATATTTATCGAGCGAAACAAAGCGCTCGAAAGTTTCGAGTGCGCAGCCACATTTCATAGGAACATCCGGCCGCGCCACACCACACCGCACCGCACCGCACCACCATACATCATCAGCCGCAGCGCGAGAGCGCAATCAAACCAACCAGATTGCAGCCAATGTGAGCTCCGCTTGATTCTATTACCACTTACAACGTTAAAAATAAAACGGAATGGAACGCACGTGGAGTGGAGCGGAGTGGAGTAAAGTTGGGGCTGCCGCCGACTAGGCGGTAGTGCCGGTGGTGAGGGAGGCGACAGAGGGTGGCAACCCGGGACATGGGTGCGGCGAATTGAAGCCAAACGAGCATTTTATTGTCTTCAGCAGCGCACTGCGGAGCCGAGGCGATGCAGCAGTCGGTAGTTATTTGGCTGATATGGCTGGCGGCGAAACGATTGAAATTTTTGCGGTGGCAACGGTGGCTGGTGGCTGCCTTCATTTGGCAGCGCTCAACTGGAGCGGAAGTTCTGTTCTGTTCTGTTCTGTTTTGTTTTCTCTTTTTCTGCTGTCTAATTTGAATTTTGATTAGGAAACTTACTTATACCGCAAGCGTGTTGGCCGCCATGTCGGGTGACATGGCAAAGTTATGGCTGGATTACAACCAACGGCGGCTACGAGATGTACGGTGTGTGCGTGTGTGTGTGCGGTGGCCACAACGAACGCCATTAACCAACTTGAGACAACTCATGCATGCAATCGTACATATAGCAAATCCCATTAGACGCGCGCAGGAATCGGTGAAAACGGAAATAAAGCAACTACGCAAGATGGCGCAGACAAATGATACACAACGAGGACGACAACGGGAACGGGAACGAGCACAGGGGCATACAAGTGATTTGGAAAGAGCTTAGAATGGAGTGGAGACTGATTGTTTCGTTCGTCTGCAGCTATATCGATGCTTTGTTGTTGGATTGGGGGGCATAAAACGACAGGCAGACACAATCAAAAGTTATTGGCTGTTTGGCTGTCGTATACGACAGCAACAATGCATCAAGCACCGAAAAGTCCTTGTCTGCCGCCTGCGGATCTCTGTCTCTATTATTCCCCGCATTACACATAAAACAATTTAGGAATTCTGATTAACTTGCGATGGTAATTTTCGGCGCATGTTTTGTGTGTGTATCTTGTCGGCATGTAAATTGAAAATTTGATTTTATTTGTTTGCCGTTACTTGGCAGAACTCCTCTTCCCAACAATGGCAGCTATTTGGTTTTGTTAACAAATGGATTTGTTTACTTGTGTGCGAAATGTCTATTTGCATTGTAGCAACAATGGCAAATTTTCTTTTACTTTTGTTTTTGTGTGTGTGTGTGTGTGTGTGTTGAGTATAAATTGATAAAGTTCCTGAGGTGAAAAATTAGGTTTATTGTTTATGCTGGAAAGTTTTTCAATTTTCCTATTCTTGCCGCTGGCTCTTTCACTCACCAACACACACGCACACACACACACACACTGTGCAGGCATATTGAACCGCCTTACAATGGAAATGCAGAAATTATATTTGTGCGCAAATAATGTAAATAATGCTTTAAATCAAAAAACTTTAACTCATTTCAGGTGTGGTTTCAGAATCGACGTGCGAAATGGCGCAAAGCCGAACGCCTTAAGGACGAACAACGAAAACGAGAAAATGGCGAGAGCAGCAGCTCGCTGGATAAGGTGAGAATAGTAAAAGTTAGAATAGTGAAATAAGAATAATAAATTTTAAAAATTACTGATTGATTGAATAGTTCATCAATCAGTTTGTTTTTATAATGAAGTAATAAATATAAATTTGGGGTTAAGTTAGTGGTATATATAAGAAACATATTTTTTTCAATATACAGTCGTGTCTGGATATAGTGAACTAATTATTGCAAGGCCTGCTCACAGTATTGAGGTTGTTCACTATATCAAGGTTAATATTTTTGTTCAAAAACTCGTTTTATTTGCTCAAAATACACTGTGTGTATATAAATTCAAAAGATCATAAAAACTAAAAACCCTACTTTTAACCACAATCGGTTTGCATTCGACAAAAAACATAACCACTAAGGTCAAGAAACAGCTGATTTTGTAACAATCAACAGCAAAACTACAAATTAGGGGAATACCCTCTTTCATTTTTGAATCCTTCTTGTGTTTTTTGTTGCTTTTTGCTTGAAATTGCTTTCAAAATGTTGTTCACTATTTAAAGGTTTTGGATTGTTCACTATTTAGAGTACTCCATGTAAAAATTTGGGTGTTCACTATATCGAGGTGTTCACTATATAGGGTGTTCACTATACCCAGACACGGCTGTATTAAAATTGCAGTGATCCGCTCTGTCTGTTATCCATTTCTAGGCACTTCCAATCACATCTATTGGCCTTTTGGGACTAGTTGGGTTTAGTTTAAATCTGTCTTTGTGACTGACAGTGAAAATTGTTCTTCTTATGCAATGTGTAATATTTCTGAGGGTGTTTTCATATCGTCCTTTGTCGAAAACGTTAATTAGCTTCTTGGTTCCAATGTCCTCGTGTGCGGTCTTGAAGTTTCTGTCTCGAATGTGACGAATTGGGAATCAGACTAGTCCAGGATTTTGATTCCAGCCAGTTTGGTGCAGAATAAGGACCTAAAAAGGAGAACGTTGATTTTTATTATTTTATTTTTTCTATTACTGTGATTTCGAAAAGTGTTGAACGCCCCATTATACATTTTTCTTCAATAAAAAACTGTATAGAATCCAAACCATGATACAAAAAATAAAGCTAGAACCGCTGTCAAATTTGTTGACACTAAACGTGCTAATTGACGTTCTTCGTATTCGTAAAAAGTTTGAGTCCTGAAGCCACTTCGATATATGTAATAATAAATTAGTGTAATTTAAGATTCTAGGGACTATAAGATTTTTTTTAAAATAATAATAACTAAATAGATACAATTTTGGGCGAAAGTATAAATATGTTAATGCCAGTTCAAAACAAGATAACACATTGCACAGTGATTCGACTCCATACAACCGCGGGACAAAATTAGAAGGAGAGGTCCGTTCTTCATAAAATTTGTTATACAGTTAATCATGGTCTGCTGAATTGAAATCTCCATTTTGTTTTTCTTAAACTTTTGTAGCTTGGCAATGCCTGAGACTTAAATTTGCAATTTTCGTCATTTTTGGTGATTTCAGATTTTATATTTTTCAGATTTGTATTTTTCAGATTTTACATTTAATCGGTAACGTCAACATTGATAATTGCAAAGAGTATCAGAAATTGTATGAGAACCCTTTAGTTTTGCAATAAAAATTATAATAATAAACGTATGTTTTGCATTTGTACAGTTTTATCAATTTTTCTTGCTGATTGCATACTTTTAGGGTTAATTAGAACACATTTTGACGAAAAATAGGTGTTTAGACCACTTTTCAAATTGAATTATTTTCTGAGATCGGAAGATATCGGAGGATGTAATTACATTATCCGACAAAGAAAGAATGCTTCTTAGAATAAAAAAATCCAAAAACATACTTTCACATAATTTTTAGATATTTTCCTCTAAGTTTTGCCAATTTACAGATTTTTAATTTAGAAAAATATTTTAAATTAAAAGTGAAGTAGCTGCTTTTTCAGCTTTTCAAATTTTGAGAAAATATTAAAAGCGAAAATGGCCACATCATTTCTTAATCTATACTGAAAGTTTTTGCAACTTCTAGGTAACCATGTAGTTTTACAATTTTTTTTTACTCAATAGACTAAAAAACAGAAAATATGTGTTTACACTTCTTTTTGAAAAAAGTTTCAACTTTGAGCCGCTTTTGCACACACACTAATTAATTTTTGCACCGATTTTTTGGGGTTTTCTTAGTTGGAGTTTTAACTTTCAAGTGACATCAAAATCGTTAAATTCTGAGACTATAAATTTTTTTAATTTTGTCTATGGAACGAATCACTCTTCATTGTAGGATTAAAAAAATATTCGAGAGATTTTCTAACAACAGTACGGTAGCACATTTTCAAAGGAGAACGCAAAAAAATTGTTTAGTGTCAGATGCTCTACTTGTTGGCTGAGAAGAAGCATTGGTTCTGCCTTTATTTTTTGTATCATGGTTCAAACATAGTCACTGTCAAATTTGGGCATTGAAACCCTCTTTAAAAGATGACATTATCGAATTATCCAAATTCCAACAATCATTTCACCACTAATCCAATGTTTTCTTGTTGCAGCTGCACGATAGCCGCGAATCCTCGCCAGATATCACCGGCGAAATCGACGACGACGAACCAATGCGCCACTCGCACAGTCCCACGCTGCAGTCCAGTCCGCACGCGCTCGACTCCGACAACGAACGTCCACTCTCGTCCACTCAGCTGACCACGCAATCGGCCTCGCAGTCGGCGGGCTCGATCAGTGCCGGCTCGCCGTCGCCCAGTGCGCGCGCCACACCGCACATTGGCGCCAACAGTCCGTCGAACTCGCGCACCACCGACTCGCCCATCGAGGTGGGCGGCCCCATGCAGCTGACGTCGCGCGCCTCCGCCGGCACCACACCCACGCCATCACTGCACACGCCCGCCTCCTTCGGCAGCCACATTTTCGGCAGCTTTGGCGCGGACACGTAAGTACCACACACACTCACACACACTCACACTTATTGCGCCGACAGTCTGAATGCGCGTCACGTGCTGGCAATTCCAAGTCATTAGGGCCGTTGTGCGCTCACAGCGGCAACATAAACGTTTGCGCTTAATGCTTCCTCTGCGCATGCCGCTTCCGGCACGGCCACAAAGCGGCAGCAGCCGAAGGAAGTTCACCGTCCATAAAGAGTCGCTGCGCAAAGCGTTTCCGTTCGAATGGTGCGCATGTGTTTAATAGCGCGTGGAACAGGCGACAGCCTGCGGAAGCTCAACCAAGACGCTCATCTTTGGCCAAGAGTCGTCTTCGGCGCGCGATAATTTTGCAAACTGCTACTGCAACTACAAAATTGAATTCGGCTTAATTGCAGCAATGTCGCGTACGCCAGACGGAGGATTTGGGGCCGCTACGCGCACATCCTTCATAATCAATGGCTAATTTTGTTGTTGCCGCCGTAATTACACTGCCATTTACACCCTCGGCGGCCGGGTCGCTGCACGCGGCCGGGGGTGCCGTTTGCCGTTTGTTTGCGCCGAGGAAGCGCACTCAGTCGGGCACGAGACGTCTGTAAATATTCGCATATTTATGGCCAACGGTGGTGATTTGTGTGCGGCCCCCTGCCGCGCTCGCCTTGTTGTGTTTACTGCTGTTGCGTTTTGCTGCTTTGTTGTTTGGCATTTGCTGTTGTTGGTGTTTTCTGATTTGTTGTGTTTTGTTTTTGCTGGTGTTTCCGTCAAATTGACGACAAAATGCAACACTTGCAATAAATTTGTTTGTTTGCTTAATTTAAGTGGCTTAATGACACGGACGCAATTAACGGATCGCTCGACGTGATGAGGTATTTAGGAATTCATGACAATTACATACAATGACGATGATGCGCTGATGAGAGCGAGATGAGATTTTGAATTGAAATGTGGTCGTAAATGAGATTAGTGTGCTTAGTAGACGAAATATCACGTCCACCACTTACGTCAACGTTTGTGTGTGTGTAGGTTTTCCATTTTTAAATATTTGTATTTTCGTTAGTATTTTCTTTAGTATTTCTATTTTTGTTCTGATGACTTTCAATGTTTTATTGGGTTCTCCAATTAGTTCAACATTACAATTAGCCAAATCCGATGTGTACTTTCCGAGACATCACACAGTGCTTCGACTCCATACAAAATTTGGGCAAAAATAGAAGGAGTACTTGAAATTCGGTTAACATTTTTGTTCAAAAACTCGTTCTATTTGCTCAAAATACACTTTTTGCTTTTTGCTTGAAATTGTTTTCAAAATTTTGGTTCAATATTTAGAAGCTCCATGTCCGTGTTTTGGGTGTTCACTATATCGAGGTGTTCACTATATAGGGTGTTCAGGTACCCAGACACGACTGTAGTTAAAAAAATCGCAAATATATAACCGATCATTTTATCATCACTGAGCCCAAACCGCTGGAGCTATAATGATGAAATTTGGTCAAAAGTTGTATTTTAGAAAGTCAACCCTTAAAAGGAGCGATTTTAAAAACGTCGACCTTGAAAGGGGGGAAAGGCGGTGGTGAAGCTTATATGGATGGACATTGTTTTTTGGTCGGATCGTTTTTCTAAAGGCTTAACCCATTGCTGCCTAATGGGTAAAATTTTACCCATGAAAACTGATTTTTTTAAAAAATCACAGAAAAGTTCCTGGTAGAGATATCTCAAAATCATTGATAGTGATGGTTGGGGTAAAGATGGAACTACCTTAGTCTAGTGGAGGTCACCCTAAAATTCCGCCATCTAGCTAGAGTTACCAGACTCCAAAAATTGTGAATTTTCCGGAGGTCGAAAATGTGGCGAAAGGTAGTGGCCTTAGAACCTCACAAAAATCTGCCTCCTAACTCACCTGTAAACAATACATCTTTTGTTCACGTGTTTAGCTGATCACTTTAAAAAGTATGGAAAAAAGCTACCATTGCTGCGTAATGGGTCCAAAATACCCAATGAATATCTCAGCAACGTGCAAAGATAGAAAGATGAAATTTTGTTTCTGATTATTTTGGGTCAATTGCAGATCGTGTATGAAATTTTATCAAAATCGTATGGGCGAAACTGGTACTCGGCTTTAATGGGTTAAAGGAGTTGCTTAAAGGAAATAATTTTTTTATTTGATATCCTTACAGCTTAACATGAAGATGACACAGCCATGAAAATGCAATGCGGCTCAATTTATAACGGCGAGACTATCATAGAAATTATTTTTCAAAATTAGAGCTTCTTCAAAATTAGACATTTCTTAATTTTTTAGAATTAATTTTTAATTTTTCTTAATTTTTTAAGAATTTTAAATCACATTTTAGCAAACAAATTCCATAATAATGAAAAAATTTAATAATATGGCTCATAATGGGTTAACTAGGCGTGCCAAACCTATTTTTATAAAAAACATTCATAACTCGCGACATTGACTTGGTTACACAATTTGGTCGCAATTTTAACTCAAGCGATTTCTGTAAAAAAATTAACATTAGTAGTTCCAAAAAAATTGAATATTTTCCAAAAGTGCAAAAAGTCGCAGAATTTTTTTTGCAGATTTAAGAGAGGAAAGACCATTTAAAAAAAGTCGTAAAAAGGATTTACGCCAGTTCACGCCATTCGATTTTTATTGCCTTTCTAAATTTGGTTATTTTTCATTTTCATTGATAGAAAAAATTCATTTTTGAAAATTCGTAAAAAAAACGATTTATGCCAAATAAAAAAGACCGATCAGCGGTCCCACTCCTATCAATGTAGTTGTAATATTAAATGAAATTAGTGGCCTATCTACAACAATATATTTTTTACAATTTTTTTTATACAAGTACCTAAATTTCATTTTTCCCTTTCATAAATTTTTGTAAAAATATATCCGACTTTGACAAGCTATATCTTCTAACTACGACAATTTTTCAATAAAATATTTCGGATACAGCTTAATTAAACAATTACCTTTAAAATTATAGTACTTTCGTCAAAATCCGCAATAATTTGCTTTCTTATTTTTGTCCACTCTCGAAGCACTGTGCGGGTATAATATGTAGTCTTTGTAGGTATGGAAAACTTGCGGTCTTTTCAGTGTTAAAATCTGAGTCTCCATTTCGTTTGACGCTTCGACCTATATTACAATACTAAGATAGGTGGATAGGTAGATATAATTGTCAGCCCCAGATGGAACGCTCACTTGAACCATTATGGACGCGCCACCCTCCAAACGTTGTTAACTTCATCTGAATTTTCTTTAAACGAATATTTTCCACCTTCCCTCAAACTATTTATATGCATATTTTCTGCACTGTCTGGCAGGATTTTGAAACATTTTTAGTTAATTTCTGCATAGATTTTCACCAGCTTTCCCGCACACAAAATCCCAGAAGCGTTTCCTCGCAGGGGGAGGGCTGGTATCATGGGCGGCACTTGCAGATTTAATTGCGCGTAAGTAAGGGTGTTTCGAGTTCATTAAAAAACAAACGTTGCGGCGTATGTCGGATTGTGCCGTACGAAACGTAGCGACATGCGGCGCATTATTGCCAACTTCTCGCCTTTTGCAGCGCAGTGGGTTGTCTCATCAGAAGCCACTAAAAAACAGCTCAACCACAGGAGGTTCGGTCGCATTGCTGCCGGGGGGCGTGTTCGCCATGTAAACACAAACAACATGTCAACACGTGCCACAACAAAGGCCCTGAATACCAATTCGCCCGAGATCGGGCAATTGAGGCTGCTCGAGTGGAAATTATAGAGTACACAGTCCATAGTGCACAACCGCATCAGCTCACAATGACACAAGCAATCAGCAATGAATGGACGCTTCCGTGTCCTTTTCTTTTATGGGAGATTTCTATGTTTGATTGTTGTTGCATGTTTTTTGCCAAATAACTAAATCATGAGCCGGGTGTGGGGTGTTGGCGCACAGCGTGAACGAACCTCATGTGCATGCATCTGTTTGCATGTGTGTGTGTGCCGATTTGCTATTTTCAATTCGTCATTTCGCTGGCATTGGAAATCTGCAATCGACCGAATGACTCTGAGCTTTGATATTTCTGTTTCCTTTATTGTTTTGTTTTGAATATTTATTATTCAAATATCTGCTTGTTCCGCTTTGTTCCGAGCTGTGACGATTGCATCAGCGGACATCCTGCCAGTCAGTTTCGCTCTGAAAGCAAACCGTTGTCCTTGCAGTGATGCAGGCATTCATTTATCATTCGATTAGATGCGGCGCAGGCGAACAGCTGCCGAGCGTGGAGTCAAACGTGTGAAATTGTGCTGAGAGGGGACCTGCAGAATTTATTACTAACTGATCCTACATCGCTAGGGTTCACTTCGACCGATCATTCACATTGTTTGCGAGAGTTTTTCTAGTCGTTTTTCTTGAAGCTGAAAACAATTCAAAGTAAGAAAAGGCCTTCAGTGGTCCAGTGTTGCCAGATCAGGAGATTTCCTCCTAGATTTAGGAGATTCTTGGCCTTTTGGGAGAATTTTTAGGAGGAAGAATTATTTAGGAGAAAGTTTAGGAGATTTATATGTTAGGGGATTTTTCGGATCCTTAGTGGTTTTTTGGGGTGATTTTTGGATAACGAAGTATGATGCGTTGGGAACACTGGCAACAAAACTTATTTTGCAACAATTTTAATAGTCAAAACACTCCATTGTGTTAAAAATTTGTAGTGTCCGACCGAATATTCGGTTTCGGCCCAAATAAGTGGTTTCGGTTTCAGTTTCGGCCAAAAAATGGCCGAAACCGAACCTTTCTGGAATATTTTTTACATTTTATTGTGTAGCGAGTGAACAGCTACTTAGTTAGTGCAGCCGAGCAGATATATAGTGAAAGGATGAGAAGCAGAATTTAGATGCCACCAATGTAATATAAACTTCTTTTTTAGAATATAATAATAAATTATTTAATTTTGAATATTAGCGAATAAGGTACGAAAGCGTGATTTTTTTATGTTTATGTTTTTAAAAAATGAATTAATTGTTTTTATTAATATGCAAGTATTTATTTTTGTTATGTTATGTTTGTTTGTTTGTTCTTTATTTACTTAAAGTAAAATTCGTTTGTTGAAAAATTTTGATTTTGATGCTTGATGTGGTGATTTTTATTTCAACTAGAAAGTTTCGGTTTCGGCCGAATATTAAAAAAAAACCGAAACTCGGTTTCGGCCCAAAAAAGTGGTTTCGGTCGGACACTAAAAATTTGTAAGCTTACAAAATGTAAGCTCGTTCTATCTTTTTCTCACTTATTGCTGTCACAATGAAATCCCGCCAAACATTGCACTTTTTGTTTAATTCATTCATTTTGTTTTTAAGCTGAAGATGAATTAAAAAAGGCTGCATTAATAAAAATTATATGTATGTATATATTTTTACTTTTTTTTGTGAGAAGTTTAATTCCTTTAAAATTACGCATATTTCAAAAAAAATTTTAGGAGATTTTTTAACTTTTGGGAAGAAATTTCAGTATTTTTTTAAGATTTAGGAGAAAATAATTTCAGGTATGTGGCAACACTGCAGTGGTCGCACCTATGATATGAACGCACACTTATGATATATTTTATACTTTCACTACCCAATGTGCAACATGGGATTCGTTAAGTAATGGAATTATTTTATATTTATCCATAATTTTATATATCTTCCCTATTCATGGGTACATTATTTTTATCCACAAAATATGAATAATGAATATTAAAATAGAATATAATTTCAAAATTTTTAGTAATAATAAGGACGTCCAATAAGGACGCACACAAGCGTGGGTTCAACTCATCTCCGACCTACACAAAAATTGCTGGTGAAAAATATGGTTTAAGATTGTGTTAGGCTGAAAAATCTAACAATCTACAATCTTAAAGCAGACAGAGGTGCCTGGCAGAGCATTAACCCACCAACCTTGTGCTGACGTTAGACCACTCCCTGAAGGAGTAAACTAGGCACAAACCATGTATCGTATCATGTATATAAATATAAATTCTGATACGTACTATAACATATGAATCAGATATGACTTAAGCGTGGTTACAAGTATTTAAAGTAAAATTTAATTGATTTAGCTGATCCTGAATGTATAGATTTGTCAACTCTTTCATGAAGCAGAAACCTTCTTAACACTAGAAAAACTGCAAGTTTTTCATACCTACAAATTCTACATATTATATCCGCTGATATCTCGAAAAGTTCACATCAGGTTTAGCTAATTGTAATTGTAGAACCCTAATTTTAGAACTAATTGTAGAACCCAATAAAAAATTGAAAGTCATCAAAGCAAAAGTTGATAGAAATACTAAAGAAAATACAGATATTTAAAAATAAAAAACCATCAAAATGACCGCAGTAGTCTTTCTAGTGTTAAGTATCTGTAAAAAATTATATAACTTCGGACGTTCGATTGAAGCTGCCAATTTTATTAGAACATTCCCCTCAATAATAGTGAACTAACTAAAACGTGTAAGCTCTGGCATCTACGTGTATCAGATATGATTCAGCATTAACTATGCAATATGAACAAAAATTTACGTTTTTCTCTGCCATCTATGCCTACTTTGAAGTAAAATTAATAATAGAAATTAACTGTACATTCAATACAAATTAACTTATAAATCATATGTGTGATGAGGTCATTTAATGAGTTTTCATATGGCCAGGTCTGAGCTGGAAATTTCAAAATATGCTCAGACAATAAACTCCTTTTCGTAAGCCAGGCAAACACGTTCCTCACATCGACCATTGTCTCGAGTTGAGCGAACGAACCCGTTTTGACGGGTCGAAAATAAAATGGCGCAACTCAATTTAACAATTCACAACTTAAGCCCATAAATAATGCCGCACTTGTGCGCACTTAAATAATGAATTAGGCAAATGTTTTAATATTCATCATGCAATTAAAATAAGCCCCTCGCTGGCGCTGTCGGCGTTGCAAATGCTCGGCTCACGACGATGTTGGAGCAGGTACAGCGGCCCCATAAAGGCTCACTCACACACGCATGCACACGTACACTTGGCGACGTATGTGTGTGTGTGTGTGTGTAAAATTGGCGCTTCGAGAGGTGAAGCTTTGCGTGTCAGCACCGCAGCAGCGAAATTTTTATTTAATTAGTTATAACGCGAAATGCGACGCGCCGTGTTTGCTGCAGCGAAAGGTTGTACTTGGGGTTGGAGAAGGGGGTTGGGTATGGGCGCGGGCTTTGGCAGCGGAAATTAAAATTAACATCAGTTGTGCTTATAATCCGGAGTCGAGGTTTGATGTGCGCGTGGCAGCAAGAAAAGTTTCTGTGTGTCGGAACGGATGCGGGCGACAGGAAAAAAAAGTGAGACGGCTGGTGTGTATTTGCCAGGCGAGGTGTTGATTATTCGAGTTTAATTTAGTAAAATTTGCGGAAAGTATTAAATCTGCACCGAAACGAGTTTTTCAACATTGGCTTCATGGCAATGGAATGTGTAAAAACGCATTAATGCTCGGATGCTGGGCAAAAAGTTCTCGGTTAGGGGCGGAGGGACGCGGCACAAAGTGACGCTTTACGAAATTCAGTTAACGCATTTGCATGAAGTGGTAGAAGAGTGCATATAGAAATTGAAAAGGAAAACTTTTTGTAAAAATTCGTAAAAGTGGGGAAAAATGCGTTATAGTAGCTGTCTTCTATATGTAGTATGAAGACTGGGCCGACGGTAAAAATAGTGTTTTTTTTATTGGTTTAGGTTACTCTGAGCAGAAAAATTATGTCTGAAATGTATCTGAAAGCCATATTTTTTCTATTACTGCTGTATGCGATACTCCAAGTTTCTTTCAAAAGGACAAGCGGTGAAAATGTATAAGTCAACACAGACAGATACGAGAAATTAATCTGCGACTTAAACATGAACGAATTACAACAAAGTTTATCTAGTCAAAAAAATTGTAATAAACTCTAAAGTCAGCTAAACTTTTGCATTGCAGTTCTAGAATCCCCCACTCCTTCTACATACTCTGAGAAAAAAACCAAATTTAAAAGTAAAACACAATCGCATCAAAATGCATTAAAAAGACTTTGGTGTGTTGGCAAAATGTATCCCGAGGACCAGCACCGTCACATCCAAATAAAGCGCCCAGACTGAAAACATCACTCGAGTCTGCGTATGTCTTAATTAAAGCCGCGCACGGCACAAGTGCCGCAGAGCTTACGCTCCCGACGCTGCCCGAGCGCCGCCCACTTCACACAGCCCCCAAAGCTGCCTGCTGCACACACATTCAGCTAAATTGAGAATTTGCATTGCGCATTGCGCCAGCAGACACCCACGCGCCGTTTGCGCTACCTACACCGTCCCCCCTCCCCCTCTCCTACCTACGCTTGCACAGTGTTCCAGTGCTTCTGTGTCAGCAGTTGTGTGAGTGTGTTTTTGTTGTTGCTGTCGGTGCTAGCATAGGTTCGCTTGCTTAACTGGCAGACAGCGCAACGCCGAGCGAACGTTGTTGAAAAAAGCGCCGAGAAAATTCGGCCCGAGGTCAAAATTTGTTGGCTCAACTGCTGATGTGCGCATGCAAAATTTAATTACGGCAAAAGGATGAGTGCTTAATTATACGTAAACATTTAAGTTTCTTATTCGTTATAGCTGACGAGTAGAGAGTAGAGAATTTATTTACAACGCTAACACACACACACACACACACACAGACAGTTAGGTGCATCTGTATGATAGCGTAGAAGTTAGGTTAGGTTGGATTAGGTTAGGTAAAACAGCTTGTCCATTGCTTGGCCAGCACTCTCGGAAGCCTCCAAGGTCTCTAAGGTGATGCTTCAAGAGCAGTGCTGCCGTTTTAAATTTTTCTTCAGTAGTATAAATTATAATTTTTGGGTAGTATTTATCGACTTTCAGTAGTACACATGCATATTTTCTTAACAGTGTAAAAATCGCAAGGATTCATCAACTAATAAATCAAATACTAAGTTTCAAAACACATTAACAATTTCATTTGTACAAAAGTGAAAGAAACAATGTAATTCAGTTACAAAAACGTATATAAACAAATTTTTTATGTTTTTATTATATATCTACTAATAGTATTTTTTTTGGTGGCTCCCATTTTTCCGCAAAATTTTCCATTAAGAAACTTTTCGAAGTTAAGTCGAGTGGACAGTAGCGTTTAGTAAACAGTTTCTTTTCAAATCTTTAATTAAATTTACTTCGGACTACTATGCGGAAACGCAATTACAGTACAAATAAACTGCCGAAGGAGCGGAAACATATACCCCGTTTATACGACAGCTCAAGTCGCTTTCAGTCAATACGCATCGACTCAAAACAGGTGATGTACACTGAGTTTTTTGAGCATTTTCAACTAAAAAACAAGCAACACTAGCAGCTAATTTTCATTCAGACGTCAAAAAATAGGAAAAACGAAAATATAAAAGAATACTTTTCAAACCGTCTGCAGTCAATTCGCTTCTGAAATCAGACGGGATTCGCTTCTGGGATCGTCGTATAAACATGGTAATAAATTCATTAACACCTTTTTTCGAAAACATCTACCCAAAATGATTATTAACCAAGATTTTGGAAACTTGATTCAAGTTCCAAATTTAGCAATGCTCTCCATTCCGCTTCTAGAGCTTCAACATTCTGTTCTTCAATTAAAAGTGAGAATCTTTCAATTAGGGGAACTGGGGAAGGAGATACATTTTTTGGATTTATACTTAACCCTTAACTCAATGATGTCTTAAGTCGACCTAAGCGATTATGGTTTTTGACCACAGATTTCATAATACTTAATAATACTGTTACGAAAATTAGTTCTGTAGACTTATACGTCTCTCTGGATTGTGCTTGAAAAATAAAACACCTTCAATTACTCAACGCAAAACGCAGTCAAAAACCAATAATAACTTTATTCACAAATTTACACTATGATTGTCTTAACACTTGCTACTACTTATTGGACTATTCCGTGTTTCACATTTACTTGTTCAAATAAGACTGTCCCTCTGCGCTGTACCTGGCTGCCTTTTATACTTGTCTGCTTATCGCGTCGACTGTTCTCGCACATTCCAATTGAACTATCTCTCGATCGTTCTCGCATATTCCAATTGCACTATCTCTCAATCGTTCTCGCACATCCCATTACCATCGCAAGCCATCCTTGCCATATCGAAATTATAGCAAGCCGGCCGTACTCTAAAGTGCGTGCCTAAAAGTATGCTCGTAAAAGCATTCATGCATAGCACAGCGACAGGGTGGCTCATCGGTACAATACTAATACTTCTTTTTCGATGGACTTCAATGGAAAAAGTTTATAAAGCTTTAATAAAATACTTAATTACTTAAATTTATTAATATCAAATTAAATATCGTTCGTTTTACTTTTAGCACTTCAAGCAAACAAAGTTGAAATGGCTAATTGGGAATGGGATAATTTTGAGCAAACTTTAAATTAATTTTTTAATTTAATAATTAGTTTCTTTCGATTAACCAAGCCCAAGAGAAATCGGACGATTATATATACACTTGTATCAGGATATTCCAATGAATACGAATTACATGGTTTTTACATGATTAAGTTTTCTGGCTCGTCGATGTCCCAGTAACCACTTTATTGTCTTTATCAAATTTTAAAAGATTCTTACAAGAATATGCAAAAATATTAAGTTATTTTGTATTTAAATACAGTAATATTACTCTATTATTTCACGATTTTCATTTTTGGGTATCGCATCCGTTGCGCTGTTTTCAAAGTTTAACACTTTATCAAAAGGTTATATCATATAATTACAATACTGTAAAGTATTGTACGAACAGCATTTGGCAACGCGGTTAAAAAAGGTGCAATTGTCACTTTAGTCGCACAACGGTAACTCTACGACGAGCTCGTTTGCTTGATTGCAAAAAGCTCAGCAAAAAGTGAAACATACGGAAACACATTTGTTAGAAATAAAAAACGTTAACGTTGTTTAAATTTCGTGCTTTGGCAATGTTCATTTCGGTAACATATTTGTTTATTCTTTTTGAGTAGCCTTACTTAAAATATGAAAATTAAATTGCTAAAACTTATATTTCAGAAAATAGTAGTGCAATTGGCCTGTGGGTAGTACGGTAGTACAGATGATGAAATAGTAGTAAAATACTACAATAGTAGCACGTTCGGCAGCACTGTTCAAGAGTATAGCAAATCACTGTTTATCTGCGTTCGGTAATGTTCGAAAGCCATTTTTACATAAATAGCGGCATTTCCTTATTTTTGGCAGTTTTTGGCAGCCCTTTTGCACCACACTCGTTCATTTTTCAGCTCTCTGCTGTTAGCATTTCAATAGTTGCCATTTAAGCCTCAGCCAAATTCAATTATTTTTACATTCAAACGTCAGCGTCGGCATCGTCGTCTGCAGCGCTTTTCCTTTATTTATGCTTTTCATGTTGTTACGCGATTTAGGCAAGAAAAAACCCAAACAAATAAATGCCATAAGCCAGCAGTCCTCACCGAAATCCGCGCGGTAAAAAGCGCGACCGAACTTTGTGGCCAGGTTGAAAAAAGCGCCGTCGCGTCGGAAAGCAGATTTTGGTCAACCAACTTCCACTCTTGCTCTGGCCACGCACATTTGCTGCGACTGCATATTCACTTTGACGTGACATCATGTCGCTAAGTATTATTAAATTTACATTTCCATTTGCGGTTTCAATTGGCGGCGCAACATGAAAAAAAACGAAAGAAAAAAACGTCAACGGAACGAAAAACGGTAAAACAGCCAGCAGAGCGAAGCGAGCGAAATGTTTGTGCTCTCCTCGGGCCGCGTTCATTTGGGCTTTTTTGAAAATCTCATGATTTGCTGCATATTAAATTGCATTCAGATACCTTGAGTACACATTACTATAATATTTTGAGAATTATTAGAAAATTATATATGCTTTTATTTAGCCGCCAAAAACTGCTGACACTCGAAGAAAGCTCATCCATGTCCACACTGAGCTAAGCTACAAAATAAACATTAATTAATTTGCTTATGTTGTTTGTTTGTATGCGAAACATTGGCCACTTCTCAATTAGTTTCGAATTGCATTAACGAATTCAAACTGCGTGCACGCCCATTCATTCGAGTGTAATCGCACACACAGCGAGCAAATCTATATTTAAAAGTTATGAAACAGTAACACTCGGCCCAGCGAACGACCAGCTCGCGCTGCCGCCATTCAATTAAGCGTTTAAGCCCATTATCCCAGTACACCCATAGCCGGCCGTGTTGGCGCGAGAGGCGCGGAGGGGCGGCCACATTGTGACGGCGCATAGTTTAAGCGATCTTCTGTTTGGTCAGCCACCGCATTACACAGAAACATTTA
The DNA here is from genome assembly GCA_964056695.1 of Melieria picta. NCBI lineage: Eukaryota > Metazoa > Arthropoda > Insecta > Diptera > Ulidiidae > Melieria > Melieria picta. The sequence continues at coordinate 128,108,962 of OZ057399.1, read as the reverse complement.
GACGTTTATGAATAATAGTAAAAGTAATAATAATGCAATTACACAAAAAATTGTTTTAATTGATTTCAATTAAGCGTTAATTGAAAGCGTTTGCTGTCGATGCGACCTCGACTCCTGCTCCACAATGCTCATGTGGAGCACATAGTACTTGCGAATGTGTGTGTAATGGCTTGGCGCCCGCCCTCAATTATGCGCAATGCGTGTTGTTTGGTGTTTGTCTGCATTCAAATTGAGTTTTTATTTGATTTTAATAAAGCACTGAAGCACACAAAAAGTAAAATTAAATAATAAATAAAAAATTGCTACGGTCGACTTGAATTGCACAGCAGAACTCTAAGCAAATTCAACCATTAATCATTATTCATTTCTATTCACTACTTTGCACAGCAATTGCGGCTTTCGTCCGGTGCTGAATGAGAACACCGCCACGCCGGGCGCCACCGGACCAGCAGCGCAACGCGCCAACCATCCGCCAATATTTCTCTCACCGCATCTGGCCTCGCTCAGCTCACAATTTACGCATCAGCCACTCTTTCCGGGCTTAAAAGGTAAATGCGATTTTTATTTCGTAGCTTATGATTTTTTTATAAATACATTCGTAAATGATTGCGCAGCGCCAAAATCAAACTCAAGCATCCCCATAGCGGCCCCTGACTCGGTTTTATTATGCAAACGCGGTTATTCATCATAAGCAGATAGACGACGCTACCTGTCAGTCGGTCTGCACGTCCTCAAATCACGCACTCGCCGCGTGCGCATCCCCAGTTTTGTTGTTGTCATCAAAGTGCTTTGAATATCAACGAAGCTGTCACCAGCGATTTATTGATTGTTTGATATCCGTTCGATCCACTTTGCTCTAATTGAATTTGCTTTAAAAAATTCCATTGAAAGTTACGAATAATCAAAGCGGTCACAGGTGGTAACTACGCTGTACAGGGTGCTATGTGAAATTAGAGGTGATTTGAAACCAAGAATTTTCCATAGTGGAATTTTTAGTGAGCTAAAAGCAATGTTTGCTTTTAAGATTAATTTATTTGTGTCCAGAATTAAAGAATGATTTCTTTACAAACAAACATTTTTATTTTATTTTATTTTGTTTTATTATTTTATTTTATTTTATTTTGTTTTATTTTATTTTATTTTGTTTTATTATTTTATTTTATTTTATTTTATTTTCTTTTCTTTTATTTTATTTTATTTTCTTTTATTTTATTTTATTTTATTTTATTTTATTTTATTTTATTTTATTTTATTTTATTTTATTTTATTTTATTTTATTTTATTTTATTTTATTTTATTTTATTTTATTTTATTTCATTTTATTTCATTTTATTTCATTTTATTTTATTTTATTTTATTTTATTTTATTTTATTTTATTTTATTTTATTTTATTTTATTTTATTTTATTTTATTTTATTTTATTTTATTTTTAATGGAAATATTAAGAAGTTTTAATTTATGGTGTGGTATCATACTTAATGAACTATAAAGTTATGGTTTGGCAGTGCCTAGTAGATTCCCTAACTTCCTTAACCCCTTCGCTATTTTGTTGCCATATGGCAACATTCTACTTTGTAGACGTCTGAACCCTCTGTGGTCTCAAGAATTTACATTTCCATTTTTGTTGGTCCTTAGAATAGTTTGAAGTTTTAGAAAAAATACGAAATTAATAAACTGAATATTTAAGATTAAAGAAGAGAAGTATACACGTTTTTTTAATGGTATATCTTAACATAGTAAAGGAAGAAGAAGCAGAAAAAATTAGAGAACTTTTTAATTTGACGGTTTCTTTCAATTTAGATACTTTTTTTTTAATTTTGGCTGAAGTAAATGAAGAAATATTCAAATTTTCGTTATGCGTAAAAAGTTTTATGTTTAAGTAATTATTACAGCCACAACGATGTGGTTGCTCTCATAGAAAAACACTCTCAGGGTCCGAGTATAAAAATGAAAAAATTTCTTATGGAATGTTGCTTATAGAACTACATAAAAGCCTAAAACGTAAAATTTAAAATTTTAACTTTCCCCCGTAAAAATCTGTAGCGAAAGGGTTAACACTGAAGAATTGGTCCAAAGTGAATAGTAAATATTTTCATATTTAAATACTTGAATTAAGAGAAAAGACCCTGTATAGCTAATGCTCTACCTAATGATTTGGTTCAACACAGGCACGCAATCAAATCAAGCACTCGGCCCACTTGGGATCCATAAGTCATCAACTAAAATCAATTCACCAATCAATTCTCCCTCCACTTCACTTAAATATACATTCTCCACAACTCTCTCTCTCTCTCTCTCTCTCTGTGTACTTTCTTGAACTTTGCTAGGTGTACCGCCCTTTCCCGGTCTGTGCTCCTGCTGCTCCATCAAGCCGCCACCGCCGCCGCCAACTGTGGGCGCGCCCGTCTCGTCAGCCTCGGCCAGCAGTTCTCCCGAATCGCCCACATTGCCCAGCAACCAGCCGCACAGCAATCATGACGCGCGCTCCAGCTCGGTGGCCGAGCTGCGCCGGAAAGCGCAGGAACATTCGGCCGCGTTGCTGCAGTCGCTGCACGCCGCTGCCGCAGCGGGTCTCGCCTTTCCGGGACTGCACTTGCCGCCGCTGTCCTTTCATCATCACCACCACAGCGCGCTGAGCAATGCGCATATTGGCAACAATCACAACAGCATCAACAGTGGCAGCAGCAACATTAACAACAACAATGTGCGACTGAAAAACGAGGCACAGGACATGACGGCCAGCACCATGAACGGCCTCACAGCGAGCAACAGCAACAGCAGCAGCAACAGCAACAGCAGCGCCTCGATGGCGCTGGTCGATGCGCAGAGCATTGCAGCCTACCATCAGCAGCAGCAACAACAACAACAACAACAGCAACATCATCAACAGCAGAGTGTACAGCAACAGCAGCTGTCACCGCCCGCCACGCCCACACAAATGCCCATCAAGTTGGACGCATCGCCGAAAGACGTCAACGCTGTGATGGCCAAAAGCGAATAGAAAGTTGGCCAAACCTGCGATGTGGTCGCAATATGCAACAATTATTGTACATACAAGCATACACACATAAGTACATAAATATACGCAATAAGTAGGCGTAAGTCAAGAGCCAATAATTTCACATTTGAATGCTTGAATTATTCAATTGCAATATTCAACTAAAATAATTGTACAGTAGGCACTCGATATGAATACCACTGTACTCAGTTTTAATGCAAACGCCAGGAAATATTTGTGCAAATGAAGAGTTCTGCGAGCGTTTAGAAGAACGGACCGAAACGTTAAACTATTTGCTAATGGTGTGTTCACACCCAGAGACAGTATTGCCAACGGTTAATGCAGCTGTGAGAGTTAACAAGAAACGACACCTTGCACCTCGCCTTGTATCAGAATATATACATACATATGTGTCTGTGTGTGTGTGTATAACGAACACAATGCACAATGAACACAAAGAATCGTTTGCAAAGTTGAAAATATCTGCGCGTATTGTAAGCTGACACCTGCAGAAACTGAAATTTAAAAAACAAAAAAAAAACATCACATAGTAACGAATTATGACCACTTGTGTTGACTTAAGCTATTTGCAATCTATAAACAATGCACATGCAGCTACATAAATACTACACACATACAACATACATACATATATTACGATGTGTAAGTGCATATGTAGCCTTCAAGGAATGTACGCAATGTAGCAATAGAAGCGTAATGTAGTCTAGATTTACTCATAAATACTATTAAAGACAAAAAATAAATTCTAACAAAGGTTCACAATAGCTCAAATTGGAGTTTTATTTGTTTTAAATAGCCAAGCAAAATCATTTGAATTCGATGAGATGCCTTGTACGTAGGCTGCCTTTTATATTTTTTCAATAGGGATGGTCTAGTAAGTTTTCGAAAAATCTGAGATTGCCAATGAAAAGTTTGTAATTTTTTACCATAAATGTGCTTAGAACATTTTCATGTTCAAGCGCTATTTGTGTTGTTTACACTGACTTGAAAAATTCATCTCGGTCAAAAAATGGATTTAACTCGTGAACATTTTCGAGCAATAATTTTTTACGATTTCCGAAGTGAATTATCTCAACAACAGTGCTTCGATCGCCTTCATTTGGCATTTGGTGATCAAGCACCAACCCTCAAGACAATTTATAACTGGTTCGCTCCAGTGAATCAGCGAATCTCGTGAAGGTCGTCCGAAATCGGTCATTGTGCCAGAAACCATCGATGCTGTGCGTGAACTGATAATGAAAGATCGTCATGTGACATACCGTGAGATAGAGGCATCCTTGGGCATTAGTTCCACGGCCGTGCATCCGATATTGCATGAACATTTAGCTGTCAGAAAGATTTGTTCTCGTTGGATCCCGCATAATTTGGCAATCGCTCAAAAAAAAGGCTCGTGTCGATTGGTGCAAAGAAATGATGGAAAAATTCGATCGCGGTGCTTCGAAAGACGTTTATAAGATCGTGACAGGTGACGAATCATGGATATATGCGTATGAGCCCGAAACAAAACAGCAATCGACCGTGTGGGCCTTCCAAGACGCGCCAAATTCAACAAAATTTGTTCGGGCACGCAGCACATCGAAGAAAATGGTCGCCTGTTTCTTCGGCAAAACTGGTCATGCGGCTACTGTGCCGTTAGAGCAACGTAGAACGGTCAATTCTGAGTGGTACACAACAATTTGTTTGACAGAAGTGTTCAATGAAATACGGAAAAACAACCGCCGACGCCGAATCATTCTTCACCAGGACAATGCGCGCTCTCACACATCGGCTCAAAAAACCGCCTATTTGATCGACCAAAGCATCGATTTAATGGGTCATCCGCCATACAGCTCTGACCTAGTAGCCAATGACTTCTTTTTATTCCCGCACACAAAAAAAATATTGCGTGGTCAACGATTTTCATCGCCAGAAGATGCTGCTGAAGCATTCAAAAACCATGTTTTGGAGGTGTCTCAATCGGAGTGGAAAAAGTGCTTCGACAATTGGATTGAGCACATGCAAAAGTTTATAAATCGTCTAGGAGAATGCGTTGAAAAGCAATAAAACCATTTTTGATGATAACAAAATGCATTTTCATCCTTTTTGAAAAAATATAAAAGGCAACCCTCGTATCCTGTTTCTGATGAGGTAAGTAACGTTGCGGCTGCTTAACCCTTCTGTCAATACGAAAAATTTCCCCCTATCATCAATACGAAGGTACCCGGGTATCTTCATACAATTTGTATGGGAAAAGTGAAAATAATAGCGCAAAAATTTAAAACATCGTTGTTGGCTTTTAAAACAAAGTGTTTTTTATTGATAACACTGCACAACAAAATCAAATTGGTTTTTTAAATAACAAGGTTCTGACAACGGATTCTGGTAGAGGAGGCCAAAAAAAATATACGTGTATCGGCGTTTTGAAAGTTTACGTCGGAATTTTTTTTAGGGGGGGTCAAACTTTTCCTCTTTTTGCACATTCTTATGGTGAATCGGCATACGAAAACCATGTCACCTTACATTTTAGGCATATGATGTGTTCAGCAATTTGATGTAAAATACTACGAAGAACACTTTTGTGGAGCATTTTAACCCTGTAGCTCCTATTTGTATGGGTCAATTTTACCCTTTTTTCTAAAATGCCAAAAATGTCCTGTAAAACAGGACTTTTTAAGGACAAAATGTACCACGATAATATTCGCTATGAAATTCTACTATAGGTCTCTGAATACATTAAAGCTCAGAAATTAACGTGAACGCCAGAATTAAGTCAAAACTGAAAACCAAAGTGAGATTTTTTGCGAAGAGTAATTTTGTAATATTTTTGCGCCTACTTGGGTCTTACATACGTTGGCAATTGCCTACTTAGTTTTTCTGATAAAACTTCTCCTTTCAAACTTAACTTAAACTTCTCCTTAAAAGTTGTACAGAAAAAGTTGTCTTTCTATATCAGTTATCTAATAGGTAGTCAATTGATTTTTAGGAAGATACTAAAAATACCAGCAACGCTATGCTTGGTCGAAAGTAGGCTATTTTTAGTTTAAAAATGCAAAAGGTACCCAGGTACCTTCGTATTGACAGAAGGGTTAAACCACGAACTGAAATAGATTCATATCGTCGAAGACGTGATGAATTGTCTTAAGATTGGTTCTTTCCAACAGTGATGCAATTAAATAACTTGATTTCTTGAATGAATGAAACATTCACAGATGTTTTCAAATACGAGTAGCTGACAAAAATTTCCAACGCCTGTTCATATGAACTCTGATTCGGTGTTGATTCAGGCATCTTTTGTATTTGACACCTACTACATGTGGCAGCTTACAATAGATTGAGAAGTTACACTTTCAGTTGGAGGACATTTTGATTCATCTTTGTATTATCAGAAACTACTGATCGTACTTGGAAGTTCATGTTTCCAAATTCTATTTCCAAACCCAAGTGTTTTAAATTCGTTATCCATCTGACGACAGATGATTGAAAGGACCAGCGGCATAAAACAGCAACAACTTCAAACAAGTTAGGTTAGGTTAGGTCAAAGTGGCTGTCTGGGTAGTGAACCTTGCTGCAAAACAAATCTATGCCACAGATGGGCCCATTATGACACAACAAGGAAATTTGTGAATACTTTAGGTTTCACGAGAGTTTCAGTTTGATTCGTGAATGAAACACAAGTCAATGAAAACGCATACTTTGAATCAGCGACTTAAATCAGCACACAGAGTACATTATATCAAAACATTTACTTTATGTACAGTATGTATTCAAGTACATATGTACTTGCAGTATTATTAATTCTATGAACTGAACGCAAAAAAGTCGACAACAAGTTTTTGAACTCCGTTCTTCGCTTTCGTGAGCTTTATCAGCGTCTTCAGCAATCGCCTCAACTGCTGGCGACTGGCGCGTCCGCTTCATCGCTGCTGGGCCCTTCGGTAGGTGGAGCGTCGACGGTTAGGCATTTCTCTGCGCACATCTCTTTGGTCTTAAAGTTGTTGGTGTTGCCGCCACAGCCGCCGTAGATGAACTCCTCGCACTCGCCGTTCTCCGCGTTGTAGGCGAAGCGATGGAACAGCGCAAAGCAGCGGCCCACCTCCTTCGGCTGCTGACAATCTAAACCCAAGGACAGACACAATTTAATTTCTGCTTCCAGCCGCTGGTGCCTAGAAAATTGAGCAGTTACCTGGATGCATTGCGGACACGGCGGTCGCGCTTTCGGTTCCAACTGGCGCCTCATCGGCGACCACTGACTCTACGGCCGCAGCATGCAGCGACGCAATCAGGCACACACAGGCAACGCTAAGCAACAACAGTTTCATTTTGTATGCTGAAATTTTTAGTACAAAAAAACTAAGCTGGACCGAACGTCTGTAACCGCACGAACAAAATTCTAAAGTGACAATGAATCCAGAAACACTGTGCAACTTTGCTTAAGTAGCTGCGCGCACTTCTCTTTACTTTACTTATCTTATTTGGTTAGTATTCCGCCGTGGTTGACAGAGTCGCGAGCGCCATGCAAATGTGCGACAATTACGTGGAAATCACGTCGCAATGGGGAAGTTCCTATCGCTCGGACGATCGAACGCTCGTCGGATCAACAAATTCGACGCAGCGTGTTTGCATAAATGATTTGCCGACAGGTGTAAAATACGCGCTGCACGTTCGCACGGCTCGAGCGGTGCGGCGCGGCCGAATAGTCAACGTTCTGCGCGTTTTGCTTGTCAATGTCAGCGTTTTACGATCGCAGCGCTTTATTCGCGCTGAGCAGACCTTCAACTGCACTGATCAGTCAAAAATCTATATGAAATTCAAAACACTGACGCAAACAGCAACAGCGAAACAGCAACAAAAAAAAAGAAACTAAAACGTGATTCATGTTTTATATGTGGGCGGGCAATAAACGCTTTATTATGATTTTAGTGCTTTGTTTCTGTCATCGGTTGCAGCTTTGCCGGCAGCGACCACACCAGCGGTCGCACCGGCCCCCACTTTGACGTTGTTTGCGGGCGCGGCACTGCTGGGCGCCTTGCCCTGCACGCAGTCCGCCTGGCAGGCGCCAATGTGGCCGAATCGATTGTCGTTGCCGCGGCAGCCGCCAAACTTGAACAGCTCGCAGGCGTTCGTCTTCGGGTTGTAGTAGTAGCGGTCCAGGCTCATGCGGCACGGTCCTGGCTCCAGGGGCAGCAGGCATTTCGGATCTAAAAGCAGGCGCGTATCAGCGGCACTCGTTAAACGGCTCAGAGTCCTGTTTACCTTGTTGCGCCGGCGGTTTGTCGGCCTTCTGCGGCGCGCCCAGCGAGGCACACAGCACGCTGACCAGCAGCAGCAACAGAAGCGCAAGTCGCAGCATGTTTTCAGACTCAAATGACACAATAAACTGAACCGATCGAGCTCAAGCGGACCTGATTGCGAGGGGCGTCAATGTAAGCGCTCGCAGCGGCGCAGCGCCAACAAGAGCACCAACCGCCGGCAAGTTATCGCCCGAACCAAAAAACAACGTTTCAAAATTACCGTATCAAAGCATTTCGATCGTTAAGCACTCAATTGAATAGAATATGCGCGCATATTGTACAACACACTGAGCGATTAACTCGTAATCTGCGCCCCGAAAGCCACGATCGGCGGTTGTATAAGTGCCGCTGCGCGCTGTAGGGGCGAAATGAAATTCGTTGGCCTAAGTGCTTTTATGCGGTAAATTCTGGCAATAAGCGGACTCGGAGTTGAATACACGGGCTGGCCGATTTGCGTAAGTTATAGTCGATGCTTTGTGATGTTTTTGATTGAAACACTCAAATCAAACTCAACGCTCACAGTACATTCTTACACGCTTACATACAAACAGTGCACGGCTTCGGCGAATTAGTCATAATGGCTCGAGCTCGAATGACGCATTTGGAGATGAATCTATTAGACCCAAACAGTGATTAGTCGACGATTTGTAGACCGATTAAGCACGCAATTGGGTCAAATGCAGAGCGGCGAGCGCTCAGCAAAAAATGCTAAAAAAATGACAATGCAAAATAGGCTTTCTGTACGCAGTTTTTCTCTCATTTGAAAACCAATTCGCAATCACATTCAATTAGTTTTATATGCCAATTAGTTTTTTGGCGTTTAAAACTCTGCAAGTGCCGCAAAACCGCAAAACAAAACTTCGTGCATTGCTTCGTAAATTTCAAACTTGTGGCCAATTGAAATAAATCACATAATTTAAAATAATTGTCATGTTTCAACCATACATTGAATTTTAAACTATTTCTTCTTATAAATAAAAATAAATTGAAAATAAAGAGATTTATTAAAATATTTCAGTTTGTTTCAGTGTTCGTCAGACCACGTCGAATAAAATTGTCCGTTCCAAAAATGATGAAATCTTTTGAACCAGTAGTCCGATTTTTATGAATTAAAGTATTTTTGTTCAAAAATTGTTTACAGATTTTAAAACCAAAGTAAGAAACCAGATATTGTGTTTTTTTATTAAGTTTTAATTTTTCAGGAACCCCGTCCATTAACGTTTTTATGGTAGTGTCCGACACCCTCATAGCTGATGAAGACCACTTTCTCTTAAAGTCTTGAGGGTCTTTGGCGACTTTCTTGGTTACCTGCATCTCCCTTTTTACTAAAGCCCAGTATCTCTCGATCGGCCTTAGTTCTGGACAGTTAGGTGGATTGGCTTCTCTAGGTACCAAAATCACTTTATTTCGTTGGAACCACTCTAAAGCCGTTTTGCTGTAGTGACATGAAGCGAGGTCAGGCCAAAAAAACATGGACACTCCATGTTGGCGTAAACAAGGTAGCAATCTCTTTTGCAAACATTCCTTCACATATATTTCGCTGTTGACTGTACCCGATGTAACGTATGAGCTACTCCTTTTGCCACAGCTGCAGATAGCCTGCCAAGCAAGGAATTTCTATGGGAATTTTGTCACTTTTTAGGACCTGAATTTTTCAGGAACATTTCCTCGAGAATCGGCTCTATAAAATTCCTGCCCAGGTAGCTGGAAAAAGTCCGCTAAAACATAAGTTTCGTCATCCATTATGCAGCACTCGAATTTCTTTACAAAATCTTGCGCCAGCTGTTTCATTCTTGACGGTGCTTCGGTCTGGAACTTTCTGCACCTTGCACGTCTTCAGCCCAGCTTCCTTCTTAGTTCTGCGCACGAAAGATTCTGAGCAGTCAGCCTTCCTCGCCAATTTCCTTCCCGAAATGCTTGGATCCTTCTTCAGAATGGTCACAACGTTCTTCGCCTTTTCATGATCATGTGGCCCCTTATTTTTACCAGAACCTTTCTTCCGATCAATACGCAGGTCCTCCTTAAAGCGTGTAATAACACGAAAAATGGTTTTAGGGTTAGATCCTACCTCTTTGGCAATTTTTTTAAAAGACCACTGAGATTGCTTTTGAAAAATTGTAATGATGTTTTTTCGCACTTCCACTTCGCTTGCCATTTTCGCGTTAAATAAATTTGTATTGAGTCTAACGGACGCATTATATTTTCTGACATTTAATTCAAAGCTACTAACATAAAAATTTTTTTAATTGAAATTTTCAATAGCACTGTAGGGGACACTGTAACGGACAATTTTATTCGACGCAGTCCTTATTATTAAAATTAGATCACCTCAGTTGCAGAGGGTTTACTTAGTATTAACAACATTCAACATTCAGCCAGAGACCCAACATTGTCAATGCGTAGCCAACCCGGCCCGACAGCTTTCCTAACCTAAAATAACTCTCAAGGTTATCATTGCTAAAGGATTTTATGCTCACAACTAGGCAACAGCAATGTTTGCAGAGTGCGAAAACAAGTTGAAAACTTTTTCCTGAGCTCTTAAAAATTTAATAGTCCCGAACTTTCTACCATATTCGCATTGGCCCACTGTTCCTCTAAATTTGAACATTTGTGTCAAGTACTTGGAAAATTATAAATTAAATTCTAGTTAAAATAAATACGCATTATTAAGTTATTTAATGCACCGATGCACTGTTTAATAATAAAAAAATAGCTCCATTTTGTTAGCAATTTATTTCCCTGTTCACACCTCCACGAAGACTACGGCCCCGACAAAGTTTGTAGCCTTGTGCTGGTTACATTAATTGGTAAATGTGTTTAAGCAAAACCTAACCTAACTTTAATCTTTTATGTGTGACAATTCGTATCTGATGTGCACAAATTATTGACCAAATTTCTGAATAATTTGATTTCAAAGCTCAGCAATTTGCCTAGTTGCTCAACAGCCCAAACCAGCAACGGACGCTGACAAATGCGGTCGTATTTAGTACTGGGTTCGCCCGCATTAGAGGCGCGTGTTCTATTTAATCGACATCAGTGATGACCAGCCAAAATTACACAAGTTTCGACACATTAGAGGCGAAAATTCGATTATCGCTCGCTCTCTAAAACGGTTATGCGATGTGCATTTCCCTACGACTGCGTGTGTGTGTGTGTGTGTGTGTGTTTCTGTGAGTCGAGTTAGAAATTGGAGAATTAATAACAACATATCGACGACTATTACCAGTGGCGTGTTGTTGTAGGAGTTGGTGCCATTAAAGTTTCCTGTATTAAAGTCTTTAAGCTTAGAACTTTCTAGTTTTTGCCGTAGAAGGCATAACACGTGAGTTGATAAGTTTCTTTAGATCCTGAAGCAAGACAATTGTAGCAGTTTTCACATAATACCTCATAAAAATATATATATATCATAAAAACCTGTTAACTGCTTGAATAATGCTGCAGAACCTTTGATAGCAATTTCTCTACTGAATTCTTGAAACAATGCCAAGGCTTCCCTCTTGGTCGGTAACCTCCAGCTACCAAATACAGCATTTTCCTTCACTGAAGCTATTCTCCACGAAATTGTTGCCAGCACAAAATTGGTGTGAAACACTGCTAAGCTGACAGTGTTCAGTGTATCAAAGTGTTCCAAGTGTTCAAATATCGTTCAATGAAATAATTATCTCCATGAAATAAATCTCGGGGCTAAATCGGAGCGAGGCATTGCTAATTAGGGTATGTGCCAAGAAGCTGGAAAGTTCAAAGTGTATGACCAGATTTTGATCATCGATCAGCCTTTCAACGCCGAATAATTGCCAATTAAAAGCGAATTGGGCCAATTAAAAGCGAATCTCTCTGTAAATTTCAAAGTGTATGTGCCTAGGTTTCAATTATTCCAGGCAAGCTCAACTAGTCCTGATCCAGTCATGGCTTTTAACAGTCATATATATACATACATATATAAAAATGAATGTCTGTTTGTTTATTTGTTTGTTGGTCACACGGCACTAAAACTCAAAAACTAGACGGCCGATTGAGCTAAATTTTTCACGAAATGTTCATCTTGACAAAATATTGGTAAACCACATAGTCCGAATACGATCCGTCAGATGGGCGTGGCACCTCCCATACAACCTAAATTTTTATTATACAATATCTTCGGAATTATAGGTCGGACAGCATTTAAAATTGGTACAGGGCCACGGTTTACGTGTGTCGTTTCGCTGGTTAAATTTTATGGACGTTGGACAAGAGGCGTGGTAAATCTTTTGTTACTCAAATCTTTCGTATAACTTTGAAATTGCAAGTCGCACATCAATGAAACTAGGTCACACTTTTCGACTGTATTGAGCACTGCATAAAAGGGGCATGGCACCGCCCATACAACCTAAATTTCTAATCTGGAATAGCTTCGGAATTATAAGTCGCAAAGCACTGAAATTTTTTGTACCGTCGTCCCATAGATGTGTCATTCTACTGATAAAACTTTTTGGGCTTTACACAAGGGGCGTGGCACATTTTGTGTGACTAAAATTCTCAGCTTAACTATGGAACTGTAAGTCGCACATCAATGAAACTGGATCGCACCTTTCCACTAGAGAAATGTATTGGGCACTGCATAAAAGGGGCATGGCACCGCCCATATAACCAAAATTTTTAATCTGGAATATCTTCGGAATTATAAGTCACATAGCACTGAAATTTTGTATACCGTCGTCCTAGTGATGTGTCATTCTACAAGTAAAATTTTATGGGCATTACACAAAGGGCGTGGCACATTTTTTGTGACTAAAATTCTCAGCTTAACTTTGGAGCTGTAAGTCGCACATCAATGAAATTGGGTCGCACCATTCGGTTGGAAGAATGGCTTGGGCCCATACAACTCAAATCTTTGATCTGATTGACTGTCTGATTCATGAAACATGAAAATTTTACTGTAAGTACATTTAAGAAAAAACTTCCGCTAAGACTGGATTATCTTAAATTCGGACTCTAAAGGGGCAAAACATGGGTTGGAGTGTTGTATGAAGAAATTTGATTTATTGTAACAACATATTAATGTAAAACATAGTGTTTGTTCAGTAATGATTCAAGGTTAGGAGTCCAGGTTTTTAAAGAAGAATTTACACACTTTTGGGTCTTTCTAAGTGCCTATTTGTTAGTCAAAGATAAAAATACAATAGTAGCCTTCAGTTCGTGGCCCTTTCACATTTAAGCACTGCAACAGCTCGCACTTCCTCGTTCAAAAGAACATTTAAACATTTGTAAATGGCTCCCAAACCCCACACATTACGCCACTGCATAGGACCAACTTGAGTACACACACACACAAGCGTGCGCAAGTGTCACACATGTACAACATAAACTGATTAATTTACTTGAAATAATTGAAATGTTGTAATTCAAATAATTGTCGGCGGCTCATACCAAAGGCGCGTTTAATTACTAAATTAGATATGAAACTATGACATCTTGTTCTGCCTACCGCACTCTGCCTCACTTTCTCTCTTTCCATCTGACTCCCATACATTTCTCACTCTCATACACTTTTGATGGATTTTCTGCACTCATTTCTTATTCATGTGCGCAGGAAACTTTGTTTTTGCCAATATGCACACACACACTCACACATTCGTACATACAAACATACAGACAAACACGTGCATGTACATACATACTTGTCTATGTACATATATGACTGTGTCTTATTGGCCTAATGCTTATCTTAATGGCTGTCTGACCAACCGAAGCAGTGTTTATGCACTCAGTTCAGTCGCCTCTGCTGACTGACTGCTTGATGTCCTAAATCTGCGCCTCGTTGTCTCCTACTCGCTCTCGCCGTGCTCCGGCTGAACCTAATAATCAGCATGCATAATGAGCATTTAAATTAATTTTGAATAAATCGCTAATTAAGTGATTGTGGAATGAGGGTCCGATGGGCGATGATTAGAAATGACGACACATGTGTGTCGGTGTCATGGCATGTGGCGAGTAATGCGAGCATTGGCTTTGTTCGATTATAACTAATACATACATACATATGTACTATCATGTTGCAGATTCGTGTTCATACTATGCGAAGTACTTAGTTGGTTGCTGGCTGCTGTTTTGGACTTGAATCGCACAAAACTCGCTCATACAAACAGATTGTTTACCTAAACCCAGTACCGACTAGCGTCACCATATGGTCACACTACGCCTCCACTCAAAAAAATTCTTTTTAAATCAATCAAAACATGTTTTCGCAAAATTCAAAGAAAAAACAATTCCGGCACATTCTGGTCAACTTGGATTGTTTACTTAAATTTGGCTAATGTGAGGTAATGTGTGTGTATTACGCATCGCAATTCAGGGATTCCGGATATTTTCCAGTTCCGAAAATCCCGGGATTCAAACTCTCTAATCCCGGAATTTTGTTAACTTATAATACTTAATAAAAAAATTTTGGAAAGTTCATACGTAATAAATTTAACGCAAAAAAAGCTATTCCTTATCTGAGACTTTGATAAAAGAAATTGACCTTTTTTTGCAATGGAGGGGGTAGAGGGCGTCTTTTGCAAAAGGCTTAAAATCATTTACTAAGCATTCAATCAACAAGTGTTGAATTTGAAAAATGTTTCTCTTCAGCAGGGTTTATTTAAATTAAAACACTTATTTAACCCATTTTCGCCGTTTTTGCGAAAAAAATTATTATTCAAGTAAAATCGATATATATGCTATCAGTTATTCTTAAAAAACTTATCGAAATCGAAATCATCGAAAATCGAATTCATTTGTCGAACAACGCGCCAACGTTGCGTACACGCAACACAGATTCGAGACTTATCTAGAACACGCATAATGACACCCAAATAATTCACAAACCAATTATAATTTTTCCTTGCCTTTATGTGAACGTATTTTCATGTCGACCAAAAAAAGAATTAACGTTTGACAATTTTTAGTGTGCGATTCAAAATTTGTCTGAAAAACATGTGTCTACATATACAAGTGTGTGTGTCAGTGTGTGTTTTGTAGGTGGTTGAGATATGGAGGAGAAGAAAGCCTAAGGATATACCTTCCGAACAAAAAAAAATTTATCGCAATACCTCACACACACTGCACATACGAATTTTTTAAATAGTAACGTTGCGTATACGCAACAGAGGAAGGAAATGGGTTAAAACACTTAATGTCTTAGTATTTTTAAGCTCTCAGTTTTCATTTAATCACAACACTTAGCTTTTCTTTATCGAAATCGAAATAAAACCAAAATTACAAACAAATGAACTATTTTATTTTATTTTATTTTATTTTATTTTATTTTATTTTTTTTATTTTATTTTATTTTATTTTACCAAATATGCATATACATATATGCACTTTATGAAGGATATACATATGTTACAAATCAATAAGTATGCTTAAGTGTTATTTTTGGATTAAACAAAATGTTATTAACTGAAGTTAAATGTTGAATGAAAATGTTTAAAGTTAAAGAAAATGTGATTAAACTCAAGATAAAAAATCTTGAAATTAATCCAAATGTGATTAAACTGTGTCCATTTTTAAGGAAAATATATGATAAACATGTATTTATGCAATTTGGAAAAATTGTTTTGTTTTAAAAATTTTGTATATGAAACCCGAGATTCGAATTTTCAACCCCGAAAGTCCCGGGATCGCAAAATGGCCAAAAATTGCGATCCCTAGTTTATACGTATACAAAATTAATAGAGGAACTCTTTGTAAGGTGCCACTCTTTGTAGTGTGCCACCCCTGCTCGATTTTGACGTTCCAGCAATCCAAGCCAAAAAATTCCTACCGTCATTTAAGGTATATATGACAACATCAATTTTAATGTGGTTTTTGAGGGAACAGACGCAATAACACAGTCTGGGTAAAAAAAAGTGCCAAATTTTGTTAAGAAAAAACTAAAAAATAAAATCTGACGGGTTTTTTTGTGTTAAAAAAGAAATCAAATACGTGTAAAAAACTAAGGTAAATATCATAGTTGGACTTAATTTTTAATGCTTTTTCATAATCCGAAATAATATGCGAGCATATCGTAAAAGGAGAAAATGTATTCAATGATTTCCAAAATGGCGTGAAAATGTAAAGTGGCACCTTTTTTTCTTTGTAAAATGCCACCCATCTTTTTTCATTGTTCTGTGGTCCTATATCGGTAAAATGCCTTTTTATTGCTCGGAATCGTCATTAAAATGAATTTAAAGTGTTCTTCGTCAATTTTTCTCTAATCCTATCTTGAGGAATAAATTAGTTCAGTTTTGTTTATTAATTTCCATATAATTACCGTTTTATGCGTTACCATTCAATTTGCATTTTGCTTTCGGTCATTTTCTATTCAATTCGAATTAAATTCAATAATGTTTTGTAAATTTTCTAAATCATGCACTTTTACTTGATATTTCTACGTTTTTAGCGATTTTTTAGGGGGTGGCACTTTACATTAAAAAATTGTTGGGTGTCGATTTTGAACACTTTGGGAAATTGGCAGTAAAATTCGTATTTACGAAAAATTAAAATGAAGTGTTACCTTGGATCATAGCTCTTCAAACCCTCTTTCCAACGGTATACGAGGGTTACCTTTTATGTTTCGGGATTTGGCAACTCTGGTGGTGCAATCTGGAAACTGACAGCTGTATCGTAAAGTTGGACATTTTTGAGGTTATAAGTACTCAGAACATTTTGACATACGAGCGCTATTTATATTATTAACAGTGAGTTGAAAAATTCATCTCGGCCCAAAAATGGAATCGGGAACATTTTCGTGCGATTATTTTTTACAACTTTCGACGTGGATTAACTCAGCAACAGTGCATAGATGAACTTAATTTAATTTTTGGTGATGAAGCTCCATCAAGGACCAGTGTTTAACGATGGTATGGTGAATTCAATCGTGGTCGTAGTTCACTCCAAGACGAATTTCGTGAAGGTCGTCCAAAATCAGTTGTTGTTCCGAAAACCATTGATGCTGTGCGCGAACTGATATTGCAAGATCGTCATGTGACCTATCGTGAGATTGAGACAACTTTAGGCATTAGTGGGACCAGCATACATTCAATATTGCATGAACATTTGACTGTAAAAAAAATTTGTTCGCGTTGGATCCCACACAATTTGTCAACTGCTCAAAAAAAGACTCGTGTCGAAAAAATATAAATAATATAAATAGCGCTCGTATGTCAAAATGTTCTGAGTACTTATAACCTCAAAAATGTCCAACTTTACGATACAGCTGTCAGTTTCCAGATTGCACCACCAGAGTTGCCAAATCCCGAAACATAAAAGGCAACCCTCGTATTAACATTAACGATAAGTTAATTTTCTAACGAGTTATGCGTAAAAAAGCTATGGGGTGGCACATTACAAAGAATTCCCCTACATATATAGTAATTCATTCCATTAAAACATATCACAAATATAAAAAAATCTCAGTTGGAATTAAAAAAAACTATATTAATTGAATTTTAGTATAATCGGCGATGTTATGTCAGCAAAAAAGTAAGAGTTGTGAAAAGTGTTTAGTAGTGTTTGTTGTGAAAAGTATTAAGGTTCAGCTTGAAAAAAAATGTAATTTAAAATTTAAATGCAGATAAATATTTTCGCTTTTCAACTCTATGTTTATTTGGAAAAATTAAAAGAACACTTTGAATAAACAGGGCAGACAGTTCTCAGATATGCTAATGCTCGAGCTTGCCACTTTGTAGAAGAATGGAAAGGACCTACAAGACTAATGCCGATTCGATTGATGGGCTGTGCGCATTACGTCAACTGATTACAACCATTTACATGCGTATATATTAAAAGGAAAAAAACTAATTTTGTAAAATTTATTTTTTTCTAGTCTTTAACGCTGACATCACCATTAAGTGGAGGATTAGGGAAAAAATCGAACATGGGAAAAAATCATGACCCCAAGACCCATTTGGAATTTAAACAGTGGCAAAACATTGATAATTTACAACTGTAGATTGAAAATGAAATCAGCAAAATTTGCGTTTCAATATTAACCTTCAATAATAATATTGTGTTTACTAATTAAAAGACTTGCGCTGAGCTTTGCTGATAATGTTAAGTAATGATGCATAGGTGCGACTCAGTAAACAGATTCGCTTTAATAATATTTAAGCATAAACAATGTTGTTTTTTTTTTGCTTGGCATTAACTTTACACAATTCGAGTTTAAAGTTCAGACAGACAGAATTTAGTATGATAGTTTGCTGCTTGCTTAGGCTTTTTAGGAAATTATACACGCAGTTGAATATCTCAATGAATATCTCATAAAAAGCGCAAGTAAATCTCTGCTTGCTTGCTTGTCTCTCAAGTCAAGGCAGCTCCATTAAAATAAACTTAGAAACCATAACAAAAACGAAGGGCGTGAAGCTTTTTGCTGTCGATTATGCAATAATTGTTAAAACCCAATGGTTAGTTTGTTTGGCAACACTTCTGACGAACTAACAAGTCGGTGCTCATAATCATCGTTGCTACACTGTTTGTGGACTTCAAGCTCTGACACATCAGAAGCTTCTTCTTGCATAGTAATTTATTAGCATACGGCAGACCACTAATAGAAGCGCGCTTTGCGTCATCGGCTGCGCGTGCGCCACACATCAACCAACGATGACATAACAACAATAAAGTGCCAACAGTCGTCAGTCGTTGCTGTTTGCCACTAGAATGGGAATTGAATTGAGTGGAGTGGATTTCTCATCATGCAGTAAACGTTGCAATTAGTGGAGTTGTTCTGAAATGCAACTGCTGCAACTAGCCGCCGTTCTGCTGCTGGCACTGCTGGCAGGCTGCGGCCACAGCCAGGCGACGAAGCGACGAGGTAAGCTGCTGAATACCACTGATCGCCAAGCACTCAACTTGAACCACAAATGGTGTCTGCTGCACTTTCACTTTGTGCTTTCAGTGATGGTCTGCCTGCAGCCGGCGCAAAGCGGCCGCTGCTTCGGTCATGTGAAAAGCTACGCCTACGATCCGTTTGCGCGCAGGTGCGTCGAGTTCATCTACGGCGGCTGCGGCGGCAACGACAATCGCTTCGACACAAAAGCCGACTGCGAGCGCACTTGTCGCGATGTCTGATGGCATCTTTCTCGGACACCCTGTATTTGTTGTATTGTATGCAATGAGCGCAACTGATGATGGACTACTTTAACATTACTACATACATACTTTATTATAAATAAACTAAAAATACATTGAATGCGGCGGCGTTCAGTTCTGTTGTTGTTGCAGATCTTCTCGCAGTCCTCCAGCGTGGCGAAGATGCGCTTATCGGGACTGCAGCCCATGTACTTGCAGCGCTGCGTATCCCTGTCGTAGTAGATGCCCAGCGTCGAGGTCACGCACAGTCCGTTGATGGTCGGCTGTCGATCGCAATAGTCACCTGCGGGCACAACGAGAACAAAACGAGGCAGTACAGTCGGCCATTCCCAGTCACCGTTCACTCTGGCAACAAATGTGTTGACCAGTGTGGACTTACGTGCGAGTGCGAGCGCGCCCGTCGCCAGGCTCAGCAGCAACATGCAAATGTAGATGTGTGCGCGCATGATGGATACAAGCTGGACTCGTGCTGTTGGAAGGCAATACTGCTGATGTGCTGTTGCTGTAGTTGTCCTCGGTGCTCACTTTTGATGTAGCGTTCTTTCTTTTCCGCACTATTCACATACATATATTTCGCCGTTGCTTTTTTCTCACTGTACACTATTTGAAATGTTTTCCGTTCCGTCCCGTCGACACGCTCGAGCACTGGTCACTTTATATACGCGGCATTCGGCCAAATGTTCACGAATTTTATACTCGTGCGCAGCGAAAAACAAAAATTGCGCAGAAACTCATGCAGGCGAGCTCCTATTTCTATAGTACATGTGTGCATAATAATCTCGCACCACGGCAAAGTTCAGCAAAGAGCAGCTCGATCGATACGACGCCAGCCACCAGACACCGCACTCAGCTGCCCAATTTTTTTATCTTTGACAAAATTGCACAAATTCACCAACTCCAGTTCGAGTTTTCCTTTCGGCGCGATATCAGATCTCGGTTGTGGCAAATCTTTCAGATAGCTGCGTGCCCGGTGCGTTAGTGGGGAAAAGCAACGGTCGCCGAGTGTGACGATGTTCGCTTCTGCTGTCATGTGCCAGGCGTTCAGTGGTTCACGGCGGCCCGTCCAGTTTGTTCTGAGATGCGATAAGTCGACCAGAGCACAACAATGAAATGAATTCAGTGATAAGACAGCTCTTAGTATAATTCAAAATCTGAAACAACAACAAACAATATATGTAAGTATATAAAACAAAATAAAAAGTGAGCATTGTATTCAAATGTTTCGCATACTCGCAATCAGCAGTTCCCGAACTGGTTCCAACCGGTGGCGGCCTGTTTAATGAGCCCAGTGTGAAGCTTTCGACAAACACTCTGTGAAACTGTCCAAATAACTAACAATGCGGACATTGGTTCACTGTCGATGCGTGCAACACTACCGAATGGGCCAACTTGGCAGGCGGCAGCGCCTATGTCGGGCATTCATTTCACTCGTGCAGAACCCGAAGCTGATTGCGCGTCCAGCTCACGCGGCCGATAAGCCCCTGTTTCCAGCCGCCAATCAAGCATCATCGCTGTGCGAGCAGTCATTTTACAAGAATACATAAAGGATTCGCTATAAATACGAAAGTCACGCGCGACGCACAAGCGTCGTGGTACATAAGCACATGCGCCGAGTACAGTTGATACCGTTGTTGTATTATAAATAAAATAAATACAATATGTGGTGGATTCATTGCCATATAGACAGCTAGACGCAACAACATGTTATTTCAATCGCAAAATTAGGTACTTCAATGAAAATGAAATTTAAAGTTTGAAACAACTGCAAACTCTCTCATAATTGCATGGATTCTCTACTTTAACTTGTGAGTAAAATTTATTATATTAAATTGTGATTGATTACATTTTTGATTAGTAAAATGTTTAATTTACAAACAAATTGAAATTCAATGTTCAAAAAATCGTTAGTATTAAAATAAATAATAATAAATATTCAAATAAATAGCATACGCATTTTTAATAGATAGATTTTAAATGCTTTTGAACAACAAATTAATCCAATTGGAAAAATCGTAATTCTTAATTTTCTATCTAAATACGTTCGTAATTCAATTTGTTAACGACAGAGTAGAGAGATTAAAATAAATTTGTTTATAAATCCTTGGCCTAATTGTAGTTTGAGCTTTCGCCATAATGTGGAATAGTTAAAAAGTTATATGCAGTCGTGTCTGGGTATAGTGAACCCCCTATATAGTGAACACCTCGATATAGTGAACACCCAATTTTGACATCGAGCCTCTAAATATAGAAAAAAATTTTCAAGCAAAAAACAAAAAGTGTATTTTGAGAAAATAAACAAGTTTTTGACCAAAAATGTTAACCTTGATATAGTGAACAACCTCAATACAGTGAACAGGCCTTGCAATAATTAAAAATAAATAAAAAAAATAAAAATAATGCAGACACCACTGTATATAAAAAAATTGTTTATTAGTTTTAAATTGACTGCTTAACCGTAGATCTACGTTGGGGTCGTTTTCGACCAAATTTTTTTTTGTACTTCTAATATTTTTTAAATTTGTTATTATTTTTAGCAGTTTTTTCATGACTTTCTTACTTGGATATTATCTATCGAAATCAAACCGTTTTATATTTTAAAAACTAAGTTGGCTTTCAATTTTTTGTAATTTGTGTGTGTGATTTTAATCTGGGTCGTTTTTGACCCGGTCTTTTAACGTAGGTCTACGGTTAAGTTAGGTTTGGTTGAAATGGCTGAATAGATAGGCCAAGAAGAACTGACTTCTTAGCTATTCATATAATTTTATAATAATAATTTTATAAAACACTTCATTAACCTTCTGCCTGTTTCTTGCTCAAAATTACGTTCGTTGTCCTTTGGGGTCAGGATGACCCCAACTAAACGGTTATATAATTTACTGACAAAACATGAAGAAATGTTACACATAAATCACAAAAGCAAAGGGGAAAGCCCCGAAAAGTGTTTTTCTCGATTTGTTATTGGGTTGTAAGCGCTATTAACACTAAATAACAAAAATAGACGAGCGCACAAAACCGCTAAACCGTTTTTTTTAATTTCGCCTGGGGTCAAATAGACCCCAAGGGCAGGCAGAAGGTTAAAGAACAATTGAAAAAAATTGTCATTAAAAAAATTATCTTTGACAAATAACAAGAATTTAATTGAAAATTGTTTACATAGAAAATTTTTTAATAAATGCAAAAACTCGGAACTTTAATGATTTCCCTTGTCAAATTATATTTAATTCTATTAAAAATTACAAAGTCCTATTCTAAATTGTTCTTACAGTATTTTTTTGTTTCTATTCAGGAAATAATTTTAATTGGATATGAAAACGAACGCTATAATAAATATTCATATAAATTATTATAAAAAAGAAATCTCATATAAGTATAAAACTCTCGTGTCACAGTGTTAGTTACCATACTCCTCCGAAACGGCTTGACCGATTTTTATGAAATTTTATATGCATATTCAGTAGGTCTGAGAATCGGCTACTATCTATTTTTCAGGGGGCGTGGCACCACCCATACGAGCCCGATCTTAATAATGGAATATCTTCCAAATTGTAAGTTGTACAACACTGAAATATAGTACCCCGTCGTCCCAAAGATGAATCATTCTAATAATAAGATTTGATGGGCGTTGGACAAGGGGCGTGGCACACTTTTTGTGACCCAAACATGTTGGTGAACTATAAGTCGCTCAGCAATGAAACTTAGTACGAACCTACCATTTTCCCTTTCGACAGAGGGAATGGTGCGGGTATTTAACAAGGGGGCGTGGCACCGCCCATTGAACTTAAATCTATATATATAAAGTGGCTGTATGTGAGTTACGGCATCACACTCAAACGGACCGTCCGATTTGCATGCGTTTTTTTTTTTGTTGGATTCGTCTAGATTCGTCAGTTCAGGTTTAAGCCACAACAGGTGGCGTTATACTTTAATTCAACAGATGGCATTCTATTTTAACGCCGACTTGACGAATTATCAGCTGCGTCGGCTACTTCAACATCGACTTGACGAATTATTAGCTGTGTCACCTTTTTCAAAAGATATTCTTTGTTTTTGTGATGAAGATCAAGTATGTTGTGCGAGACGAAGTTCGCTGGGTCAGCTAGTATATGTATATACAGTGTCGGACAAAACATTTGCAACTACAATGCAATTGTTCAATTTTTTTTTTTTTACTGAGTAATTTCTGGACTTATTCAGTTTCTTTTAATTTTTGCTTATTACTAAACATATCATCAATTAATATAAATTACATTTTTGAAAAAATCTAGAGTGCTATGCATTTATGCGATTTAAATTGTAAAACTATTCAAAATTCTGTGCGACAAAACATTTGCAACTTAGTCGCCTGTGCCACAATTTATTTTTTATTTTTTGAAAATATTTAAGTTTTTACCGTTATTTGGACTAGTTAAGAGAAAATATTAAACTCTACGTCAGTTGCTGAAAGATTTTGAGACGGATTAGTTCAAATATTTCAATTATCAGTGTTAAAGACAATGGCGCCTGATAAGTTCGGTGAAGCATTACGCCAGCGTATTATTGACGATTTCAAGAAAGGATATTCTCAGAAAGATATCTCTGTGAAATATAATGTCCATAAATCGTCAGTTTCGTCGTCAGTTTATTTCACGGTATCGTGCAGATAATACCGTCGCCGTGGTACATCGAGGTGGACGTGCACCCAAAACTGATGCCCGTACCGATGCAGCCATAACCAGGGAGATAAAAAATCCTTTTAAGGGCTCTACGCAGTTAGTGAAAGAAATGCAGCTTCCAATTTCTGCAAGAACAGTATCCCGAAGCCTTGCTGACCGCTGATTTGCGATCATACCGTCCAGCGAGAAAATCATATAACGTGGCCAATAAGTAAATGGAGATCAGTTCTCTTCAGTGACGAGTCCAAATTCAATATTTTTGGAAGCGATGGCATGTCCCGCGTTCGACGACCTAAAAACACCTGCAAGCACCGTACTGCATTAAGACAGTTAAACATAGTGGGCATGTTATGGTCTGGGGATGCTTTTCTGCTGCTGGATAGAGCTCTCCACCGGATTACGGGAATAATGGATCAATACGTCTACAAAAAAATCCTGGAAACCGTGACGCTTCCGTATGCCAAGTGGGAAATACCTCTAAAGTGGATATTCCAGCAGGACAACGATCCCAAACATACTTCAGAAACGGTGAAAAAGTGGTTCAAACGCAAACAAATTAATGTTATGAGTTGGCCCGCTCAATCCCCAGACCTTAACCCTATCGAAAACCTTTGGGAAATCGTCAAACAACGAATCGATAGGACAAATGTTGCAAATCAGGACGATTTTTTTCTGAGAGTTCAGGAAGCCTCGAGCAACATTCCAGTGGACGTAGTCAACAACTTAATTGAGTCAATGCCCCGCCGATGTAAAGCAGTAATTGAAAATAACGGGTTTGCATCAAAATATTAACTTATTTAGTGAATACATTTAAATTTTCTTTTAGTTGCAATTGTTTTGTCGCATTCTGAATATATGCATTTTTAGTTTTCTTTCTCATGTAAATATATCAAATAAGTAATGTGAAAAAATTATGTATATATTTCATGCTGGAATGTTTAATATTAAATATAAATTGAAAAAAACTGAAAATGTTTAGAAGTTACTCTGAATTTTCCAATAATATGAACATTACATTGTAGTGTCAAATGTTTTGTCCGACACTGTATATAATAATGAAGGGATACACAATAGACCCAATGGGGTCTCCGGATTTAAGTGCATCCCGCACACTCCCCTTCTTTAACCTAACCTAACCTATTATAAAAATAAAAGCAAATATAAAATACCACAAAAACTTAAGTATTGTATGTATAAAAATTAAATACATTTCATTTAAAATACAGATGGAATATATATCTATATAGAAATAAAACTACAAATACATCTGTACATTTATACGAAATACCGGTATACATTTTAGTTAGATTTAGAAAAGGAAAGCAAAATTATTCTACCACATTCCTATGCGGCTACAACATCACAACTGAATTGATATCAAGTCTATTTATACTTTATTTATCAATATTATATTTTTTAAACTATAAACTCTACAAAGAATACAGCAAGCAAAACTAAGCTGCATATTTCATGATGTTTGGTCACACAAATTAATTTGCTGTGAAAATGTGTCACATTTCGCATTTTTGTCTGAACACATCACTCGCTTATGTCAACATACTACATATGTACACTTGTGCCTGGCGTTGAAATGTTATCACGACGAATCTGAAAACAGCCACAAACAAGCTCGGCTCCGCTGAGGCGTTTACTGCAACATAGTGATTACTTTGTTTTAGTCTCAATAGAATATAAAATACAAATATTGTACAATAACGATAAGACTGCCACACTGATCACAATTTTATATGCACTCAATAATGTTTTGGATTTTGAGTTTTTTCCCAACTTCCAACTTAACAATTAAGTCTACGTGGTCCAATGCAATCTACACATTACTTTTTCATTTCATTTATTAAAATAACTTTTCATTAGTGACTATTTATGAGTTATATGCATATTGTTCATACTTTTCAAATATATCTAAGCAGTGTTGCAGTTGCATTCGCCAGTCATCGCTCATTGACGCGCAGATCCTGTATGCGCCGCGTCAGGTGGATGCAAGTGTCCAGGCAGTCTTGACGCGAGCCGAAGCTCTGGCCGGGCGTGGTGCGACACCCACCCAACACGTACATTTGGCAGTCGTTGATGCGCGCGTCGTAGTAGAAGCCCTCGATTTCAATGGTGCAAACACCTTCCGACCTTGGCGGCGGCAGCATGCAAATATCTGCAATGGCCACAAGCGAAAAACAAATCTTAAAACGTTGACACGATTAAAGTCCAAATGCAGCGGCGATAATTAGTTCGACTTTGCATGCTGGTGTGTGTGTGGGTGTGCGTGCCGGCGCGCAGCTCCCACCAGTGCGGTTTTTTGAACTGCGTTGCACTAATCGGTGCTCAACTCACTTGGTCGGCCACGACTTCTGGCCGAAACATCGCCGGAAAAGCCAACCACCAGCAAAACGTACAACAACACGGCGCTGCGTAGCGGCATTTTGCCAACAGCGGAAAACAGCGAAGCGGCACAGCGATCCTCCTTGACTTACTTCTGCACAGCAGCTGAACACAAAACGGTATGCGACGTCATCTCCGGCTGCTGCTCACGCAGCGCACACAGATAACGCGCGGCCACGCAGTGTGCGACAGTGGCAGCGGCGAGCGCGACTTTCAAGCCTTTGTTGCGCGTTATCAGCGCCGGAGAGCACAAGCGCTGGTTGTGCTTCAAACACACTAAAAGAATTCGCTCAGCACGCCGACTGACGACTATTGACGCTCATGGGGCGCTCTTGATGCGAATACTGTCACTCACTTTGAGCCTGCAAAGTGCCACTGCTCCACGTTGAACCCGGTTGTCACAGCAACTGCGCGCGTTGTTCGCCTACAACCCACATTCCAAGTGCAATCGAAGCAGCGCGCTGCCGTCATCAAAGTATTAGCGCCAGCAAAATCTTTTTCGGCTCGTATTAGGGTAGAAGAACGCAACGATTGCTGAAATAAAATTCCTAAACAAAGCCTCAATTACACCAATAATAATGGAATTATGATAGTGTTCCCGCTCGTGTACAACGCATGTTGTGGTAGGCCACACTGCAATGTCAATGGAATTCTAAATGGCGATCTCAATAAAATGTTTACAGACACTTTTTTCAAACACATTGAAACGCATTTGAAAAAATTGCATTATAGATGTGTGACTTTATTGATTAAACCACTACTTACTATAGTTTTATGTTTGAAAGATTAATTTAACAAAAGGGAGAGTAACATTTACATTTGAGTAGTCAGCATTGTCAACTTTGTTGTGTTTTACTTCAGTGCAGGCCACTACAACAACTCGTGCATGTGTATATCCTTGCGCACGGCATTATTGAAGCCCTCTTTGTAACGATACCAAATGGGACTTTTCACAATGGCATCAAGTTTGGCTGCAAAACCAAAAATAAAAACCATTAATTACATGTAAATGGTTCACAATTTAGAATATAAACTAGAAGGTATTTTCAGTTATTTTCAAAAATGAATGAAAAATGTCTCCAACTTGAATAGTGTGCAACTATATTCTTTTAAAAGATTTATTTCAGTCTCTCGTGACTCAGTCCCCCACATTATTATTATTATTAGGGGAATTCCTTATAAGGTGCCACTCTTTGTAATGTGCCACCCCTGCTCGATTTGACGTTCCAGCAATCCAAGAAAAAAATCATACCGTCATTGAAGCTATATATGTATGACTACATCAATTTTAATGTGGTTTTTGAGGGAATAGACGCAATAACACAGTCTGGGTAAAAAAGTGTCAAATTTGGTTAAGAAAAAACTTAAAAAACTTCTTGCGGTGAAAAAGAAATCAAATACGTGTAAAAACTAAGATAACTATCAGTGTTGGACTTAATTTTTATAATTCGAAATAATATCCGAGCATATCGTAAAACAAGAAAATGTATTCAATGATTCCCAAAATGGCATGAAAATGTAAAGTGCCACCTTTTTTTCTTTGTAAAGTGCCACCCCTCTTTTTTCATTGTTTTGTGATCCTATATCGGTAAAATGACTTTTTATTGCTCGAAATCGTCATTAAAATGGATTTAAAGTGTTCTTAGTCAATTTTTCTCTAATCCTATCATGTGGAATAAATTAGTTCAGTTTTGTTTATTAATTTCCATAGAATTACCGTTTTATTCGTTACCATTCAATTGGCATTTTGCTTTCGGTCATTTTCTATTCAATTCAAATTAAATTCAATAATCTTTCATAAATTCTCTAAATCATGCATTTTTACTTGAGATTTCTACGTTTTCAGCGATATTTTTAGGGAGCGGCATTTTACATAAAAAAATTTTAGGGTGTCGATTTTTAACACTTTGGGAAATTGGCTGTAAAATTCGTATTTACGAAAAATTCAAATGAGGTGTTTCCCTGGGTCATAGTTCTTTAAACCCTCGGTATGTTAACATTGGCGATAAGTTAATTTTCTAACGAGTTATACACAAAAAAGCCATGGGGTGGCACATTACAAAGAATTCCCCTATTGCCGGGGAATGTGCACTGCGACCTAAAAGATCTATTGTGCCCCCTTCTTGGACTTCACAGTTTGTCCGTGAGTTCAATATCCAAGAGGAATCTGGAGACCCAGTCCGAACCTGGTATAATAAAATCATACAGATGCTTTTTTCGTTTGTATATTAGTGCAGGGCATATGCCTAGTATGTGTATTGCAGTTTCATTGTCCTGCAAAAAGAACCTACAGAGTTCGTTCACCCTGATACCTAGTTTGGTTAGATGATAGTTCAGTCTACAATGCCCTGTCAATATACCTGTGATAATCCTCAGATTATTCTTTGAGAGACTCATACATTCCTCGAACCTTTTCTTGTTGTAAGATCCAATAACCATCTTGGAATGTTCAAGGCCTGGTTGATTTTCCCAGTATTGATTCCGGATGGTTATCTCGTCTTTCCTGGATGGATAGTGCTCCTTTGCCTAGATCACAGAAGGGTTCTGGGCCGACGAAGGGGGTAGACGCCCCCTTTCTTGCAAGTTTGTCGGCCTGCTCATTCCCATCAATACCGGCGTGACCCGGAACCCAGAGGACCCATACCTGATTGTAACGGCCAAGTTTGTTCGGCTTCTCAAGGCATTCCGACACCAGTTTCGAGGATACCTGGTAGAATCTTAATGCCTTGATTGCCGTTTGCCTGTCTGACAGGATCGCGATCTTCCAGTTCCGGTATTTCCTCACCAGATTGAAGTGAGCGCACCTTTCAATGGCGTATATTTCCGCCTGGCAAATGGTGGTCTGCTTTCCTGTAGGTTCCGAGTATCTAATCACCGTTCTATACACCCCGATTCCGGTACCTTCCTCCGTTAGGGAGCCATCTGTGTACCAGGAAATCATGTACTGATCTATTAGATATGTCTCTGACATACCCAGCTTATTTTATTACTAAGTTCTGTTTTAAATCTTTTGGTTCACCCCATTAACGACTTCAACTATTTGCAAATACGTTGCTTCATTAACACTACTATACACTTATTAGTCCGTGAAATAATGAAGCAAAGTTGCCTACCACCACCAAAAATCACCAAAAATTCTCTGGAGGATGCCAAATGATTAGACACTCAATTAACATTAATACATTCCATCAATTTCAATATCTAATACAAAATATTTCTAATGCAATATACTTGACTTTTACTTACAATCTTCATTATGCGCTGTGGTTGGTTTGCGTTGCATGCGCCCAAAGAAATCCTTGCAGACCATCTGAAAAAATTCCAAATAAAAAAATTCAACAAATTTTTCAATTCAACTTTATAATTATATTTAAATAGACGAAGGTCTGACCATGCACTTTTCTGACTCTGCTCTGTTCTGCCTTGTTTTGTCTCATTGACAGCTTACGGTAAGCGTATCCATTCAAATACAAATTGCAGTGCTTGCAAGCGTAATGCCACAATTTATTATTAAGCTTAGTCAACGAAGACAAGGCGAGTGTGTGCGCAGCCAACAACGAAGCTGAGCAGGTGAGCCCCGCGCAAGGCAGCGCGGCGCAGACTATAAATGTTTGTTTAGCGTTATCCGCTTATTATGGCCATGCCATTTTTCAGTAAGCCCTTGCGGGAATTTTCAACCGCACACACACAAAGGGAAAAATGCCAAATGTCTTGCAAAAGCTTAGTAGGCTGCCTTGCGAGCGAGCCAAGTGCGCACGCCGTTGTAATGGGCGCAGCGGAAAAATGTGAGGCGCTCCATGGAATTTTCACTCAATATTGTGCGTGTATGCAGGTGCTGGCACTCTAGCAGTCAAACATCTTTACATATCAGAAGCACGCGCACATCTTCTAGTGTCACGCACAAAGCGCATATTCCGCCACAAATTGCAATTTAACATTAGCTCGAGTAATGATTAAAGTGCACCGCACGTAGACGCTTTCTAGTGTTTGTCATGCAAATCAGTTGGCTAACATTACAAGCCAGGTCAGGTCAGCAACTTACATCTTTGGCCGCTGTGGCATTTGCATTTTTCTCGATTTTCTTCGCTTGCAGTCTTTGCAGATGATTCGGTAGAGTTTTGCCTTTGGCCTGAGCCGCTGATTTATGCACTTCGCCGCCAAGGCAAGGCGTGGCACGTCGTATGCGCTCCAATTCGGTTTCGCGTGCTACTACCTGCCTGCTAAAGTAGCTCAATGAAATGCTGGGAAAACCTGCAAAATGTTTTCAAAATTTGTGGATTACACAATTGCTTGAAATCTTGTTAACTTCTGGACTTGCCCGGAAATTGCGCCAGCTGCTCCAGATCTGGCTCCATTTTGAATACATAGGAAGCATCTACACCTCTGACTTGCGTATACACAATGCCAAGATCGACCATAACTTTAACGACATGCTCCAAATCTTCACGTTCTCTGCAACCAATGAAACCAAACTGCAGTTAAAAGGCAAGCAAAATGTCCAGTTGTAGGACTCACCTGGCGCTTAGCAGCTGTACGGCAACTGAGCGAAATTGTGGCGATAGGATGCGCTTGAGCATGGGCACAGTTTCCACCAGCATCACATTGCCCTGGCCCAGGCTCGATAGACCGGGGCACACGCCCTTGCGCAGCGCCTCGAAGATGTTGCGCTGTGTGGTGCACTTCTGCCGGAACTGCAAAGAGAAACGCAAACACAGCCAGTTGAAAGCAAATGCTGCAAAGCAAGAAGACAAAGCGCTGAGCGCTGTGTGGTCGGCGTAGCAATATATTAATTGCCCAATAAATTTTTCATATGACTGCGCGCATAAAATGTCAGCAGCACACAGTGACGCGGCCCCAACAATGCACCGCAGTGCTCAGCTACGCGACGGCTGAATGAATACGAAAGCAACTGATGCGCTGCCAAAGCGTGCAATTCTAAAGCGCTGCACTGCTCTAAATGCATTTTGTCGCACTTCTATTCGCTTCCTGATGCTACCGCAGCCACAGCAGCAGCCAGCCGCCCACTCAAAGCCAGCATTAATCTGGTGATTGCATTTAGAGCGTGTAATGGAAATTACTTATTTCCTGATTGTGTGATTACACACTTTTTCAGCTGCTGCAAAACGATGCTCCAGGCGCAGAGTGCGGTCGCACACACGCGCGCACGTTGCGCCACACAAGCAGCAGCATAAACGGCATAAAAGCACGACCTCAGCAGAAATTCTGTCGAGAGCTAATGCTCGCATTCAGCAAACTCGGTAAAACGTAATGAAGATTGCATAATTCATGCAGCTCGGCAGCTTTGCGCCGAACGACGACAAATGATTGCAGTGCCGACGATTAAAAGGAAACGGACATTTGAAAGAAAGTACAGACAACAACCACACACCGGCCCCACGCCCCAACACATAAATTGCGAAGCGGAGCAGCTACAAAAGCGAGGCGTAGGCGTATTCGCATGTGCCACATAAATATGCATGATGAATGCGCTGGGCGCGAGAGTGAAAGGCAGCGAATCGACACCCTTTAACGACGCATTTGCAGCAACCCTCAGGTAGCGAATAATGTGACCTTTTCACAAAATAAACAAACAAAAATAAAAGCATGTTCGCACAGAACATGCAAAAGAAATTATTTAAGTGTGTTAGGGAGAAAATTTTAATTAAAACCAAGAGTAGGAATTTTACGTGCCGCACAGAAGAAAAATGATTTAGCATGCATTGAATACCCACACCACAAGCAGATCGACATGCATAGCCGTAAAATGTTTGCCAGTTGTCAATTGTGCATCTGTTGGTCTCTCACCTCAAAACTGCGTGTTGGAAAGTTGATTTTCGGCCAGGCCAGCGTTGCGAACAGCAAGTGCCACGCCACGAAGCCGTACTGCAGGTACGGATACACTGTGTAATTTTGCAAATGATTTATGTGCGTCTGCACCTCGTCGGACAGACAGAACCATTGCGCCGCCTCCACAATGCCGCTCATATTCGGATCGGGCATCTTCTGCTGCAGATAATTCTCATGCACGCCCTGCGCCAGACTGAAAATTGCAGGAAAAGTTTTAAGCAAATTACCGACTAACTGAACGAAAAATACTATGGGCCGCCCACACACCGCTCATAGTCACCGCCACTGTGCACCGCATCCAGCACGTTGTGCACACGTGTGCTTGTCGACATGTTTGTCATTGTGATTTGCGCTTGGGCCTCGTCGTCAGTAGACGATTTCTCCAACTGCTTACGGGGACGTTGAATCTGCAACATACGTGCGAGTAGTTAGCACACAGAAAGGACTCAATCATTAAACATTAAGCATACCCGAAAGACGGCCGTCCACACGTCGAACAAGCTCTGATTGCGATCCTTTTGTCCAAGATTGTTGTTCAGTACATCGTGCAAAGTTAACGCTTTTTTCTGTCCGCTTAAAAAGACAACGCATATGAATACTTACTGTACTGAAAGCGCGCAGTTTGCACTTACTTGAAAAATTGCAGTGTCGATATGCAGCAGCGCACGTCATTGCCTGACTTTTCCGACAGCGCATACAGCGTTCCAAAGTCCGTCTTCAAGCGTTCTTTATGGGAAATTTGTATAAGCCTCTCGGTTAGGCGCGCTGCATCGATGGGCGGAAAAGTAACAATGAAGGCAATTTGACGCAACGGTCGCAGCACCGGATCATAGACGTCGTTGCAGATGCAGATTATGGGACGCTTCAACATACGCCGCTCGGGTTTGCCTTTGGCTTTGGCGTTTGTCTTGCCGACGACGCTATCAGTGACGAAACGTACCAGGAAATCTATCGACTGACGTGGTGCGCCATCAATTTCGTCTAGAACAAAGCAAAATTCAACGATATTGTCCTATTATTTTGCATAATTAATTACCCAATATGATGCAATTGGGCCGCCGCTCTTCATTCAACACCGACGACATCTGTGTGCCATTCTCTAGCGCCAATTTGAATGCCTCCGGACTGCGATCGTCTGAAGCGTTCACTTCACGCACGGCATAGCCAGCATGCCGCGCAATGGTGTGGGCCAACGTTGTTTTACCCAGTCCCGGCGGCCCGCACAGCAGCGCCACTTTCTGCACCGGACGCCCGTGCTCGTCGACATTCGTGTCCAGCACATATTGTGTCTTGCGCTTGCGCCAGCCGCCATTCGATTCGAATTTCCCTGTGCGCTTATTGAAGGTATTTAGTCCAGTGCTGTTGTTGTTATTGTTGCTGTTCGCCACACTTTTCATCTTGAATTCCCTGTAAATACTTTACATTGAGTTGGCGTCTTGGTACTGCAGTCATGCGTTCACCTGCCGAACACGACCTTATCCCACATCTTGAGCCAGTAAAGTAGACTGCGATTGGTCATCTCGTCCGACAACAGATCAACATATTTGCGTGGCTTGTACTTCTCCACCCACAGCTGATCAATATCAGCGCCAAAGCCCTTTTCATCGGCCACAACCGATGGCGCAGGTTCCACTTGCGATTGCACGGTACGCTTCAGCACCTGAAATAGTGGGCGGATGTTAGACTTTCATTATATGCAACCCTCACTACCGCTCACCAGCTCACTAGCTTTCGCCCACAGCTGCTGCTTATGCTGAGGCAATAAGCCGTGCCCACTACCGGATATGCGGACATCCGCCAGCGCACGCGCTTCATAATCCTCCGAATGGTAGCGCACATAAATGCGTTCTCCGTCGCCGGATCGGACAATCAGAAAAGGCCACTGCGGCACTGTGTGCGACAGATTTCGTAACTTGAATGCTTGTATGGCTTGCAAGCGTGAAAGGCTGTCCTTTCGCACCGCTTTACTAGCGTCGCGCAACTGCTGCCGCGTCTCCAGTATCTTAGCGATCGTCTCAAAGTCGCGCTCCTCCTCGGTGCGAGCTTTCTTCGCCACGGGATCCACGTACGTTTCATTGCTGTACAAATCATCAATATTGCCGAATAGCTCCTGCTCCAAACGACGCTTGCTCCGCAGACCCATGCCTTGCAGTTCTGCTACCGGATCGGCTGGCGGACATTCTGCTATTGGCGTCAGGCCGGCGTTGTCCAAACTGGCGAACGATACAAACGGTTTCGAGTTCAGCGGTGTGGATGAAATTCTCTGCGGTGCTGCCTTCGGCGTTCCAAAAAGGCGACGATTTACAGGGCCGGCGTTGCAAAACAAATCTGATAGTAAACGTGTTATTTTCGTATATATCAATTTGATTTGTTGGAAACTTACCAGCATCGTCACCAGCACCATCTGCATCCGGCATTTCATTAAGCATATCCAGCTCATCCTGGTAGTTGAGTTCGAATTCCTCATTCTCGTCCAAATATTGCGGGTCCATTCCAGAAGAGTTATTTGTAAACAAAAGCAAAATGAATTACAAATTGTGAACCCGTACAAATAAATGTCATTCTTGGCGCGAACTAAAAGTGTTGCCTATCTCTGTACTTAATCATCTTTATGCTGGCAATGCTAAATACATACCGACGACGAAGGCACTGCCATTGCGCGATAATTGAAAGATTGTTACGACATGCGAATGATTCCAATATGTTTTTTTTTTGTTTTAAAATTGTCAAAGTTGTACACAGCCATTTTGACAATCTAGACCTTTTCCAAACTAAAAAAAAACAAAGCAGCTGATTCAACGAGCTCACCTGCATGAATTCGCCTTGATCCCAAGCTGAAATCTTTATCCACATAAAACTGCACATCTTTTTTGTATTCTTTTTAGTGAAAGCTCAGCTTAGACTTTTGTAATTTTTCAACAAAATGTTTTGGAATAACTAAATAATCAACTTTATTGGACTGGAAAATTGTTTTCTGCGTGGTTCACTGTATCTCTTAACAAAACGCTATATTTACTGATTACTTCAACACGAAGACACGGAAATGATAAGTGACGCAGCAAGTTTTGGTGTCATAATTCAAACATAAATTTTGTTACATAGTATTTTATTTACATTCTTCATCAGCAGCTGCATGTCTGCAGAATTGCAACCCTGGCATCGACCATGGCTGCTGTGATTGGCTTTAAATGATTGGTCAGAGTTCAAGAAGTACATTTGTGTTGTGCGCCGTCTTCTATTAAAGGCCAAGTTTTACTGAGTGTTAAGGCGAGCTAATATAGTGCTTTGTTCAGACAGTTTGAGCTCAAGAAGTGTTAAGAAGAATAAGAGAATTACGAATTTTTCCACATCTTGTGTGGAAAGTAATCTAAAAAGCAAACACAGCGATAACACTAGTCGGAACGTGTGAAAAATCGAAATCGTTTGTATGGTTTTCGCCATTTTAGTTGTTGCAAGCAAAGAATAAACTTTCATCCCGCTGGTACACTTCACTACGCTATATTGAGTAGGAAGAGTCCCGGGAAGATGGACCCGAATTACGCCACATCGTAGCAGCATTAGCCCACAAGGAGCGCACATAGTCCGCCGCAGCCATATCTAGTGTGCAACAACTCCAAATTTCTGAAAGCTTCTACCTTTCGCCTGCCGACTTTCTCTATTTTTTTCACCGCAACCCGGTGAAAATGTACTTGGTCAAGTTGAGGCACTAATTTCCGAACTCGCTGAACTCCTCGTCTACATCAGGGGGAGCCAACGCCAACTCCAACTCCAAAAAACCCCCAGTCCAAAGTGCAAGTGCATGTTGATCGTTTGGTAAGCCACATCAGAGCGCCTATTCTCAGCGAGATTCCTTCCCATTTGTTCAGGACGACAGGCCACTTAGCTAAGCAACTTGATTGTCGGTCAGGTAAGTGACATATTGCCATTGGTTGCGGACGACACTTGCGGTCGCATAGGTGCAAGGAGAAAAAGAAACGAGTAAGCGAATGGCGTTAGCCAACGGGTTCCATAGTTGGTTTGCTGCGGTGAACCCGGCATTGCGAAACGCTTGCAAATTTGTAGGGGGTGTGACTTAGAAACTAGGAAACTAGGCATTTCTAACCCGCACTTAAAGCTGTTACTACATTTTAATTGAGGTACATTTCTAATAAGTCACGTTTATATAGAGAAAATCGAACCAGATTAACAGACATCTGGCTAAAATGCCTTGTAACAAAATATTGAGTGTCCAAATTATTGAGTTGTGGTCAAGGCGAATTAATGACGGTGGCCGTGTAAGGGCAACAACAAAATTCCCATGTATTTTGTTGTTGGGTTTGTGCAACTTGATTGTCAAAATGAGCCAATCAAAATCCAGCCATCGGCCACCAACCAACCAAAAACAACCATTTTGACAATCTAGATCTCTTCCAACATTAAAAAAAAAAGAAAATCAGCTGGTTCAACGATGTCACATGTATTAATTCGCCTTGGTTGTGGTCTTGTAGAATGGTCATCAGTTGTTTAGGGTATCTAACAATCAGATAAAAAACGGCAAAAGAAAATAAGGTGGAAACTGTCTGTGGATTTTATAATGGACTCGTATCCTTGACTCGTTTTTCTTTTCTATACATTTATATTGCCATGTTGGCAATATTTGTTGACGGCTCTGGAGCCCAACACCAGTCGAAGTCGCAGTTGTCGACTTTTGTGGCACCAAAGCTGGCGCAAGTGGCCGCTTTTTATCTGTCATTCGAGTTGCCCATTTGACACTTTGCCTTTATGTTTTCAGATTTGTATTGTAAACAGCTTGTGGCACAGCTCACATTTGACGTTTCTATTTTGTTGGTGATTGTCGGTCCTACTGCAATTCGATCGCGATGCAGCGTTGGTTCTTTGCTGATGAGGAGGAGGTGTGTCCCGCAGAGCCGCCACCGTCCGAACAACCATCGTCGACGGTGGTTCCTGAGACCTTCAAGCCGCCCGATCGCAACTGGCGCTTTTGCGTGCTGATGAATCGAGAAATGGCGCCGAATGAGCGAGTGGCAGTTGTGGGCAGTTGCCCGTCGCTGGGCAGTTGGCTGCTCAATGGCTGTGTGATATTGAACAAGGATGAGGGTGAGTGGGCGGATGCAGCGTGGGGCCTTCGGGGCTCTAACCACGTTCTTCTGCCTTTCAGACAGCAACGTTTGGATGATCTATCACAAGATACCGGATGAAGAGCAGATCAGGTACCGGTACTTAGTTTGCGCTGTCGACCCCACCACCGAGAAGGTGATTGTGCGTCACTGGGAGACGCATCTGAAGGCCCGCTTGATTCCGGCGTGTGTCAGACTGAGGTCAGTCCAAGGGTGCAACGACGTGTATGGCGTGGTGCATGACGTCGAGAAGGTGGACCGTGGTTGGATCAGTTCGGAAACGCTGGTCCAGCTGAAGTTTTTTAATGCACCATTCACATGGAAGCAGCGCATGCGGAAGCGTTTGCTGTACGTGAAAGTGACGCCGATGAATCTGAAGATTCCCAGCGGCTGTGACAATAACCCGATGTCAGTGACACCAGCTGGTGCACAGTGGGACGATTCGCTGTCGAATGATACGCACGACACGCGAGAGAACGGCGCCGACCTGAGCACTGCGTTTGCTTTTAACGAGGTTTCGACTCTGCGGGCCGATGATTATGAGATCAAGCTGCAGCCGCAATTCGGCACAGCATGCGGCCCGGACGATTTAGTTATTTTACATCTGACGATTGGCGATTTCGATAGCACAGCCTACTTGATTGACCTGTACACGTACAGCTCGAAGGCAGCGATGGACGAGCCACCGTACCATCTGGGCTACCACTATGTTCTACCGAATCTGTTCAAACGTTCCGAAGGCACGCTTGATGTGCCGATTACGTGTGCTACTCGGCACCGGCCAATGGGCATGATGCAGGTTGGGTATCTGATTGTGCATCCGCTTCGCTGCATCACGATGGAGATGAGTATATCGTACACGCGCTACTGGAACGACAAATGGGTCGGATTGGATGTGGGTCACCGTGGTTCGGGCACCAGCTTCAAGACGAATGATTCTGTAATACGTGAGAACACAATCACGTCGTTAAAGAACGCCGTCGAGCACGGCGCAGACATGGTGGAGTTCGATGTACAACTGAGCAAGGACCTGGTGCCGGTGGTGTACCACGACTTTAGGATATACGTGTCGCTCAAATCGAAGAACAGCATGCAGGAGCATGACTTTTTGGAGCTGCCGATGCGCGAGCTGAATTTAGAACAGTTGCGAAATCTGAAGGTAATTGGGTGGTGTGTACAGGGGGTCCGTAACTTGGTATTTTACAATAAAGCATTCACGTTTCATTCATAACAGGTGTACCACACGGCCGAGGGTCGTACCGGTGAGGCACGCTGCTTTCCCAATGACGATTTGCTAGAACACCAGCCTTTTCCTCCGTTGGCCGACGTTCTAGACGCTATAGATCCAGACGTGGGTTTCAACATTGAGGTGAAGTGGTCGCAGCGTTTAAAGGACGGCACAATGGAGGAGGAGTTTGAACACGTCGTCGACCGGAATCTCTATTTAGACCACATACTCAAGGTGGTCTTTCGCAAAGCTGGCAACCGGCGAATAGTGTTTTCCTGTTTCGATCCCGATATTTGCACTATGCTGCGTTTCAAGCAAAACCGCTATCCAGTAATGTTCCTAACAATAGGCGAAACGACCAAGTTTAAAAAGTTCATGGATCCGCGTGGCAATAAAATGGAAACGGCTGTGTTAAATGCACTTGCCATGGAGTTGCTGGGCATTGTGGCTCACACAGAAGACCTGCTGCGTGATCCCAGTCAGGTAGAGTGCTTTAGATGGCTTCATTTGCTTAGTATTAAACAAATGCCTACACTCTTCTGTTTCTGTTGCATTAGGTGAATATGGCTAAAAGTAGCGGACTTGTGTTGTTCTGTTGGGGTGAAGACAATAACAGCAAAGATACCATTAAACTGCTAAAAGACTTGGGCTTGCACGCCATCATCTACGACAAAATGGACATGCTAACTAGCAAGGAAGTCAAGGTGAATACCATGTTCCGAAAGGGCGTTGGTATTTCATTCAACATTTTTTCTTCCTCTTGCAGAAAAGCGTCTTTTTGCTGCAGGCTAAGGACAGCCAAAAAGAGTTGCTAACATTGCAGGCGCTTGAGATGGGGAAAATGTGGCATGGCGCACACTCCACCAAGCAGCATCGAACTTAAACATTAAACAATTATAATAATCAGCAAACTGCATTTGCCCGCATGTTACTGCTACCATGACAAACCAAAAGCAAGACACCTTAAATCCATCTGTCCCCACATTTTACGAAACTTTTCACATGAGTATTTCTAAAATATATATTTTTTTAATTAGTGAATGTACGCAATAGTAAAATTTTGATTGTATTCAAAACCAAAATCCAAAGAAAAGGAACAAGAAAATTGAATTTCGATTAAGTTTTACGCAAGCTGCCAAAAGTCACGTTAATGCTCATTTTAGTAATATTGCCCATCAATTTGTATACTAAGTGCTTAGTTTTTCGGCAACAAACTGTTTTTCTCGCTGCGTTAGTAAAGATTTGGTGCCTTTCGTACTGCATGTAAACCGAAAATTCAGTAATTCAGAAAAACAAAACCAAATGAGAAAATAAAGCTTATGGATATTCACGGCAATTTGTATATGGCAATTGCAATTGTGTGTTTGCCATAAAGGGACGTCGTCACTAAGTATGCGTGTGCAAGAAACTACTGTTTGAAAAGCTAAAGTTAAGCTAAGAGTAGTGGAGGTAAATGCTGAAGGAGAAGTTAACAATGAGGTAGAATAAGGAACCAGTAAGATTTGTTAGGAAAATTTGAGTTGTCTAACTGAACAAAGGCTCCGACTACAAAGATAGTTTGTTAAAAGTTGCTGTGAAATCTGGTGGGTGAAAACTGAGGGGATTTCCCCTTTTGAATTTACAATTCAAACATTTTAGTTCAATCCTCTTAGAGTTTTAAGTGTCTGAAGGTTTAGAAAGTATTGAATATTGTGTAGATAGTGAAGCATACTTCAGGGTTAATAACGAAGTACAAACCATTTTAATTTTGTTGTAAACATGTTTGGCAATTGTCGTTTTTATAGTTGATAACTTTGCCAAATAGCGCCAACTTGGGTATAGTGTGTGTGAAGGAAAACTTCATTGTGTTGTGTTGTAACGCTTGGAGCATTTTTACTTCACGTTTATTCTTTTCATCCAAATCTAATGCATATAAAATGATGCGATGACTGATCATGTTTAGAGTCCTTTGGAAAGCGTAGTGAAATAGAATACGAACTGAGAATTACGTAGACTTTTAGATGATTTTTATTTAGAAAGAATTTTTAGTATAATTTTGTTGCCTTCTGTAAAAAAAAATGCTGGGGAGCTGACGACTAAACCATAATTGGTTCTAACCTATAACTAGTGCTGGATTCGGAGATACAAGGCATAGTATATTTGACTTTTTTCTTCGATACCAAAAAATAAAATTTTCTAAATTTTTAGTTGATTTGCTGACCTGGGAACATTGTACATATTTATTTTTATATCTACTAACTCCCACCGTAACTTTGACTGTACATTGCTTGAATATGCTTTGATACATTTAAATCTAACTTAAAAAATAGCTTTGAAATAATCGACGAGTTTGCAAATATCCAAAACAGAACAGAGCAATTTAAAGTATTTGAGAACTGGAAGTTATCGACGTTACGAGTGCTTCCACTTGCGCTACGTGGCGCGTTTGACTCCTTGTTGACGGTGCTGTGCTGGTGTGTGATATTACTATAAACGGAAACTAGACGACAGTGTAGCAAATAAAAAAATTATTATCAATAAACATAAAAAATGTGGTTTTCCTTTTAAATGGGTAAATATGTGGAATTTATGGGAACTGAAAGCGGGTCGACTTGAGCGCATTTAAGTTGTAACTTCATTGAAGTTGAATGTTTTACGAGACATTAAAATGCACTTGGAACGAACGTGATCGACGAAAAAGAAATAATTGAAATTGTTTCAAGTGCTAAAATTATTCTGAGCTACCCTTAACGCTTACTCGCCGAACTCGGGCTGCGGCCATTTCGAATTGCACAGCACACAGTGCTCCTCAAACTGCACGCCATGGCATGAGCCAGTACGCTGCCAATGTTTTGATTGTTGTGTGTGTGTGGGTGCGTGTAGAGCTCACAACGGTTTACTGCGTGTAGGGGGCGCTGCTGCTGCCAATGGCGACAGCAATGGCGCTGAGGTAAACATGCGAACGAACTGTTTATATCCGTCAGCGCAGTGGCCAGAAAGGTGTTGTTTTGGTAGAGAGTGAACGATTCGTTAGTTTGTGAAGAAATTTCGGGCTGGAAAAACGTACGAACGGAGCAGCGGCAGCGACAGTTGCAACAGCCGAAGGAGCAGCACAGTACAAGTGAAAAGAACACACAAAGTTGGGAAACTGCTTAATAAGCGACGAAGTGAGTAAATCGCTGGGCGGGGGACGGCCGACCACAAGCGGTCAATATAGGTGAGAACGTTGAAACAAAGCGGACCGTTGATGGCCAAAAGCAATTGGCCTCTGGTCATTGGGCACCGCAATGTGCATGCAATGAACTCGGCCCAATAAGGCAGAGATTAGAAAAAAAAAACACACCAAAGGGTGTCAACGTGGGGGCGGTTGCGCGATTCACGATAAGCATGGAATGCCACTGTGCAGCAGCAGATGAACACAATTGAAATTGAAAACTGAAAACTGAGAACAACAAAGTGGCTTCAAGTGAATTGAAGGTGAAGTGCGCCCCGCTTCGCTGTGCTCCGCCGCCGTGCATCCGTTCGCGGATGCTCGCAGGAGCATAGGCGTGTCGGCGTGGCAGGCGGACGACAGACGGTGCACATGTGCGAGCGGACCTGTCGACTCAGACTGGTTGTTGGCCGCGGCAAAGGCGCTGTCGTCGACTTTGTGGGGCGTGCGGCGCACTCTTTTTACATAATTACATAGTGTGGAGTTTTAAAAATACTCGTGCGTACGCTAATGTGCTTGCCGAGCGCTAAAAGGGCCAAAGCGAAAAATCGATGCAACTGGCAAGTGGCTGACGCTCCGGTCAGAAGTGGAGCACGGCGAGCAGTGTGAATGTGAAAACGAAAGAACAAAAACACCACAGGCTAAAAGTATAATCTTTATGTTCGCGAGAAGGAAAATTCAAAGATTTATTAAAGCAAACAATACGTCCGTGTGACCGTGCGCTGTCCGCGCGTGGGACGACAAGCACCAGGCAGCGTGCATTGCCACTGTCGCCGTTGTTGCTTGTGTGCTGTTGCGGCGCGGTCTGACGCCGTCAGTTGCCAATAAACAATTTGAGTGCATTCAATAGCCGAATGCCCCGACATCCAGTGCGAAGATCGACAGAGTGCAATCGACATAAATCGCGTAAATCCGAAATGTTTTGAATGGTCTTTGGCAGCTGCTGCTGTAGGCCCATTAGCCCACCGCCCACTGCCCACCGTTTACCGCACTCGTCCAGCTGCGGACGGAGCAATTGGCTTTTCTGGCAGTTTCGTATGTGCAAACGAGAGCGAGGCGCAAAGAAGAACTGAGGAAGGCGGTAGGGGGTCATTCGGTCAGTAAATTCAATTGCAGCGATGTCAATTTGAAT
The DNA here is from genome assembly GCA_964056695.1 of Melieria picta. Classification (NCBI taxonomy): domain Eukaryota; kingdom Metazoa; phylum Arthropoda; class Insecta; order Diptera; family Ulidiidae; genus Melieria; species Melieria picta. Next base: position 128,066,021 of record OZ057399.1, on the reverse strand, counting down.
TTTGAAAATGATATGTGAAGCATTTAATTAACGAACAGAACAGCGTGTTTAAAGTGCCGACGCGGCCACCGCGTCGTTGGCTTGGTTTGTTGGCTTGAATGTGTGTGTATGTATATGGCAATGCGGCAGCTTTTTGGGTAAAGCAGAACTCATAATCGTTGCTGCTGCTGCTGCCGTTTTCGGGGTTGCTGTGCGGGACGGCGACAGTGACGGCGAGCGTTCCGACCGAGGAGATGGCGGTGGCGTTGGCGGGGCCCAGTGTTTGGAGTGAGACGACCGAGTGCGCATATCCCTACCACATCGCATCACGTCCATGCCACACACGCACCAGCCTGTGCTCGCACACTATACGACAACAACAACAAATGGTTTCGGAGCGCTCGGCGCTGTTGGGTGGTGGGTGGTGGGCTGGGGCGCCGTGTTAATGTGGCCACAACTTGTTTATTTTGTTTATAAATTGAAAATTTCATTTTCTGGCGGGTTCGACAAGCAGCACTCGGGCAGCTGCGCGCGCGTGTGTGTGCGTGCACGGGATGTACCCGCTTGCATACACACGTACGCGGATGATAATTGACTTGTTTGCGTGTGTGAGTGTGTGTGCGCGCGACCAACTCATCGCGATCGCTTGTTGCGCTTAGTTGATATGTACTCCCGGTAAGTGTTCGATACGACATGATGTTGCAAGTTTTCCACGTATTTCGCTGATGCGATTGGCAGCCACCACTGAGTTTTACCAAATTGGCGGCGATTTTCGCCGGAAAGGAAAGTTTCCAACAGCAGTGGCGGCAGCAGCCGACACGGCAGCGCCAAGCAATGAAAACAAAAGCAAACAACTGAAGCACATCCAAACAAATAAACAGGAATATATGCGTAAAGTGTGCTTAGAGGCACTTAGAGCACTCGTCATCTTTTCGAAAACACAGCATGAACTTTATAATCACACCTCCACACACACATATGCACATATGTATGTATATATGTAGCTGTATAAATGTTGATTAAATTGGTACAAGTGCTTGATCTGTGCGCCGTCTGTCGGTCTGATAGACTCTTTAACCTCTTAATATCATTCGACACGGCAACGATGATTCACTGCATCTGCACTGACGAACAAATTGCATTCTGCTTAATTTATGCAATTTTAAAATTCAACTATGAGCTATTTTTATGGCATTATTTAGAAGATAATTAAATGAGACGAAAATGCGTCTTAGTTTATTAAATTTTACTGTTTGTGTAAATGGTTGAAACTAGCACATTTTCCAATATTTACCTCTAATTTTTGGAAGCAATTTCCGAGAGAAACTATGCATTTATTGTATTTTGTGTGCGCTGACATTTGAGTCCACAGTCAACACATTTATCTTTAAATCACCACAGAGTTTATTTCCTCTGCTGTTTTCTTCTACTCTCATGGTCACATGAGATCCTTAAATTCTGGGTCAAAGTACAGGTCTGGTTGAACTACGCTTTATTTCCAGAATGGCAGTCCAAATGTCATTCAATTTGTGTTCGTAATTTAGTTAAAAGTTTGAGATTTACAAAATGGGACGCTATACGCTTGAACAAAATTGGGAAATATTGAGAACTTACTTCCAAAGTGGAAAGTCTTCAACCCAAACTGTAAGAAATTAAAAAAAAAAAATTTCAAAAAAAAGATTGGCCTTCAACTTAGTTTGTGGATCAATTTGTGAAGCCACACAGCCAACGTAACAATCGAACTTTTGGGCACCCTTTTCGAAAATCGAATAATCAGCCGAAATTCTGAAGTCAATTGGCCGCCTCGGAGCTGCGATTTAAGACCGTTGGACTTCTTTCTGCGAGGAAGACTCTCGAAGAATAGTACACCTAATTCTGTTTTTACACGATAGATTGGTCCAAGAAAAACCGTGTAAATAAAAACCGTGTAAAAAAAGACATTGATCGTATGCAAAAATACGTGATTGGTTCCTTATCTCTAAACCTATTAAAATTAGTGAAAAACAAGGATTTTTTAAGAACAAGTATTCATGTTTGTTTTATTAAATCACATATATAATGTGTATTTACAGAAGCACAGTTATTAAAGAAAAAAAAGATATGCACTCTAAGCTGAAAAGTAATGTAAATTAAATGTATGACAAGTTCATGAGCTAAAAAAATATTGCTAACAAAAAGAAAAAGTTATTAAATTTTTAAGGTAAAAAAAATAAAAAAAAAATTAAAATAAATGTAACGTTGGAACAACTAATTTGCCTATAAAAAATGTCTTTGCCTAACACGTCTGATTGCATTGATAGTTCACAAAATATTAACACATTTCAATTGCTCTGACAAGTAAATTTGCTTGCATCCACAAAAAGGGAATTCCCCTAAATTTGTGATATGAACATATTTGCAAAAATTAAATTTGACAGAAAAAATTTAAGCCCAAAAGATTTTGAATCGTGGTAAATGGAATAAATTCGTGTAAAAAAAATTAAAAAATTTTTTATTTTCAAACCGTGTTAAATCAAAACCGTGTAAAAAAGACCGTGTAAAAATAGAATTAGATGTACACGTCAATGTTAGGTTATGTTGCAGTTAACTTTTTTATTGAATTCCTGGCTATGGTTTTACTTTTTATAATCGAACATTTACTAGAATGTTGCCTCAATTTTACTATTTTATCTGTTTCTTTTCTTTTTTTCAGATGTTTCTTTAGCTAATGACCTCGTCAGTCGGTATGGATTTCCCACAGAAGTGATTAACACACACACTGCATGCACATGGATTGTTAGGGTTGTTGTAAAAGAGCGGCGTGACGTCCTATATTACTGGCAACTATAGCGGGACCACGGAACCGAAAGGTTTGAACCCCTAAAAAATACAAAGCACTATTTGTTTTCAGTTTTGAAGCACACATACAAGCATCATTTCCTAAGAAACGCAGAAACTAAGAAATCATCCCACATGAAATTTATATCTAAAAATATGCACTACACGCATGCAGCCATGAATCTAATTAACATGGATTCGGAGAATCGGGTTGTGCTGAATGTGGGCGGCATTCGGCACGAGACCTACAAGGCTACATTAAAGAAAATACCCGCTACGCGCCTCTCACGTCTCACCGAGGCGCTCGCCAATTACGATCCCATACTGAACGAGTACTTTTTCGATCGACATCCAGGCGTTTTTGCTCAAGTACTTAACTATTACAGGTGAGTGCTGCCTACGATTGGCGCCCAGTTGTGCGTATACGAGCATATTTCTCGGTTTCAGAACTGGAAAGCTGCACTATCCGACAGATGTTTGCGGGCCACTGTTCGAGGAGGAGCTGGAGTTTTGGGGCTTGGATTCGAATCAGGTGGAGCCATGCTGTTGGATGACGTACACGCAGGTGCGAAGCTGTGTTGCACTTTGAAGAGAGTAATCATTATCACGACATGTAGACTTGTTGCATCTGGACTATCCGCCATTACAATAACTATTAAAGATACCTCGAAGTGATGCAATTTCTTCGTAGTATCCCTACATTATGTAGCACTTGTCTAATATTTTGCATTTCTACTCCAGCATAGAGATACTCAAGAGACCCTCGCCGTATTAGATCGACTGGACCTTGACACAGAAAAACCGTCCGAGGAAGAGTTGGCGCGCAAATTCGGTTTCGAAGAAGACTACTACAAAGGCACATTGTCCTGGTGGCAGGAGATGAAGCCGCGCATTTGGTCGCTCTTCGATGAGCCCTACAGCTCGAACGCTGCCAAGGTGAGCTGTTGCTATTGTCGCCGGGATCAATTTATTAAATGATCGATTTTGCTTCGCTGCAGACAATTGGCGTCGTGTCGGTGTTCTTTATTTGTATATCCATATTGTCGTTTTGCCTGAAGACCCATCCTGATATGCGAGTACCGTATCTGCAAAATAAGCCGGTGCACACTGCCAACGGCAGCCTCGCCTGGTACATCGACAAGACGCAGACCAATGCGCACATAGCGTTCTTCTACATCGAGTGTGTTTGCAACGCCTGGTTCACATTCGAGATTCTGGTAAGTGGCTACGCGAACTGCTGCTATTGACTCTGAACACTGAAGAGGTACACCCGCACTCACATACCACTTTTGCCCACTTTTGTACATATGTACTTATTGCCACTGAATTTTGTATATACCTATATATATAAAGTTGTATATTTCTGCTCTTCCCGTATAGGTTAGATTCATATCCTCGCCAAATAAATGTGAATTCATAAAGTCATCTGTTAACATCATAGATTACATAGCAACGCTTAGTTTTTATATCGATCTTGTGCTTCAGCGGTTCGCCTCCCACCTCGAGAACGCCGACATTTTAGAGTTCTTCTCGATCATACGCATCATGCGTCTGTTCAAACTGACGCGCCACTCGTCCGGCCTCAAGATCCTCATACAGACGTTTCGCGCCTCGGCGAAGGAGCTCACGTTGCTGGTGTTTTTCCTCGTGCTGGGCATTGTCATCTTCGCCAGCCTGGTCTACTATGCCGAGCGCATACAGCCGAATCCGCACAACGACTTCAACAGCATCCCGCTGGGCCTGTGGTGGGCGCTGGTCACCATGACCACCGTCGGCTACGGCGACATGGCGCCGAAGACCTACATCGGCATGTTCGTGGGCGCGCTGTGCGCCCTCGCCGGTGTGCTAACCATTGCACTGCCAGTACCTGTCATCGTGAGCAACTTTGCCATGTACTACTCGCACACGCAGGCGCGCGCCAAGTTGCCAAAGAAGCGCCGAAGAGTACTTCCCGTGGAGCAGCCCCGTCCACCAAGGCTACCAGGTGAGCGTGCAAGCACACACACAGCCCCCCCGCACAACAACAACACTTGGTAAATGAATGTGTTCTCTTGGCTCTTTCAAGCAGGTCAACCGGGCGGCGTAAGTGGCTGCGGTACGCCAGGATCGGGACCGCATTCCGGTCCGATGGGCTCCGGCGGCACGGGCCCACGCCGCATGAACAACAAAACCAAGGATTTGGTCAGTCCAAAATCAGGTCAGTCAGCGAGCGCACAAGCGCCTCAGTCGGTAACAAGTTTGTTCAGGCGATTTACCCAAACTCTAAAACAATCACCACCGCCGTATTAGTGCCAAACGTGCCAGCGGCAACGGCAACAATTGCCTGAGTTCATTTCATGAGCCGAAATGTTGTAGTTTGTCCAGCACAACAATGTGCACAGCCAAACTACTGAGCCCCGCCCAGCGGCGCTGCGTTGGCATTCGTTTTACTTGTTGCATTGGCAGCAGACAGAACTTTCGGCCACAGAACTTTTCAGCACTTTCCCACTTCCCGCTAAGCGGAAATGTGTTCTTGTCCTCGATGCGGGGCATTTCACTTTCAGCGCTCCATTCCCCCCGCCCCCCACTCACGCTACAACAACAACCAGCCCCGCAATGCAAGCGAAGCAAATGCCGCGCACCCAACTGCACACGTCGCCGCTTCCAAGCCCCCCTCCCTGTACAATAGCTGCGTGTGCAAGGCTTCATTTGAAAAGTACCTATAACCATATATGTGCGTGTGTGTGTTGACATGGTTTATAACATATATACATAATTACATACCAACGATATTTTGTACGTTTTGTGGATGTGGCTGTCTTAAATGCTTTTGCTTTCGACCACACGGTGGAGCGAATTGGGATTTTGCGTGTCACTGTGAATCAATTTGTGGGTAGTTGGGCCGACACCGAGTCCGGATGCTTGGCCAATACGTTTGCTATGGCTGCATTAGCTTCAAGTGGACGGACATCAGTGGTCAATTACCGCAAAAGAAATTCAAAATCCAATGCAATATTTACATTCTTCTGTGTGGTCTGCCATTGTTAAAAAAAAACAAGCCAAATATTTCATTTTTTATACAACACCCTTGTACATACTTATGTATAACTATTCCGACGTACGTATACAGAACCGAAACGCTGTCCAAACAAGCCGTTGCTGCCATTCCACAGATCGCAGCATCCAATCGAAAGGACAGGTGCTTCTTGTGCAAAATCAAAAGAAATTTGCTTTATTATTTCAAAACAATATGGAATTTTTCAAGCGGATTTCCAAATGCCACGGATTTTCAACACTTTGCTTAAGTTATGATCGTGCACACAAAACGCTTGATATATCGCTTGTCGACATAGCGCAGCCTTAAGAATTCTTACACATATGTACGCACATACATACGGGGACACAGCTGTTGTGCGAATTGATTTTTTATGCGTTCATAGGTAATTAACCAAACTTATAAATGTGAACCCTTTCAAACAGCCCGCAGACGCACATCACATATACACACACACACATACATACATACATTGTACGCAAGAGCGCCTAGACGCAGTACAACGATGATTTATGCTTTAATTCGATTTGCTTCCGTTATTTTGTAAATAGATGAATACACGACCATGATTGGCAAGTCACGCGATGGGAAAATGGGAAGGCTGCTCTGAAACAAGTAGCAACGCCGCTTCCAACCCATCACCGTCGTTGCGAGACCAGCGCGTTAGAATGTGTGCGGCCTTTTTCGAATGCTTAAGATTGCTTCTTGCACAGCCCAAGGCATATCAGTGAAACATTTTCAGCATATCTGTAAATATGTATTGTACATGTAGACGAATTTTGAGTTTGCTTGGAGATGGGCTCGCAGCCGCAGCCGCAGCCACGATCATTGACACAGCCGACGGCAGCGCCACCCATCACCACCGTCACCAACCAACCAGTCATGCTCCTCTCTTGTCCAAACATCTCCCCGCCGCAGCCCGAACGCCACACCACGGAAGGGCGCCCGCCTTGTCACCAGTCGAGCCTAGGCGGCCTGAAAGCACCAGACACGTTGCACCCACGCTCCTCCCCTACCAACACCACCACCATCACACGTCCACTGACAGTGTCACGAGACCAAAGCGACCAAACCATTGCAATAACAATGATTCAGTCGAGGTTGGCGAGTTGTGGTACGTGTGAACGCGCGCTACGCCTATTTTCGCGACGGAGTGCGGCTTGCCAGAGGCGAAATGTAGCGTGTAGCGCTCCGTCCAGCATTTGTCATGTTGTTTTTGTTATTGTGTTTTTGTATTTTCCCTAATGGCATCTCAATGTTTTTTACTTTCTTTGGTTTAATGTAATTGAAATTTCACAACCACAATTCTTCGGAACGTTTCTTGCTAGCTGTCACTGAAGTAAATGCTTACTTGTTCGTATGTATGGCCCGCAACGATAGCGACAATCAGGGGCGGATTCAGAAAAATATTTCGGGGGGGTTTCAAAAAGTAATTCTTTAATATTTATAAAATGCCTTTTAATTTGCATGTAGTTTCAAAGTCGATCCTAATATTTCGGGAAGGTGGGAAAACCCCCACCCTGAATCCGCCACTGGCGACAATCGACAGTTGGCGCTTACTAAATTATTGAGGCTTCCGGTGAGCCTTAGTGAGTCACTACGACTGGTGTAGTTGGTTTTAGGATTTAGAAGGTGAAGGTTTGATTTGAAGGTTTGATTTAAAACCTTTTTGAACTGACATGCATTTTAGTCCACGTCTTGAAGATGTGCTGCTCTGTCTGATGTTGTGCGTAGTTTCCTTTTCATACAGATTGTCAGGCTCTCCTCTTGTGAACCTTTTTAGCACCAATCAGTGTTTAGCTCAGAACACATTAAGGGGGTCAATACGTGTAAACGGTATATTTTTGGAATCGCGCATACGCCGCAAAAATTAATGCAATGTACAATTTTTTGTTCATTCTTTTATTAAAAGGTAGCAGTGGAAGAAAAAAAAATTTTTTTTTTGGCGTGCTCAAAATGGCGGCGGTGGTGGGGGTCCAACGTTGGGCCCAAATTCTAGTAGAAGTTGTGCCGGCGCCCCAAAAATTATCTGAAAAAATATTGCTATTAGTTATTATGAGAAAATATATGTACCTTCTAAAGTAACTAACAAAAAAAAATATTTTCTCGAAAATACAAAAATACGTTCCAACCGAAAAATATTATCTTTTTTTTTCTTAATTTCCCGAAAATGGCACCGCGGATTTCGCAAAAAACAAGGAAATTTTTAGTTACTTTAGAAGTTCTATGTTTCAAAAATTTGTTGCCCAAATTTTAGATCAGTGGGACTAAAACTTGCCGAGATATTCTACTTCCATAATCAAAAACCAGTGTTTCGAAATAATTCGGTTTAAACTTTGCGTTACCGATATCATGCGGAACGAATTGACCATCAATAAAGCGCTGCTGCAGGGGAACAGATAAATTTACACGTATTGACCCCCTTAAGTTTGTATTGAGCAGTTCGCATACTCATGATTCTTCGTCTATATTCAATGCCTTTAAATGTTAATAAAAGTCCAAGATAGAAGAAAAATAATCTTAAAACCACAATTACGCGGGTGTGATTCAATGTCATTTTAATGCTTAGAGTACGTTTTTTGCTTTTGTATTTTTTTCATCCAATCTATGAAACCTGGGCCTTTGAACTCTCACCAAAATTTAAAATCCCCAGCGTACATAATCAGTTTGGTTTATATTACACCGTGCGACAGCATTTTTCACACGGGAAAATCCATATGGGCGTGAAACTAGAGACCAAACATAGTAATACTGCGTACTCAGTTTTTTATTTCTACATCCTTTGTCCTTTTAAAAGGACTTCAAAATTTTGAAGGGGATAAAAATTTAAAACAATATAAAAATACTTAACCTCGTTAGAATATGGCGATATGTATATCAAATGAAAGAGGAAAGGCTCAAGAATTGAAACAAAATTAATGTTTTATCTATTTGTAAAAAAGGATATGAAAAAGGTCCTTTGAAAATTGTAATCCTTTATACCCTTGACAATTTTTAAGTATGTTAAATCCCCAAATCTCCCTGATCACGCGTCACAATTTCATTACTCTAACTTTATTAGTTCGAAAGTTATTAAAAAAAGGCGGAAGCTGCAATTCTAATGAATTACAAAAATTCTAATTTATTTGAGTATCAGTATTTTAAATAATAAAAAGATACAAAATCAATGAAGCGATAATTTTTGTCGCACGGTGTTATAATATTTTGATTTGTTTTGATCTGTTTTATTTAGTTTGCATCTCCTTAAATTTTCTGTTTTGTGTCTTTCAGTTGCTTAATTTCTGTTAAGTTTTTGGGACTCACTGTTATGTTATGTTCAAGTGGAAGCCAACATAATTTCCAGCATCATCTACAATTTTTTTTGGTAGGTATGAAACGAAATTGTTCAATGCTCGAATGCCCAAATGCAACATTACTGGCCCTTCATGTGGTGTCTACTAAAACTGCAGATTCAGCGATTTCATTAAGCAGCGCAAATAATTTATCAACCAATCAATCAATATCACTGCTGCTGTCAACGCTGCAACAAACACAACGAACCCTCTATGTATTAGAACTGTTTCATAGATGCTTTTAGTGTTCGAATTGCCACAGCTAATGAAAATGCAATCCCGCCATCGCTGCCGCCTCTGCTTTTCCGATTTGAAACGTGTTACTCTATTTCTTTCTTCAATCTTGTCTTTCAGATATGGCCTTCAGTTTCGACTAACTTTTTGTACATGTAATACCCGTGTATCGTAACCTCAGTTTTTCAATGCACTACTACCGAACACTACTTCTGAATTTTATTTATTCATCCAGCATATTCGATATACTGTGGATACTGGGAGGGTGTGTTCAAATTTATAAATTTTTTACGATTTTTACATTCTTCCACAACCATACGACACAATCTAAAAGCAAGCTTGTCCCCTAAATAGTTTTAATTACATTAATTCCCTTAGCACATGTAATTCAGTCCACAATCAACAAGTTTAGGTGTATCACTTTGATAATTACAAACATACATAGATACATACATCATAGTGTATAGCAAACCTTGTAGTCTCCTCTACTTTGACGAAAATGTACATACACACATAGAATATTTATTTCCGATATCCTTGCAAGTACAAATTTACCATTGTTAAACGTTCACTTCTCAAACTTCCCCCACATGGTCCACCGTTCGATAGGACCAGCCCGCCGCACAACGCTGTACAGCTTCAACTTACCCCCCAACCGTGTTGCATGACCCGTTATATCGTATTGACAGCTGTTCGAATGCGATTCGCATGAGCCGCATCAACTGTTGGCGCCACCGTTGCCACATTGCATACTTACATCCTTTTAACTACTTCATGTGTGTTATCGTTATAGACCTTTAAGAGTTTTGCATGTCTAATAATTTCTATGTATTAAGCATTTATTCGTATGTATGAATGTCAATAATGTACAATGTGTTGTTGTCAGTTGTTGTCTTGTGTTGTTGTATCGTAGTGTGTTGAAGCCCGACTAGCCGAGTTACTAGACTAGCTGCACCGATACTAAACTCATGACGACAGTTCAGTCACCGCTTCGACAGCGTTCGCTAACCGCAATTCTTATTCGTTCGCAGGTCCCATTGGCGCCAGCATTGTTGCCATGAGTCCAAGGACCATGTTAGATCTGAATCCGGCACTGGCGATGGGCAAGCCAACTTTTGAATCAAAAGGTCCACCAATAATCAGCAAAGAAATCAAGGAAACCGGCCGCAACGTGGCAGCGGCGGGAAAGAAGAACTTCTTGTAGACTCGTTTGCTGCAGCCGACCCGAAGCGTTAATATCATTGCTTGCCATTATTGTTTTACATACACTTATTTGTAGCTACTAACCGTAAGTGAATTGAAACCAAAATGCATTTTAACCAAACCAGCCGTGAATGGTGGACAGCTGTTTGTAAGCCTAACCAAATCAAATTCAACTCAACTCAACTCAGCTCAGCTCAGCTCATACTCGAATCAATGCCATGCAAAATAACTGAAAACAACGCAACCTAACGTCGCTCGCAGCCGCTTAGTCGAAGCGAATCAATTCGACATGCGATCAGATGTAATAACATATGAAAATCTAACGAAAGTTTAAGCCACATACATATGTATCTAAGCTACCATTCCATATCTATTAAAAAAAAAACAAAAAGCAGCTAAAAATGTAAAAATACTTAAAAATGCATTGGCTACGACACTGACAAGGATACCGACTTTGACACTCGACACTGAAACCTATCGAATTCGACATATCAAACACAGTGCAGAGAACACCTAAAGTAACCCTGGCGAGGATTGTTTGGGTCTTGTCACCACATCGCACATCATAATTTCAATGATGACATGATGACAAGAACCGGCCCGTGTGACCAGCTCGAGTTGAATGCCGAAAGCTGCGCGTACCATAATTTACCGCTACTTGCTTCGGCTTTTTCGCAATCAAACCGCAATGAATTCATCCAAACGACGTATACAGCTAACTCGTACATATCAAAGTCTGACAAATAGTCGTAAAAGAAATGTACACGCGACATTGTTGCCCTCGCCCACAAACACAAACACAAACACATACACACACCGCCACCCACACCGGCACTCGTGCGGCGAACGATCGAGAGTACCGAATGGCGGTTTCGGCACGACAGCGATGCAGTTCGGTGGCGGTGAAGAGTTTTAAGCACTCGCTAGTTGTCTAGTTTCTTCGTAGATGCGAACATTTGTACGATTTTCAAAATTTCACAATGTATATAAAATGGAATTCTAGCGTAAATAGTAAAACGTAATTTAATTGAAAGCGTGCTTAGTATAAATCTAACTATGTAATAAAAAAAAGCAACAAAACTCAAACTAACTAATGAAATTTACATAGCTTTACAATAACTACATATGTACATACATGTACGTATGTCGACTTTGTTAAAATTGTGTTGTTGATTTTGACTTGTTTTGATTTTCCTAAATCCAATCCAAAAAGTTTATTGTACTCGTACTTATGAAAAAAAACCAAAAATGCAAAAACTTTAAGCAATTCAGTATACTATCGAACAATATTATTCCCTTAATTAGAATCGAAATAAATTAAGAAATTTCTCATACACCGATATAAATGCAGATTTTTGCAATTACTTTGGATATTTAGTCAAATTTGGATGGTGAACTGAATGCAACGAAAATGAACAGAAAACAATGGGGCCTTTAAATACTTTATGTAAGTATGTGTTTATAAGAATTGAATGACATCGTGGGAATCAAGAAGGAACTGAGTATAGGACCGATAACATAGTTTAGAGCCGGGGGGAGCTATCCGAATGGAACTAACAACTTTAGTTCTAAGTTTATAGCGGGCTGGAAGTTGCAGTGAGAATTGCATTTGTGCTATCACAGCATATAATATACTCCGATTTTTGGGACCATCGAAAAGATTTGTAGTTGAAAAATTGATTTACTCCTTCAAACCACGTTTATTGAAACATTTTTAAAATTTTTGGCCGAGTGACTGTCTTATGATTAAAAACTACAAGTATCAACACATTTTTAAATAAATTTTCAAGTGATATTTTTGCACCCAAAATATTTGATTTTATTGGTGCCAGTGTTGTCAGATCATGAGATTTCCTCCTAGATTTAGGAGATTCTTGGCCTTTTAGGAGAATTTTTAAGAAGGAGGAATTGTTTAGGAGAAAGTTTAGGATTAGTGGATTTTTGGGAGATTTTTGGATAACGAAGTATGATGCATTGGGAACACTGGCTGCAAAACATATTTTGGCAACTATTTTAATAGTCAAAGCACCCTATTGTGTTTAAAATTTTTAAGCTTACAAAATGTAAGCTCGTTCTATCTCGTTCTCACTTATTGCTGTCACAATGAAATCCTGCCAAAAATTGCACTTTTTGTTTAATATGTTCAGTTTTTGTTGTTAAGCTGAAGATGAGTAAAAAAAGGCTGCATTAAAAAAAATTGTATGTATATATTTTTATTTTTTTATAAGAAGTTTTATTCCTTTAAAATGTAGAAAATTATAAAACAATTTTTTTCACTTTTGGGAGGAAATTTCGTATTTTTTAAGATTTAGGAGAAAGTCATTTCAGGTATCTGGCAACACAGATTGGTGCAGATCTTTCAATTTTTAGGCATCAGGTTGCAGGGCTTAAACGCAATCTGAGTGCATTAGAATGCACGTAAATAAATAATCTGAGTAAATATCTGTCGTATTCAAACCAAGAAACCCAAAATTATACCATGGAATACAATGGTTCACATTCTATGAGGCCATCGGTTTTTCAATTTTCCAAATGATAATCAAATATCTGATTAAACAATTCAGAGTATCTCACGCTTTTTGAACCGAATATTGCAACAGCGAGTAATCGGTTTCGGCCACACACTATGCGCGCACTTGGTAGCTCTCGAAGACACTTCGGTACTTGGTCCATTGTGCGCTGCTCTCGACGATAGCAATTTCTCTTTCGCCTCAGCATTGGCACTGATGCCATTACTGCTGCTGCTGCTGCTGCTGCTGTTAGCGACGATGACGACTATGATGACAATGTGCGCAACAACAAAGCAATGGCTCAGTTATGTTGGCACTTGGATAGACGAGCGGTGAAGAATGTGGCGGTGAATGTTGGCGGTTGCTTTTCACTTCCATCACACAAATATCTGCTGAACAAACATGCATGTATGTACGTATGCATGAATATGCCACGGCATGTCATATGCCAACCTCTGCATTGAAGCTGTTCAGATTTTCTATGCTACGCTAGCCAAGCGTCGAGAGTGGAGAGAGCGTTGTGTGGCGCCGCTCCACGATGCGCTCATAGAGCAGTTTTGGTTTGTTGGGTGGTTGGCAGGCAGGCAGGCTGGCTGGATGGCTGGAAAGTTGTTGTGGTTGCGCGCGTTTTGTCGTACTGGCTGTTGCTGTTGTTACTCTTGTTGTTGCCGTATGTGCGAATGGCCAATGCGAAATTTCTCACAGGCGACTGGTGAAACGAAAGTGGAATGTATTCCAGTGTGACATGGCATCGCGTCCGAGCTGCTTTTTCTGTTGCTTTGCTCTGCTCTTGCTTCCAGATGTGTACTTGCGCTATGATGGGGTCCGCGGAGCGGCATTTGGATGCTGTCCTCTGTCTAATGTAATGCAATGCGAAATGGTATTCAGTTTGCTCGCAGCTCTGCACAGTGCGTACGTTGGTGGACTTACGTCACGCAACTGTGTCGGTGCTCGTTCGCGTTTTCTTGCAACGACCAAGTGGCTAATTGGCTCGTTTGCTGATTTGCTATTGTAGCGCTCACCTGCAGCAGCACCAGCAAAGTCAGCGACCCTTGCGCGAATATTGGCTGCCGCGGGCGTGCGATCGAGTGCCGGCCGATACATCGAAACCGCGACACATCGGACAGGGCCGCGATTCCGCGCCAGCGACAGCGAAAATCGGCGCTGCTCGCTTCGCATCCCGGCGGTCCTAGTGCTGCACGCTTAACACTAAACACCAGCACGCTCGCTGCTCGCTTCAATTCCCCCACCTAATCAACTACCCGTTCGGCCACCCACCCACCCGCGCGCCGTGTATGCATAGTGACAAAATTCAATTTTTAATCAGACGCGTTGCTGCCGCCGCTTCCTCGTTGTTTGTGCCACTGCCGCAGTGAGTGCTCAGCTCCTTGCCGTGTTGGCGCCGCATCCGGCCGCCAGCCTGCCGCTCCGTTGGCTGTGATTGAATGTGACGAAATGTGGTAAGTTGTGCGAGCGACGGGACGGGACGGGCGCCTGTGGCTCGGCCGTAAAGTGCCGAGCAGGTAATTATAATTTCAATCACGCTGATGCAACAGTAAATTAATTAGGTATGTGAAATTGTCACGTATGATGGGCGGGCGACGGCGTGAGAACGCTTTGCCAGATTAGCAATTTTCGGCAGCTCCAGCAGCGCCAACTGCTGCATTCGACTGCTGGCGCTCATTTCCTCAATCGTGCGGCTTGAAATGTGATTTATGGCGCTCAAGCAATAAGAAAAGCAACAGCAATGGTGTGAAAATCATTTACATTGCCACACAAAACCACACACACACACACACACACATGCACGCACACATGTAGGTACACATACGGCCGCCTGAACGTTCGGGTTGGTGTTGGGTTGGGGTTGGTGTGAGTGTGAGTGGGAATGTGAGTGCGGGTATAGCAACGCGTACGCTGTCGATGACGGGCGCCTCGCACACTCCACACCGGCCGTGCGTAGATCGAAGATGTGTAGCTGTAGCTCGTAGATACTCGCCAAGTGCAGATACACACCGCTGCTGCTGCTGCTGCTGCTGCCATTGCTGCCGTGCCATCGCTCTGTTTACAAAGTCAACGCAGCCCAACAACCAATAAGGAAATACAGCAAAACGGCCGTTTCGATTCGGTGTGACCAAGTCAAGTCGAAAAAACAACGACCGCAGATACTTAGTGAGTTGTAAATCCGTTGGATACACAGATAATTTGCATAGTCAGCGCCACAAACGGTCACCGAAAGTGCCCAACTTACTGGCCGCTCCAGTGTGACCAGCTCCGTTGTGGCGCTTTGCTTGCGTCCTCCGTTCGTTCATTCGTTTGTTCGTTTCATTCAATCATTTCCTGCACCTTTTGCCGCATTTTCGCTCATTATTCGAACTTGGCTACGACCGGTTGTGCCTACGGATTGGCCGTGATTGCAACGGAGCCTGGGGGAGGCATCGATAAGCCGAAGTTAATCAAATGTGTTTTTCTTCGTCGCAGTTGCAGCGCATTGCCCTGCGCTTCGTGTGCCGGCTGGATGGGTGGCCGAAGGAAATGTGTCAATGTGCGCACACTTCTTGCAGATGTGCAAGGAACGCTGGCAGAAGTCTGGCTGCCGGTGCAGGCACAACGTACTCTCATACACACACACACACTCTCGCGTACACCTGCAGACAACGTGCATATTTTGTGCACGAAATGTGAATGAAATGATAAGTCGAGGACAGAAGAAATGCGCTGTCAGTGCTGGTTATTGCTATGAGGCCTCTTTAGGATTAACCCTTAACCCAGTGATGCCAGGGGGAGCAATTTGGACTTTTTCCACATTAATAAACTGTCTGTTGTCTAGTTATACTGGGAAGAAGTGTAGTCAATCTCGAAGAGAATGTAGAGAGGAATTGCCTCCGGAGGGGATTGAGTGAAGAATTGAATTCAAATTCAAATTCATTCTTCAAATGTTGTAATCAAATTATGAAACGTGTATTTCTGAAACAACTTCTTGGGAAAAGTTTAATAAAGATATAGTTGGATTGATATAAGTTGGGTGGATTTCAGACAATTGAATACAAACTACTCAGAAAGTGGCACTGTGAGAGGATTCAAGTTGGTTTTAACCATTTCTTAGGCTAATTTTGGTCTCTGAGGCCGAAAACGTTCTTGTGTTTACTTCTGGAAAAATTAAGTAACATATAAAGTCTTAACACTTAACCCTTTCGCTATTTTGTTGCCATATGGCAACATGCTACTTTGTGGACGTCTGCATCCTCTATGGTTGCACGAATACATTTTTTTGTTGGGGTTTAGAATAGTTTGAAGTTTTAGGAAAAATACGAAATTAATAAACTGAAAATTTAAGTTTAACCCTTTCGGGACGGAGTTTAATTTTGAAATCCAAAATACTCTTAATAGAAATATTCTCATGCCATGAATGTTGGGGTTAGAAAATTATATTGGATGCTCACAAATTCTGAAATCATCCTTTTATGCGGGAACACCAAAATCGAAAAAATATTTTGTGTGGGTCGTTAGATTTGAATAATTGTTTTGAGGGGTATTAAAAACTTGCTGGGACGTATTATCCCAGTAGTCCCGAAAGGGTTAAAGAAGAGAAGTATACACGTTTTCTTAATGGTATACCTTGACATAGTAAATGAAGAAGAAGCAGAAAAAATTAGAGAACTTTTTAATTTGACGTTTTCTTTCAATTTAGATACTTTTTTTTTTAATTTTGGCTGAAGTAAATGAAGAAATATTCAAATTTTCGTTATGCGTGAAAAGTTTAATGTTTAAGTAATTATTGCAGCCACAACAATGTGGTTGCTCTCATAGAAAAACACTCTAAAATACAGGGTCCAAGTATAAAAATTAAAAAATTTCTTATGGAATGTTGCTAATAAGTATAACCACATAAAAGCTTAAAACGTAAAATTTAAAATTTTAACTTTCTCCAGTAAAAACATGTAGCGAAAGGTTTAACTAAATCAATAGATATAGAAATTGTTTCAAGATAAATATTTCGAATATCTTGAAAAATCTGTGTGTACCCATTCTGAGGAAACATGTTGTGTGTTAGTATTTCACAAAATTGTGTGTGCAACGGAGGATTAAAGGTAGGCAAAGAAAATATGACTGAGGGCGGCGATAGATGTAAATAAGTTTACAGTTGCATTGCTATTGCACCGGCTGAGTGTCTAAAGTCAGAGGTTAGAAATTTATGGCAAAATGGCAATAATCTTTGTTAAATCATTAGACTTTTAGTTAGACTTTTAGTTTTAGTTCTTTGTAAAAGTTAAGTCAAACTATCAAAAGCGTTCATTGTGACTGACTTTGCCGGTTCACTTTGTTTACACTTTCTTTCACTAAGCAAAGGATTCCAGGAACTAACAGAAATCTGCAGACAACTTTTTCCACAAAGTGGAATAATTTTCTTAATTTTCTTTCCTTCTTAATGCAAAAGTTGGAAGGCAGAGTTTATAGAACAAATTTGCATTACCTGGGTTCTGAAAGAATACAAAAGCTAGGAGAAAGGGATTTGAGGAAAAGTTTATGGACAATTGGTGTATGGACCATGCTGTAGAAAATTTTCGCAGGAAAACCATTTCACAATTGTGCCGTATGGACTAGAAGCGAACTTTTTATTTGTAATGCGAAGGGGATCAAAGCTTTGCTTTTGTCTTTAATTATGACAAATACTACTTAACCCTTTCGACCCCAAAGTTGCCTGAGAGCAACTTCACCTATTTGTCATCGTATAAGAAGTCACCAAAAAATTAATATTTTTTGAAGTGAATTCAAAGCAAATTACAAACATATTACTGTTATCCCCAAAATAATTTCCAATAATTTTCAGCGATATCAGGGAAAGTTTGTGTTCTGACTGAAGTCTACGAATTGGGCGCGTTTAATCAAAACCCTGTTTCTTGAATAATGGTTAAATAAAATCAAAAAGTGATAATTTTGTATTTTTCCATAAATATTAAATAATTTTTTCTGTAATTAAAAAATATTAATACAAAATTTATTTAACACGTTTTAAGCTAAAATTGTTCAAAAGTAAAGTAGCTCTAGAACTCTAATAAAGAGGCGTGGCGACTTCAAATGTCGTGTGCACACTTCTTAGGCAAATGTTTCATGATTTAAATACTAAAAAGTAATATTGAGACACAGGGTAAATTCGGGGTCGAAAGAGTTTGACTTGAATCTAATTGATTTTAAATATAATTTTATTCAAATTAAAAGTATTACCGCAAATTATTTTAATACTGCTTTGATACCTATTTAAATTAAGCCGAATTTTTTTTATTTTATACAAAAAAATGTACTCCAACTGAGTTTAGTTGTCGATACGGACTTGCCGTGTTTGAAAATTTGTGTGACCAGTGTTTGTTGGTCCCCACACGAGTTGCCGGTCTGCATAATTTGTGTGAATTCGTTTGCCCAACGTTGAAATTTGAAATTTATGTGCTAGTTAATCAGCATTTTGTCACCAATTTCCACACCAGCCTCCGCTCAATTAGCGCTCGTGCTGAACTCAAAGCACTGCCGCGCGCACTGTAGCGAAAATTTCATAGTAGCGAAAGTGGATTTTGTGCGTTAACAGTAACAGTAACGTTTTGAATTCTATGTAAACATTGTGTAGCATTGTGATAAAATGGGACTACTTAATTTTAAAGAGATTTATTTATATGTAGCCGAACGGATTGTTGGCGTTGCAAGTGGCGGTGACAAAGCGTCAAAGCACAATGTCGCTGCGCTGCAAGCGTCGCGCCCATGTAGTGTCATCGCTGGCTTCTTTGGGCTGCTTTTAGCTGGATGCATGACTGGTTCCCTCTGACTGGCTGTGCGCGCTTGCACTTTTCTAAAACGTGCTTCAAAGAGCATTGCACGCAGTTGTTGTTATTGTTGCTGTTGTTCGCGGCACAGCTCGTTTTCCTGTTTCAGCGCGTGCATGTGTGCCAACCAGCCAGCCATATGCTGCCAGTTAGGAGCGCTTTGGCACTTCTCGTCTATGGCTGTGCCAGCCTGCACTTCAGTCGCTATCGTAGAATGTTTTGGTACTGAAGTGAGCACAGAGGAGCGCTACGTGCATGAGCAGACAATGGCTGCTGCGCCGTAATTGCTCGACACATTTCGGTGCCACAATACAAAATTCAGGCTAATTCCAATCTAAATAATATGTGTAATTGACAACAACGGGCGAACGAGAGCGGCCGGGTGGGGCGTGCAGTGTGCTCGCTGCGCATTTGTATAGAATAAATGTCCTTCTGCGTGCGCTAATGGAAATAAACGCACTTCAGCATGTGTTGGCGGCGTGAAAGCGACAAGAAAATGTGCATATCGCTTGTATCGTTTCGAGGGCACTTGACGACAACAACGATTGCCATTGATTGCGGCAAACGATGACGAGGTCACTGGCGAATGAGCACAAAATGCAATTTTCAAACAGAACAAAAAAAACGAAAACAAAAACGGGTGCTTTTAAATATCAAATCAAATTAGCTTAATTATTCAAGAAATGTATGAACGCTGCAATAGTGAGGAAAACTTTCGTTTACGAGTGAACGATTTTCGTACTTTTGAAAATAGTTGCTTTTCCAAGTAATGTTTTCGTCCACTTTCAGCTAAATACTCGTCCGCTTGGTAACACGTATGATGCGCAGCGTTGGGAAGGCGTGAGACCCGTTGCCACTGGCCGTATTCAACTCGTCATTTGAAGCTCCCGCTCAGTGCTGTCGGCCGGCGTACAATGTTAATCAACTGTTCATGCGAGTGCAATTGCAGCGATCGCGCCTCGTGCAGCAACACCGAACGCCGCCCGGGCGATATCATGGCCCATGGTGACCACTATCGCCGCCTGTCGAATTCGTCGTCGGTTCTGTACGGCAGTTGTCCGCAGCTCGCACACAGCGACGTCCATTGTCACGCCGATCAGCAGAGCCACCAGCGCCCCTACTCGAGCCTCGTGCGGCCCCGGCAACGCACTCCAGTGCTGTGCAAGAAGTGCGCCGTGTGACGAAGGAACAACTTGGCCTGCGTTCATCCCCCGAATCCGACAAGAGCCCGCGGCGGCAAGAAGCCCAAGCACGTTCAGTTGCCGCTCGAGCAGAAGTTGGCCAGCTCGGTGGTCACACCGGCGTTGACCACAAGTCGCTACTTGTGCCGGCGCTGCCGATTCAACGATCAACCCATCGCCTGGTGGGTGTCCTGCCCGCGCCTCTCCAATCTCGAGTCGGGCGCAAATCAGTACCAGACGCCCGCAAAGCTCGCAGCGCCGCAAGCACTTCCCACACAACTACAGCCAACGCAACCGCCACGCGAACTGCATTACGACTGCCAGCGACCAAAAACGGACACCACTACCAACACTAACACCAACACCAACAGCAACAGCAATACCGCAGCCGCTATGGCATCGAAGAAAGCCGTAGCGGCGCATCAGGTGTACGGCTCCAGCCGCTGCCTGCGCCAGGCCAGCCTGCAGCGCCCGACCGAATACAGCACGCTGCAGTCGACGCCGCGGAATAAGCGCTGCATGCAGCCGCAAACGCTGCCACATTCCCGCTCGATTACGGCGTTGCCCAATGTCGAGATGTACGACAGCTACGCGACACTGCCACTGGCCGCCGCCGACGTAGACCACGCGGCCAGAGCGCCGTTCTGCGAGCGGCACTCGGGCAACGCGCACGCCGACAGCTGGTATCACAGCCACTATCGCTGCTGTCGGCTGTACAACGCCAGCCCGACGCCGGCGTGTGTCTGCGCCAGCCAGGCGTACCAGCAGCGCTACCAACGGGCAGCCGTGGCGCCCAACGTGCACGCCGACGGCAAGGCGCCGCGCGCCGTCAACGGCTGTGCTTACGGTGAGTGGTGATTGGCCCGAAGCTAAGTTATTGTGCCGTTAATTGTTGCAGGACGTGACGCCGTAAATCATCTGACCGACGAGGAGGACTCGGCGTTCCCTGGCTTTCACGACATGGAATTCAACTTGCTGCATCGCAACATTCCGGCGCTGCGGCGCACCGGAGTGGACACGGCAAGCATTCGTCAGGTAAGTGCCGTTAGTGGAAGCTCTCGTTGCAGCAACTAACGTGAGAACGTGGCGTGAATTTGCAGTATTACTACCCGGACGGCGGCTGGGGCTGGATCATATGCGGCGTGGCCTTCCTGGTGCACATACTGACCACGGGCCTGCAGCTGTCCTACCCGGTGCTTCTGTACTATGCCGAAACGCATCTGCGCGACACTAACGGAATTGGTGGGTTGTGGTGCGCAAATGTGGTTCGTTTTGATTTTTTCGAGCTTCTCGTCCGCAGAATGGCTGGGCGCGCTGAGCTGGTCGATATCGATGCTGGTGTCGCCGTTTGTCATCACGTTCTGTCGACGAAAATCCACACGCCTGCTGGCCGTCGTCGGCGGCCTGATGCTGCCCCTAGGCATTCTTTTCACTTCGTTCGCCATGGAATTGGGTCAAATTATTTTCAGTTATGGTAGGCAGAACGTTGCACAGTCGCTGTCAATGTTGCAGCCACTAACCGGCACTTTCGTATTGATTGATTAATGCAGGAATTGTGTTCGGCGTCGGTGTGGCCATGGTGCGCGAATCCTCCACCATAATGCTGGGCAACTACTTCAAGCGCCGCCGCCAATTCGTAGAAATGGTGGCAATGTCCGGCGAAGGCGTAGGCATTGCCCTGTTCTCGGTCATACTGAAGGAGGGCATCGGGTGCGGGCGCTGTGAGCGGCCATAAGAATCAAATGTTAATGTTGCATTCTGTGTTGCAGGAAAGCTGGCTGGCGTTTGGGTCTGCAGATAATCGCTGCACTGGTCTCGGTTAGCTTCTTCATGGGTCTGCTCTACCGGCCAGCTTCGCTGTACCACCCACAACGACGCGCCATTCAACACTTGAAAAACCAAAAGAAGAAGGTGCAACTTGTTTCATATCTGGTAAAGCTTAATGCTTCTGAATATTTCTCTGCAGATGCGCGAAAACAAAATGCCAAACGTTACGACGGCAGAGCAAAAGGCGTCCCGATATTTCTTTATCGAGATATCGCCGCTGAAGTCCACTACTGTCAAGGTGCTGCTGATGACGGCCGGCGTGTCGGCGCTCGGCATCTACACGCCCATGTTTGCCATGGTATTTGCGCTTCGAATCGTCGTCTTTGCCTCTAACTTTGTTCTTGCTTCTTACATACTTTCAGTCCATAAATGGTGAAAAGGGTAGACCCGACGTGCAGGACATTGTGCTGCTGCAGACTTTTCTAGGCATCTCGACTGCATTGGGCATAGTTCTGGCCAGCACACTTTTGCGACGACCCTTCAAACTACGCACATTCATAGTAACCACACAAGTTGTGTCTCAGGTCAGCTTAGCGGTGTTCAAACCGTTGTCGCGTAGTGTTGCCAAAGAAATGAATTATTGTAATTGATAACTTTTTTGAATTCCGCAGGTATTCATCTCCGCAGTAGCCATTGCCATTTTATTCCTATCCTTCGTAAGGAGTTTCAAAGGGCTGTGTTTTTTAAGCTGGATATATGGCATTGGCTTTGGTGGTTTTCGCTACTCATTGAAGATTCTGGCATTGGAGCGCATCAAAATCAAGCAGTTCGCCAAAGCATGGGGTACTCCTTGCTCGAGTTGGCGCACACGCATTGAACATAATAATTTCTTTTGGCATTTTCAGGTTTGCTGAGGGGCGTCGAGTCCATACCCGTGCTCATAAGTGTGCCGCTGACCACCTTCCTCAACGACTACTCCCTGAAGTATGGCCGCGCCGGCTACTACATTTGCTCGGCCGCCGCGGCCATTGCGGGAATCATAATATTTTTCATCAACTACTCGAGTGTCGAGCAAAGCATCTGTTCCTCCAACAAAAAACACGCCAATGGTGCTATACCGTCGCTGCGCCCGTACGCGCACCAATGCAAACCGCACATGCTGCACGATCCCACTGCCGAGTACGTCTACAGTGGCTGCGGCTATCCGGCGCCGGATCTGCTGAACAGAAGTTGCATTAGCCTCAATCAGGTGGACACCGAGCATGTGTGTCGCGGCGCCTACGGCGATCACTGGCGGCTGCAGGGCTTCCCCGACACGCCTTGCGCTGCGCACGAGCTGATTCGTAGGCGCGGCTGCCACGCGCATCCGAGCGCTCACTATGATTTCGAGCAGGGTTGCAGCGATGGGCGCGTGGGCAAACGGCTGCAGAAGAGTCTGTCCTTCATACAGAATCCCTACTGTTACGAGGGACAGTGGTACTGTAACTGCCATGAAAACTATCGGCTGCCGCCAGCGGTGCAGGACTCAAGGTTAGTCATTGATCAGACTGGGAAAAATTTATGAAATGTAAAGTATGAATTGTTAACCAACAGAACAACGCAGCCAGTGCTGTGCACGTGCAGTCCGTCTTCCGCCTACTTTCCCAGCAGCTCGAGGAGTCGCAGCGTGCCCGAAGGCCTGTCGACGATCGCCCAGCAGTGCAAGTGCAAGGGCGCGCCATCCCGCGAGGTCATCTACTTGTCGCGCAACGCCAGCCAGCTGCACTGCTTCGACTACGACTTTGCATGTCGCCACAATCCGAAGGGAGTACAAATTCAGCATGCGGCCGCCTTGACGCCCCGCTACCGCCACCAGCGCTCGCAGTCGCTTTCGAAGCCCATACACTACGTCGAGCAAATCACAACGTCCGTTTAGAGGATGCATTGCAACTACATAATTAGTATTCGATAGAATTAGACATATTGCCACCCCTTCCCCACCAATTCGCCTCACTTTTTCAACTTTTCCTCTTAAGCCTGACACACGTTGTTACACTTGAAAAACGAAACGGTTTCCTGTTCGGTTCGTTCGTAAACTTAAAAACACTCACATTTCTAGTCTCTTTTTAGCTGTAAATGAATTTGTTATAACTACTTACTATAGTGTAATTAGAAAAACGTGTAATGACGCACAACAAAAACGGTCACAACCACTTTTAAGGAGCTTTCAAATTTTTGCAATTGAAAATCGATCAACTCCAAGGCGTTCGAAAGCTTTATCTAACTATAACCTTAGTCCTTTCGTAAACTTCCTTACACTTGATACGAGCATAACAAGAACTAACAATAAGCAAATTAGTAAAAAATTCTAGATAAACGACGGAGCAACCAGAGAGCAACCAAAATACAAATGGTCCAGTTTTTACGATCCACCGAAATAAATAAATAATTAAACAGTAATAATTACCGCATTACCACAGTCAGCTGCAACGAGCAACGGGCACCGACAGCGTTCGTGCGCTCGTTCGATCGATCGGCGATTCGGTCGGTTCTTGCATAGGTCGCGGTGCACCGAGTGCACCAGGTGCGTGTACCAAGTACTTGCGAAGGCTACTTAGGCATACATAAATACCTATACGAATACATAGAAACGTAAATCGATGAGCTAACACTGTTGTGGGAATGAGCCTTATTTTAGATATTATTCAATTTTGTAAAATGTGTTCAGCGAAAAAGCATATCCATCACCAATCTAACTAAAAACTAATAATCTAGCGTGTACCGTAATCGATTAACGAGGCGCCGCGCCGAGCACCGGCCAGTATTTGTTGTATTGCGCGCTGCTCGGCTGCGCACTGTACATAGTTTCGATAAACATTCAAATTAGATAATAAATTCATTTCGACTATCACACTGCTTTTTCATTTTGTTAGGGCTTTAAATGCAGTATTTGGTAGACTCTTCTGACGCAAATTATTAACCTTTTCGACTCCGAATTTTACACTGTGTCTCGATATAACTTTTTGGTATTTAAATCATGAAACATGTGCCTAAAAAGTGTGCACACGACGTTTGAAGTCGCCACGCCTCTTTATTAGAGTTCAGGAGCTAGTTTACTTTTGAACAATTTTAGCTTAAAACGGGTTAAATAAATGTTGTATCAATATTTTTTAATTACAGAAAAATTATTTAATATTCATGAAAAAATACAAAATTATCACTTTTTGATTTTAGTTAACCATTATTAAAGAAACAGGGTTTTGATCAAACGCGCCCAATTCGTAGACTTCAATTAGAACGCAAACTTTCCCTGATATCGCTGTAAATTATTGAAAATTATTTTGGGGATAACAGTAAAATTTCTGTAATTTACTTTGAATTCACTTCTAAATATATTACTTTGTTGGTGCCCACTTAAATTTAACCCATAAATCAATCGTAGCTTTTGCTTTAAGATGACAAATAGGTGAAGTTGCTCTCAGGCAACTTTGGAGTCGAAAGGGTTAATTTTAGGTCTGATTTGGGAGTAAAATAATTGTCTTCTAAAATAATTGAAAAAATTCTGGTAAAGTTTCAGTAGGAAAATTTTGCAAATTGAGAACGTAAAACATGATGATCGATCATCGAGTTGGAGGTTTATGAGTTACGTCGGTCTCTACTTATAATTGTTGTTGCTTGTCTTGTTTAGAAGCTGGGACGTGTGTCGAGATCGGCTATAGCCCGACTAGAAAAACGAATCCTTATGTATTTTTTAAAACTTAAAATCAACATTAGCCAGCTTTGGATTTCACAGATTCAAAAACTGAAACTGAATGTATCTGATCTACAAGGTGTGCCAAAACAGCACAAAAATTCAGTTCTACAGACAAAGGGGTTTAAAATTTTAGGTTTTATTGCGAACTGTATTATATAGGTTTGTTAGGTTTTATTGTGAAGTGTGTGTTTGTGAGGCCTAAATAGCCTATTTCGAGTTCCTTCATTTGGGTTAAGGAATTGTCGAATTCTCTTCTATAATCAATTCAATCAACGAAACAAGTCAACTTCTTGAAGACGGAGATCCAATATTTCAACTTCTACTTCATTGCTCAGACTACACCTTTTCAAGTTGCATATAAATTTCATCTTGAGAAATAAAAATGATATAAAATTGATACAAATAATTATTCTAACAGCTCTTTTTAATGCAAATAGTAATTAATATTAATGGGTTATTTCAAGTCCCGATACGAATACAGTTGCAGATGTAGCTTGAAATATCTTAATACTATGCCTGAAATACAATTTGAAAAATCTTAAATTCAATTTGAAAAATCTGAAATACAATTTGAAAAATCTTAAATTCAATTTGAAAGTCTGAAATTCAATTTGAAATTCTGAAAAAAAATTAGAAAATCTGAAATTCAATTTGAAAATCTGAAATTCAACTTGAAAATCTGAAATACAATTTTAAACACTGAAATACAATTTGAATTTTCTGATATACAACTTGAAAAGGTATAGACAGAAACCTAGAAAGAAGAAAGCTTCTTTTACTTTTTTCTTTTTAAAAATGTCTTTTCAGCGCGCCTTTTCTTTATTATTTTGTATAAATATTTGAAAAAATACTGAGTTGTTGGTCCTGTGGACTCTGTGTCTTAGCACCAAGTATTCGGATCTAACACCACATCCGCATTCGACTACATATATGTTTTATTTGAAGTATACTTAGTGGCTCGTATGTATGTTTGTGGGAATTTGCTGTCATGCCAGTTGCACATTGACGTATGTCATTTGAAGTGTCAACTTTTTGTCCAAATTTGCTCGCTGCGTTTGACGTTCGCCTGGAATTCGGGTAAATACTCCAAGAAGAGCAGGCCAGGATTCGGGCATGCGCGCCATGGCGTCAGTTTCTCCCCACATTCCAGGCGGTTTTTCTATGTTTCTGGGAATGTGCGTGTCTCTCTCTGCGCTTTGATAAAACCTGATAAAATAGTTGCCCCCTGTGTGACGTTCACGCTGATAACATGCAATGTGCATCGTAAGCGTCGGTAGCGCTTTTCGCTGAGTGCTGGAGCGTGGCGCTGGAATGGATTTCGCCAGCCAGCTGTTGGCGCTGCTCACATCATCGCAGCATTAGGCTGGCAGGAGCGTTCGCATGTTAGGCGGTCGCCTACCCTTGGTCGTCGCTTGGATGATGGAGATAAGCTGAAGGATGCTCAATAAGTACTCGAGAGAATGAAAACAGTTTTCAGTTCCAGCATCACCGTCATCCAGTGCAGACCTTTTACGTGCTCTACTTCCTGCCCCATAAGGGCGTATTGACTTTTGTATAAAATATATTTTCACTCCACTCAAATTTCAAGTATTGCCAAAAAAATATTCTTCAAGACTTTCACCACTCCATCGCCAACCAATCGCATAATCGAGGAATTTGCAATGCTTTTCATTGTGTGTGTGCGTACAAGTTGAAAATGTCTTTTTTCGGCAGCAATATCGATTGATAACCTTGCATAAGTCCAGATTAGTGTTCGTATATATGCGGGAGATGCGTGTAGATGTAAGAAATTGATTTTATTGCTCGGATGGATTGTCGCGGAATTGTACAATAAATGTAAATTTGCAACGAACCGACGACGCCGACACCATAAAATAACAACTACACAATAAATAGTGCACATTATGCGATATGTATACACACATAGTATGTACCTAGCTGAAAATCGCCACTATAGCACTTTAATGAAATATGCTGCCTGCATTGGACGCGAACGAGGACGACTGTGAGCTACCAGCAGGACATTAAGCAGTAAATCGGGCACCATTGCAGCAGGTTCAGACGTCAGAAATGGCTGTGGCGATGCGATCGAACGGTAAGTGTGGTGGAGGAACACCATCCGAACTCACACACTGACAGCCGTATGGGAAAGAAGCGTTAGCCATACCAGAAGTGGGACATATGGGGCCGAATGTTTCAGGGCGAGCTTAAGTCGGGAGAGAGCACAACAAATGAACGTTATGCCCCAAATCGTGTCGACCTCGACTATAACTTTGTGTAACGTGTTCTTTTCTATGCCAATATTTATTTGTTGTTGCTGTCTTATCAATTAACTTCTAGGTTTACATCACGCTGTTTCATTAGGCACCATTGAAGTTGCCTCTAAAGTAAGACTCTTACCCTTTCTCACCTGTCGCAAGACCTCGTTCAGTCTGGGACCTCTTCTGCTTGCAGCCCGCATGCTCCAGCCATTTCGATCGCAGCTACGACTCCGAAGATGAGAATATGAGTCGTCGCCGCCTGAGACACACCTCCTCCACGGAATTGTACCCACGTCCATCGGTCTACTCCAAAGGGGACATACGAGAACAGGTCAGCGCGCTCCACACCACCGACAGTTGGCTCCGCATGCTCTAACATAAACGTTGCCCTGATTACAGTACTGCCTAACCGATCGCCAACTAAACAGCATCGAGCGACCGCGACGTGAACGCTTCTTCGGCTGTCTGTCGCGCCGCGGCGCACCGCAATCGTTTCTGGGCGTTTGTGTTGGCCGCCGCGTCCCATCCGACGAGAATCTGGCTGCCTATGCGCCGTTCCATAAATACCCACGGTAAATATATACTCAGCGGCTGCGTTAGCCTTGTCACAAACCCCATCCAATGCTCCCGCTCCGCAGCTGCCAGCGACCGTACCACCCACAGGACGACAAGTCACCCGACTCCGATTGGGATAGTTCCTATTTTCGTCGACAGCCCGCTTCGATACTGAGCACCGCCAAAATGCCAGACGGCGCCGCGGCCAATCGGCATTCGTGGATGGGCAGCCAGACCGCTGCCGCCGGCGACAACGTCAACTTTGCCAACGAGCAGAGGTAAGTGCGCCGCGTGTTCGCCTCTCGTGCAATTCATCGCCATAAATACGCATCGATTCGTGAAGCGGCGCGTTCATTTTCTTTTTTGCAAACTCACAAGCGAAGACAAATGATGCGCGAATCCTTCGAATTCCGCGCGTGCTCCCAATTAAGCCGCAAAGCCTGCGAAGATGTGCAAAGCGGGCCCATTGAGAATCAAAGCGCCATTTGCCACGGTCGAGTGCAGTGTCCCTTGTGAATTTGCACCTCGTTTATTTACTTTCTTCCGATACACACACACAGCCCACTTTCTGCATTCATGAGGTCATACGCTTCAGCCTCCTTTACTGCTTACTACTGTCGCTCATCAGCATTACTCTACTACCACTCGCAGTCGCACCTTCTCTACCCACTCACCGTACTTTCGGCCGACGGCTGTTCCGCTGATCCGCGCCCGCTTTCATCTCAAACTCTGTCTTGTATCTTCCGCAATAAGCATCGACCATCGTCGACCCGAAACTGCACATCGTTGCCTCTCGCTAAAGTATTCTTATGTACTCCTTCTTGTGTGCTTTTCGCTGCGTCTGAACCCAGCAGGGCCCGAGCGACTTGCTGGTTAGCGCCGACTGATCTGTACTGCCAGGACATATTTCTGACGAATTGTCTGGCACTGCGCACACAGAGCCCGATTAGCAAAAGTACAGACGTCGATGTTTGGTATGTAGAAAATGCAGAATTATGAAAAAAAATGTTTGGTCGCGGCCTACTCGCTGCCAGTACGTCAGCTCCTTGAGAGAAAGAAAACTAGACGAAAACGAAAGTGAAACAATTGCATGCCGCGTTCTACCACTTAGCACGAAATGCGTCCGTAACGAATCTCTTTGTTGCAGCTCGTACCACTGTCCCACTCACGTAGGGCTGCCAATCGTACCGCTGCAAATGGGATCAACCACGCCGAGGTAAATCCAGGGGCCCTTCGCGTCACTTGAGCGCCCCAGCTCTCTTACGTGCCCACACTGTGTCACTTGTGCTAACATGTGTAGTAACTCTGCTTGCCACATTTCCACATTTCATTTACAGAACGAAACACGTCAGCTTTGCCCGTTCTCATACATTGACCTCCTTCGATGACGTTAATCTGGGTTTGCGTTCATCCGGGCGCTTGAAAACCGCACGCAGCCAAGAGCGTCTCATTGGCGGCAAGAAGCCCATTATCGCCACTGGGTCCATTTACGAATCGTCACAGTTGCCGCCCAATGTACAGGCACAGCCGAACTTCATCGCCGGCTTACCGCCCATCGCCATGCATCAGCATCAAGCCGTCATCCACCAGCATCCGCACATCCATCCGCACGGGCACGGACACTCGCATCAGCATCATCATGGCCCACCCATACACATACACCAGTTCGTGCCACAGGTACAGACTGAGCAACCCATGTCCCTAATACCGAACAGGACGCTGATGGACGAGCTCTCGGTCGGGGCTGGAGTCTGCGCCGGCGGCAATATGGGTGGTGGTGGCGGCGGCATGAGTGTGTTGCCCTGCCCTGCACAAGCCATGGTGGCGCCCAGTCCTGAGGTCGTCATTGTAGAGAAGAAATTCCGCAACGCCATGAAGACTCAGGCCACCCAGACCGAGCTGCGGAAGGACGGCAACGCACAAGTGTTGGCGCTCAGTCCAAGGACGCTGCACAAGGTACACCTAATTGTTGTTGTAAAAATTTGCATTGACTTTAAGCAAGCTCTGTTCGTTATTTCAGGTCAAGGTGGTTTCGCAAGGAGCTCAAACTAATGGCTTGCAAAATGGTAAAAAGCTGACAAAAAGCTTATCTGAAATGCCTAATGGACATTTTCTGGTAAACGTAGAAACCAAACCGATCAGGTAGGACTCAAACTTTACGCAGAAGCTTCGTTTTTTTACTACCAATTTATTTCGCACAGAGAAACAATCGATCGCGGTACCGTCCATCGCACACAATCGGAAGAGCCGTCGAAATCACCGCTGGACGATCAGGCGCAGATTAACTATTACGAGCCGCCACCTCCTCTGAACATCAGCTCCTTTAACACGCGTCGCATCTCCCATATGCTGCCGAAGGACAGCCGGCCCTATTATCCGAAGCATCCAGACGACACTCACCAAAGCATAGGCACCGACACCTACAAAGCGTTCAACTTGTACGTCAATGAAGCGGCTGACTTTGACGACAGCGACATCGCGGGCGTATTTGACTATGAGAGCAACAGTCTGCCACGTCGGGCTTGTAGCTTTCATCGCGAAACTGAGTTCAGCTCCAACAGTCTGCCCCGCAGGGAGCCCATGCACGCCCACGAAATCTGCAAGCACATTACCGAGTGCACGGAACTGATGGCCGACTCCAGTGGGGCACTAGACTTTTCCAAACCACACCTGCTACCACCGCCGAGTCAGTATTGCAAGGACGACATCGATGAACCGCCAGTTGAGCCTCCGCTGCCACTCTCGCTTCCGCCGCCACCCACTGCAATGGATTTGACCACAGCTCAAACGTCCAAACAACATCCAGACAACATCGACCCCAGCAGACGCATGTCTATGGTCGTTACTCTCCCGCAGGACGCCAATACTCCCTTTCGACGCGATGATTTGCGGCGCCAGTCAATGCCGATCTATGTGAAGACCGAAAAGCTGATTGATGGATTCGGACCTCGCACATCGTTTCGCTCAAAGGTAAAACACAAAACAGTGATTGCCGACGCTGATGCTTCCGACGAGAAGGAAATTTTCATAGACTTCAAGCCGCACGTGCTGCCCAAGCTGAGCGCATATCCCCCGTACCAAAATTATCGCAGTCGCTATGCGCCAATTACCGACGACAAAAAGTCACAGGAGCAACGCGAAGCGGACGAATGTGAGTCGTGTCGAGCGCTGGAGGCTGCCGAACAGCAGTACACAGAGAGTGCCGATGAATCTGAAGTTGATGCGGTCGATGAGGAGGAGGTGGACGCTGACGGCGTTGAGTTTTCCGCTGACGAAGACAAGGACGAACTGGAGAGCAAAGATCATTTATATGAAAACATACCAAACCACTTGGTTCAACAAAGCAACATTCCGTTCATTGGCAGCGACAAGCGCAACATTTTGCGGAAGCGATCGGTGAGTCTTGATGAAGCGGTAGAGGAAGAAGAAAAGGTAATCGGCCTGTCCACGCCGCCAAGTCCCTGTCGCGAGGAGTTATTGGCTAATGTCTCGACGTATCCGTCTTCGGATTCGCTGGCCAATGATTTCACGCGCGATCATTCGGACGGCATATGGAATGAGTCGCAGGTCACAGTTCTCACCGCCGACCAGAAGGATATATCGGACGGCTCGTACAGTTCCAATCTGCTGCTCACTCCGACATCGAAGAGAAAAAACCTGCTACTGCAACACCAACAGCGCAGCTCCATTGACACCGATGCACTCGATCTGGAAGAGCAGCTTGCGGATCACGTAAGTAAAAAAAACTACGTGCTCAATAAGAATGCAGCCAGTCGTTTATGGCTATTCATTTACAGAGTCCCACGTATGGAGTCGCTGGTGGTTCACTCGCAGTTGCCATGCCGAAGTCTATCAAAACAACGACTTTGATGCCACAGCAACAAGCGCCTCGCGAATACAAAGCCAACACGCTCAGCGTCTTGCCAAAGATTGTGACGCCCACAATTGCAGTGACTTCAAGTGTGGGCACCTCGAAGGAACTATCGCCCAAGAAATCACCTAGACGGCGTTCTCAAGATGCCTCAGCGCTCCTATCCGAAGGCAGAAGGTCAATGGACGCGCAGTTCTTGCCGGAAATGCGTGCGGATGTGTCCAAGTTCAGTGTGAACCAGAATACGGACATTTCCGAGTGCAGCACCAACACCGACGAGTACGCCACGTGCACCGACACGTCCAAGCGCACGCCAGGTATTAAGACACCACCAACAACAACAAGCTCATCATCAACTACACAAGTACCAGGTTTGAAAGTGTCCAGTGTCTTGAGTGCATAACTAGCTTAGTACGCTTTGCTTGTCCGTAGATGTTATGTGTCGTTACCCATCAAAATGGAATCAGTGTACACAAACAGTCAACATGACTCATCGCAATTATACACACCAAAATTAATTGCTGCCTTAGGTACACACTATAAACGCCCGTTAATTGAACGTGTCCCAACACCATCACTTCATGAAACCCACATGCACACACACACACATGCACACATACATGTCCTTAGATACTGATAAAAAAATTTCCGATTGTGATTAAGTGTGGTATTTGTTGTTGCTTGATGAACGCTTTCTTGTGTACGTAAAACGCTTTGTGGCTTAGATTTAGTTGAGGCTTGCTAATTAAAATTTAGTCAATGGTTCTGCCCACATTTCATCACAGCCCTCTATTTCCTCACTTTCAGTATCCACACAAAGCTCACAGATCGACAAAACCCATGGTGGCTCCTCGTTCGAGAGCGCTTCGTCGCTGTACTCAACACGTGGCGACATTCTGTCCGAGGACACGCTACAACCTGACGAGAAACTAACCAAATCCAAGAAGGCTGACAAGGAAATTAGATTAAAGTCACCTTTGAGCACTGTGGAGCTCACCAAGAGATCGCCCTCTCACTCCATCAGCAGCACATCGTCCGGCAGCTATAACATGGCCGCGCTGCCCATATCTTCCCCGCCGAAAGACGCTGAAAAGAAGACTGAGACCGGGGACAATGCTGCGGGCGTAGCACTGGCGTTGATGGCTGCCGACGTGTTGCAGAGTCGTGAAAAGCCCAAAATCAAACCGGAGTCCATATCAGATGATGAGCGCAGCGAGATGCGCTACTCCTCCTCTGGTTACTATGAGAGCCCGCACGACGACGAGCACGTCAGCAAGTTCAGACGTCACCGCATTGATGAGGACCGCAAACGCAGGAAAACCACCATGAAATTGGACATAGAAAAGGAGAACATGCGCGCGCTTACGAGTCCCATCAAGAAGCAGACGCCGTCAGCAGTTCACGCAGCGGCGGGTATTTCCAAGGACAAATTGCCGGAAAAACAAGTCGTCGCAACTGTCATTGACACGGCGAGCCCGAATCGAATTAAACGTTTCCGTCCGAAGATACGTCGACAGTTCCGCAGAACGTCACGTGATGACACCACGCCCAAACGGCAGAAGAATCTCATCAACCTTTACGGTTTGACAACGTCCACAGGCAGCACCGAGAAGTTGCTGGACTGCAGCATCGCAGCCAAAACAGAGGAACGCGCTGAACTGCAAATTCCAGAGCAGAAGCCCAAACCCATCGCGTCGCCCACAACGACAACCACAAAATCGTCCTCCGAAGTGTGTCAGCTGAAGGCGAAGTCGATCGAGTCGTTGCGGTCCGTCTCGCCCGGCTCGGATTCGGTATTTTACAGCGAAGCCGACGGCCCGCTGGCAGACCAGCAGGGACATTGTCACCATTGCGGCAAGGAGATGGAGGGCCGAAGTTCGGCAATTAGTGTGCAGGGCGGAGACTCTGTTGAGTCGCTGCCGTACATAGAAAACGATCAGGAGCAGGAACAGGATATAGTAAAGCCGCCCTCGGATTTTGCCGACTCGCCGGTGACCACCAAGACCACGCAGCGGTTGTACAAGAAAATGGACAAACGCTTTCGCTCCGAGGAGCGATACCACGGAGAGCGTGGTCGGCACTACAAAAGCCGTCAGGAGAACATACGCGCAAAGGTAAGCGGCTAAACGGAGTTGGGTTTGGCAGATACAGTCAGGGTATAAATGTGTCTGGTTCAATTGCAGAGCGAGGAGAGAAGCCGCGAAAGTGTGCACACGCGCAGCCCGCACACTTTGCGCCCAGCCGGCTCCAGTCCTTGTGTGCTGCCCGATTCGGCGAGCTTCGAGCAAAGTCAGCAAATTATATACAAAGGCCACTACGATGCGGGCCGCTACACGCGCCTAACAGATGCCGATGTCTGGTCACAACTGGACCACCAGAGTTTCGGTAAATCGAACATGTCAACTCAAGATTATGATTTGGTGTGTTTCACAAAAAATGCTCCGCTGTATTACAGATCGTCAAAGGGATCGCAGATCATCCACTGAGTCCGAACGCAGTTTCCATTCCAAGTATCAGGTTATACTGCATCGCCTGGTACAGCGGCGCTGTACGCTGGAAATGTACCATCGGCAGCGCAACAGCAGTTTTCGTAAGTACTCGTTCTATGGTTCATTCATAAATGCACAGAAGATTGGTGAAGGTCAAATAGGAATGAAATTTTTGTTGAAATTCTGAGATCCGGCATGCGAGTAGGAAGTGAATGTGGGAGAAGATAAACATTTACAATTTGTTTATAAATTGAAAATTTCGCAATTTACTGTCGAATTGCGCTGCGCTGTCATGCTCAATTTCGAAAATCATAATTCCGATCTATTTTCTAAACAGTATATATTTCATAGTGACTCTGCACTCGACACATATTTAAAATAAAAACTTTCGATTAATTAAATACAAATTGAACGATCTGTTTAATCTTTCTCCGAGTACGCACATCCGTACAAATATTCTATTATTACTATTTATCGCAAACTCTCCGAAATGTTTGTTTGTCCGCAAACCTTCGCTGCTCGCGCGAGTGTTTAATTTTGAAGGAATTCGCCCAGCGCTGAGGCGGCAGCATTCAGAGACTCTTGAGTTCTCAAATAGAGTCGATACCTAATGCGTAAAGTGTCGGCGGCGGCCAACGGATTTCGAAAATAACTCAGTTCGTTCGCGTTGTTCGACCCGCCAGCAGCGTGTGCGTGCTTTCCGATTCCTAGGGGTGCCGCTATTGTTGGCGTGACCGTGAGTGTGGTGGTGTTTCAATTGTTCCGAAAATAGTTGGATCGGATTAATTAGCGCTGTAATATTTGCGCGAAAACAGAAACGGTGTCAATTAAGTGCCTAAGGGCTTTTTATAGTCTTCGAAGACCTGCACTCGTCGCCGATTCGTGGACACTGCACTCGCGTGACGCCCATTCAAAATGATTGGTATACACCGCCGCCCGTAGAGCATTGCAAATTTTAATGTCCGCACTTTTTTGAAACATCTGTGTAGAATTAATGACGTCGAACTCGGCGCCGGAGTCCTTGCGGCGCAAACTGGAAGAAATTCTCAAGCTGATGCTTTTGGTTTGGGCCCGCGAATCGCACGTGCTGTCGGTGATTACAGCCGGGAAAGAGGGTACTGACGTCTCGCAGACGCCACGCACACTTGTACTCATTTTCATAAACCATGTAAATTGCTGGCATATTTCTCCACTGCAGGCGTGGACAAGACAATTGTGGTGAAGAGTGACTCTGGTGAATTTGGCTTCCGCATACACGGCTCGAAGCCGGTTGTCGTTGCCGCCATCGAACCGGATACGCCAGCGGAGAGCTCTGGCCTGGAGGTGGGCGACATCATAATCGCAGTGAACGGCGTCCAGGTGCTGGACAAGCACCACACCGAGGTAGTGAAGATCGCGCACGACGGTTGTGAAACGCTGGAGCTGCAGGTGGCACGCACAATCGGCGTGCTGATGCACGAGCAGCAGGAGCCGCCCGGCCAGCCCATTTATAGCGGCTATCTGTGGCGCCAGAGCGGCCAGGCGAAGGGTGCGCCGAACGCCAAGAAATGGGTGCGGCGCTGGTTCTCGCTGCGGCCGGACAACTGTCTCTACTACTACAAAACGGAAGACGTAAGTGCTGCCAGGTTGTAAATCAAGTCGACGCGCTGTAACTTTGCAATTTTGCGTCGTGGCAGGACACGCAGCCCGTCGGCGCCATGATTATGGCTAAGCACACCGTCGAGCACTGTCCGCCGGAGTGCGGCAAGCCGTACGCGTTCAAAGTGGACGCCGGCGAGGGCATACCCATGTATGTGGCGGCCGACTCTGAGGAGCTGGCCAATCGCTGGATGAAGGTGCTGCAGCAGTCGGCGGCGCAGGGTACACCGTGGCTGGACAACTGGTATGTGTGACAGGTGGCCACAGTGTGTGCTTGAATTGGCAATAATTTAATGCTGTTGTGTTGTGCAGCGCGCGGAATCTCTACCAAACACCGAGCAGCATTGCACGGCCGGATTGCTTTGGCTATCTGATGAAATTGGGCTCGAGATGGTGTGGCTGGTCGAAGCGTTACTGTGTGCTGAAGGATGCCTGTCTGTACTTTTATCAGGATGCCAGCAGTAAAAACGCATTTGGTGAGAGACATTTCGGTTGTTTGCTTAGCACAGATTCATTAAATCTGTTCGACGACAGGTATGGCCTGCTTGCATGGCTATAAGGTGTCGTCAATGTCGACGAGTGCGTCCGGCAAGAAAAATTCATTTGAGATAATTCCACCGGAAGCCAAGCTGCGACATTATTACTTTTGCACTGAAACGGAAATGGATAAGAAAAGGTACTTTTTTAAAGAAATTAATTGAAAGTTCAATACTTGTGAATAGTTTGGTCTCAAACATTGATAATTATTATTAAAAAGTTGGTATTAGTAAGTGTTCTATAATTTCTTAGTTTGTGAGTTTTAGTTTAAGGTCTTTTAAGTTTGATATAAAACATATTTATGTGAAAAAAGAAGAGAATTTTCTTAAAAAAATGTAGATCGATGTAGATTGATGCTAATTTGTGGACGTCTGCATCCTCTATGGTTGCAAGAATACATTTTTTTGTTGATCTTTAGAATAGTTTGAAGTTTCAGGAAAAATACGAAATTAATAAACTGAAGATTTAAGTTTAAAGAAGAGAAGTATACACGTTTTTGTAATGGTATATCTTGACATAGTAAAGGAAGAAAAAGCAGAAAAAATTTGAGAACTTTTTAATTTGACGTTTTCTTTCAATTTAGGTACTTTTTTTTTAATTTTGGCTGAAGTAAATGAAGAAATATTCAAATTTTCGTTATGCGTAAAAAGTTGTATGTTTAAGTAATTATTACAGCCACAACGATGTGGTTGCTCTCATAGAAAAACACTCTAAAATACAGGGTCCGAGTATAAAAATTAAAAAATTTCTTATGGAATATTGCTAATATAACCACATAGAAGCCTAAGACGTAAAATTTAAAATTTTAACTTTCCCCAGTAAAAACCTGTAGCGAAAGGGTTAAGGAGTGTCCACGAAAAAACTGATCCCTCTTCTTTGATTTTTTTAAATTTTTTGGGAGCGCACCTCAACAGTTGGCAAGACATGATGGAAGGAGTAAAGGGAAAGGTTCGGGCCTTTTATAGAAAATAATCAGTTTGCTTTTTTTTGCATTGTATCCTATTACTAACACTTAGAGGCATCTGCAAAAATTTTCGAATTTGCGTGAATACTTCCAAAAATATACAGATTTTTTAGGGATCAGTTTTTCGTGGACCTTCCTTAGCATTTGAAAAGGCCTACAAATTTCATATTTGAAAATTTATGTCCCTTAACAAAATTTACAACTTTCAACTCTCATCTGTGAGAGTATGATGCTTGGAAAATAAGAAACCTGTCATTGAGGTTAGAATTCGGTTTTATTTTAAGCATTATCCTCTATTGAAAATCAGATATAAGGGCCATAATTACCAGGACTAAAACAATATTCTGTAAAGATTGCTTAAAAATGGTTTGTTGTACTTTATACTCGGCTATAAACATTAAAAACTTTATTCTTTGTCTGGAGTATGGATCCATAGTTACTTCAAATTCAAATTTCTTTGATACAAATTACACAATAATTTACCACAATTCCTTTAACCCCTTCAGGACGGAGTTTAATTTTGAAAACCAGAATACTTTTGGCAAAAATGTTTCCATGTTATGAAAGTTGGGGATACAAATTATTACATATTCTGAAATCAACTTTTTATCTGGGGACATAAAACCCGAAAAAACATTTTGCGTGTGTCATAAAATCTGAATAACTGTTTTGAGGGGGTGTTAAAAACTTGGTGGGACGTATTATCCTAGCAGTCCCGAAAGGGTTAATTATAACCATTACAATATCATAATTTTTGTAAATAAATTATTTAAGTAAATTATCCCAAGAGTTGTTTTAATACTTAAAACTTCAGATATTATTCAATATTTTATGAATTATTTTTAACAACTATTATTCACATATAATTGAGTTCTACTCACATTTCTGTTCTCCTCCCTTTCAGATGGATCTCGGCTCTTGAGTACTCGATAGATCGCTGGATCAAGTCCGGGTAACTAAAGTTGAAAACCATAGTCAGCAAGAAGAAGCGTCGAAGTTTCAGTTATTTCATGGAATAAGCCCAACACGAGATTGCCGCAAGGTGTACCTACTGTTGCTGCCAAAGAAACATAAACAAAAACTACTTTTACACTTTACGTTTATATTTTTATTGCCATTGAATTATAACTAAATTTAGTCTGCCTGGACCAGACAAACCAGATAATGCAAAGATTGTACTTTACATATAATAATATTTAAATTAAATGTCGCACTGCAATCCAATTGCTATTGCAGTAGGTCGAGATATAGTACTGTATAGTGATTATACAAATACTTGAAGCAAACTAGTTAAAATGATTTTAAATGTAAAGATGGCAAACAGCGCGTTTAGTGGAAATAATTGCATATTCAACATAATTTACTCGAACCGGGATGAGGATAGGTTTTAGCCAAACACATACATACATACACACAAAGATAAAACACTGATGTCATATTGTTGGTATACTTACCTAAAAAGGGAATTAGTTTAGAGATTGATACAATTTAGGTCACTTGAATAGATACTGAAAAGG
This sequence comes from Melieria picta, assembly GCA_964056695.1. Classification (NCBI taxonomy): domain Eukaryota; kingdom Metazoa; phylum Arthropoda; class Insecta; order Diptera; family Ulidiidae; genus Melieria; species Melieria picta. Next base: position 128,026,586 of record OZ057399.1, on the reverse strand, counting down.
TGCTTGGGAAGGACTTCCTTTTGAGGAAGACAACAACGATGGGTGCAGCTCCACTGAAGCGCGGAATGCGAGTGTTATGTGCTTGAGTTCAGTAGCTGAGCAATTAGTGGCTACCACGAACATAGTTTGCGGTCAAGGACCAGCATTTTGGGGTCTTTAAAGAGAATTGCCAACATGAACAGAAGAACACTGGAGCAGAAGAAGCAATTGTGCACGTACTGATTACTAAGTCTTATGGTATATATTTAATTTATACTGCACTGTATTGTATTTATTGTATTGTATTTAATTGTAATGTATTTGTATTGCAATGTATTTTTAATTGTATTGTATAGTGTAGTAGTGTATGTTTGGGTCGACTTGAGATAAAATAACTGTGTAATTCAAGTTCGCTCACTGCTAATGCGTAAATGTTGAATTATTTTGCGTTTTTTTTTTTTGCAGTGGTTATTCGCTTCAGTTATGCCCTACAACTGAGTGGTGTACAGTGTGAGTAAAACTTTATTAGGGAGAGATTTGAAAAAGTGGCAACAGCCAATATAGGGTTAAGGATTAATCCATAGAAAACATGAATGACTATGAAACTTGGAGTTAAAATATCACAAACGTTCACTGATGGTTTCATAACAGATTTACTTAGTCTGAGGAGTTTGTTGTATGTTCACAGCTTGACTGGGACATATTGGGACAGTAGTGGAGCCAACTATTTTTATAAACAATACTGAAGGCGACAGTAAACCGGTGCATAGATCAATCAAGCCAGAATGTATCTATTTGTAATTGGGCACTTAATACTCGTGAAAGCTCCTCCTTATGCTGAGGAGTGTGCCATATATTCTATGTATACCTTCCAATGAATCACTTGTGGTATAAAAAATGTCTATATGATATTATTAGAGCAACTTTTATTTAACCCTTTCGACCCCGAATTTTACCCTGTGTCTCGATATTACTTTTTGGTATTTAAATAATGGAATACTTGCTTAAGAAGTGTGCACACGACATTTGAAGTCCATTCTCTTTGTTGGACTTGTAGCCAGTTTACTTTGGAACAATTTCAGCTTAAAACGGGTTAAATAAATTTTGTATCAATATTTTTTAATTACAGAAAAATTATTAAATATTCATGAAAAAATACAAAAATATCACTTTTTGATTTTATTTAACCATTATTAAAGAAACAGGATTTTGATCAAACGCAACTAATTCAATTATAACACAAACTTTCCCTGATATCGCTGCAAATTATTGGAATTTATTTTGGGGATAACAGTAAAATTTTTGTAATTTGCTTTGAATTCACTTCTGAAAATATTAATTTGTTGGTGCCTACTTAAATTAAACCCATAAATCACTCGTAGCTCTTGCTATAAGATGGCAAATAGGTGAAGTTTCTCTCAGGAAACTTTGGGGTCGAAAGGGTTAAATAGATGCTGTCATGTGAAATTATTCTTTAGAGTCTAGTTTACGAAATCTACAATTTATAAAGCGATCCGGTGTATTTCGATTTCATTCAGTGATTCAAAATGTATTGGTTGTATAATTCTTGTACAGATTATAGATACAAAATACTGGTCGTGTAAAGTTCTGTCCAACTGTTTTAGTACTTACGTTGACACTTTTTTGGATTACACCAATTTTCAAAAGAACACATAGCACCAAGTTGGTAGAATTTTATGAAATAATGTGAACCACTACATAGGAAATACAAGAGACAAACTTGGGATACGAACGCAACGACTGACCCTTTTGCTTGTAATTAAAAGTGATTACAGGTATCGAAGTAGACATCAAATTCTAACTCACCACTCACCCGGCTGTAGGGTATACATACATATGTACTTTACATGCATTTATACTCGTGTTCGGACTAGGCTGAACTACGATTCTGATTTGATTTTATTAAAACTTGTGTATTTATGTTTGCTTAAGCGAATCTCCAGCAACATGTGTGCATATCGATTGTGTCAACTGGCCACTTGCCAAAACGACCACATTTGCCACACGCGCTGAGCACTTCCCAATGTTATGTGTGAATGCCGCTATGTGCTGCTGTGCGACAGACAGTGATTGTCGTCTGTCGTCTGGTTTATTTCTGTATGCTGTGTCTTTGTTTTGCGAGTTACATGGTTCGATGTGTAAAATATTTGTACAAAATTTGTTGTAATAAGCGAAATTCAAATGTTTTTGGGCCATGCAGCACGAGGGGCGTGCCGGCGCAGTGCTGGTGCAATTGTTGTAATTTGTTGTTGTAATTCATTAACTAAATAAGAGCTTTAATTATGAATAAAAACATAGAACTACTTGTACATGTATGTGTGTGTGTGTAGAGATTTGCGACTGTTTTATTTACCAGCGATTTCAGTGGCTAAATGTGCTTTGTTTTGCAAATACTTTAATAAAAGCTATCGGCTTTCAGTCGTTGGCCAAGAACGCGCGAAAATGGAAAGTAACACATACCGACGACATATTCGTGCTGCCACTGCCGCTGCTGCTGTGCGCGCGTAATGTGGCGTACAACGTTCGGCTACTGAAATTTCTTACATTGTACAACGCAACGCAACGCAGGGCAGCCGACACACGTAAGGTGGGTACAAAACCATTACGGACGCATTCATCATCGACAACAACAACAACAACCATGATAATAATAACAACAAAAAGAACAAGCAATACGGCAGCAGCAGCCGTAACGACAGTAACAACTTAAACCAGTGCAATAGTTGAAACAATAACAATAACAACAATCACGCAGTGAAACAGCTGCAGAAGCAAAAGCAGAAGCAACAGAGGCAACAGCAGCAACAACAGCAGCGGGAGCGGCAACCGACACAAAAACAGCAGCCGCAGCCGCCGCTGCCACCGCAGCAGCAGCAGCAGCAACGACAGTGGGAACAGCAGCAACCATAAAGTATTGTAGTAGCCGTATCAAGTTTTATGTACTGGAGGGTAATTCATGCAAGCTGCGCGCACTGTATTCTCTCAAACAAAAAATCACGAAAAGTACAAATAAATAAATAAACACATATCGGCACTGTGGTGCCGGCTGCTCAAATATGCCACACAATTTCCGGATTACTCACTTACTTCATATGTCTTAATTTTTTTTGGTTAAAGGTTTGGCGAAGAGCGCAATGGTCCTTGGACAACGTGTATGATAATCAGTTCCCCATTCTAAAGATGAATTTAATTCCTTATATTTCATATCACTGACACAATGAAAGAGGGCTCGAATGATGTAAGCCCAGTCAAAAGTAGTTGTAAGGACCCAAACTATGGGTAGAGCTTCTGTCATTCGTGCTTAGTTCTCATATTTTTCAAAACATTCATTCTCTCAAACTAAGAACTAAGCGAGGATCAGGAAATGTTGGTCAGAAAATTGTCCAAAATTGAAGGGGTTTAAGCCAAAATAAAGCCAGGACTAAAATGTTTATTTCGTCTTAAAATAACATTTTAAATAATTAATCCAAAATGCACATTATTATAAATTTTATTATTAGTAGGGGAATTCTTTGTAATGTGCCCCATGGCTTTTTTGCGTATAACTCGTTAAAAAATTAACTTATCGCCAATGTTAATATACCGTTGGAAAGAGGGTTTAAAGAGCTATAATCCAAGGAAACACCTCATTTGAATTTTTCGTAAATACTAATTTTATAGCCAATTACCCAAGGTGTTAAAAATCGACACCCTAAAATTTTTGTTTTGTAAAGTGCCACCTCCTAAAAAATCACTAAAAATGTAGAAATCTCAAGTAAAAATGCATGATTTAGAGAATTTACGAAACATTATTGAATTTAATTTGAATTGAATAGAAAATGACCGAAAGCAAAATGCAAATTGAATGGTAACGAATAAAACTAATAATTGTATGGAAATTAATAAACAAAACTGAACTAATTCATTCCTCATGATAGGATTAGAGAAAAATTTACTAAGAACATTTTAAATTCATTTTATTGACAGTCCCGAGCAACCAAAAGGCATTTTACCGATATAGGACCACAAAACAATGAAAAAAGGGGTTGGCACCTTTCAAAGAAAAAAAGGTGCCACTTTACATTTTCATGCCATTTTGGGAATCATTGAATACATTTTCTCCTTTTACGATATGCTCGGATATTATTTCGGATTATGAAAAAGCATTAAAAATTAAGTCCAACACTGATATTTACCTTACTTTTTTATAAGTTTTTGGTTACTTTTTCACCGCTACAAAAAGCTTAAGTTTTTATTTTTAAGTTTTTTTTTTTACAGAACTTGACACTTTTTTCTACCCAGACTGTGTTTTCGCGTCTGTTCCTTAAAAACCACATTAAAATTGATGTTGACATATATACCTTAAATGGCGGTAGGAATTTTTTTGCTTGGACTGCTGGAACGTCGAAATCGAGCAGCGGTGACACCTTACAAAAAGTGGCACCTTACAAAGAATTCCCCTAGTATTATTATACATTTTTTTCAAATTGGGCTCTATGACAAACTTTTTGAACAATTCTAAGATCTATTCTAATCAGTAATTGTCACTCTGACTAGCCTAGAATTGGAGCTCATTGCCATCATCACTTTTCAAAATGTTCACCAGCCTGTGTCTGGTTCCACTGTGCATCATCGCCTCGAGACAGACGCTTACGTCCCGTGTTGTTTTTTCGCCGTTTCGTATACTGAATTCTTCTGGTTTTAAAGCCGTTTCCACAGCGTCAACTTGGAGGCTATAAGGCACGCACACACACACACACACACACACCGGCACACTCGCTCTCTGCCACATCTACCAACATTCAGATACATTCGTGCGAGAGTTCGTTCAGTTTTCGATTTTTTGATTTTCTTATTCACCGTTTCTCAATTTCCCGACTTGTTGCTCAGTCGTATTGGCCACCGGCCGTCAGCCACCATCAGCCAGCAACCAGCAGCCACCAGCGCACTGCTCGGTGTCTGCGTCTCTGGCCAAACAGGTAAATAATGTGAGCGTTTTGTTGTTGTTGTTGTTAGTATCTTAATCAGCCCGAGCAGCAGTCGTTCGGTGGCGGAGCGTTCAGGCCGCTGGTGTGCGCTCTCCGCTGTCGGAGAGCTGTCGCAGATCGCGGCTTATTGAGCACGGAACGGCCAGAGCGTGGAACGGCGGCCAGAGGTTGAGGCTCGTTGCCCCCAACGGTGCGGCTCTCGGATTAGTCTTGAGGAGTTGATCGTACCTATCGCACCTGCAATTAACCGTTGAACGCACCGTGCGGACGGATCGACTGTGTACACGACAGCCACCAATACACCGACGTCTTGGCAAGATTAAAAAAAGTGCGCCGCAACCCGTACGCCGTACACCGTACACTGGGCCCGTACACCCTACAGCCGGTGCGTTTGTGTGCGTGTTTTGTTTGAACTTGCTGCGTGTTGCTTGTTTTTCGACGACAACGATTTTTCGTTTCTGCTTTGTTGTTGGCCATAGTCCGACGGTTCGTATAGTTTTCTAGCGCGTTACTGCTCTCGTTCCCGTACACCACTTACAAACACACACACACGCAGGTGTGTGTGTGTGCGCGCACACATAAATAAATACCTATACCGATATCGAGTGATATGGCGGCGCACCGAAGACGTACGTACAATTTTTGTCGTGTGGGAAGAGATTGGGACTACTTGAGGAGCGATTTGGTAGCTGCACTGGCTTCAGCTCCTATTTCCAAACAGAACGTAAAAGAAGCAAATACAACAACAACAACAACAACAAAAACAAGAAAATACATTTCAACTGCCGTTTGGAGCAGGGAGTGGGGCATAGGCCGTGCTGGCTGCACGGCGGAGCGACGAGTGGTGGGCCGACGTGTAGTGTCGCGGCGGAGGTGGCGGCTGGTTGTAATGTGCGGGCACAGTGTGTTGTGGTATCGCGTCGAGGGGTGATGTGCGGTGGAAAATTCCGAAGCGCAAAACAGAAAACCAAACAAAAAACACACGCCAAACGAAAAAACGAAGAGAAAGAGTTGAAAGAAATATGAACAGGTTTTGCGTTCGCATTAAATGATGTATAAGTGCAGGCACACACGTACAAACATACAGATATACATTTGTATTTACAAGCGTACACTGCAGTACGGGCCAAGTGAAGTGAGTGGAAATTGCAAAGTGAATCGAAATTGCGGCGATGCAGTAGTGACGGATTTTTGAACGCGTCTCGATCAGTGGCGGAAGCCGAAATGCGGCGTTTTGTTGCCCACACGCCAAAGAGCCAAAGTAGCCGAATGTAGCAAAACGCCCGCCGCCCCCGACGCACCGAGTTCTATGATTAATTGCCGCCGAAATTGCGCACTTCGGCGGCCATAAATGTGTCGTGGGCTCAAAGCCAGCCACCGTCTGGCTGCCTGATTATCGCAAAGTGCTACCAACTGTAATTCAAATACCGAACGCGAGCAGTGTGGCTAATTAATTTCATTTCTCTCCGTTGTTGCTGCTGCTGCTGCGGCGGCTTCTTCTGCTTCCTCGTCTCGATTTTGGTTCATGCTTTTGGCCCACAAGCCAACCATTGTGCGCCTCTGTGTGTGTGTGCGTGTGCGGTTCGGTACATTTCATAATTTGTGTGTATGTGTGTGTGCGCGTTGGTCGGTGTTTGTTTGTTAACGTTGGCTGTGTTTGAAATTGTGGTCTTGGTGGTGTGCGCAGCCATTGCTGCGGCGGCGGCTCTGCGCCGCTCATTTCAGCTGCTGCCCCAGCAACTGCATCTGCCACTGTCATTGCCACCGAACACAGTGTGACGCCGCGCGCGCTAGGTCGTTACCTATGGGCCGCAGCAACCGCAGCCGTTCGAACGGGCCAACTCCACTGCGGCCGCTCCACAGCGCGCACACCATGCCACACAATCCATTGCCGGATGCCGTCCAGGCTCATGCCATACCATACCATACCAGCGGACATTCGGTGCGATCGGCACGGATACTCGCCGCCTCTCTGAAGCTTTTGGGCACCTTCGCCTTTACCTTCGATTTTGCTGTTGATTTCGACTTGAGTTGCTGAACGAAGACGACTTCGGCTGTAGCGCAATGCGGCGCGTTGCTTGCGATCTGGTCTTCTGGCCAGCCATCCGCCCGCCGCACGCCGCACCGCTGTCGGCAGTGAACCGCGACCGAGTCGCCTGCCGTACTCGACGCATTTCAACTCATCTCAAAGCACACCACAGCGACGGTTGAGGCTGCGGTTGTGGCTGCTGCTGCGGCTTCGGTCTGAACCTGAATCCGGTTTTTGGCTTTTAGCCCTGCGCGCCGTTCCGTTCCGTACTTGTACATTAATCGCTTAGAACGTGGCCGAGGAAACGAGCAATTGCTGCGAGCTTCTGTATCTGAGGTTGCTGCCGTGTTGGCTAACTTGTGGTTGCCGTTCCGTTCGGTTCGGCTGGCTTTGGCCCGGGACTGGCTTTCGACTGACGTTGGACAGCGTTGACTTGGCCGTCGCGTTGTTTGTTTGTGCGCATGTATGTGTGTCTCGCTTGCCGCGGTTTTTTAATTAAAGTGAAAAACTCAAAATAGAAAAAAATCACATAGCATCTGGATAGATGCACATAGTCCAAGTCGCATGTACAAAGTGGTATATAGTGCGCGCACACTCACACACACACACACTCTCGCGGCGCCGTAATTACGTTCGCCCATGGGATAAGACGAATGCCAATGCATATCTTGCCGGTGCATATCGCTTGTCATTAACGCAGATTAACATCGAAGTATACCGAAGCGACGGTGTCGCATAGGAACGTGGTGTGGAATGTTTCAAAGCCTGGCGGCAAATAAATACCTCGCGTATGGATCAGCGATATCGCTCCGAAGAAGTTATTGAACAAATCCACAACCACTGATACTCAAGTCCACTGTGGCACCAGAAAGAAAATGCCTCAACCAAGTTGACTGTGTTTCAGAAGTGACGCCATGTCTGAGCTTTGTTCGGAGTGGTTCTGTAGCACATTTCTTCCGCAGGACTTCGATGACACTGCACTTTTCGATGGCGGAAATTTTTGGCACTCACACTAAAAAACAGTCTAATTAGAGCAGCAAAAAAGTGTCTTATCGCCAGAATGCCAGAATACAACGCAGCCGCTTAAATGTGTGCGTCAGCGCTTCATACGCTTCATTCTGCCTTTTCGCATTATTGTCTGTTATTATTTTCCATTCTTTCGAAAATATTTAGAGCTCATGGCTCGACTCTTAGTAGTGTAGCGTCATCGTTTTGCCGGCAGTTTTTTGTCCGCTTCGCATAAACAATCAGCGGCACAATTGCTGCTCCTTCGGCCGCGTTGTGTGCTCCTGGTCCGGCATGGCCTCATGTTTACCCATGACTGGACGTTGTCGTTGCTCTGCTGAGCGTTACCATTATTATTATTGTTGTTGTTGTTGTTGTTGTTGTTGATATTGCTGTTGTTTTTTCGTGCATCTGTGTGTTTTGTGCTATCTTTTTGCTGCAACCTTTCGCAGCCAATGTACACAAAACCCAACAGGCAGCGAACGGCCGCACCGGGACCGGACGGACATTACTAATCTACGGGCCGCCGACTGAAAGGGTTTTTTCGTTCGTTCGCTCTACTGCAGGAGTTTTTCTTATTCATAAGTCTTTGGTTGCAATTGTTCTCTGATTGACTGCCCGCTGATTGTGACTGCCTGCTGAATGACTGACCGTGGCGTGTGGACGTGTTTGTGCCATGACGATGAAGTTCATGATGATGATGATGATGATGATGATGATGACGGTGCACTGACTGCGATACTGATGATGTTGGTAGTGATATTATTGTTTGTTTTAGTTATAAACAGTTTCGGTGCGCTGCACTGAGGCGCTAAGTTTATTCGATTTGGTAGTTGGACGAGCTGAGGAACGCTGCTGCCTATGGGACAAAAGCGGGAGTATGAGTTCCCTTAGGCCAAGAAGGTAGAGTGTCTGAGCAATCGGTTATGTTGACTGCGCGTGTAATAGCTGCGCGATTGTTCGAGATAAACTCGGGGGAGACGAATTGTTCAGTTGCACTAAGGTTGAGCAAACAGGGTTGGATGGATTTAGGTTTTGAGAATATGGAATGCTATCTTTGAGTTTTTTATTAAAAATATCCGCCCTATTTGTAGGATAAGCTTAAAATACCGACCTATAGACTAGTTTGCCGACCTATAGACTAGCAGCCGCCGTAGCTCAGCTGGCTAGTGCGTTGGGCCGCGAGTCAAATGCGACGCTCGAACATAGGTTCAAGACTCCGTTGCTGTTAACACCGAAAAAAGAAAAACAACAATTTTTCTTTCGGCGGCTGTCCTCTCAGCAGGAAATGGCAAACCTCTGAGAGTAATATTGCCTATGAAAAAGCTCCCAACTCGCCGTTCGGAATCGGCATAAAACTGTGTGTCCCTTCCATCCGTGTACGAATTCGCACGCACAACGCGAATGGTTGCGGGTAGCTAAGCCTTAGTCTCGTAATCGGGCTGTCGTGCCAGTCAAGAAGTAGAAGACAGACTAGTTTGTCAGTTTACTAATAGGAGATGAACCATTTTGTGAGATTTATGTGATCTATTTTCTTAGCTCTCGTTGCCACCTATGGACCAATACGGATAAAATAATTTTTCAGTGACATTTCAGTTAGATTGGCCAGTTTGTACAAATGCTTGGCTATTCAACAGCAGTTTTTAGGATAATTTTAAACCAGAAAGAGATGACATAGTTGGGGACTAATGCACCATTCTATAACAGAAGCTCGTAGATTCAGCATAGGTTCAGGTTGGATTGCATTCACAAGGGAACCTTTGGCATTAATGTTCACTTAAGCACAATTTTGAGTAACATAGAATTTGACAATTGTCTCAGTTAATAAGATCAGATGAATTTTTGAAGAATTTTTGATGAATTTTTGAAGCAATTTGAGTCTAACAGAAGAAGCTCAGACTTGAATCGAGCAATTTGTGATTCCGATATAAATTCTATAATTGTTTAATGCTTAACAAAGAAAGCTCGAACAACTCAGTAAGGAAAAGGGACATTTGAGGGTTCTCCTCTTTTGAATTAATTTCTGTAGAAGCGCGTAAAGTAGTTGGAGCGACCGATACTTTCTATGTACTCCGTGTGGTGTCTATTGTTTACTCTAAAAATTTTTGACTAAAACTGATGGTAAAGCACAAATTCTTTAAGGTATCATGGCACGTTAGAAAGGGGAATTTTTAATGGTTTAAGGAACACAAAAAAAATTAATTCTTTTTTTAGCATATTGTCTCTTATATAAGTGGAGCTGAAGTCGCGTAAAAAAAAAAACACATCCTCCATTGCGGACACTTAATCTCCGAATCGGCTAATCTGAAACAAAAAAACAAAAACGATTCATAATTATTAAGCTTTTGGACACAGGAATTCACCAGAAAAATAAAAAAAACGCTAAAAATAAAAGCATAGGAGCTTTTTGAAAAAAAGTGTCAAATTTTGACTGCGTTTTTCACCTTTTTTCCCAGAAAAAGTACTTTACATTAAAAATTTTTCTTCAATATCGTGGTGGATTCTTGTAAAAAATAAGTTAATAAAAAGAACTACACAATTTTTTTTAAATTCGGTCGAGCCAATCCGGAGATTAAGTGTCCGCAATGGAGGATGTGTTTTTTTTCTACGCGACTTCAGCTCCACCTATATAAGAGACAATATGCTAAAAAATATGCTTTTTTGTGTTCCTTAAATCTTCAATATATTGTAATAAAATTTTCAAAAAGATTGATAATAAAGGAGCTGAAAAATAAATAATTTTGTAAATCATTAAAAATTCCCCTTTCTAACGCGCCATGATACCTTAAATGTATTTGTTCGTGTTTTTAAAAGGAACCAAAATACACCATTCGATTGAAAAATGTTTAGCAATCACAAAGATTTTTTCATTCCTCTTTGAATTTGGCAAAGCATTAAAAAGTTAGGTTAAGATCCAGAAACCCTTTAAGCTTGAAAAATGCATTTAAGAAATATCGTTGACGAAGCTGCCAATTGACGCGCGCATTACTTACTAATACAGTACTAACCAATAACAGAATCGTAAAAGCCTTTCCCGCAAATATTATATTGTGTGTGTGTGTGTGTTGATAGTGGCTTTTGTTGTATGAACTTATCCGCCCTGCCACCTAATTACGCCACTGCCGGCGACCACCTCACCTTGTCGGCCCACCGTACTGCATGGCTCACTACCGAAGCAGCTAAATATCGACAGTGCTGCCGCGAACCATCATAAACGCTTATCGCTGTCATTGTGAAAAGTATAAAAACATTTATGGCCGCGTCATTTAGATAATCGCCGGATCACACGTAGCCTGCTCATGTTTCCAATACCGGCAGTAGCGCGCTGCGACGCCGCCGCCCATTGAACGGCGCGTTGTGGTTTTCCCCGACGCAACGCGACGCTGCCTTTAGTTCAATTTCACTCGCTTCTCTTTGAACTTGTGCGCCACTCATGCTGACTTTGTGTTTTGTTGATCTTCTCTCTTGCAGCCTAATCCTTACCATGTCCGCGCTGCGATAACCAGGCGACCAGAATGCCCACAGAGAACACTTTACTAGATGAGCGTCCGGGCGGAGCCGGTGCCATGGTGCGGCCAACGCGGCTGGAGCAGTTCATGCAGTCGCCCGGCGCCGTGGTGCCCGCCGTCGCCAATTCCGGCGAGTCGCGCACTGTGGCCGGCGGTCGCACAGCCGCCGTCGTAGCCGCCTACGAAACACAGCTGGCCTATCAGCATCACCTGGTGGCGGCCGGCCTGATGGGTGGCGGCGGCGGCGCGCAGGCAACGCACCACCATCGCGAGATATCCGCGTTTGTGCCGGTGTTGCCGTCGCGAAATCCCATGCGCGCTCCCGCTGCCGCCATGTACAACGGCATGCTGGATGCGGCCGGCTGCGACATCAAGGAGGCCAGCAAGCGGCACGGTGGCACAAACTTCGAAATCATCTCCATGATGGCCGACAAGCGAAAAGAGTTGGCGCTGCGCGAGGCTGCCGCCGCTGCCATGCTAATGCAGCGCCCCGGCCAGGGACCGCCGCCGGGCGTGCCAACAACCGTCATGTACGCACCGCCACCGCCACCGTATCTGGGCGGACCCGGGCCCTCGCCGACAGGGGCGGGCACGTTCGCCTTTCCGTCGGCAGCCGCCACCGCGGCCCTGTTTCCCGGTGGCCTACCGCCCAGCATGCACGCCGGCCTCGATCGGCGACTGCTGCGCGCGCCGGGCCGCGCCTCGCGCCCGAAGAAACAGTTCATCTGCAAGTTCTGCAACCGACAGTTCACCAAGTCCTACAACCTGCTGATACACGAGCGCACGCACACCGACGAGCGGCCCTATTCCTGCGACATCTGCGGCAAGGCCTTCCGACGTCAGGACCACCTGCGCGATCATAGGTGAGTGCACATGCCCGTCGTTACATCACAGCGCTCAGTCGTGGCTACTGCGCCGCTGCACTCGGGCCGGGCAGTGGCCGCGTTGCACCGAGCGCTCACTGCCGTATGTATGTACGTAAGTGTGTATGTGGCCCTCTATGGGCTTCTTGCTTTCGTTGATGTGGTACCAATGGCTAAATTGCCGCTAAATGTGGCCGTTTACGAGCTTCTCCACTCGCAGGAAGCTTTCACTGTGTGTTTTCTGCACGGCCGCTTGCCGTCAAAGCGGAATGCAAAGAAACGACAGGTAAAGAAAGAAGCCGAAAAGGAAAAAAACTCCCAAGCATTTATCTTGCGGCAGTGGCGGCTAGCACCGAAAACCTGTTTCACTAGCTACGGCTGCTGTGTGCGTTTCGGCGCTGTGCTGCTGCGGTGCTGCGGTGCTGCGGTGCTTCGGTGGCTCGGTGCACATCCACAGCACTTGGACTATTTGGCGAGTAATTACAGTGCCAGCCATTTTATGGTGGCTGCTATGAGGTCTTCGCAACATTATTATGTGTACGCCACGAAACCACGTCCAAGTGCGTGGTTTGTGGTGGCGTGGACCAATTTCTGCTATTAGCCAAAAGGGGTGTCGACTATTGGTACATAACCGAAGTTATTGAAAAGTTCAAACAAATTTTTGAGAGCGAATACGCACATCTTCTTCTTCAGTCTTGGCCGCGGCTATCCGCTTATACGTAACCGCGGCCAATACACGTCGAATTTCAGATGTTTGTCTTTCAAAAATTACGCGAACGTATGAGGTGGAATAGGATTGAAAGGAACTCAGCTTCCACGAGATATAACTAAATTTGGTCCGTCCGATCTCCGTCCCATGTCCGATCCCCGCTCCAAATCTGACTCCTTCAAACTCAGCTTATGTCTACTTCCCCCAGTTGCTTTCTTTTATCACGCTGCTACTATATATTTCCATCTCTTTCTCACTATTATTTCAGATACATTCATTCCAAGGAAAAGCCATTCAAATGCACAGAATGCGGCAAAGGCTTCTGCCAATCGCGCACTTTGGCCGTGCACAAAATCCTGCACATGGAGGAGTCGCCGCACAAGTGTCCCGTCTGCAGTCGCAGCTTCAATCAGCGCTCGAATCTGAAGACGCACTTGCTCACCCACACCGATCACAAGCCCTACGAGTGCTCGTCGTGCGGCAAGGTGTTTCGCCGCAACTGCGACTTGCGGCGTCACGCACTCACACACGCCGTGGGCGATGTGCCGTCCGAATATGTCGACGTGGGCGAAGAGGATGACGGTCGCAATTTGAGCGGCGACGAGGATGACTCACTGTTGGAGGTGGACTCGCCGCGTCAGTCGCCAATGCACCGATCGTGTACGCCCACAAACGGCTTGGCCAGCGAAAACGGCACGCGGGATAATGACGTCGAACACACAGCGGCCGATGCGGCCGAGCGCATGCGGCTAAAACGTAAAGCCGCCTTCGACGACGAGTCGGACGAATCTGATGAGGAATTGGAGGATGCGGATGACATTGACGAGGATGATTTGCGCGAGAGCGACACCGAGGAGGAGGAAGCGCCGAAACTGCACAGCAAGAACGACGTTGCCGAGGTTGTGTTGGAGACGAAGCCGCAGGGTCAGGGCGTCACACACTGCCATCACGAGGGCGGCGAGACGTATACGATGCGGCCCAGCTTGGCTGCTGGCCAGCGTTGTGGCAGCGAAGAGATGCCGCCAAATGCGTGCAATTCGCCCAATTCCAACTGCTCGTTGGCCTCGTCGTACATTCTCACCAGCCCGAGCACTCGCTACAATCCGATGCGTGCCCTACCGGGTGCCGGCGACTCCATACACTCGCCATCGAGCTCCAACGGCCCCGAACCCTACATTCCAATGCTTCACGTCCGCAGAGATCTCCACCCGAAGTCTTTGCTGATTGCGGGCGCCGACCTGAAGCCTGGCCTTTTGCAGCCTTCATTGCCATCACAAGCGCTGCCGCCGTCACAGGTAACAATGGCGGCGCTGCCGCCCCCAGCGGCGCTCGTCGAGCCCGGCAAAGCGCTCACGCAACCGCTGCACTCGCCCCTGGAGGCAATGCCCAGTTTCCTCGGTTCCATACCAATTCGAAAACGCATAATGGGCATGGAGAGCATGGACCAGGAAGCGCACGCGATCAGTCAGCGTGCGTACGGTGCGAGCGGTTGCATGATTGCGCTGAACATGACGCGGCCGCACATGCACACTGGCAAGGGGCTGGCGGAAAAACACGCGCCGTCGTTGCTGCCAGTGAAGCCAACAACCACAGCAGCAGCAGCAACAACAACAGCCGGAACACCAGCGTCCACAGCAGCCGATAAGTCCAGCCCGGCCGTCGTCGGCATGCTGCCACACGTGAGCAGAGCGGGAGATGCCGGACCGCTGCCGCTGGCGGACACCAATGCCGAGCGACCCTTCATGCCGCCGCCTTCGAACACCAGCAACACGAATACTCAGGAGCCGTCGGCGGGCAGCATGCGACGTCCGCCGAACCCCGCCACCCGGCGCACCGGCTTCAGCATAGAGGACATCATGCGGCGCTGAGGCCGAAACACATTCCGTTCGAGCGAAATATTCCTAAATACTTGTTTCTACATTTGCATTTAGCCTCAATTTTGTGTATTTACTGCGCACCAACTAAATAAGTGAAATTACTTTACACGTTCATACTAGACACCGTACGTTAGTAGATTTGTAGTACAATTAAGTCTTATGTAATCTTCATGTGCCTTTACGACGTTTACGACGTTTACACGCATAAGCCTACAGCGCGGCGCTGCCGCGGCTCGCCGGCTCCACTAAACTTTCCATTCGTAAGCTCAGTTTATGTTTAGCATACTCATAAAATGTATTTTCGCTATTTAAAACGCGTAAGCTTAGACTTAGGTTAGAAGTCTGGTGTGCGGCACAGAATCGTTCACAACTGCATGCAGATCGCTGTGCGGAACACGGAACACTGTCGCGTAGATTCATTAGCTTGCCGGGCACTTAGTGCGCTTCAGTAGATCGGAGAATATCAGAAGAAGGGGAACCGCTGACGTGCTGCATTCAGCATTGCCAAGTTACCAGTTTCAGCTCAAGTTTCGACGTATAGTGTGGATATAACTTTGGCCAAAGGTGTGGCGGCAGTGCAGAAGTATTACTTACAATAAACGCATGTTTAGAATACTATTCAGTGTATCCACAGCCTAGGATTAGCTATATTATGTACTATGTATTTAAATTAGCCTTAGGTAAAAATGCGTTATGTCTTCCTTTTAAAAGCGTTTTAAACAACAAAATATCGAGATAATTAAGTTCAAAAATAAAATACAATAAAACTAATGTAAACACTTTTTAATCATTTATGCAGCAATTTGTGGGTGAGTGAGTCGTGGACGTTTTGCTCTAACAACAAGTTCTATTGAGAATCCTGCCTTATATACCTTCATATGCAAATGAGTTTGTACATATTTACTCAATCGAAATCACTTGAACACGTACACACTGTCAAAGTGTTTAGTATTGCACACAAAAGGCACGTCGCCGTATTAAAACAAAAAATGTCATCACAATTACAGTGAATTTAACGGGTGTAGCACTGGCAGGCTTTATTGAAGGTTTCTCTACCGCAAGATGGTATCGTCATTATTGGTAGAAGACGTGTCGGGCATACAATTAACGTGACACGAATACTCACGTCGCACTGTTCCACACGTCGACTGCCGGCGCACATGAAGCGTACTTTCGCGGTCGCATACGCAGCGCTTTTTAGTGATAAATTTCAGTGAATAATCCCAACGATCCACAATTATGCCATCGCAGTTGGAAAAGTCATTTGAATTTCATAGAAAATACAAAAAACATAATTAAGTACTTGGCGTGATTCGATTTATAATATTTAACAGTTTGAGTTTTGGACACGCCCATTCTTTAGCGATAAAATCTAAGCTTAGACTAAAAATATCAAAGACTTGCCAAAGTTGTTCTTACTTTGCAAAGCCCAATGGACAAAGCTTCAATTGTTCGAAGCAATTCAGCTGCAGTTGCAGAAGACTTGACATCCATTATTCAACAACTTAGAATAGCTCTAGTGAGACCATGTCAGAGGTTTGCTAAACCTTGATTTTATTAAACATTAAAGTACAAATTATGTATGCCATCAACGTTCATATCCGGCTACCGTTCAATTCTATTCAGTTGCAGGTGGTTAACTATTGGATGCACCTTTTTCAAGTGCTCCAAGTGCCAGTGTACACGTAATGAGTGGTCACCATTTTTAAGTAGTTTTTATGGACGTTGAAACTTCAGCGAATTGAGTGTTGAGTGATGAAATCACTGAATAAAGACAAATGAGAAAGCAGAAGTTTGTGATGGATGCAGTTGGACATAAAAGGGAATTTTTGGGATACAAACCTCCCCAAATACAAAAATTGATGGTAAAAATATGGTTTCAAAAGGTATTGTGCTCAAAAGTTGTACACAAAACACACTCAAAATGAAATTCTGTGTGCGCCACTGGATGGATGTATCAATCTATTGTAGCTGTACTCGTGTGAGTACTTTAACCCTTTCGCTATTTTGTTGCCATATGGCAACATGCTACTTTGTGAATGTCTGCATCCTCTATGGTTGCAAAAATACATTTTTTGTTGGTCCTTAGAATAGTTTGAAGTTTTAGGAAAAATACGAAATTAATAAACTGAATATTTAAGTTTAAAGAAGAGAAGTATACACGTTTTTTTAATGGTATATCTTGACATAGTAAAGGAAGAAGAAGCAGAAAAAATTAGAGAACTTTTTAATTTGACGTTTTCTTTTAATTTAGATAGTTTTTTTTTAACTTTGGCTTGAGGTAAATGAAGAAATATTCAAATTTTCGTTATGCGTAAAAAGTTTTATGTTTAAGTAATTATTGCAGCCACAACGATGTGGTTGCTCTCATAGAAAAACACTCTAAAATACAGGGTCCGAGTATAAAAATTAAAAAATTGCTTATGGAATGTTGCTAATATAACCACATAGAAGCCTAAGACGTAAAATTTAAAATTTTAACTTTCCCCAGTAAAAACCTGTAGCGAAAGGGTTAATCAACTAATTTTCACTTAACTGGAGTAAAATTCATAATAATGGAATCGAACTTAGATTGTGATATTATCAGTTGAACAATTTATTGTAAAGTAACTTTTTTTTATTAAATTTATAAAAATAACTAACAATGATCATACAATTTTTTAAATATACAGTAGATGCTCAGAAGTTCGAACTCTCACAAAATCGAATCATCCCAAAATTCGAAGCTCATATTTTACGATTTTATTGAATGCTCTAAAACTCGAACTGGCGCACAGTGCTTCGACTCCATACAAAATTGGGGCAAAAATAGAAGGAGAACTTGAAATTCGCTAAAAATTGCAGTCTAAATCATTTTGTGCTGCTGACTTAAAAAATGTTGTTTGTTTCCAAAAACAATATATAGTTAAAAAAAAATTGAATATACATAAATAATTATATATATTATTTTATCATCACCAAGCCCAAACTGCAGGAGCTATAATGATGAAATTTGGTCAACCCTTAAAAAGGAGCGATTTCAAAAACGTCGACGTTGAAAGAGGGGAAAGGGGGTGGTGAAGCTTATATGGACGTTGTGTTTTGGCCAGATTGTTTGAAAATTTTGTATATATAAAGGCCTTTAAGGGGTGGAAAGAGGGCGGTGAAGTTGCTTAAAGGAAATAATTTTTTTATATCTTTAGAGCTTAACATAGGGATGACACAGCCATGAAGATGCAATGCAGCTCAATTTATAACGGCGAGACTATTATAAAAATTATTCTTCAATATTAGGCCTTCTTCAAAATTAGACATTCCTCTTTTTTTTAGAAAAGGAGGCATTAAATCACATTTTAGATAATATAAAAAGCATTAATAATTCGTGGCATTGACTTGGTTACATTTTGGTCGCAATTTTAACTCAAGCGACTTCTGTAAAAAAAATCAACATTAGTAGTTTCGAAAAAAATGAATATTTTCCAAAAGCGAAAAAAGACGCAGAATTTTTTTTTTCAGATTTAAGAGAAGAAAGTTCATCTAAAAAAGGTCATAAAAAGGATTTACGCCAGTTCACCCCATTCGATTTTAATTGCCTTTCTCAATTTTTATTTATTTTTCATTTTCATTGATTAAAACAAATTCATTTTTGAAAATTCGTACAAAAAAATTATTTATGCTAAACCAAAAAGACCTATCAGCGGTCCCGCTCCTATCAATGTAGTTTTAATATTAAAAAAAATTAGTAGAAGAAATTAGAAATTAGAAATTAGTAGTAGAATTAGAAATCTACAACAATACATTTTCTAATTTTTTTTTATGCAAGCACCTAAATTTCACTTTTGCCTTTCATAAAGTTTTATAAAAATATATGTAACTTTGACAAGCTATATTTCCTAATTTTTCAAAATTTTCAAAATCAGCGATAATTTTTTTCTTATTTTTGTCCCCCCTTTTTTGGCGTTTATTTTGCTTACACAAATTAAATGAAAAAGGGGAATCACCAAATTGGCAATGTTTGGCCGCACGCTCGTGAATGATTATTACGTATGTAAACATTTGGCTCAGTTTCGATTAAAAAGTGAAAAACAATTATTAAAATGTTAAATAAATGTAAACAAATTTTTTTTTTACTTTGGACGTTAAAATTAAACCATATCTTATGCTTAGCTGTGCATTTATGGATTACACCCTGCGACAGCATTTTTCACACCGGGAAAAATCCATATGTGCGTGAAACTAGAGACCAAATATAGTAATACTGCGTACTCAGTTTTTCATTTCTACATCCTTTGTCCTTTTAAAAGGACTTCAAAATTTTGAAGGGGATAAAAATAAAAGTAATATAAAAAATACTTAACCTCGTTAGAATATGGCGATATGAAATGAAAGAGGAAAGGCTCAAAAATTTAAATAACATAAATTTTTTATCTATTTGTACAAAAAG
Organism: Melieria picta; assembly: GCA_964056695.1. Taxonomy (NCBI): domain Eukaryota; kingdom Metazoa; phylum Arthropoda; class Insecta; order Diptera; family Ulidiidae; genus Melieria; species Melieria picta. The sequence goes on along the minus strand of OZ057399.1, from coordinate 128,007,204 downwards.
GATATTAAAAAGGTCCTTTGAAAATGTTAATCCTTTATATCCTTGAAAATTTATATAGCATTTTTTTGAAAAAAAAGTATATTAAAACCCCAAATCTCCCTGATCACGTGTCAAAATTTCATTACTCTAACTTTATTAGTTCGAAAGTTATTACAATAAAAAAAAAGGCGGAAGCTGCAATTCTAATGAAAAACAAAAATTCTAATTTATTTGAGTATCAGTATTTAAAATAATAAAAAGATACAAAATCTATGAAGCGAAAATAATGAAATTTTGACACGTGATCAAGGAGATTCGGGGTTTTAACATACTTACTTTTGAAGAAAATGCGATGTAAATTTTCAAGGATATAAAGGATTAAAATTTTCAAAGGACCTTTTTCATATCCTTTTTTTACAAATAGATAAAAAATTAATTTTATTTAAATTCTTGAGCCTTTCCTGCTTCATTTGATATATATATCGCCATATTCTAACAAGGTTAAGTATTATGTATATTTTTTTTTAATTTTGTATCCCCTTTAAAATTTTGAAGTCCTTTTAAAAGGACAAAGGATGTAGAAATAAAAAACTGGGTACGCAGTATTACTATGTTTGGTTTCTAGTTTCACGCCCATATAGATTTTTTCCGCTGTGAAACATTTTTTTAATTTGTGTCGCACGGTGTTATATGCAAATTTTAAGCGACTAATAAATGTTGATTTTTTTTTTGATATTTTTAATGTGTAGAAAAACAAGAATTTCACTACATTAAGGTTATTAGTTAGTTTCAATTTTTTTTGAACTTTTTACATGAATTTAAAAAGTCCAGAAATTCGAACAGTTCCTTGTACAAAGTGGTTCGAATTTGTAAGCGTCTACTGTACAAGTAACTTTGGTCATTAAAATTGCAAAAATTAGCATACATTCCTTATTAATTCTAGGTACAAAACTTTCTTACCACAGAATGAATAACTTGGTTCATTAAAATTGTAAACGTTCACACAAACGTTCACACTACAAAAGAAGATTATTCATTGAAATTTAAAAAATTTCTAACTGCATTAAAAATTTTGCAAAATTTTAAGTTAGCCAAATTCAGCTCATTTTCTTAAGGTGTAAGCATTCATTTTTACTCTTATGACTTCATTCAACAGATCTTGGCTTAAGGCAAACCCCTAAAGGTATGCACTTAAATTTGTGCTATAACTCGCAAACAGCAGCGCCAAATGCGTTTTTGCAAACACAGAATGAATATTGATTAGTTTATTAGTATTTATTTATTATTTTCATACGCATAAATAATTATTTAATTTATTTCATTCATATGAATAAATAAAATCTATATTGCCAACATTTCATATTTATACACTCTACTTCAGCCAAGACAATCTACTTAAGCCAATGAAGAAAAAGCTCAGCAAAAGTGCGATCGTAAGAAATCGTCGCATTAAACACAGCCACCAGAAAGCTTTCAGCAAAAGACCGTTTCTTGCCAAGAAAATGCAGACGCAACGAGCCGAAAGTAAACAAAGCGACAGCAACAAGTGAGTCAAAACCGTCAAAAGCCAAACACACACGCGCACACCCGCGTACAACTGTCAGGCTGCGTTCAAATGAGCGCACCGTTAAAGCTCCGCCGCCCGAGCCGAGGCGAGCGAACGCGGCGACAATGTTGGCGCTGAGCACCAGCCAACTGTCGCTGGCTACCTTGTTCGGTGCTTTCTGAGGTGGTTTGAGCTTGCGTCGAGCAAAGTGGCTGGTTAGTGTGATTCTGGTGCTGAGCGAGTGGCGTTTACTTTTGGCCAAACACGGGCTTTCCTCAACGAGTGTGTGTGCTTATGAGTTGGCTGGCTGAGCTGACCGCGCCTAGTTCGGAAAAATCCAATTGCGGGCGCTAATTTGACCAGCGATTCGCGCGGACTGTGCTATGCAAAGTGCTCGAAAGTGAAAAGCGTTTATGAATTTCGGTAAATTGTGCAAAAAAATACGCACTGCGAGCGAGAAAATTCACCCAAACTTGGTGTCAATTTTTATGCGTCTGAAAAGTGTAAATTTGCGAGTGTGGTGGTGAGCTCGTTGCTGGCTGGCTGACTGAAATATCTTACCAACTGACTTAACCAACACAAACACAGTGAAGTCTTACATGTTTTGAGCAGACAACGACTGCAGCAGCGCAAAAGAAGTTTTGCATTGCAGCAACTGAAGTATATCCGCCGTTCTACACTCGTTTTGGCTGGACGGCAAAGCAAACGCAAAAATTATTAATAGAACCTTGTTGCAAGAAGTCGGTGCTCTATTGTGTTCGTGTTGTTGAAGCTGCAGCGCAATTTTGTGCTGTAATGCGAAATTACACCGCGGCACGAGTCTCCGTCTAAAGACTCCGCAGGTGCGCGGCGCATATCTCTCGGGTGACTGTATCTAGCTGTGAATCGGCGGCTGTTGCACCGCCACTTCCCAATGGCTGCACATGCTGCCATGCGCAACAGCAGCCGGAACAGCGAAGGGGGCGCGCACTAATTAACCGATTTAATAGCGCACATTAATCCAGCCAAGACACAGATGCGCACGAGCACACGATTTCGCATCTGTTGCGGTGCGTTGACAGTCACAGCACGCCCATCTGCTGAGTCGTCGCTCAATGCTTGCTCACTTTGTCACACGCACACATGCACATGCACACGGACAGGGCGCTCGGAAGTGCAAAACCGCGTTAGTGCCAATCACAGAGCAAACACCGGATGCGGCCAGCCATTAGCTGGAGTCACCTAAGGAAGTGGTATCAGTTCCTGTTGCTAATGAATGAATGAATGAATGAGCCATCGCAGGAATATTTCAACAGACAGACAGACTTGAAAACACCTCGGACAACACTTCCTGTGCGCGCAGGAACACTGACGAAACTGTTGCAAATTGTTTTTATTTAAAAAAGCCGCACAGTGCATTGATCCATGGAATGCAAGGCATAGCATTGATTTTAGAAAGGAAATGTTGTTGGAGATTGGCAGTTAAAGAGAAGTACCGAAAATAATTGTTAGTTTACAATTTTCAAATCAAAAAGGCATAACGAAAAAATTGCCGGATAACTTTTTTAAATATACTCGTACCATTATGATCGTAATGGCCTCAGCTTAAAAAAGTTAAAAGTTACAATTACAGTCGTGTCTGGATATAGTGAACTAATTATTGCAAGGCCTGTTCACAGTATTGAGGTTGTTCACTATATCAAGGTTAACATTTTTGTTCAAAAACTAGTTTTATTTGCTCAAAATACACTTTTTGCTTTTTGCTTGAAATTGCTTTCAAAATTTTGTTCTATATTTAGAGGCTCCATGTCAAAATTTGGGTGTTCACTATATCAAGGTGTTCACTATATAGGGTGTTCACTATACCCAGACATGACTGTAACTGTTTTTTGTGCCTTTTATCATTTCAGGCAATAATAATTGTTACTTTTGACTTTTATTTTATCGGTCAAAAATAACAGTTATTTTGTGATTTTTATTTTTTCGGTCAAATATATCAATTTGAAGGCCGTTTGACCAACTATTGATACAATTTTTTTTGTCTGAGCAGACCGCACATTCTGAGCTATAAGACTTGTGCAATGAAAAAATGGTATCAATACTTAGTTTTTTAGTCGGTCAAACGGCCTTTGAAATAATTTAAATTGTCTGATATATGAATTTGACCGAAAAAATAAAAGTCACAAAATAACTGTTATTTTTCACCTATAAAAAAAGTCAAAAGTAACAGTTATTTTTGCCTGATATGATAAAAGGCACAAAACAACTTTTATTCTTGTCGGAAAGATAACATTTAAAATCGGACTTTATTGATTAATCCATAACCGGTACGGTCCCTGGTTAATGATAGCTACTTGGGCCTAGAACAAGGAATTTTTTGTTGTTTGCCTTAAGCCTTTCGACCCCAAAGTTGCCTGAGAGCAACTTCACCTATTTGCCATCTAATAGCAAAATCTACGATTGATTTATGGGTTTAATTTAAGTAGGCACCAAAAAATTAATATTTTTAGAAGTAAATTCAAAGAAAATTAAAAAAATTTTGATGTTATTCCCAAAATAATTTCCAATCATTTGTAACGAAATATTGATACAAATATTGATACAAAAAATTGATACGAAATATTGATACAAAATTTATTTAACCCGTTTTAAGCTAAAATTGTTCAAAAGTAAACTAGCTCTAGAACTCTAACAAAGAGGCGTGGCTACTTTAAATGTCGTGTGCACACTTCTTAAGAAGTGTTTCATGATTTAGACACAGGGTGAAACTCGGGGTCGAAAGGGTTAATCCACTCTAACCTTAAAAACTTTCTTGAAAAACAAACTTTGAAAACTTAAAAACTTTTTTAGTTTAGTGATCCTCAGAGACTGTCACATAAAACTATTAAATGCCCCGTTTTAACCAAAACTTCTTACTTTTTTTTATTTCACGGGTAACATGGACGTTCAATATGATTTTTGCTTTGAAGTTGAGCAGTACAATGTTTTACTGCTCAGCCGATGCCTTCTTCTTTTAGCCACTTTAAATATTCTTGCAATTTCACTCAGAATTAAATCAAAACGAAATCACAAAATCTCCTCAGACATCGCTGAAAATCCATGGTTTTGACCGGCCAGTGCGTTGGGCCGCGAGTCAAATGCGACGCGCGAACCCAGGTTCAAGACTCCGTTGCTGCTTTCACCGAAAAAAAGAAAAACAATTTTTCTTTCGGCGGCTGTCCTCTCAGCAGGAAATGGCAAACCTCTGAGAGTAAAATTGCCTATGAAAAAGCTCCCAACTCGCCGTTCGGCATCGGCATAAAACTGTAGGTCCCTTCCAACCTTGTAAAAATTCGCACGCACACGGATTGTTGCGGGTAGCTAGACCGGTATCGGGCTGTCGTGCCAGTCAATTAAAAATTATTATGGACCCCTTCAAAAACATTAAGCCCAACCTGACTCCCATACATTGATAAGTTTTTAAAAAAATCTAAACTCAACAACACCCACTGTAGTTCTTACTAAACACAATTTATTGTTCCTGCTCGCTGCCAATGAAGTGCAAACCTCCTCTCCCCGTAAATATTCCACTTAGTCCGCGCCTGACCACTGATAAATGTTGTCAACCTCTTACGCACGGAATGTTTTGCGGTTAGTCATACTGTCTTCTTTCAGCGTTTCGTTTATTTTCTTGCTTTCTTGCTGTCTTCTCTCTTACATCACGTTTTTATCTTTAATTTGTATGAATGTAGATACATAAAACGTTCTAACGGTATTTTTCAATGAATCGCAGCCAGTTTGACCTTTGCTCACACAACCATATCACACATACACACACAACCAAATAAAAATAACAACAGAGAACAGACAAATATCTGACGGAAGAACGAGCCCATTGCATGGCTGCATGGCCAGGTTAGCGCTCCGTCACGACTCGACGTCATCGGGTCAAGCGCACACGCATACCGCCGCACGATGGATGGCCGCTGCACCGCGGCGCGCAAATGCATGGCGCAACTTCAACGGCCGCGCTTGCCGCCCTCCACAGCGACGCACTAATGCTGCCCACTACTTTACTGTTATTTTCATGACAGCCAAAAAGCCACAACAATGAAAGAATCAAACAGAACAGCAATAACAACAAAATAACGCAACACAACACAAAACAACAACAAACGGCAAAGGCATGCACACAACGCGGTTGCTTAAGTTTTCCGCTGTGCGTGCTTATGCATTTGTGCGTTTCTCTATGCGTGTGCGTGTGTGTGTGTGTGTGTGTGTGAGTGCCTTCGTTTGGGCTTCACTATGGCGTTGCCGTAGCCACTGCCACTGCCGCTGTTGCTGTTGCTGTTGCTGGCTGGTTGTTTTGGTGGGGTTTGTTGCTTTTGTTCGGCTAAGCAGTCAGTCAGCCAGCCAGCTCGTTGCGGCGAGTAAGCAATGAAAGTAAATGGGCATAACCTCCGCAGGGAGTTGCTTTTTGGGTCTGTTCGGTTTAGTTGCTCGTAACGGTTCTTTGCGTACGGACGTGTTTTGATTTGGCCCCGCCGGCACACACTCACCAACCGGTCACACTCACCAAACCGGAGAGCCGCAGTTCATCATTTTCGTTCGCAGCTTATCGCACGCGTAGACTAGGTGTCAGTCAGCGCAGCAGCTGATAAACGTTTATCAATTGTTGCAGTCAGTGCCATGATGACGAAATACGCGCTCCGCTAGCAATTGGTAACGATTTAAGACAACTGAAATTCCTTTACAGTCAAGTCGCGGGACAAGTGCGTCACCCACATGCGGCCAGTTGCCGTGCGGGCGTTCAGTGAAAATGTGCTCGGAATCTTGTTTCGATGCAAACAAAGTGAAGCAACCTCTAGTCGTGCTAATATGAGAGTAACTAAAAACAACAACAACAACAAGTAACAAACGTGCCAACAAGTGCGAAAACCACACAAAGCGCTCAACGCAACTGTTGCAACAAATTTAATTAATACTAGAAAATTACTTAGCAATAAAATTAGTGAATCGAATCGAACAATGTCTGCTGCTCCGTGCAGCGCCAATGAGAGCAGCAGCAGCACCAGCAATTGCAAAAATGCACAACATACGCCAACAACAACAGCCACTTCAGCAATAACAAAAACAACGAAATCAGGACAATATGGATCTCATCGATTGCTGCTATGCGCCGTGGCGCTGTTCCTTGCAAGCGGCACACCAGCCCGTGCAGCGGACACACTGCTCGACGTTGGCGACAGCGAAATCGAGTTCGCCAGTCTGGACGGCGCCAGTCCGCAGCTGCTCATTCCTCGCGCACCGCCAACAACAACGCTGGCGCCGGCTCCGGCTCCTTCGTCACCGCCGCTGATGTCATCGTACAACGAACTGAAGGGTGGTGAAATTGTCAGCGAGCGAACGCTGCGCTACAGCGAAAGTCCGTATTTGGCGCGCGAGGACATCGAGGTGGCCAAGGGTGGCAGACTAACAATCGAGCCGGGCGTCACTGTGGAGTTTGCGCCCACCGTTGGCATAACGGTGCGTGGCGTGCTGCATGCGGTGGTGAGTACTATAGGAATTTTGTAATCACTGTAGTCGAAATCGAATCTGTCAAGGGATGAGGGAAGTGCTCGGCACATTGATGACATAGAGGCAACATAAATGAGACCACCAAAAGAGTTTTCATTTGTTTTGTTTTTCTTTGGCAGCACAACTTGACTCAGCACAATGTAGGTCACAAATGTTGACCTAATAATATAGTAATATGAATCTTAATTTGTATTTATAAAAGTATGCAACATTTACTTGGAATGACACAAATCGTTTGATGCCAAAGTGGAAGATTGAGGTTTTTCGCAATTTTCTTTCCACGAAAGCAATTTGTAAATAACATTAGCGGTCAACCTGTGCCTTGTATGACGATGATTAATCGAAAGCAGGGCAGCCAGTAATTGTTATCACGAACTGCTTATCAGAACGCGATAAAGCGTGAGCTAAGGTGACCATGTGTTTTGTAATAAAGCTAAGACGCTTCGTACTTGGTTCGAAACTGCAGTTTAAAATCAATACGAAGAAAAGGAGTCATTCACAGAGATTACACAAAAAGGATATACTTATATATATATCACTACTATAGTATAAACGAGGCAGTCTTTTTGTGTGCAGAAGGGAAAGCAACACAACTTGGTTTGGTCTGGCATTTTTATAAAATATTCAATGATATGATTTTTAACTAAATAAAAAAGCAGTAGTCAGAACTTTACATATTAGGTCTGTTTGGCAACGAATAATTTGTACGATATTGTACAAATTTTTACTGGATCCTGTTTGTTTACGCCAAATCTCCAGTAACGAGAGAGAAACTGAGAGCGTAAAGTGACAGTTCATTTCGTGAGAACTTGCAAGTTTTTACTGGAGAAATTTTGTCCAGTAATTTTTTGCCATTAAGAATAAGAACAAGAAAAACATATGATTGGCTGCCATATGATCGACTGCAAAGAAAAATAAATTTTGTAAACATTGGGAGGAAAATGGAACCAGCAAAGAATTTGTGCGTTCGCGAGTCTGCTGACCCACAACCATCTTGCTCAGTTTTATCTGCTGCAGCTGAAAGGGAAGAATCGCAGATAGAGCCCAACGAACCATTTGCCTTTTGCATCAAATGTCTGATTAAACTTAATTTTCCCTACCACTTAAAACCTCAAATGAAACTTTTAGATCAGCTGTTTCTTTCTTTAACCCTCCTGTTTGCACCCTTTTTACTGTGTATTGTGAGTGTGCCAAGTCCCAGTGGTGTAACCAAGAGTTAAAACTTGCAAATTCTTACAAATTGCTGTTTGTTTACTTTTTTGGATAGTTTCATTTTTGGGAGCGTAAGCTCACTTACTCTCCTAATAATTTTTACTGGATTATTTTTACTGGAAATCTTCCCAAACAGACCTATTTGCTATATAGACGAAAGCTCACTAACTTCACTCATGAAAGCTCACTCACTAAAATTCATAGTTGCATAAAATTTTTTTTTACATTTCTTGTTATTTATTCATTTAACGTCGTGACGTTTTGAATGCCCAAACTCATATAACGCATGGTCACCTCGAATGGTGTTTGAAGTGTGTGTGCATGCAGGGCGAGATATCAGCAAAACCACTTCAACCCCCAATACATTCGCAAACCCCAAAGTAAACAGAACAGGTGCAAGTGCTGGCGGCACAGGTGATAGCAGCTTTCGTAAACAGCGAGCATTGTTTCCGCCGCGCATGTGCTGGCGCGGGGTAGATAAGCCGCCGCGCAATTGTTTGTTCGAGGTGGGGCAGATCAGGGCGGTGTGCATCAGCGTTTACTACAACATAAATGAGCAAACTCTCGCTGTCGCTCTGCTCCGGCTGCCCTTTTAGCAATTAAAGTCAAACTCGCAATGCACAACTTGCGATGCGTTGAGCTTTTGTCCGCTACTTAAACAGGGTCTTAGTCATGCGCTGTGTCTATTATCGCAGTCTGCGCAACGTGTCTGTTCCGATGTGTCTCATTATTGCCCAACTCTTGGCGCTTCCCGCTCCGCCGTCCGCTGTCTGCGGTGGCTGCTCGGCACGAGCTGCAGCTGACTTGTGGGTCACTCGGGGTTAATTAGCTTTATTACATTAGCACAAGAGCTCTGCCTTTGGCTCTGGCGTCTTGTGCTGCCTCAGCGAAATTAGTGAAAAGCAAATTAACACATTTTTGTCTGTTCGTTGGTTGTGTTAGTTGCATACATTTAATGCCGAGTCGCTTTTGCAGGGCACTCCGACGGCGCGCATTACTTTGACATCGCAAGGTCAGCTGGCTGCTGCGCAAACGGAACTCGCCGATGCCGAGGAGAGAGGCGCTCGTCTGGTGGATGGACCAACGCCCTTGGAGGGTCGCTTGCAAATCTTTCACAAAGGCTCGTGGCGTGATGTCTGCACCAACTCCAGAAAGTAGGCCCAAATATTTTTCAAATCATTTCGCAATATTTCAACAGATTCGTTTTCTTGCAGCTGGACAATTGCCGACTACTCGGTCGCTTGCAGACAAATGGGCTACACGGGCGGTCGCTTTTGGAACTGGGTCGAACGCACACCTGGCTATCACCCGCGACTGCTGTTCGAGCAGCCCAAGTGTCAGGGTGCAGAGAAGTCGCTGCTGTTTTGTGCCTGGGAAACGCGCCAGCTGGGCTCCGGCGTTTGCGACTACCACAACGACATCGGCATACAGTGCCGCCCCATGCACAACGGCCCCCTGAGTCATTGGCGTGGCCTGTACTTCGACAACGCGCCCACCAGCAAGACGCTCGGCAGCAACAACATTGTCTACTCGGCGCTGTCGCTGTCCACGCTGCGCTACGTGGACGTTGTGCACGCAGGCGCCGGCCGCGATTTCAGCACGCAGTCCGCTGTGGAGGCAATTGGGCTGCCGCCCCTCATGCAGCACGTCGTCATCAGCCACTCGGCGTACACTGGCTTCAACGCTACGCTGCCGAGCGCCGGCTTCGTCATGCAGAACGTGACCGTTCGCAAGTGCAACGGCATTGGCGTGTTCGTGAACTCCAGCCAGGGGCTGGTGCAGCTGGACGGCTGCAACGTGGTGGACAATGGCGCCGACGGCATCAAGTACGTCGGCCACGACTTGCGCCAGAACGAGCGCAATGACCGAGCCTCGATCTACGACTTCTGCACGCTGCCCACCACTTCCGGCCAAACGTATCCCATTTCGCTCTCGTTTACACAGAAGTTTTACGCCGGCTCGAGCAAGGAGTGCGGCAAGTACTTCTTCACCAAGCCGGGCTACTTGCTCACGGTGCACTTCGAGTCGTTCGTGCTGCGCAAAAACGAAACTGCTGGCATTGAGATTTTCGACGGCGCCTCGTCCAATGACCGGCTGCTGTTCGCGTGGAAGGCGCGCAACTTCACGCGTCCGCAGAGTGTCACCAGCACCAAGGAGAAGCTCTTCATACGCATAAAAGCGGACATGCGCGAAGAGGTCAACGGCTTCATACGCCTAACGTCGGGCGACACACGCGCCTACGACTTGCGCGTAGTCGACTCCGTGGTGGAGGACAACGGCGGACGCGGCATAGCCGTGGATAACATACGCTCCAAGCTGCACGTGCACGGCAGCTCAGTGTCCGGCAACGGGCATGTGTCAGGCGTGCACGTCACCAGCGGCGCTGGCGACGTCAACATAACCAGCAGCAATATCAGCTTCAACAATGGCGGCGGCGTCAACATCACGTACTACGGCGGCAACCGAAACATTTCCCGCAGCTCCATCAACTCCAATCGGGGATATGGCTTGGCGGTGTGGCTGAACGACACCACCGAGGTGGACCGCGTGGAGTACATACCGTTCAATCAGACAACGGTTGTGGAGTACTCACGCATTGGTGCTAACGTGGAGATGGGCGTGCGGCATGGCAACTACTGCCAACCTATCTGGGTGAACGTCACCGGCAATCATTTCAACGGCAGCTTCGACAATGACGTGCTCATCGAGTCCTGCTGGCGTTACACTGCCGGGAATAAGCCAAATTTGCAGCTCCAAATCGGGCACAACCTTTTCGAGAACAGCCGGAAGAATTCGATTTTCATGAGTCCAGCATTGAACTTACTGGGCAAGATTGAGTACAACCAGTTCCGCTTTGGGAGCTACGGCGCCATCTGCATCCGCAATGACTACATCTTCCAGGAGTTCAACTTCATGCCGGTGCGTATTCTAATACAGAGCAACTACTTCATGCGCAACAAAGGCGTCTACGTGGCATCACTGGGACTATCGCCTTACAGCGGTCCCGATCTTCAGTGGCTTCTGTTTACGCGGAATTTCGTGCGAGAGAACAAAATTGCGGAGCCATTTGGGCCGCTGATCGAAGGCAGTGAGGGCAGTGATGGCTCTGGTCGCTTGAATCCTCGTTGCAGAGTAGCCGCGGCAGTAGTGGTCGGCTCCAGCAATGTAGACATCTTCAGGAACATTTTCCACAACCTGGACTCGGCCTACGAAATCGGATCGCAGCTGAGCGACCAAAGCCAAATCATAAACGCCACCTTCAATTGGCTCGGTCACACAGACGAGAACAGAATATTCTCGCGTCTCTTCCACCGCAACAACCGCTACAATTTGGCCAAGATCGAGTACATTCCATATCTGCTGCACAGTTCCAATCCTGGCTCGACGACTATTATAGCCATATCGACACTAGTGCCACGTTTCTCCCAGGAGGGATCCGACCTTATAGGCGGAGAAATTGACGGCCAAGAAATATTGCAACCAGGCACTTACAACGTCAATAAGGACATTAACATACGTCCTGGCGGCAAACTGACACTCCAGCCTGGCGTGACATTGAAGTTTGAGCCCAGTGTGGGCATGATGGTGGCCGGAAAGCTGGAAGCGCGCGGGCGTCGCCCAGACGACATTCTCTTCACGCTGAAACGGGAAACGATTATGGGTGTCGACAACTCCACGGAGCAACTGGACGTGGACGTAATTGACATCGAAACAGAGTCAATCATTGACAAGAATGAGCCGCCGCAAGTGCCGGTGCGACTGATTGGTGGCGCCGGCGAGTTTGAAGGTCGTTTACAAATGCATCTCGACGGCCGCTGGGGCACTGTCTGCGATTACGGCTGGACCGTCATGAATGCGGCTCTTGTCTGCCATCATTTGGGCTACACGCTAAATCCGCGCGACTGGCGCTTGCACAGATCGCAGATGCCGAGCGTTGGCGTCACAGAGGACGTCATTGTTTCGAATGTGCGCTGCACAGAGCACGACCGCGACATTACGCAGTGTCGCGCTGAGCGGCTGTCGCGGGGCGAGTTCGAAAACTCGTGCACACACGACAACGATGTGGGTATGCGCTGCTATGAGGGCGCCTGGGCTGGCCTGCGCTTCAGCATGTTGGCCGAGCGCGCCGACCTGCAATATCTGACCATCGAAAAAGCCGGGCTGTTCGATTACACTACCAACGCATTCAAGCCGGCTATTCAAATGGACTTTGCGCGGCACAATTTGGAGAATGTGCGCGTGATTGACAACTTGCAGGACGGACTGGGCGTTGTGTACGCCGACCTCTACGGCGGCAAGTCTGTGAATAATATCAAAAACTGTGAGTTTATTGGCAACAGAGGCAGCGGTATCAGCCTCAAGCAACTGGACTTGCGCGTGCAGGGCTCAATTATACGTAACAACCGCGCCAGCGGCGTTTCTCACGATCCCGTCATATCAGCAGTCGAGCAGAAGGAGATCGGTGGCTGGTTCAAGATGGCGCGCGACTTCAACACGTTCGAAGCGGACTACGACCCGTTCATATTGCCGAATGACCTTGGCCAAATCGACCTGGACACTTGGCAGAACAAGTACATACGCACCGAACCCGTTCGCGGCGAGTCGATGAGGCGCAAGGTGGTTGTGCGCTGCCCGGCCGGGTACGTTTTAGGCATACAACTGCTCAACCCCATTCAGGAACTGTCCACCGAACGCATCACCATCCTCGACTCTCAAACGGAGAACACACGCTCCGCCCAGTGGGAGGTCGGCCGCGACCTGAACGTGTTCCCCACGACTAGCAGCAGCTACGGCATCATCATCTACTACGACAGTGGCGAAAATGCCTTAGGTGGAACGGTTTTGATGTTGTCGACTGTGGCGGCACCAGTGCAAAACATACGCAACCGCGTGGTTACTGGGCCTGTTCCGACGCTGAGTATACGCTCCACGAAAATACAAAAGAACTTTCGCGGCATTGCTGCCTACTACTACAATCGTTATGTCGGCGATAACGGCGAATTTTACCTACGCAAAGCCAATGAATCCATAAAAATCGTCAACTCCGAAATCAGCTCGAATGTCAGAGAAGCCATACTGGTGAAGGCGCCCTTCTGGGACGTGCAGTACAGCAACATTTCCGAGGTCACCATACACGTCAACAGCTCGATGATAACGCAGAACGGCCACGGCATACGCCAGCTCTCCAAGGACCTGCGCTCGTCGAACAACTTGTTCCACTACGTCGTTCAGGACACCACCGTCGAGGACAATGTGTTCGGTGGTTTCCAGGTGGCGCTGCCCTACGTGTGGCAGTACAACGAGAACTTCACGCACACCATCTACTTCGGCAACAGCACCTGGCAGCGCAACCGCAACTTCTTCGTGGACGTCACCGGCCACTACGCCGTCTTCAACATTACCTCGAATGTCTTCTTGAGCAACAACTGTCCGCGCAGCTTGATTGCGCTGGACGGCATGGAGAAGCGCATCAAGTTCGACTACAACCGCATCGAAGGCAACAGCGCCAAGTTCATAGTAGAGCTTCGTGCGGACAGCTTGAGCGAGATAATCGGCACCGTGCCCGCCATGATTGCCTACAACACCATCAAGGGCAACACCATCGACATGCTGCCGACCAACTACCGAAACGCGCCCATACGCACATTCCGCAAGCACAAAACGCACGTCCAGAACCGTCTGCCTACTGCGGTGGTTCGTCTGGATGGCATACAGAATGTGAAGCTCTACCGAAATCTGATTGCTGAGAACGAAATGAACTACAACCTGGTGGCGGGGGTGCGTTCGGCTCGATTGAACAACTACTTCTATGCCACGGAGAATTGGTGGGGCTCCAAAGACGCCAAGTACATAGAGTCGAAGATCTTCGATTTCGATAATTGGAACGATCATGCAGATGTCATCTACCAGCCGTTCCTCATCGAAGATAGCTTCGATGCGAGCATTTCGGTGATTGACGAAAGAAGCGAGGTTATTGATCTGAGCACCTGGCAGGGCGGGCGGTTGTATAAGGATCTAATATTGAAGAAACGGGCCGAGCCGTACCGTATTCTATTCGACATAACAGTGATGCCAGGTGTCACGCTGACCATACAACACGGCGTACAGCTAGAGTTCGAGCCCAATGTTGGCATTTTGGTGCTGGGTACGCTCACCGCAATCGGCTACCGTGAGTCGCAAATTGTGATGCGGCCGTTTTTGAACGCCAGCCACGAAATCCACCAACGCGCCATCGAGGACATGGGCCAGACGGTGGCATACGATTCGATACGTTTGTGTACGAGCGCACAAAATTGCACCAAGAATGTGCAGACATCGCTGACCGGTGGTATCAACGAAGGGTTCTTGGAATATTTTAATCACACGACACTGCAATGGGTGCCGATCTGCGACAGTCGTTTCACTGAACGCAATGCGCAGGTCGTATGTCGCGAACTGGGCTTCGATCCGCTGAATGTCTACTACGGGCACGATCGGCGCATTGAGTTCCACACTAATTCGTTGACCCGCATTTGGACCTGGGTGCAGCCGATGGAGTGTCGGGGCGACGAGTTGCGCATGGAAGATTGTGCCGAGCGTCTGAACGGGCAGCTGTATGGACATCGGCACGAGTGCCACTGGGACGACGTGTTTGTGTTTGTGAGCTGCAACAGCCCAATCGAGGACGAACAGGTCTACTGGGGCGGCATACGCTTTGCCAATGCCGATTTCGAGGAAAATCAGTACGCACACCGCTTCCATGACAGTCAGACGCATGGACCCTCGCAAAACAAGGAAAGCCATTTGGAGTATTTGCTGTTGCAGAACGCTGGCATACTGCACAACCAAAAATCGGCAGCCATACAGGCCATACACAAGAACCCCACAATATCATCGGTTACCATTTTGAATGCGGCAAACCACGGCGTGAACTTCGTGGCGCCCGTCGGAGTAATGAATTTGAATTTCCTGAATATTACAAATGCATTCGGCTCGGGTATTAACATACTCTCGTTGACCGGAGAGGGGCGCGAAAGCGACGAGTCGAGCTTCACACCACTCAAGGAGCTGGACATTCCGTACAAGCTGTTCTCCATGGTCGACTTGTGCGATCCGCAGAAGGTGCTGACAGTCGAGGAGCGAGTGCTGGTTTACTACAAGTACGACAACAATCCAGTGAACTGTGTCAAAATATTCACATCGCTGTACAGAGCGAAGCCAGTTGGCTTCCGGCTGCTGCAGTCGAACTTATTCAACCACTCCAAACTGTATGGCCGAACGGACTTTATAAAACTCTTCGACGGCGACATATACAATGTGACGTCACAGTTTCTGGGCAAAATCGAGTCGGATACCAACAACCAGCGCTCGTTCTTTAAAACATCCGGCCCAACGTTGAGCATTCAACTGGTGGCGAGCGGTGCACCCGACCACCATGGCTTCATCGCGGAAATAGTCACTGTGCCCATATCGACATTGGGACAATGTAAGTGACCATTGTTTATTTACTATATATGTATTGATTGATGCTTTCGATTTGCAGTCAGGGATGTGCTACACAATGTGACGTATTCGCACATTAAAGGTGCAATGAAGGGTGCTGTCAGTTACGCGTCTGCCGGGGAAATAACACCAACCTTGACGCTCACGTCGAACCGCATAGAGCAGAATTGCCGTCAGCTATATGGCAACTTCTCGACATGCAAGTCCGCACTAAACATCGACGTACAGAACATGCATTCGCTGTATTTTATGGTAAGCAAATTTGCCTTACGAGGATCGTAAAGCCTAACTCTTCCATTGCTTGCAGAATAATTTGGTGCTGGCCAATCAAGGCGGCCTGCGCATTTGCGCCGACTCGCGCGGTTCGGCCACATCGCTGCGTGGATTCATACACCACAATCTTTTCTTCAAAAATCGAAACCTCCCAGCTTTATATGTCGAGGGCAGACAGTCGTCGCCGTATCAGGAGATCGAGCTGTTTCGTAACTACTTTGCACAGAACCAGGCCGGCTACGAGGATGTTATCAAGCTGCGGCAGGTGGTTTCCAACTTCAGCTACAACTTTGTGCACAGCAACGTGGGCGGTCGCATTGTCGAGATATCCGGCTTCGAGCAAGTGCGGCTGCCCATCTATCAGACCACGTCTCACAATGGTTTCTATGGGTAAAGCGAGTGAAGTTTCGTTTGTTGCAACAACTGAAATATTGCTTTTGTTGTTGCAGCAATGTAGCCACCAGTTGGAAGGGCCGAGCCACAATTGTGGCCGGAACTGCAGGCCAGCAGTATGTGGACAATATTTTTGAGAATCCCGAAAACGACTACGAGATGATCACCGTTAACAGTTCAATGTATGTAGAGAGTCCTACGTTTGACTATTTTAATCACACCCCGAAATTTGATGGGGCTTTGCTCGAATTATTTGCACTTTAGCTGTTCGTTAAGTTTTCAGAAATCTGAAATGAGTCGATTACTTATCGAACAGCGTTCGTCCAGTATTGTTGTACCTAATCCCAATTTGTCTTTGTTTATGTTTCCAAAATCTACTTCTTTCTACTTCAAAACTATAACCTGCATGCAACTCACCCGTTTACCTATGTATGTAGTTTGAGTCTTGAGACCATAAACAGGTAAGCATGCACCAAGCACCCTGTCGCCGCTGCTGGGCCTCATGACGTCACACTAACACATAACATCTTGTCTTCTAGCACAATTGAGTTATGGCGCTCAAAAATCGATGCCCGCCACAACTACTGGAGCTACAACAACACCATATCGGTGCAGTCCAGAATACGCGACAAATCGGGTAAGTTTTAAACAATTCGGCGGCGAGTTTTATGGTTTAAACATTTTCTATTCATTCCAACAGACGATCCATTGTTGTTGGAGGTGCAATCCGTGCCGTTTCAAATGAACAATCTGACTATAATCGACGGCAAGTGTCCGCCGGGCTGGTCGCTGGTGCACGACACCTGTTTCATTTACGTGGGCGCACCTATGAGCTTCCGCGAGGCCAGAGACTTTTGCAGATCCGAGAACTCCTCAATGCCGTTCATACGCACAGACAGTACAACGCTCTGGCTGTACTTGCAGGGTCAAATGCGACATCTAAAGTGAGAAAAACCAACTAAAATAAAAATTGCTACTGATTGTTTGTCACTGCTCAAACATAGATATCCCGAGAAAGTGTGGGTCCAGGACTTCAACCACATCGATCGTTGCACGAGCTTCGTTTATAGCGCTGTGGAAGTGGAGGAGTGCGACAAGGAGCTGGGCTTCATCTGCGAAACTGATCCGAGCGTAAGTTACAAGTTGCCAAGCATGCAATGAGGCCATAATGTTTCTCTTATTCGTATAGGTGGTCATCGATCCGCTGTCCTGGCGCGCCGACGTCTTTGCCATTAGCATAATATCAGCCTTTATATTGGCCATTATTTTGCTCATACTGGTGGCCTTCTGCTGGTATGCCAAGTCCAAGCATCGGCACGTGCAGCGCTTGGAGCGACGAAACAGCATTCGGCAGAGCTTGCGAAGCCTCAACAGCATTGATCCGCAGGGCTCGCTGCGAAGGCGAAATTTTGTATGAGTTCCTTATAATTTATTAAAGTTGTTGATTTTTCAAAGCACTAAAATTATTTCATAAACATTTTGTTGTTAGCAAAATTTCGTTAAGACTTTTTGGTTCAACACATTCGATCATTTCTGTTTTGATTTTTTGTTTGTTTGTCTTTTTTCGTTTTACCTCGTCGTGTTGCCAAATAGAATATGTCATCATCAACTGGCACTTTAACAAAACCACTCGGCCAAGACTACAAAATGATGGCCAATGGCTCCATCGATTCAATGGACAAGAGTGTTTTGAGCTCGGAGGGAAGCTTTGAGGCTTACGAGAATCAGACAGGACACACACACAGCGAATACCAGAAGCCACAAAACTTCAACGACTACGTCAATCACAATGCACTCAAGGCCGCCAGCTCGAAAAGCGAGCCCTACAAAGTGGCCACCATTGGCTCGGCATCGAAGACGCCCGTTGCCAGGCAGAAGGCCGCCGCAGCATCGTTGACGTATGATGCCGAGCGGCCCAACACCTTCGAGCTGTCGTACCGCAACGAGGGCTTTCGCGACAATTCCACCTACGCCAGCACCTTGAACAACTCGGTGGGGACCAGCATTGCCGAGGATACGCCTATCATACATCAGACCGACGTCGAGGAGACCGGCTCGGATTACTATGGAAACGCCAGTACGCTTCCCCTGCGCAGCACCAACAACGAGAGCCTGGCTTTCCTGAACGAGCTGAAGCAAAACCTGCCCGCCTACCATGCGCCAAAGGAACAAAGCCACAGTAGCTTCTTGGTGGGCGCAGCAGCGCGACCCACCAGCAACTCGCACTTTAGCAATGATTCGCAATCCAGCACGCTGCCATACGAACAGAAAATCGACAATCTGCATTTCACGCCCGTAGCCAAGCCCGCAGAGGAGGCGCCACTATTTCGCAATGACGGTGCGGCCCAAATGGGCGACATGCGGCGGCCCGATTCTTACTATACGGCAGTGAGAAGCAGCAAAGCGCAGCCACAGGTCTCCAGTGCGGGCCAGCACGCCGTGCGCGGCACTAGCAACAATAACCACAACAACAGCCACCAACAAAACAAACGCCCAAAGACTGTCTATCACACTGCCAGTCCGGAGCCCAGCGGCGGCTACCATCGCTCCAAATCGGAGGCGCTGCTGGAGACGGACTTCGATGATGCGTCACCGAGCCAAATGTTGCCGCTGCATGCGAATAGCCGCAGCTACAGCCAACCACTGGAGACGGCAATGTAGCAGACCGCGTTAGCACGAATACAACCACATTAATTAGTTTACTATTTTTTACGTAATTTAATTATACGAACGATGCGATAGGCGATAGTTTCAAAGATCTGGACTCTGCAAGCCCACGACATAGTGACTCGTTGGCTGCTGAGGAGAAGCGGCACTGAGATTAGAGAAAGCTGCTCATACCTAAGTTAAAACATTCCATCCACTAGACAATAAGTTGTACGAACCTAGTAGAAGTAAGAACAAGTTAGATATTTAAGTTTCATGTACATACTTATTTACAATGACGAGATACATACCGACGAACACATGCATACGTAGTGCGTACGTAGAATAGATATTTAATGCTGTATTAGCAAAGATGTTTTCAAATTATCTAGAATAAATAACGATATTAAATACTAACTTTCTATTGCATGAGATGATTTCTAAGGGTATGAAATCTGTCTGACTGGTTTAACACATTAAAGCCGGGTACCAGTTCCGCCCTTACGATTGATAAAATTTCATACACGACTTGGAATTGACCCAAAATGATCAGAAACAAAATTTCAGCTTTCCATCTCTGCACGTTGCTGAGATATTCATTGGGTATTTTTTACCCATTAGGCAGCAATGGTAGCTTTTTTCCATACTTTTTGAAGTGATCAGCTAAACACGTGAACAAAAGTTGTATTGTTTACAGGTGAGTTAGGAGGCAGACTTTTGTGAAGTTCTAAGGCCACTACGTTTCGCCATATTTTCCACCTTCGGAAAATTAACAATTTTTGGAGTCTGGTAACTCTAGCTAGATGGCGGAATTTTAAGGTGACCTCCACTAGACTAAGGTAGTTCCATCTTTACCCCAACCATCCCTATCCATGATTTTGAGATATCTCTACCACGAACTTTTCTGTGACTTTTTTAAAAAGTCAATTTTTATGGGTAAATTTATACCCATTAGGCAGCAATGGGTTAAGAATAATCTTAGACTTAACACTTTCGATTTTAATTTGGCTCTAAACAAAACAAAGAGACACGGGCGACTTCCTTGGCCGGCATCCAGAAAATGCCACGAATAAATATGTAGAAAGAACTTTAACATTTTCAAGGTATAACTGAGCATTGATTGCAAAAATTTTCCGACAGAAAACTCCATCTATTGTTTATCAAGGTCGGAATTATTTTCACTGTTTTATGGCCAAAACTCATTGCCAAATACAAGAAACCCAACTAAATCCTGATTGTTTGTCTCTGCTAGAAACGGTCCATTCTGAAATGATTCACAATAGTCAATTTTATTGCTTGCACTTTACAGTTACTTACGTTTGCATTTAAATATAATTTTTTTGCCTGCTAACCGTAGCAGTTGTCGAAAATAGCCAGAGCCTAAAACCGAATTCGCAACCGAGTCCGACTTAATCGATGAGCGACGATAAAACAGGATTTGTTGCAGCGGCCACAGCACTGACAACGCGTTGCTTCCGTGACCCCTTCCTCGTTGCGCTGTGATGCAACTCACGAAATGCGAATCACGAGCACAGCAGCGGCACTGGCAGCGCTCTGTGGGCGGATTGGGGGCGTCGGCGGAGATGGTCGTCGGCATGCCCGAATATGCTGTGCGCCACGAATTGCTTTTGCTGTTGTGCTTCTTGTTATTTCTTCTTCTCGTGGTCGTGGTCGCGGTCGTCGACGCTGTCGCTGTTGTCTCTCAGCTCGCGGTTGTATTGCGCTCTGCTTCGTTTTATTAGTCGCGGCGTGTTGTTGCTGCGCGTACTTGTGCGTATTTTGAAAGCCATTAGCTGCCGCTGCTGCTGCCAGAGACGCGGCGCACTGGTGTAGGAAGCGATTGTCTGAGGCGCAGCAGCGCCGTCATGTGTGTTTTAGTGCTTGGCGGACACACGTACTCGTGCTGGCGGATATGCGAATACATGTAGCCGCGCTGAGCGGTCCAGAGCGGAGCGGCAGCGCCACCAGTGAATAAGTATTCACTTGACCGATGTTGTTGTTGCTGTTGTCGTTGCTTTTACTTTACTTCTCGCCTGCCCAAATTGCGCACTCAGTGCAAAGTTTTGCACATTTTCTGACACACCGCTGCCCACACGCACGCACACGACGGCACTCGCGCACAGCCACTCACACTCACACACACACACAGACGCGCGCGCCGCTGGGGAGCGCAAAGCGCGGTTGGCATGAATTGCGCTTGGCGCACTCCACTGGAGCGCATGTGGTGACTGCCAGCCGACTCGTATCGCATCGAATCGCTGCACAGCGCAGCGCATCGCATCGCATCGACTAGTCGCGAGCTTTTACGTACACTGGCCGCCGTCCACATATATGCACGGCTGGCGCTCGGCGGCGCTCTGCACTCTCAGCACTCTCGGCGAGTGCGATTGGGCCGACTCGGTTCTACGCACCGCCACTGGTGTCACCATTCATCCATGCAGCGTCCGTCCGTCGTGGTGTACGTAAACGTCTCGCGCTGCTCGTGGCTGTCTGTGCTGCTGTTGGCCGCCGCAGACTTGGTCGTTCCTGCCGTTCAATCAGTTTCCTTTCGCAGCTTCAGCAGGACAATCTACAGCAGGAGCAGCTCCCCCAGTGTGTTACGTTGTCGACGTGCGGGTGCGAGCGCAGTGCAGTGCAGTGTCACAGTGCCAGTCCGAGACCGATTCAGAGCCCGAGTCAGAGCCAGTGTCTAGTGCCAGTTCGAGTGTCCAGTGCCAGTGAGTTTTCCAAAAGAAAGTAAGTGTTCATGTGTGTGTGTGTGTGTGTTCAGTGGCGCAAGCCGAATACGGTTTTCGACAGCCCATGGACGCAGACTGGCTGCAGGCGTTCGCCCTGGACTCCAGCGCGTCTCGTGCGGTGTCACAGCCAGTGCCAGCAGCAGCTCCAGCACGACCACAGCGACGGCACCACCGCGCAGGGAGCGAATAATTACTTGGGCAGCGTTGGATTGTGGGCTAAAATTAGACGCTGCTTGCGCCAACAACAACCAAACTACTGCTGCTGCTGCTGTTACTGCTTTCGCAGTCGTTGTTGCTGCTGCTGCTGCTACTGCTGCTTCCACTGCTGATGTGTACACATGAATGGCACAAGTACAAATGCACAAGTGCTCTTCCGCAAAATGAATCGATAGATGCAGAACGCCGAGAGAGGGCAGCCAAAGCACAGCCAAACCGCTGAAACCGTAAACGTAGTCGTCGCTGGCTTACGAGCTAGACTACTGCTCGGCGGTGGGGGCCGGAGTGGGGGCGCGGGTGACGAAATACGCTGCCGTTTTCGACAAATATCGTACGCACACAATGGACAAATTCTAGTAGAATTGAATTGAATTGACTGAAAGTGGTTTGCCGCGGGCAGCAAATTCAGATCACAAACGCGAGCGCCGAGTGCGCTGCCGGCCGCGACGCGACGCGGAAGGCGGAAGGGTGCTCACGAAACAGGCTTACACGACTGCGGGGGGCGCCGATGCTCTGCGCAAGCAGTTACGATTTTACGCGTACACAATACATGTGCAATCATATGATGAGTGCTGCGTACGCTTCGGCAGACCCACTGTCGGTCCGTGTGTGTTCGGCGGCCGCGGTTCTGCCGCTTGTGGGTCCGTCCATGGGCCGTCCATAACCAAAGTCGTTCTTGCGTCTATCGGCCTATCGGTCTGTCCTTACGTCCGTCCGTGTGTTCGTCCTTCGGTCCGTCAGTTGCACCAGTTGTTATACACACAACGCACGCATTTGCCAGCGCCAGCGCCATTGCGCCTGCACTTCAAATACGCAATCTCGCTTACGCGATACTTACTACCAAGCCACGCGACGTCGTTACCCCGTCCGCGCCCCCCCCCCCCCCAACCAATTGCAGCCACCGCTGCTCACCTCACCGCATCACCCAACGGCCAACGAATACAGACGTTTTTGCGCTCATACCCACGACGCACTCTCTCTCGTCGTTCGCGCTCTGCGGACCACCGTAGGCCCTGGAGGTCCTTCAAATCGCAGCAGACTCCGCACAGTCTTGGGTGGTTTTGCACTGAGCCAAGGTCTACTAAAGCTGGGCCCAAAATATAATGCTGAGTTTTTCCTTTGTAAAACCTCCCCCTCCCCAAAACTATGCGCCGCCTGGGCCGTTGAATGAATTAAAGTCAGGAAAACGCTCGTCGCCTGTCGTGCTGGAAGGTAGTGTGGGCGCCATGCAGCGCGCTCTCTGTCCCCATGTTTCTGTTGTTGTTTATTTGTAGCTTTTTCTGGCCGATTTGCGCACTCGAAACCTGCGGCGTCTGCGCACAGAGCGCATTCGCGCCGAAAGAGCGTCGTAGTCCTTGCTTGTCGTCCTTTACGCTACGCGTAGCCGTGCTGCAGGCTGGCTGAAAAGTGTGTTGGTGTGTGTCGCTTGTCGGCTTAGCATACGACAGCACTTTTTTTAAACGAAAATCCGCTCGGATTCGGGAGAGACGACCACAGTCTTAGTTTGAGAAAGGTGCTTGCCGGCGATAGGCGCAAGGCGAAAGGATATCCCGCATAGACACGGCCGCGTTCGCAGCGATATTTATTTTTCCCAGACAGTTAGCGTATCAGTTTGAAAATCCAGCAGCAAAATCCGCATAACTCACGCACTTCTTTCACGCTTAATCGGAACGCCCGCGGTGGATAGGAGTTGCGCGTTCGCTGGCCGCTTCCATTGCTGCAGAGCAGCAAAAAAAATGCCGACAAAAATGCATTTCGGTGCGTTCATCCTGACGTATAAATAAAATCGATATTTCCGTGCTGTATCTTACGGCGAAAGGTGCTCCACCACAGAGCTGCGCCGTGGCTGCGACGGCGACAATGGCATATCCATACCGCGGTGGCTCGTGCGGCTCGGCTACTACTATGCAGCCTTCGGTTCCATTGTTGTGCTCGTCGCCGTTGTCGTCGTTGTCGTGGTCGTCTGTGGCCGTAACGTGTGCCGTAAAAAACGTAAACGTGACTTGTACGGCAATTTAAGGAAGCCAGCCAGCCAGCCAGGCAGCGGCTGCTAGCCAGCAAACAAATCGCAAATCAACCTACGAGCTAAAAGCCAGCACCAGCCAGCCAGCCAGCCAGTCCCCCTGCCAAATACTGGTTTACGGAGCAGCGCTCGTGGCGGCGACGCCAAAGAACGGACTTAGAAAGTAATAATGATAAAGTTCGTTAGGCAGAAAAGTCGCGAGAGTTCCGTTAAGGCTTCGAAAAGTTTTTTAAAAAAGAAGGTGAGTGGGTTCGGGCTTCGCGCATTGTTTACGGCGGTGCCCAACTTCCGTAAACACACTGACGGCGATGTGCTGAGCGGTGCAGGTGAGGCTTGGTGCCAAACGAACTTCGCCGACGAACATCAACCCTGCACCCATGCCGCTTCACTGAATGATGACAATGGAAGTTTTTCGAAACTGGCGAAAAATAAATGGCCGGAGGCATTTTTCATTGACAATTTTTCTTGTCTACTCAACTGATTTCAATTCCAATTCAATTCGATTCGCGGCGTTTACCGGATTAAAATGTGGAGTTAACCTAAAATTGCCAAACTGGCAAAAATCACAACTTATCGAGAAACATTCTTGCTGAAAGGATGTTTAACCCTTTCGACCCCGAAGTTTACCCTGTGTCTCAATATTACTTTTTGCTATTTAAATCATGACATTTGAAGTCGCCACGCCTCATTGTTAGAGTTCTAGAGATAGTTTACTTTTGAACAATTTAAGTTTAAAACGGGTTAAATAAATTTTGTATCAATATTTTTTAATTACAGACAAATTATTTAATATTTGTGGAAAAATACCAAACTATCACTTTTTTAATTTTATTTAACCATTATTCAAGAAACAGGGTTTTGATTAAACGCGCCCAATTCGTAGACTTCAATTAGAACACAAACTTTCCCTTAGATCGCTGCAAATTATTGGAAATTATTTTGGGGATAACAGTAAAATTTTTGTAATTTGCTTTGAGTTCACTTTTAAAAATATTAATTTGTTGGTGCCTACTTAAATTAAACCCATAAATCACTCGTAGCTCTTGCTATAAGATGGCAAATAGGTAAAGTTGCTCTCAGGAAACTTTGGGGTCGAAAGGGTTAAATTGGATTGGGTCCAATAGGATAATTCCAATTTGAAAAATCAGTTGTACTTGAAACCTAAATGAGAGAGCGAGTCAGACTTGATTTTCTAATTCACTTTAATTGGTTAGTAATTAGTTTCGAATACTCTCGTCTTGCAGGGTGAATCGAATGATTCTGGCACCGAATCTGATGGTGACATCCTAGATGTTGACAAGCAGCGCCACACCGACTTGGATATGGAAACAAGTGAGTGTGGTTTCTTGCCAGTTGGCTCTCTGTACTGACCGGACGCATTCTTTGAAGGCTTAGGCTCCTGTGCCGATGTGAACTCTCCGACCGACACCGCCTGCTCATCAGCCTCTTCTGCGATGATGTGTCAATCCCACCTGCTGTACGATCAGCACAGCTCCGAGGAGGAGCTGGAAGTGATCAATGGGCCATCGTCAGTGGCAGCCGCTGAGGCAGCGGCCAATATCTTAGTGGTGCGCAATACCGCATCGTCGCTCATATCCGAACGGGGCTCGTCGTCGCTGGAGCCGGAAGAACTGTTTGGCGAGGCATCAACATCGAAACGTTCCAGCTCGACACTGATAGAGAACCGCAAACGATCGCTGGCACACAGTTCGGACGATGAGGTATTTTTCATCGACAAACAAATCCACAATGCTTTCACTCACACGTGACGTTTGTTTCGTTTACAGCTGAGAAACTTCTTGGAGCCCATACTGACTCCGGTTAATTTTCGGACATCGCCACCATTGGAAGCTTTCAAGCCAAACCGCAGCCACATGTATCGCTCCAGCACGCCGCTGATATTATCGGAGGCGCGC
The DNA here is from genome assembly GCA_964056695.1 of Melieria picta. Classification (NCBI taxonomy): domain Eukaryota; kingdom Metazoa; phylum Arthropoda; class Insecta; order Diptera; family Ulidiidae; genus Melieria; species Melieria picta. The sequence continues at coordinate 127,981,245 of OZ057399.1, read as the reverse complement.
AGCGGCATCGAAAATATAAGATTATGTGATAATAGTGTTAATGACGAGAATGGCGACAGTGGCCGAGGAGAGGATGGCAGCGCCAGCGGCAAGGGCTGCGGCGACGGCGTCAGCAATTCGGATAATGAAGCGAGCAGCAGTGTGATCAAGGCGTGTGCCTCATCGTTGAAGATGAGCAACAGCAGCCACCATATCTATCAGCCCCAGCCCAAGTATAATTTCCACTACAACAGCTCGCGCAGCAGTCCCGCGTCCACGACCGGCCTCGATGTGGAAGTGCGCTCGGTCAGTCCGCCGGCGAAGCTCTTCCATTGTGCAATATCGCCCAGGCGCCGACCGATGCGCGCGCAGCACGCCAACCAGAGGCTACAGCGACCACATCGGCCGTGCTTAGACTTTGACAAAATGCAGCAAGTGAGTCTCTAATGCAGCGCCAAATCAAAGACTTTTTACTTCTCATTAATTACAAGTGAATGTACCTAAAAGTTCGCATTAACCCGCTGATAGGTTTTGTACAGAAGACGACACAAAACGACAGTCGACAGTCGATGACATTAGAGAAGAAGAAAGACAGAACCGGGGACCCAACTGCACACATCCACAAAACCTGAACGCATCGCCACCACCGCCCACACTGTGCAACATTGCAGGCATTTTTTAGTTGTTTTTTTTTGACAAGTTCAAAAATTGTTTCAAAGTGGTATCTACAATTTGGAGAGTTTTTGGGAGAAAATCCCAATTATGTTTTTAGACAGGCACACAAAAGTAACAGCAAAAATTATTTCATGCAAACTGAATATCGCTAAATGTGATTCTTCAAATGATTACCAACGTTTTCAGCCGAAAATCCGACTTTAGACTACTTTTGGTTTTGGCCCAAGGAGCCCGCACACAGGTCTCCCATTGGCAATTGCAGTTTTATGATTGATTCAGTTGGTTCGATCCCGAAATTGATTTTACACACGAACTGAACTGAACTGATTTAAATGACCAGAACAGAGAGAGAACGAGCGAACTAAAGTCCGAGGAGTAAAACGCTTTCGATGTCGGTTTGCTCCGACTGCGCCACAGCCCGTGACTTCAGTTCGATCTCTATCTAGTCTCCACACACTCCCAATGATCTCTTCTTATATTATTTTTCCCTGAAATGTGATTACCCATGACTCGATAAACGTTTTCCTTTTTGAACTTTGCAATTTTTCACTTGCTTTGCGAACACACCCGATTTTCGTCGTAACTACCGCAACACCCCACGCACCGACCTTAGTTACTGACTTTAACCGTTGCAGGGGTCTAATCGATCGAACGATCGACGCCCCCTAAACAACTCAGTTGAGCCACAAACGACACAGCATTGAAAGCCACAAGCAACCATACTACCAGCGCTTGAATAAAGGATTGTCGCATGCGCATCTATTTTGCACCGGCACACACGACAATAATTCATTTCAGCGTCAACACACACAAATATAATAGACTAAACTAAATGCAACAGCAGAATCGCTGTTGTTGACAACAGCCTAAACGGACGAATGGAGCGCGCGCATGCGCGCCTCCGCCGGATATCAGAATCAAACGCATACGCATACACATACGATAATGGAGTAGAGCTAATGGCGAAGCCGACGACGATGAGGAATAGTCGAACCCGAATAATTGTTTAAAATAGAAGAAGCATACATATTTTTTCACAATTTTAAATTATACATATGAAACAAAGGTATAAACATTAACGTGTAAAAACAAAATGCAAGCAAAATAAATAAAAAGAATACAAACCAGAAAAACAAAACCCATAGACAACACCGAATTAATGCAAGTGTTAAAGTTGTAAATATTTGTGCTAGCAACAGAACCGAACAACCAGACAGCATCCAGCAGCAAACACAAAAACACATTCAAAAACCAAAAGCAAGCAAACAATAATAAATGGCAAGACGAGAGCGCGCAGAGGGCGAAAAGTCATAACTGTATTTTAATAAACGCGTTGCGCGGGCGGAGCATGAGTAATTGTCTTACAACTTATAATAGCGTAGTAATAACTGTAAACGAGGGAGGAGCTAGTGGGCCGGCACTAGCTCGACCGATTTTATACGAGAGACAAACCACACAACACAACAAAATGCAACTGAACACAGCGAGCCAGGCAGCAGAGCAGAAGCAGCAAGACGACCACAATCCACAAACACACAGAACATAAGAAAGCAAGCAGCAACCGTACTCAAACCAAACAAGAATTTTGAACAATGTCACATTAGTATACTCGAGCCACCCACTCGTACTGGCCCCCTGGAAACCGCAAGCGGCGAGCAGCGACCAGCCCGAGACAACCCCAACCCAGATATAAGTGAACGTATTTAGCCCCAAATGCGGCTGCTGGCGCCGGCAGCTGCGTTCCCGCACAACAAATCAACTACAGAAACCGCATACTTATGAAGTCCCCTGTCTCAAGTCGCCATACCCGAACGATCCGCCTTCGGTTGTCATTGCCCCAACGATTTCTGTCCCGAAACGGCACTTGAACTCGGTACTGTAGCGTTTTTAGTTTAAAACAGCGCAGTGTTTCATTTAAAGTGGCCACTTTTCAATTGGAAATGAGCCAGTTTTGAGCTACAGTGAGAAAAACTAGAACAAATAACGAATGAAAACTGAAATGTGAGATGAGAAAACCTCAAATTTGAAAGTGAGCCCAACTTGATCGAATGAGCATGTTTCCACTTAAAATGGTTTTAGTTTCAATTTAAAATGTGTTAAATCTCGATTTAAAGTGGTACATTTTTATTTTGAAATAATACAATGCAGTTAAAAATCTTGAAAAGAAAAGCATTTTCAAAAATAAAAGAATTCAATTTATCAAATGACTTTAATAAGATGATGAAATTTATTTTTTATTTTTTAATTAGAAAATATTGGGGTAGAGTGCACTATAAAAAATATTTGAAATTGTATGCTGAAATTAAATTTTAATTGAATGAAATTAATTTTCAATTGAAATTAAATTTTAATTGAGTGAAATTAAATTTCAATGAAATTTGAAATTTTGAAATTTTCTAGTTTGAACGAAGATTCACTTAACTTACGACAAAGTTAACGTTTGTGTAGACTTTTAATTAAATAAATTCAATTGAAATTAAATTTTAATTGAATGAAATTAAATTTCAATTGAATTTATTTAATTAAAAGTCTATAAATTCAATTGAAATTAAATTTTAATTGAATGAAATTAAATTTCAATTGAATTTATTTAATTAAAAGTCTAAACAAACGTTAACTTTGTCGTAAGTTAAGATAATCTTCGTTCAAACTAGAAAATTTCAATGAGATTTTTCATTTTGACTTAGAGAATTTCAATGCGATTTTCCATTTCAAGCAGACATATCCAACTGAGATGAGAAAAGGTATGATTTGAGTTGAAAAAATAAGAAAGAACTAAAATTAAATGTGATAATTTCCATTCGAAATAAGAAAATCAAAATTGTAAACATTTAATTGTAAAAACATTTTAATTGTAAAATTGAGAAATCTCAATTCATAATCAGAAAACTTTAAATCGCAAATATCTCATCAAATGAGATAAATACAGTTTATAACATAAAATTTTGTTTTCCAATTTTGAGTTTCTCAAATCTCCTGAGAGATTTCTCATGATAATAGTTTAAAAAAATTCCTGCTTTCGAATCAAAAATCAACATGCAGACATCTCATAATGAAGCCACGAATGTGCATTCCTCATTCAAAATTGCAACTCAGCTCATTTCCAAATGAAAACTGATCTAATCTGAACTAATATTGTCGCATAAAAAGCTTTCATTGCCAGCCAAAAAAATTTACATACTCTATATTGAAGAATACAGTTTGCAAAAGGTACACATTTTGAATTTAAACAAAATCCTATCTGTAACTAGCAGTTGAAGATATCAACAAAATACCATAAGTATGTATGAAAAATTTAAACTTTGTTTGCAATAAGAACTACAAACAGTTGCGCACACTGTCACAAACAAACAATATTGTAATGTAATTCCCGAATTTTATTTATTTGCCAATGTTATTGAGAAATTGAAGAACTACAACAAATTATAAATAAAGTAATAAAATGAACCCATCACACAAATACACATACACACGTATAGTATATAAACACAGAGGCCCAAACCCCTTCCGATTCCTTACGCTCGCAGCCATTCAGTGAACTACTTACACATTAACGCCCGCCCCCTTCCCCCACCACTACGTTGTATTTGCGTTTACCCGCTAAGCATAGCGCGCTGACAAGCAAACAAATCAACAACAACCAATGCAAAACAACACACAGCATTAATCGCGGAGACAAGACGAAAATTAAAAAGTTCTTATTTAAGTATTGAACATTGAATATCATTGACTGAAAAATACGTATAGTTTGTAAGAAGGAAATACTTATAAATACATTAATATAATTAACAATTATTATATGAATTCCAAGCAAAATATTATTAAATAATGAGAATGAAAATGAAAACAAAACACAACAAAAAACAATGGAAGAAATAAAAAATCTAAAAAGCAAACGAAACATGCAAAGCAAAAGATAGAACAAAGATAATAATAAATAATAACATGAAGAGATATAATAAAATACAAATATGGAATAATAAGCAACAATAACAAATGAAATGTAATGTAATGAAATGAATGAAATTACGAATGTACTTATGAAGAGAAAGGAAATCAAGAATACATTTTCATCTAAATACTGTACATATAAATAAGTACAAGTGCAAGAATAAAGGAAGCTCTGCAATAGCAAAAAAACAACAACACATTTTTGGGTGACTCATTTGCTTATCGCACGGCGGAATTTTAGTTGCGACATTTGGCCGGCATTAAGATGAGCGGAATATTTGTTTTTCGATCACGTAAATGTTTTTCGAAACACAATGACAAAAGCACTAAGTTTGCTGTTTGAGTGGATGAAGCAAAATATGCAAACAACTTGACATGTACACAACTTTATTGCGTAATTTTATTTTAAAAACTTTACAAAACTTAGCTTACTCAGTATATATAGGTAAATCTTTCCACAGAGCGTCGTATAAATACGGTGACCATTTGTGGCGAGCTTTGCGAAACGGCTTCGAATAGTAAACAACAATTTCGAGCAACAATTTCGAGATTGTCTATATCAGGTTTTAAATTTCCAATACGGATAGTATTCTGATAACATAAAGAATGTTTGCAAAAGAAGTGAGCAACATATTAAAAGACAATTGGAACGTTAAGGGCTGATTTCTCATCACGGTACACTATTTTCAGTCATTTTAAATTCTGCTGGTTAAAAAGAATATCAACACATATATAAAAAATATAAAATTTTGACTCGCTTGAATAATTCATTGACAGTAAGAATAGCTTCAGTGAATATGCAGAAAGAGTATTTCTGATTCAAATCCGGAAGTCTCAATAAATTCCTTTTAGCACGAACTTTCAGCTTAAAAATGATGCAGTAGATCTGCTATTAAAAATCGTTAGTTAGACAGACGGATACCCTCTTTGTGGCACCCGACACGTAGTGACTTATTGGACACTGAAAGCGTCATACGCACACAAACAGATTGGAAAGAATTGCACAGGCAATCCAACACATCGAAATATTAATTATGCTCCGCATTTTCTCATAACGCCACAGTGGTCACCGTATATACAAGTACTATTTTACTACGACTATTTTAATACTCATACAGCATAGTAGTTATTGACGATTGCTTTGGGCGATGTTACTCACTGCCATTGCCATTGCCACTGCCATTGCGTCTTTATCAGTCTATTTGTTTCCCATCTGCGGCTGACTCCGGCGTCTTCGTCGTCTGGCGCTGATGTATACGCATGTGGCGCCTAAGATCGCCGGATACACGAAACCGTTTGCTGCACACCTCACACTCGTGCGGCTTTTCACCTGCAAACATGCGAATATTACAATTAACGCCGAACAATCGATTTCCGCCGCGTTCATACCTGTGTGAATTTTGCGATGATTCTGCAGATACGTGCTGGCGCGAAAGGTCTTCGCACAGAATTCACACTCGTAGTTGCGCTCGCTGGTGTGTATGCGCCGATGCAGCACCAGCGAGTACTTGCGCGAGAACGCTTTGCCGCAGAATTCGCACTGGTGGCTCTTCTCCGCAGTGTGTATGGAGATGGTGTGATACTTGAGGTCGCCCCACTGGCGGAAGTGCCGTTGACAGTGCTCGCACTGGAACGGCTTGTCGCCAGTGTGCGTTCGCATGTGCGATTTGAGCGCACCCTGCGCAAAGAAAGACTTGCCGCAGATGTCGCACTGATGTGGCCGCACGCCGGAGTGTGTGCGATTGTGGTACTTGAGCGCGTTGCTGGAATTGAATTTGCGATAGCATTTGGTGCAGACATATTGCTTTTTGCCATTCTTATCGGTTGCATCGGGCAAGTAGTTGTCCTCGGCGTCGGCATCGGCGCCAGCAATGTCGTCGTCTTCGGGCGCAGGTTCGAAGTCGTCCGAGTCAGCGCACACTTCAGCGTCGCTGGGTTTGTCCACAGTGTCCTCTTCACACTCGGCGCCGTACGCAGTGGCATCAATAGGCGGGGAGAAATTATCCGCTGAAGCTGTTGGCTGCACATTGATGGGCTCATTGGAAACGGCTGCATCCGAACCAACATTCGCTATTTCCACAGACTTTGCACAGCTCCCATCGCTGTTAAAGCGCTCATCTTCCAAGGAGGCCACATTAAGTGATGCTTTATCGCTGGAGAAATGCTCTTGAGTTGTGACTTGCTGCACTTTGGTGTCGGCATTTTCAATGTTCTCCTGAATGGTGTGCAGGTGGGTCAATGGGTCGGAGAAGGATACGTCGCCGAACGGTTTGCTCTTGAAGATGATGTTGCTGAAGTTGTTGCTTGAAAACCTAAAATGTGTTGACGTTAATAACACTGTGCAACAAATATCATTATTATAGAATTAAACATTTTCAAATTCCCAGCAATTTAGGTTTGAGGCCGCTTCCAGTAGCAGCAGAAACCTAATGCAGTGAGAATTCGGAAAATTATGGTTCAATATGCTATATTCGTTACACTACCAAGGCGCACGGATGACATTCGAGCCCATTAAGTCGATGTCGTAGGTGTCTTCAATGGACACCTTGTCCACAACGTTTCGTATGCCTTCCAGCATGTCTTCCGTGTCGCTGAACTCCACTTCATCGGGCGCAATGTCCTTCAGTATTTTCATATCGTTGTCCTGGCTGCCGGCGTCCATTACATGCCGCACGGTCTCGTCCACACTGTGGAAATCGTTTAAGTGCACATCGTTGAAAACTTGGTCCACGTTGTTGTCACTAGCCTGCAATCACACATCAAATGAACACTAAAATATTGTGATGACCAATTTTTTGACGACCACTTACAACAACATTCTATGAAAATCGTTGATAACATTTGTCAATTCTACCATTGCATGTACCTTTTTGCTTAATTCACATAGATTTTCACAGCTCTTATTCGGCTGTAGCTCGTCCAACGAGGTCTTCATAGCTGCCAGTATGGTGTCCGGCGTGCTGGGCTCGTAGTGCTGCTTCAGGTGTTCAAAGAACTGCAGCTGCGTCATGGCGGTGTGCCCGCAAATCTCGCAGCTGAAACTCAACGTGCCCACACCCAACCGTTCTTCGGTCTCCTCCTGCAACTTCTGGCCAATTAGCGGCGGCGGCAGCGCATCCTCGTCGCAGCTCTGCGAGACACGCAGCTTGCGGGATATGCGCTTCTTGTGTGGCAGCACTTTACGTGCGTTGGAGCGCGAATACATTACATCGCTGCCGTCATGCAGCACGTTGGACGCCTATTGGAGCAACACAGGGAAATAAGTAATCGGTTGGAACAATAACGGTGCAAACTTACATCCAGTGAGACATTTGGTGGTGCCAACAGAAACTGCTGTACGACCTCTGGGCCCGCCTGATTTTCCACCACCGCATTGCAGTATGACTTCTGATGGTTGGCGCCCAGAAAGTCACCGTTAAGCGTCATGAAATCGGGCGTGTGTGTGTGCTTGAAGGCATTGCCGTCATTGTGGCTTGTGCTAGCAACGGTGCGCACCAGCGGCGACGGCACCGGCTGTGCGCCGCCCACGGCTAGTTGCGTCAGCGCGTCCGTGCCTGTGCCCACACCTACACCCACACTCATGCCAGCCACCGCCGGCTGCACTTGCCGAAAGTGAAAGATGGTATTGTGGAACTGCAGGTCCGGCGGGAGCGCATCGGTGCCGCTCGCGGCTGTCACCGGCGTGCCGGCGGACACATGCACCACAGTCTTTGGAAACACTATTTGCGTCGGATGCTCTATTAGGTCTATGATGAAGTTGTTGGAATCGCGTATGTAAGTGGGTGCCAGCAGTGTCTGCAATTGAATGTGTATGAATGCTCACTGAGCAGGCCGAGTAAATGCCGGAAATGATGCTTACATGGTCAATGAATTCTTGCTCCTTGCGGGGCATGGCTGGTTCCATAGCCGAATTCTCCATTACGCTGGCACGTGACGTTTACTTGTAGCTATCGGCGCCGAGCGCTGTCACGTTGCGCGCATTTGCATGAAATTCGAATGTCTGCGATTTGTGGATAAAATTTAGAAAAAATAAAGTTTTGTATGCAGAAGCTGTAATAAAAACTGCGATGATGCGAAACGGGACAAAAACAAAACGTCAGAAATATTTAGAGCGAGAATCAGTGCGACGATAAGAATGCAATTCGCCGGGAGCAAAAAGAGGTGAATTGGCAGCACTTATCGTTGCCTGAGAAAACGATTGTCGCATGTGCTATGAAATTTAATGATACATACGACATTTGTTTTCTGCAGCAATGTTGTTGCGACGATGCTGCCACCACGAAGAGTTTTCTATCCCGTAATTTTTGATATTGGTCAGTTTTTGGTGTGGTTTTGGAGTTTTTATTTACAGAAGTGCGCTGTCACTGTCGGAAAAATATGAAAATAGACGAATAAATTTATTTAAATGGAAAAAAAATTAAATTCACGGTTCTAAGGGTGTTTTTACGTAAAATAGTATCAGGTGTACAACTTTGCTTCCGCCGTTTTTTTTCCAAAATTAAAAGCTTCATTGCGAAAAAGTGCTTACAGATGTATTATTCAAAGTATTGTCCGTCGCTAGCGACAACTTTCTCCCATCTTTCCGGCAATTTTCGGATCCCGGCTCGAAAAAAGGAGTCCTCTTTTGACGCTATCCATGAAGCAATCCATCTTTTGACGCTATCCATGAAGCAATCCATTTTTCCAATTCTTCGAAGGATTGAAAATGTTGATCTGCCAGGCCGTGTGCCATCGAACGGAATAGGTGGAAGTCAGAAGGGGCGACATCTGGGGAATACGGCGGGTGGGGCAAGACTTCCCATTTCAGCGTTTCCAGGTACTTTTTGACCACTTTTGCGACGTGAGGCCGAGCATTGTCGTGTTGGAGGATGACTTTGTCATGTCGCTCTTGATATTGTGGCCGCTTTTCTTTTAGCGCGCGACTAAGGCGCATCAGTTGCGTTCGGTAGCGATCTCCTGTGATGGTTTCACCCGGTTTTAAGAGCTCGTAGTAAATCACACGAAGGTTTTTGAAGGTTTTTTCTCTTCCACCACCATGTTTGTCTTCGACATCGAAATCACCATTTTTAAAACGTTGAAACCACTCCCGGCACGTTCTTTCACTCAGAGCAGCATCACCGTAAGTTTCTGAGAGCATTCGATGCGCTTCAGCTGCATTTTTTTGCGAATTGTAACAGAAAAGTAAAACTTCCCGCAAATGGCGAGAATTGGGCACATAAACGGACATTTTCGAGCGTGAATAATACGAAAACAAGAACAACTGTCACTGAAACGGCGATGACAATTCGTTAGGCACTGTCCACACTCACTTTAAAGGCATTACCATCTATGTATTTCAACCAGCCTCAGCCGGTACAGCCACCTATCGGAAAACGGCGGAAGCAAAGTTGTACACCTGATACATAACTAATAAAAAAATAGTAAAATAAAAATTTTCCAAAATTATCCCGTAATTTTATATGAAGTTTCTGGGGTGGCTTTGGAGCTCTAATTTGAAGAAGTGCGCTGACACTGTCAAAAAAATATGAAAAAAAAAACAAAAAAAATTTTATTTTAAGTTTAAAAAAATTCAATTCACGGTTCTAATGCTTTCTTAAGTACAATAGAACATAACTAATAAAAAATAGTAAATTAAAAATGTATAACAAATAATCTCATGTTGTATTACTGCCCAAATATTTTTTCAATATTTTTTCTTTCCAGTAACATCAACTAATCACATGCTACATTGTTTTCGTAATCATGTTCCCATATTGTTTTATTACTTTTTGGCACTAAATGATGAAATAGGAATTTTGCTTTTCCGATTTTCAAAATTACAAAAAAGCAGCGGAATATAAATTCTCCGAACTTTGAAATTTCATAGACATTTATAAATATGATTACACTTTGCGTTCCAATAATAAACAAGTAAACAATTATTTAAGCAGAATTACTCACAGCGTAAATGCCGACAACAGTGTTCCCCATGAAAGTGTGATCGTTTGCGGTGAAAAGTTGATGAAGCCATATTCGTGCTAGATGATTTGAAATAATAAACAGGCACAAGCACAGCACAAGGCTTGACTGTAATGACATGATGGGGCGCGATGTGCCGTTGCGCGAACACGGCACTGGGTACTTAAAGTACCGCCGGAATTCCCTGTCAAACAGAAATCATTTCGCACACGTTGTTGATGTTAGCGCAGGTTTTGATGTTGGCGTTGCCGCCATGGGGCCCACTTTTCGCTTCAAGGCAGCGCATCTGCATGATGGAATAATCGGCACACAAACACACACTCACACCTTTGCGGTAACATATTTAGATACGAAAAGTCTGGGTCCCAATCAGAGCACAGTACCATCGATTCACGTCCCTCGCGCCTGCATTGATCCGCTGGCAGCCGCAGAGTTGTCACATTCGCCGCTGGTGTGCATGCAACAATAATTTCCAAATCACTAATCTAGCCACTTGAGAACTCTTCGGCCCTAACGACAAGCACTTTAAATTTTATGCCGCCATAATAATTGTTTATTAAACAGCATCGCATTGTTTGAATGCCCATCAGAAGCGCGCAGAAGACGCTACCGACTAGAAAATAAATAAAAATTATAAATGAACCCAAAATCGGCACCCATGAAAATTGCGGCTAACCCCATAAACAGCGAAATAGAGTCGCGCAAAGCGGAGTAGCGATTTACGAGCTCATTGCCGGCGGAGCATTGGTAATCCAGTGCACAATTATGCTGAAATATCACAGCCCGCGCCTGCAGCCCCGCAGTCTGCAGCGGATTAGTGCCCATATGGAGCGTTTTGTGGTGTGCTCCCGACTTGGCTGCCGCTAGTTTATGTGTATGTCACCGCGTATTAGTTGACGATTAGTTGGCTTTGAAAAGTCTACTTTATGGCATACAATTTAGTGTTGCGGCCCAGCAGCAAATGTTGCCATAACAACAAATCAACTAAAGTTGCAAGATGTCTAAAAATCTCTCCCTATTTGGTTGACGACCGTTGAATTCCAATAGAAAAATAAACTGAAACTCTTTTGAGCGCATTGCGGCCGCAGGTAGTTGTTGCTGACAGTGCGGAAGTGCATGCAACGAGCGGAAACGCTTAGTAACATTTATATTTGTAAATATTTTTCTAAAATATTATAAATTCAGCATTTTTCAGCATATTGGCAAAAGGGAAAATATTTGTTGTCGCCGATTTTAGACAAATCTGTAAACGTACGAAAAAATGTTTGTTTGTCTGCAGCTGTAGGCCACTTGGATTGGGTCTGCTGTTGTGGAAAAATATTTGTGTGCATACATCAACAAATACGCCTACGAGATTAGCTGTCCGACAATTCAAGGTACAAAAGTTCCTGCCTTTCATGCCAAAGCCAAATATTTTCTTTTAATTATTGAGTGTGTGTGTGTGCATGCGTTCATGAATGGAACGTCGCGTACATACTGCATATGAAATTAATTGAAATAATTTTTTAGGATAGCAAATAAAAAAAAACAGAAAGTTAAATGAGTAATGGAATATCCTATAAAAAAATTAGAACTATTTTAATAAAATCTTTAAAAGATTTTTCTTTGAAAACTTTTTTTATTAAAATTTAACAACATTTTTTTCATTTTCACTATCACTAGTTCGTAAAGTCAGAGGACTCTCTTTGAATGGAAAACATTTAAAGTGAAAAAAACTGAAGAGTTTTATTTTTTTTAATAAAACTAAACGTTAACACAAATTGTACATTTTTGTAATTGCGAATAAAAATTAAGCCTGTTTCAGAATTAGTTGAAATTTTTTCACGTCTAACTATTGTGAGACATAAGTTCTCTGAAAATTCTTGTGAAATCCTTTAATTTATCCTTTAAAAATTGAGAACTATTTGAATAAAATTTAAAGATTTATCTGAAAATAAAATGAGGAATATCCTCATTTCACTATGGAATATCCTATAAAAAAATGAGAACTATTTCAATAAAATTTAAAGATTTCTCTGAAAATGAAATGAAGAATATTCCCATTTCACTATGGAATATCCTATAAAAAAATTAGAGCTATTTCAATAAAATTTAAAGATTTCTTTTTAAAAGATTTTTCTTTGAAAACTATTTTTATTAAAATTTAACAATATTTTTATTTCATTTTCACTATCACTAGTTCGTACAGTCAGAGGACTCTCTTTGATTGGAAAACATTTAAAGTGAAAAAGAAAACTGAAGAGTTTTATTTTTTTTTATAAAACTTAACGTTAATAAAAATTGTACAATTTTGTAATTGTGAGTGAAAAATGAGTCTGTTTCAGAATTAGATGAAATTTTTTCACGACTATCTATTGTGAGACATAAGTTCTCTGAAAACTCTTGTGATACATTAATTTACACATTATTTTAAAATTTCCAAGACTTTTTTGTTTCCTGTTTTGTATTTGCAGCAACTTGTTTCAAAATATGTGAAAATGAATGTGTTTTGAGTAAAATATATATATATATTTTTTTTAATATACTCTAAAGAAATAAAACATATATATGAAAAATAAAAATATCTACTAAAACATGTTTTTAAAAGCATAAAAATAAACACATTTATTTAAAAAAATTAAATAGATAAAAATTATTAAATAAACTGTAGCTTGGAACAATCTGCTAAAAAATAAAAATATTTTTAAAAGCATAAAAATCAACACATTTATTTAACAAAAATTAAATAAATATAAATAATTTAAAAAGTTGTAGCTTGGAACAATCTGCACGCCTTGCAGCATTTCCTCGCTTCCCATACAAAATTGCTGATATTTTCATTTTATTTCAAAGTTGACAACAAATTTGGAGATCCAACGAAATGTACATGCAATGCTCCGCGGCTCCGTAAATGTGTTGTTCGCCCTGCAACGCCGCACAGTGGAGGAACGTTTACCTATAAATATAAATAAATAATTAAAATTTTATTTAATTTTAAAAAAGTTTTGCTCGTGTTTTAGTTTCTTTATTATTTATTTTTTGAGAAATTTAAACAATTTTCTTTTTATTACAGTAAATCATAAATGATTGTCTCAGAATGTTCAAGTTCCATTTGTTGGCTCATTACAAATATCTCACTTTACTCAAAAAGCTCTTTTAACGTTTTGCTTGTGCCATATGTTTTTTTATTAAAAATGTGAAGGCCAATTAACAACTTGACAGGTTTTTCATGTGCAGTGCACACTTTGGCGCACTTTCCAACACTCTACAAGCAACATATAGAAAAACTGAACAATGTATCATATTATTTAATTTAGTAATTACAGTACTTTTCGTTTATAACGAACCTGTTTAAAACGAATTTCCGCCTAAAACGAACCAATTTCAAAAGTACGCGCTGTATGTTTTCGCTTATTACGGACCCCTTGTAAAGCGAACTTTCGGTTAAAACGAACCATTTTGCCCAGTCCCTCGAAGTTCGCTTTAAGCGAAAAGTACTGTATTATGTAATTATTTATTTTTTTTTATTATTTTATTAATTTATTCGTATTCAAACTTTGATTTTTGTATCGTTTATGGGCCACACATGGCGCACTGTGCGCCGCAGCAACATTAGGACACTCGAGGCTAAGCGCGCGCCAATGCTGAGCATTATTACTTTATATGTCCTTATTATCCTTGTTTGTTGCGTTTTTTGCTTGTTGTCGTTCCGTTTCACATTGTCACTTTTTTGATGGCATTGTTGGCGAAGTGGATATTTCCTCTTCCTTCGGCTCCTCATTAGAAAGTTGCACAACAAAAGGCTGCAAAAATTGTGGAGACAAAAAAGAAACGCCGAGCAAAAAAGAAAATTGTCTGACAACACTGTAGCGGGAAGTTGACTGCCGAAGGGAACGTGCAAGTGCCTTCTTTTGTTTTTCGTCACGTTCTGCGGTGCCCTCGCACTCCAGCGCTCGCGTGCTACGCGCTGCGTCCGGTGGCGCAGTTTATGCTGAAACACTAAAAAATGGCAACAGCAGCGACAACGGTAGCAGCGTTGGTTATGGCAACACCAGTAGCAACAACATATCGACCATAATAGCAACAACAATTGCAACAATAACAGCAACAAAGCGCACGCACCAGCGTCTGCTGAAGTGCTGGCTGGCTGGTTGGTTGGTTGGATGGGGCGCGCTGCCGAGTTGGTGTTCGATGAAAAATCGAACATTGCCACAAAGCCGCGCCACATGGACGCGCTGAAGTGTATGGAGTGGCGTGCAATTCGAGAAGCCATTGCAGAGTGGATGCTGCACGAGTGACGTCCGTATATATGAACACCTACAGTGGTGTGAGTGCTTAACAAATTCAATCAAATAAAAGATTAAACATAAATTTCATTTAAAAAAAACTAGTTTTAATTTGTAATTTAACCACCAAATTATTATTATCTTAAACAAAAAACCAGGGACCGGAAATAACAGTTATTTATGAAAACTATATTTGAAAAAATTACTATGAAGGAAATGTCATACAGGTAAATGAAATATACCAATACATTTCTGTTCGGACCGAGAATCAAACTTGGTAGTAAACTTTATTTTGTAATTTTTATGGAAAAATGAAAAAATAAGAATGATTTTTTATTTATATTTGAAAACTCTTATAATAACAATTATTTTTGATTTTTATCATATTAGTCTACAAATAACATTTTTTTTCGATTTTTATTTTAGCTGTCCTATGATAACAATTATAGTCATTAGTCATTAATTAGTCATTATAAGTCATTAATAAAAATCATTCAGTGACTTTTATTTATAAAAGTCATCAATAAAAATCAGTCAGTGACTTTTATTTTTTAAGTCATCTAAGAAAAGTCATTCAATGACTTTTCTTTTTTAAATCGCAATATAGAAATCATTTTCATTAATCACAGTACTGGATTCATTAAATATCGAAATGTTTATATATTCTTGATCGACTCAACAAGACCTGACTTGACAATTCTGTTCTCTGGATGAATTATTTTACTTTAATTAATTAATTAATTAATTTCATATTTACTTTTGCATGCAGTAAAGAAAATTACTTTTATATTGCGACTTAAAAAATAAAAGTCATTGAATGATTTTTATTGATGACTTTTATGAATAAAAGTCACTGAATGACTTTTATTGATGACTTAAAAATAAAAGTCATTGAAAGATTTTTATTGATGACTTTTATAAATAAAAGTCACTGAATGATTTTTATTGATGACTTAAAAAATAAAAGTCATTGAATAATTTTTTTGATGACTTTTATAAATAAAAGTCACTGAATGATTTTTATTGATGACTTAAAAAATAAAAGTCATTGAATAATTTGTTGATGACTTTTATAAATATAATTGTTATCATAGGACAACTAAAATAAAAATCGAAAAAAAATGTTATTTGTAAACTAATAAGAAAAAAAAATAAAAAATAATTGTTATTATAGGATTTTTAAAATATAAATAAAAAATAACTGTTATTTTTGAGTCATAAAATAAAAGTCAAAAAATAACTCTTAAACATTGATTTTCATAATAAAACTTATAACTGTTACGGTCCCTGCAAACAACTCTATGTGCTTGGCAACTATTTCGTCTCATCACAACCACTGTGCGTCGGCGGGTTGTGGCGCAATCTGAAACCTGCGGTAAAAAAGCTGACGCATAGAAAACGCTGTGGAAATATTGTTACGAAGCGGAAAAAGTGTTGACAACAAAAAGCGCGGCGAACAGGGCAAACGATTCGGGGTTTTCATTTTGCAGCAGCAGAGTTTTGGTGTTGTAATTGTTGTTGAAAGTTGTTGCGAATTGTTGATGTGCCTTATCAGCAGAGCAACAGCGATTGCACAGGTTCGAGCAGCAGATTGTGATCTATCGTTAAGCGAACATTATGTTGTTCACAATTTTAAGGTTATGTCTGAACGGAAAGAACACACACATGAAGCTGTGCTTATAATTGCAAAAAGGGGACAATCTCGTCAACGCGAAATCGACTAACAATTTTATCATCAATAATAACGCCGGTAATAGCAAGAAAAACAAACAACAACAACAACAATGTATTATAACAATAACGCATTTAGCGCAATTATGCACAACTAAGCGCTGCTCGTTGACAGCAATACAACAACAACAACAACAACATCGATGTCATCTCCCGCACCATCGGCGTCACGTGCACGTGCCAACTGTTGGCTGCGTGCACAATGGGTTCGTGCCACTTTGCAAAATGCACGGCGGCAGCTCTAATCAGTTTGGTGTTGTTGTTGCTGTTGTTCGTTTGGTTTGGGTTGAAAGTGTTTTGTAACATTTTAAATGAAACAATTCAGTTAAGCACAACTTTGCTACGCCTGCGGAGCGGCTGCCGTTGGCGGGTGACAGGGGGGTGGAAGCGCTGCTGGCCGATAACGACGGTGTTAGTTTTGGCTGTGGCAGCACAAATGAGGGGCGGGAAGGGGAAGCTAGAGGACAGTTCTGCGCGCAGGCACTAACCTCTCTTAGCTTTATGCCGCTGCCGAACCAACTCTGCGCAAATCTTTTCATTGCATTGCATTGCAATGCACCACTGTGTGTGATGCAGTTTGCACGTCTGTCTGTCTGTCTATCTGTGTGTGTGTGTGTGGCTGTGAGTGCATTCAGCTGGAAAAATCAATCGTTGCGCTGAGAAGTACAAAATACCAAAAAAATATAAGGAAAAAGCAAACAAAACGCATTCAACGAAAATAATCGCAAAAAATGTAAACCAAATGTGGTTTGTGCACGTTTGTGCGTTTTTGTAGTTTACTAGTTTCAGTTTGTTGAATGTTTTGTTTGAAGATTACTTCCGATCAAATGCGTTCACTTTTTTAGTTCCAATTTTCGCAGTTTGCGCTTTGTTCCCGGCCGCACTTATCCCTCACATCAAGTCGAGTGGAATTAAATTTGACCAACAAACGATTACGGCGCGCAATTACGACAGCCAACTGCCAACAATGCACACCAGCGTCTGGCTGGACAATTTGCTCGCAACTCCTTGCAATAATTGACAGAAATTGCTTTGAGGTCGAGCGCTGTTTTCTGCATTTGCCGAATTTACTTCGCTGCAGCTCTGAACCCACAAAACTGCCCACAGTGCGTTCCAGCAATTTGCCAATCTGGCGGAAAATTCGCACTTAATGTCACAACGGTGCAGTGTCCAGCCAAAACTCTGGTTAACCAAAATGCACCAGAAACGCATTAACTTAATGGCCGCATTATGGAGTAAAAAATCGCTGGCCAACCATACCGGCATCAACAAATAATTCACACATTGCTCAAGGACACGCAAAAGCGGCCACGGCATACTTCAACACTCGGCGCACTCCTACAAACAGCATCGAAGCGCTGCACTTGGTCCAGTGCTGCAGCGGCTATTGATGTGCTGATGATGTGCCCAAATCACCAGTCAACAATTGCCACCAACAATGGACAGCGGGGGAACCATGGCGCACACAATTGTGAGCGACACAGCTGAGCTGCATCAGAATTTTCGGCCCATTACTATTGCGCTGCTCTCGTGCTACGGCCCCGCACCGCACCGCACGGCTCGGACTCCAGCCAGGCGACAGGCAACACATCCAGCGCCGAAACGCGATGCACGGCTGTCAACGATTGCTGCTGCACGCCAGTGAAACGCTACACAAAGCGCAATTCGTGCAAAGTAAAACAGCTTGTAAGGAGCTGTGCGCGCACCGCATGCGGCCACAATGCGTCCATCGATAGCAGCTCAAATGAACAGCAGCAGGGAAAGCGGTACACGTTACCGCACCGCAGGCGCAACGGCCCCGGGCACAGTTCACGCAAAGCAAATCATTTTACTAGTTTCTTTCGATAATTTCAGCCGTGCCGAGTGCGCAATCGGAGGACAAAGTTTCGGCATCATATGGTGCGATATCCTCTCGGTTGTTGTTGCTGCTGGTGTACACTGCAGCGCCGGTGTTTCCGTTGTCAACGACAGGACGATCCAATTTGCAATACAATAGACCCGATTTTGGTAGTGAAATTGTGTAGCAGCAACAAAGTCGAATGTTAAATCTCAAGGAAAATGTTAAGAACAACATTTTATTACAGTTTTAAAAATATTAGCAAACAACAAAAAGTTATAAAAAAAGGGTTTGCTAACACCGTGCGACAAAAAATTAAAAAAATTTTTCACATCGGAAAAAATCCATATGGGCGTGAAACTAGAGGCCACACATAATAATACTGCTTACTCAGTTTTTCATTTCTACATCCTTTGTCGTTTTAAAAGGACTTCAAAATTTTGAAGGGGATAAAAAATAAAAAATATATAAAAAATACTTAACCTTGTTAAAATATGGCGATATATATATCAAATGAAAAAGGAAATGCTCAAAAATGTAAATAATATTGATTTTTTATCTATTTGTAATAAAAGGATATAAAAAAGGTCCTTTGAAAATTTTAGTCCTTTATATCCTTGAAAATTTACATCGAATTTTCTTGAAAAGTAAGTATGTTAAAACCCGAAATCTCCTTGATCACGTGTCAAAATTTCATTATTCTCGCTTCATTGATTTTCTATCTTTTTGTGATTTAAAATACTGATTCTCAAATAAATTAGAATTTTTGTACTTCATTAGAATTGCAGCTTCCGCCTTTTTTAAATAACTTTCGAACCAATAAAGTTAGAGTCATGAAATTTTGACACGTGATAAAGGAGATTTTGGGTTTTAACATACTTACTTTTCAAGAAAATTCTATATAAATTTTCAAGGATATAAAGGATTAAAATTTTCAAAGGACCATTTTCATATCCTTTTTTTACAAATAGATAAAAAGTCAATTTTATTTATATTCTTGAGCCTTTCCTCTTTGATTTGATATACATATCGCCATATTCTAACGAGGTTAAGTATTTTTAAATTTTTTTTCTTTTTTATCCCCTTCAAAACTTTGAAGTCCTTTTAAAAGGACAAAGGATGTAGAAATGAAAAACTGAGTACGCAGTATTAATATGTTTGGTCTCTAGTTTCACGCCCATATGGACTTTTCCCGGTGGGAAAAAGGCTGTCACACCGTGCGACAGCACGCTTTTGCCTTTAACTTTTAATCCTAAATTTTCTTTTTCTTAATATTTTTGATCTTTCGCAGCAGCATCACACTTTTCTCTGCGTCATAGCACAACAACAACAACAAACATTCTCCCCACACTCAGTAATTGCCCTGTCGCAAGGAATTTTCCAATTTCGTTTATTTTACGCGGCGCCTTTGATCTGCTGGTGTTGTTGTCTGTGAAATTTGAGAAAAGTGTTTTTCTAATTCGCTGCCACGCAACGCCAACACCAGCAACAGCAACAGTGACAGCGACAGCGGCATGACAACACACACTCAAGGCACAACAAATAATAACAACTAACAACAATACAAAAAAAACAACAGTACCAGCAACTGACTGAAATCGTATCAAGTGTTTGTGGGTTTGTAATTAACCGACTTTGGCCGACACATTGCAGCTAAAACAAAACCAAAAATCAACAACTACGAAAATTGTAACAGCAGCAGAGCAGAACAGCAACGCATTTGATGCCGCGCCGAGAAGATCGAGAAGCGCGCGGTGCACTTGTGGTCATGCCGCAGCGGCAACGAGCAACGAGCAACGGGCAACGGGCGGCGGCGGCATGTGTTTCCTCTCAAGCATGTATCGGGTTTCCAGCGGCCTCAGTGAGCATCGGTGTTGGCAGCGTCATAATCAGAGCGGCGTGATGATGTTTACATATTAAAGGCGGCCTGGGCATGGGCAGCCACAGCAACAGCAACATCGACACCAGCACCAGCACGAGCACAACAACACCCAGCTTCGGCGCAGCTGAAGTTCTAATGGCGTTTCGATGTGCGTCAATGCGATGCGCGCGCACATCGCTTGGCGCAGCGTCGAGTGATGCTTAACAACCATTAGCAGCAAACATGACAAGGCGCCTTGTCATAATTTGGCATCAACAACACGATTTCCACGAGCGCCGATCGTCGTTAACGCCACTCAGTGTGCTGGCATGATCAAAGCAGCGCGTGGAAGAGTTCGGCCGCAAGAGGGCGGCGACAGCTTCAAAGTGAGTGAAGGTGTTTACTGAAACAATTTTCTATGCTATGAAATTGAAAATTGGTGCAGCGTTGATTTGAAAATTATTGATTGTAATCGGAGCTTGTCATAATTAGTGACACCTACGCGCACTGGAACGAGTCGGCGTGCGTATTGGGGCGGAATTGTGGGCTGCAGTATTGGTGTTGGTACCTCGGGCAGGATCAGTGTGGTGTCCCTTTGAGGAAAGATATGATTATCAGTAAATATGTGGGAGGATGAAATGAAGCTGCTGGCTGCGGAGCCTCTACTGATTTGAAAGCGTATCTAGTTCGACCTTAACTCCGGCTCTGGTGGGTTCTTTTAAAACAAAGAGAATGAATTGCAGAAAGCATGACAAATTTTCATTCTAAGAGTAAAAGCAATTAAAAAATACCATAATTCTTAAACAAATTGGAAAAACATTTGTAAATTGATCCGTTTATGACCGCAAGACTTCTTCAAAGATCGTTCTTTTCATTTTCGACACTTATTCAATTTTCAATGCCAAAACTTTCTCTTCCCCTTAACACTAGAATGCCCGACAATCTGACCTACCTAAAATGCCCATATGTAGTCATTTTGTCTACAATCTTGTTTACTGACTTTTTTATTTTATTGGTTTTTAAATGCACATGAGATTAAATTAAAATATATAAAATATATAAAAAAAAAAATATACGCTAATTGGCGTACTTTCCACATCAAAACGATATAATGAAATGCAATTTGGAATTTGTGAATGAATTTTGTGAGTGAATTTTAAATTGAAAAACTTGAGAATTGTCACAACCTACTATGGTATTTTTTTTAACCCTTTACACGGCACCAGCTAATTTTTTCATCAAATGTATAGATATAAACCTAAATTTAAAAAACATGTATTTTTTTTTTTTTAATATACTAAAGTATGTATAAAGTTTGTAAGGTTTTTTGTAAAAAACATTAAAAAAGAAGCAAACAGCATTAAAACTTGTTTTTTTATTTTAATATGTTTAGTTTTAAATGAAAATTTTTAAAGCAATTAATGCGCATTTTTCGCAAAGTGTTTGTGTGTTTTTTTTTTTAAAGTGATTGTTTCACTAAAATAAATGCGTGCAACTTTTCGCAAAAACGGTAAAATAACTGCTGTCAAGTAAAATTTAGCTACTTTTTCCCACTATTAATGCCAGTATTTCAAAAAAGGAACCTTGCACAGTTGTAAAATAGCAAAAAAGAGTCGTTTTGATAATTACTTCCGAAATTACGGGCAATTTTACGGTTGGTTGCAGATATGCAACTGTACCGTGTAAAGGATTAATATTTTCAATTATTTGAAATTTTCATATTTCTCAATTGAAGATGCATATCTGTCTATTTATCAGTAAGATTTGCTGAAAATTGTATATAGGTAGTCAATGTTACCGATTTTGATGTGTCACTTCCGAAGGGTTTGTTGTTAAATAGTTTAAGTAACTTGTAGTTTTTAATTATTAATATTTCCTATAGTCAGTAAGGACATTTGTTGATTGGCTAAATACATAAATAAATAAATAAATAAAATGACTCCTTTTGGGCATTTAAGGCAAACGTTCTAAAATTAGGGTAAACAATTTTTTTACAATATTTTTAATTTATTTATTCCATTTAGCTTTAAAAATTAGTAAAAGTCACGTAAGATATTTTTTTACAAAGCGATGCAATAAAAGTTATTTACAATAAAATACCTCAATGTAGTCAAAATTACTACCTTGGGCATTCTAGTGTTAAATTACAAACCTTCAATGTGTTCCAATATCCCAAAAACTCCATCTTGTCTCTTGTCCCGCACACAAATGTCTATTTACATAAATTCTGAGATCACGCAACAGTTTTCCTTTAATCCACCTCCCCAAAGGTTTGCACCTGAAGCCCGAATGAGCCGAAAAATGTTGCGTCTTATGTCGCGTTGCTCGGTTTCGCCAGGCCCCATTGTCGGTTCGCTTTGCTGTCAAAACGTAGCACAACGAGCCGCTGTCTAAGTTGCAAGCTGTCGCCGATTCGACTTTTATCTATTGTTCACTTTTTGACTTCTCAATTGTCCGCTGCCTGCGCGTGTGTGTTGCTTGTTTGCGCTTTGTGCTCCCTTATTGCTTACAGCATGTTTTGTTGTTGTTTATTTGTTTTGTATGTTCTGCTGTTAACAATAATGACGTTCGACATTCATTGGCGCGATTCCGCTGCGGCTGCGCCTCTGACTCCGACTCCAGCCGGCTATGGCTGGCAAGGATCAAATGCGTTGGCAAAAGGACGATTCAAGGCTTCCCCGCTGCGCCGCGACAACAATTCACCTTTCATTTGCAACCGATGCCAAGCCAGCAACCAGCTACATCCTCGTAATGAGGGTATTGAAGGTGATGATGCCTTTATGGACGTGGCCGACCACGTTACCAATCTAATTGAGACATCCTGTCTTTTTGATTCTGCGGCTGCCTACAAAACGCAACCGCACTCGCACTCGCACACACACACACACAAACGCGCGCACGCATTTGTTGCTGTATGCGGTGCCAATAAAGAATGCTACGAAATCCTGTTGATTTCATTTGGCTGCCTTTGTTGCCAACGTGGCAATTCGTTGGCATCAACACATCAAAGAGGCCGAGCGAGTGCCGCAACGCTTTGTCACAAACTGCACCGTGTGACATTGCTTTTATGTATGTGACAGTGGCTGCGCTGCGCCAAGTCTGCGCATGCGTGCGCTGAATTGACAGGCGCGCCTAGACGGACCTTGTAAAACATCAAAGTCAGCGCTCGGCCGAGGTGTCCTTTCGTGAAAATCGGCGGATTAGTGAAATGTCACGATGGAGCTCAGCCAAGATGACACTTCAAAGTTTGAGACATCTACTAAAAAGATCCAATCGAGAGTGTAGCGAGTAGGGCTTCTTAGTGGCTCGTAGACTTAAAATTTTACTGAAAGGGTTAAATGTCCAATGGTCTGTTTAAGTTAAGTAAGGAAGGCTCTGAATGGTTGCAGGAAACTCAATTTAAGTCATTCGCATATTTTTTGAATAAATTATTCTTATATTGTTTGATACTTTTCAGCAACATGCAGTACATACGTTGTACATATGTACCGTTTTATGTGTTCAAAAAAATAATGCATTTAGCATCTGCAGTCGCAACGGTTCTACAATGCCAGCATAAATGATTAGTACGTCCAACTCGTGAACGGAATCGATTCGTCACACGGATTGCGATACATTAGAAGTGATCATTTGACAACAGGACGAAAATATTTTCATCTTTTGTGTACACACAGCAGTGTATAGTTTTCGATCAACGAAATTCCAGTGTCGCCGGGACACCCCCAATGCGTGGCGAATTGCCGGTATATGGCAACGGAACGGATCGGATCGGGCCTGCCTGGCTGACTGGCTGTAACCAATGCGCAGGATATGCGGCGCAGCTTGAATTGATACATCATGCATGGATGTAGGCTACAAAGTGTGTAAAGAAATGAGAAGAAATGAAATTAATTTCGAAATTAAAATGTTTGAAAAAAGGACATGGGACCGAAGTGTGATAACAATGCGCAGTTTTATGGTTTTTAACGGTTGGAATATTTGAATATCTGACTGCGACTGTATATATTCTGTGCTTTACCTCTTTTTATTAAGAGTAAGGTTTGTGCCAGTGAATACAAGCAAATTGATGTATGTTTGCTGCTTGCACAAAGACTAAAAAACTGGACATTTTTTGGGAAGAAAACAGTAAAAACTTTGGTTGAAGAACAATTAAACTCGATTAAACAATTCCACAATGTATTTTTTAACAACCAACCACAATCACTATTGTCGTAACCATTTAGATCAAACAAAATTACTATCGAATAGTGTCCGACCGAAACCACTTTTTTTGGCCGAAACCGAAACCGAATATTCGGTCGAACACTACTATCGAATCATTGCTCAGAAGTTCCAACTTTCGGGTTTTGATGTGTTATTGTTCAAAGTAACAAAAAAAACTACAACGAAAAAGATGTTATAGCTGAAATTTGGAAAATATTATCGTTGGGAAGGCCTAATTGAGCAAGTCCTGATTTCCCCGTGCGACAGTATTTTTGACACCGGAAAAAATCCATATATGTGTGAAACTAGAGACCAAATATAGTTATACTGCGTACTCAGTTTTTCATTTCTACATCCTTTGTCCTTTTAAAAGGACTTCAAAATTTTCAAGGGGATACAAAATAAAAAAAATATAAAAAATACTTAACCTTGTTAGAATATGGCGATATATATATCAAATGAAAGAGGAAAGGCTCAAGAATTTAAATAAAATTTATTTTCTATCTATTTGTAAAAAAGGATATGAAACAGTCCTTTGAAAATTGTAATCCTTTACATCCTTGAAAATTTTTATAGAATTTTCTTGAAAAGTAACTATGTTAAAACCCAAAATCTCCCTAACTTTATTGGTTCGAAAGTTATTAAAAAAGGCGGAAGCTGCAAATCTAATGAAGTACAAAAATTCTAATTTATTTGAGTATCAGTATTTTAAATAATAAAAAGATACAAAATCAATGAAGCGAGAATAATGAAATTTTGACACGTGATCAAGGAGATTTTGAGTTTTAACATACTTACTTTTCAAGAAAATGCTATATAAATATTCAAGGATATAAACGATTCACATTTTCAAAGGACCTTTTTCATATCCTTTTTTTACAAATAGATAGAAAATAAATTTTATTTAAATTCTTGAGCCTTTCCTCTTTCATTTGATATACACATCGCCATATTCTAACGAGGTTCAGTATTATTTATATATTTTTTATTTTTTATCCCCTTTAAAATTTTGAAGTCCTTTTAAAAGTCAAAGGATGTAGAAATAAAAAACTGAGTACGCAGTATTACTATGTTTGGTCTCTAGTTTCACGCCCATAGGGATTTTTTCCGATGTGAAAATTTTTTTAATTTTTGTCGCACGGTGTTATAATTCGAAATCTGCAAAAGGATTAAGTAATTAAAACCCATAAGCACAACTTTTTCAAAATGTTCATCTCTTCTTTGTGAACAAACAAGTCTTTCATATCATATCATATTTAAAATATTCTTTTTGCTTTTTGAAAATTTCAAACACTCGCACGTACATATATATAAACATAAAGAATCACAACCCAAACGTCTGGAAGCGTGCTTCCATGAAAACAAAAGCCGCTTTCTAATTGTTTTTTTTTTTGTTGGCAATTTTCAGCTGTTGCATCGCCAGCCAAACACGACCATAGAAATGCCCAGTGCATAGTGTTAATTTCACTGGTCACAAAAAATACAAAAATAAATAAAAATCGAGCTGCAACAATGCCAACGGCAACAACAAACCCATAAGTGGGAGAGTCAAGTAGATAATGAAGACGTGCCGCAGTCAGCGGTCAGAGTCGGTCGCTTTGATATCGACACAACTTGACAAAACAAGCGATTTCCCAAATACAAATGCAACGTTTGCCCGACTGGCACTTGGACCATTTTTAGTGCACACTCAATTTCGTTTGCACTCTTCTCGTTATTGTTGTAGTTTCCTTAAGAATGCATATGTTGTGCGGTGCCTTCTGCGTTCGCCAACAATTGTCCTGGCCGCAGTGCTGCAGTAGCCTGATTGTCGATAATTCAATTTCGCCGCCTGTAGTCGGCAAATTTCAAAACGAAACAACAACAAGAGGCCAAATCAGCGTCGAGTGAAGAACAAAAAACCAAAAAATAGTAAAATAAATGAGAAAATGAAAACGTCAAAGGCGGCAGCGCGCACAATGGCGGCGGTCCTTTTCGGTGCCTGTGTGCGTAGGTGTGCATGGGCCGAGGAAAAACTCATCTCATCGGCTGCTATCCGCCCCTTTCGCTACTGCCGTGGCTGGGGGTTGGCAACTTAATTGAGACTGAAATTTGCAAACAGCGTGACTGTCCGAACTGTGTGCGCTGGCATTTTCCGACCACAAAGGGTGCCGCCACCAAACGGCAACGTAACGCTCTGCTCGGCGGCGGCGACAGCGCAGCCAAGAAATCGATAATCCTCAAAAACCGACAGACAGCAGTGCTGGCGGTGCCGAATTATGACAACATCGACAAAACTAATTGATTTAAAACACTATAATCGCTTTACGACCGCCGGCACAGCTCCGGGCGGCGGCCCCGTGGGGGTCTACGAGATGTCCGCTTTCCGCCAACTTGCAATTTCCACTTTTTCGCTGCGCCTGTGACGTTCCGTGCGCTCACATGCTGGCCGCATTATTGACCACACTTTACGCTTACGCTTTGACGCGTTAATTTCCACAAAAAATAATGACCGCTTGGTCTACCACAGTGTCCTTCGAATGCAATGCAAATCGTGGTTTTGTGAGGAGATTGAAGCGTTGCGTTCAGCTGGCGGGGCGCTGCGATGCGGTCTGTAGTTCGACTTCGTTCCACCGCCAGAGCGCATTCAGCGTCATGATGAGCGATAATGTGACCGCTTTACGCATTGCTATGTATAGTGTCCTTCAAATCGGGGCAGTAGAAAATTGCAATTTATAATGGTATGAGAGAAAATGATTGAACTGACACTGGTTCTACCAATTGAAATGTACAAAAATGAAGGGGGCTTACAATCCTCTGTTAATTCATTGGTTTCAATGTGTTTTTTACTATATTTAGATATGGAATAATAGTTGAGTTGGTTTCTTGGTATAACATTGCTTTATTAAACCAGCTGGAATGCATGGTTCAAAATGGTTCATTGGACAAAAACCAAAACCGTTGATATATCCAGTTTTGTAGTTTCGTGAATATAATTTTTTAGTTATTAAAAAACTATTACAGTGTAATCTGGGTGGAGTGAACCGCCGATGCTACGAACACCCCGATAGAGTGAACATCAAAAATTTTACATTGAGTACTCTATAGAGTGAACAATTCCGAATCTCTTTAGAGTGAACACAATTTAAAATAAATTACTTCAGTAACTTCAAGTTACTGCCAACCAGAATTTCGGGCTGTTGAAGAGAACAACTCTTAAAAAAGGCATTGTACAATTGGTTTGTGCGGCAGCGCCAGAAAAATGTTCCTGTCAGTGGAGATATGTTAAACAAGCAAAGAAATTACATGCTGATATTAATGAAAAGGAAGGCGGTTTTAACGCCAGTTGTGGATGGCTAGCCGGATTTAAATCACGCTATGGAATTCGTCTGTTAAAAGTGTGCGGCGAGAAATTGTCTTCAGATAGCTCGGCTGAACCGTTTAAACAAAAGCTCAATAGTACGATTTGTGAGGTACAACTTTGTGAAAGCCAAATTTACAATGCGGACGAGAGTGGACTATTTTGGAAGATGCTACCCGAAAGAACTTGTAACCAGTAACAGGTGCAGAAAAAACGGCAGGAAATTAGAAAAAGCCAGAGTTACAATTCTTGCATGCGCAAACGCAACTGGCCAAACCACGCTCTTTCAATTATTTCAACATTCCGGTGGACTACCGACATTCAAAAAATGTATGGATGACAGCAGAAATTTTTAAAGAATGGTTTCAAAAGTGTTTTCTTCCATAGGGGAATTTAAAAAAAGAAAGGCAAAACTTCAATTTTAATAAATTTCTTTATTATCCCCTTCAAAATACTCTCCTCTTGCGTCAATAAATGTATGCCAATGTTTGATCCAATTTTCCATACATTTTTTATAGGCCGCCAAAGGTATGGCCTTCAGCTCACGCAGTGAATTCTCTTTTATGACCTCTATGGTCTCAAAACGCGTTCCCAGCAATGGCAATTTGAGTTTGGGAAGTAGAAAGAAATTACACGAGGCCATGTCTGGACTGTAAGGTGCTTGGCTGATGACATTGGTCGAATTTTTGGCCAAAAATTCCGAAATAATCAAGGCTGTTTTTGAATGAAATTATTTTTTTTTTGGCAACAGCCGAGAAGTGACGCGTTTCATGCCCAAAATATCAGTTAAAATGTGTTCGGCTGATCCAAATGAGATGCTCAACAACACAGCAATCTCTCTAATCGATACACAACGATTTTCCAACACGATTTGCTTCGACGATTCGATTTTTTCTTCGGTAACAGACGTTGATGGCCGTCCAGGGATGTCATCGTGTTCTAGGCTCTCTCGGCCGCCTTTGAACCGTTTATACCATTCGTATGCTCGTGTTTTCGACATACAGGCTTCCCCATACGCCTTTTGTAACATTTTCAACGAATCGGCACACGAAAGTTCCTTTTTAACACAAAATTTTAGGCACGCGCATTGTTCTAATTTTTCTTACATTATAAAAATCACCACAAAACAATTTTTCGACTTCTTCGTATAGACCAGTGATAAATCACTAAGTGATCACTCTCACTAGTGTAAATCATTCACATATGTGATAGATCACTGGTATAGACGCCAATCGAATACTAATCTTACGATATGCGTCAAAACTTGACAGAATAAAAGTATCCCCAACGTTGAGAAAATACAAATTTACCGATTGGATAAGCGCAGCAAATCAAAATTCAAAATTCCCTATATATCTTTTTTGATCATAAGGTATACTCGTACATAAGTACGTAATGGTGAACAGAAAAACTCAATCTGGATATAGTGAACAATCTGGATTCTATGAACTGACCTTGCATTAATTAGTTCACTCCACCCAGATTACACTATATATATTTACTAATATCTCATCTACGGAGGTCATTTTCCTTTACTTTTTTCCGACATTGACCACGCATCTTCCCACTGCGACCGTACGACAGTTAATCTTTTTAATTTTAGTTATTTTTACTTATTTATTAAATATTTTTTAAAATGCTCTGCCATCGCAAAATGCTCGGAATAGATAATTAAGAATCCATTCTGAGTTTAGATACTTCGAAATTCGTATTCTGATCAATGATTTATGTTCCCCGCAGACCTCCTTCAAATAACGGTACAATCAATGGCGCACACAGGATTTCATTTTGGGGGGTTTGCGTGCAACTTTTAATCTCAATGCCATTTGAAACCATATTTTTCACCAGCAATTTTTGTGTTTGGGGAGGGGTTTGAACCCCTCTGTACGCCCCTGGCTATAATCCAAACAGGTTAATGTATGACCAACTAGTCAGACCCAGCCTTATCTATTTTTATATACAAAGTGTGCGTAACTTGTTGACCATTCGCAATATAAAACTTCTTGACGTATACAAATTATTTATTAATGTTTTTCAAACTGCATCAACTATTAACAGAAAACTATGCAGCCCAAACAAAACTTCGACCACCTGTAATCAATACGAATTGATGAGTTTCGGTTCGCTTCGGTTTGGTGTGTTGTCGGAGGACTTTTGTTTGTTGTGTCTGCTGTTTGTGCAAAGTCTGCGCCGTTTTGGCTAAAACATTCAATTTGTATAATTAAACGGTAACGTTAATTAATGGTTACCGATAGTTATCCAGCTGCACGGCTCCGCTTTCGTGTGGTATATAATAAAACCAATTAAACTTCCACATCGCGCAATTAACTAAAACAACAACCACCGCAGCAGCGGCGGCCTCCAAGTTGCCGAGAGAAAAAATCAATTACACTGTTTTGGGTGCATTTTGCGGACAGACTACACAAATCAACCCTGTTTGGATTGTTGTAATGGATATTTTGACGCCGAAGCACCGAAATACAAAATAAATAGCAACAAATACCGTAACAACAACAACAACTATTCGGCCACCAACTTTCCCAAATATTGAATACACTGCGACCAACAAGAAATCTCCAACAGAATCATTGGGATTCGAGGGTTGCTTCCACAGTGTGGAACGTGAGTTGCCATAGAACCTAAGTGCCGCAGGGGCGGAGCCTACGCAGCACATTGCCACGACTCATGGCACTGCACGTGTATGCGTGTGTGTGTGTGTGACTGCTTCTGCGCAATGGTCGTTTGGTGCAGTGGAGAGTTTGCTGCAGCGCGGGTCCAGGAGGGTTGCACTATAAATAGCGGACACCGCGCCGCAGAGAGTCAGTATTGAGTTACGCTTCAAGAGAGTTGTGTGTTGCAGAAACGGGTTTGCGATTATTTCACTGGTGCCACTGAATCACCCCAGCAAACAGACAGACAGACTTGCTAGCCGCAACCAACACAAGAATAACTGCGCGACTCCGGCATAATTGACGCACAATGGTGAAGAGTGTGTGCGAAATGGAGTTCAAGAGTGATTTTTCCATTGATGCGATTCTCGCGAAGAACTCGCCGCATAAGGTGCCGCTGATGCCGAACAACGAGACGCAGCTGATGCAGCACCTGTACGCCGCGGCCGGAGGCGAGCTGTGCAGCGCGGACGAGTTCGACAGCCCCTCGCGCACCAGCACTCCGATGAGCAGCAACGCGGACTCGCTTTCGTCCGGCGACGACAAACTGGAGGACGAGCAGAGCTGCTACGACGCCGATGGCGACGAGGAGAGCGGCGCCGACGAGGACAAGAAATCAAAGCAGGACGGCGAGGAGCAGGACGGCGACGGCGAAGGCAAGAGCAAAGGCAAAGTCAAGAAGCCGCCGTACAGCTACAACGCGCTCATCATGATGGCCATACAGAACAGCCCCGAGCAGCGCCTCACCCTGAACGGCATCTACCAGTATCTGATCAACCGGTTCCCCTACTTCAACATGAATAAGCGCGGCTGGCAGAACTCCATACGCCACAACCTCAGCCTCAACAAATGCTTCGCGAAGATTCCGCGCAGCTACGACGATCCCGGCAAGGGCAACTACTGGGTGCTGGACCCCAGCGCCGAGGAGGTGTTCATTGGCGAAACGACGGGCAAGCTGCGACGCAAGAATCCGGGCGCCAGTCGCGCTCGCCTGGCCGCCTACCGGCAGTCGATATTTGCACCGCTGATGGGCGCCTACGGTGCAGCCGCAGCTCCGCCCTACCACGGCGGACCGCCGTTCGGCGCCAACTACATGGGCGCAGCGGCCGCGGCAGCAGCACTCTACCAACGCATGGCACCGCCCAATGCCGCGGCGGCGGCGGCCGCAGCAGCCTACCACCAGGCAGCCGTCTACGCAGGCGCAGCGCCACAGCTGCCCTACGCACCCGCCTACCCGCAGATGCCCGCCCTGCCCAACGACCTGTTCCAGCGGATGCAGTTCTTCGGCAAGTTCCCGAGCAGCTAAGCAGGCGCGGCGCAACGCAGCAGGTTAGCCTGGCTGCCGGACTAAAAGCAGCACATTGGCACCAAGTGCCAACCAGTGAAAGCGCCCTTTGCGCATTCGTTCGCTCACGGCCGACCGACGGCGGCGCCAATGGACCGAATGATCGCAGCGAGCGGCCGTGCCAGCGACCGATAGTGAGTGGGCGGATGAATGGGCCGCCGCTTCCGAGCGCAGCAAACAATCACGACGGTTGAGCACTTTGTGAAGATATCCAATCTAGATTTTGTAGAGGACGTTTGGCGCCAAATCGGAGTGTGGCCGTACATATACTAAATCGTATCAGTATAGACAAACATTATAGTTCTTTATGAGAGAATATGAATAAAAAGTAACGAATTGTAAAATTTTAAAATTATGAGCTTCTTTGATTCATTTGCTGTAGAGAACATCTTCTCGATCCCAACTTGCTTGGGGTAAGTAGCCTTGATTGTTGTGTGCCGCCACTGTCGACACTAATACCGCGATTTGTCACCTCTGACTTTGAGCGGTTCCCACAATCATAATCGCCTTTCTTCTCTCCGCTTCCCCTGTTGCTTTCCCATTCACTTTGCTCCCCACTTTGCTTCGTATTTGGGGTCGGCTCAAAACATATTTTGACCCGTTCTTCGCTTCCAACTGCCTGCAAATGACTTAATTATGTGTCGAACGCATGTGCGGCATTGTCCGAAACTGGTTGATGATAGCCCAGTGTTGTCTGTCCGCGCAGCTTCAATATGTTTACACCGACAATATGTTTAGTGACAAGTCCAGCTGTGAGGGTATAACAACAGCATTAGCAGCGACATTGAAACATCAACATCGGCATCCACATCAGCACATCAGCGGCATCGCTTTCTCCGCACCGTCCGGTCGGCCGGCACTGCGCGCCGCAGGAGCAACTGACACTGCGCACAGGTAGAGGCGCACGCAGCCGGCCGCCTGACGCGGCTGGATGCTCCTTTCGTTCACCGAGCCGTGCCAACGCTGCCTTTGTGCGCACGCTGTCGATTTAACTTTTGTTATTCAATTTTTCATCTAATAACCTTTGGAAGAAGTGAAAGATGAGAACACTTGCGTCGCCGAATGCGAAGGCGTTGTTCATCCTCTGAAATTCGGTACGCAGCACAGCGGTGTCGGACGTAAGACCGCTTCGATGTCTTCATTTCTGAGTTGTCTAAATGAGCTACAGATATTCTCAATTGCCTCAGCAGCAGCAATCGGGCGGCAAAACGCTTTGATCACTTCTTGAAGCAGTCTTTCAACTTCAAAAGCGGAGCGGAGCGAGCGTTCGTCTGAAGTGAAGACAACATGTGGAAAGGGAGCAGCAGCAGCAGCGGCAGCATTTACCAATAACAATAATACCATAATAAACGAAAATATAACAACAACAATAGTGACAACAACAACATAAACAACATGGATTTGGAAAAAAGGAAAATCGACTCGATAATGAGATCCATTAAAATGGAAAATCACATATAATCGGCCAGCGTTATGTTAGAACTTCATAAATTATGCATGTAAAGCGCTGACGACCAATTTCGTCAATATGAGCGAGAACTAAACGACTGCGTTCCCAACGCCATTTAACTACACACACACACACACACACACACATGCAGCCGAAACTGCTGTCAACACAATGGACGGTGGTATGATGACATTTTTGAATCATAAACTTCAACGAACCTTCGACTCATTTAAATACTGCACAACTATAAAACGACCAGTTTATGATGTGGTGAATGTTTACACCAAATATTCGGTTGTAATGTCAGTTGCAGTTAAAATAAAACCATTGTCAGTTGTCATTGACAGTGTTCGAGCAGGGAATTATTCAGCCTTGGAAGGAATAATTTTTACCGAACTATATAAACTTAATTTGCCTTGAAGAATTCGCTAATTGAAGAAAAAGACAGGGGAGAGAGCAACTTTGTAAGGTGTTGATGTGGGTTTTGAACTTTTACGAGCTTGAAAGAAAGTTAAAACAATCAGTCTTAGAGACCTTCGAGTGTTCTAGCCGAACAATTTTTTATTTTATTTTATTTTATTTTATTTTATTTTATTTATATTCAGTCTACAGTTGAATTACTTACAGACTATGCGAAACAATTAATTCTTAAATAATTATTTAATTATAATTAACTTAAAAGACTAAATAAGGTAAGGTAAGGTGTCTGTCTTCCCTAATTATAATCGAACCTTACAGCAAGTGGGAATAAATTATTCTGAATAAAATCGGAAATGGTTTTTATTAGTGTCCGACCGAATATTCGGTTTCGGTTCGGCCCAAAAAAGTGGTTTCAGTTTCGGCCAAAAAATACCCCAACAGCCGAAACCGAAACATTCTAGAATATTTTTTACATTTTATTGTGTAGCGAGAGAACAGCAATTTAGTGCAGCCGAGCAGATATTTAGTAAAAGGATGAGAAGGAGAATTTAGATGCCACCAATGTAAATAAAGTACTTTTTTTTAGAATAAAATATTAAATTATTTAATTTTGAATATTAGCGAGTAAGGTACGAAAAGGTGATTTTTTATGTTAATGTTTTAAAAAAATGAATGAATAATTTTTATTAATAAGCAGGGAAAGGATTTTGAGGACCTAAATAAAAAAGGCAAAATAAAATAGCAAAAAAGGCACGGAAAGGCACTAAGAACTGCCGAAAAGGCAGAAAAAGGCACTAAAAACTGCATAAAAAGGCAAAATAGGGCATTAAAAATAAGAAAAAATACTAGAAAATCTAAAAAAAGGGGAAACGGTATGTATTTTTTAATAATTTTATTTCATCTGACGTATGCAACATACAATATTTATACCTCGTTTTTTGTAAAAGAAAAGGAACATCAAGGTTTTCAAAGATAGTTTAAAAACTAAAACTAAGATATTTTAATTGAAATGTAGGCACATATTTTAAATTAAAGCCGTAAAAAAATAAATACAAGAAAGGATTTCATCACCTCTCTCACAACCACCAAACTCTGCTATCAGCGCGGAAATTTTTGCGCTAATCGAACTTTTTGATTTTGGCATGTTTTTTTCTTTAAATTTTCCACTGCACAACAAAAAATAACGGCTTAGGAATGATCAAATCAATGTAAAAACATCGATAAGTTAACGAAATTGCAATGTTGCCACTTGATTTTTTTTTAGTTTCAAGGTATTTTTGCGAAACAAAAGGGGGAAAATAATAAAAATGAAAGAAAAATAAAAAGGCACTCGACAAATCTTGAAAAAGGCATTTTGTGGCATTTATAGGTAAAATAGGCACTAAAAAACGGCATTTATGGGTGAAAAAGGCGAACTGCCTTTTTAAAGCAAAAAAAGGCAAAATAAAAGTGGTATATTTCTAATCAGGAGGACCTAATTCGTGCTCATTTTCAATCAGAAATGCTCTATCTAGCAGCAAACAAAAAAGGCAATTTCCACAAAATCCTTTCCCTGTTAATAAGTATTTATTTATTTATGTTATGTTTGTTCATTATTTACCTAAAGTAAATGTTTGTTGAAAAATGGTGATTTTGATGCTTGATGTGGTGATTTTTATTTCAACTCGAAAGTTTCGGTTTCGGCCAAATATTAAAAAAAACCTAAATTCGGTTCCGGTTTCGGCCTAAAGAAGTGGTTTCGGTCGGAAACTAGTTTTCATAACTTTCACGAATGTTGCTGAGGCGTTGGATGACAAGTCGTTAAAATTCTTATTGAGATACTGGTTTAATTTTCGTACCAGAAACTTTACGACTATTTGTTATGTATTTCAAATTTTTTTTAAATTTAAATTTTCACTAACAAATTTTTACTGTTTGTTTATTGCTGATATTAAGTGAAGTAATGTACTTTTTGTTGCTACGACCAACGATAAAAGAATGATTTCTTATTAATAATGACTCATTTTGATTTCTATTAGAGGCAACAAACGTAACTTTCTTTTCAAACCTGGTCAGAATGGCATCTCAGACTTGAGTTCTGATTTAAGTTGATTTCAAGTCGAATTTGATTCAAGTCAAATTTGCATTAATCTTTATGAAATTTCTTATTGGATAATTTTATTGTGATCGCTATGCATTGTGTCGCGTTTAGTCATTAAATCGAATGAAATATGCAAATATTTTCTAAACTTTCAATTTCAAGTTTTCTAATCTGTCATAAATTCATAGTCGCTGTGGCCACGTTTTCGGTGATGTACTTTCGGCAGCCTCAAATTTTTGCCATTGTCCAACATAAGTGCTTACGAACACAGCTGTACATGCAAAAATTTATACATAAACGCATTTATATGTAGTCTGATGGATGCCAGTACTAGTTGTTGTTGTTGTCGTTGTAAATACAACTAATTTTTGAGCGCATTATATTCTTAGCACATTTTTCAATTAACCGTTGCACCAGATTTGCTGAATTGGATTCAATTCAGAAATCCACTTAGCCGAGCCAGGCACGACCTAACATCTTAACAATCTGAACAATCCGTCTGAGACGCATTGTTACCCGTGTCCCGATTCCATGTGTGTATGTGTGTGTGTGTCGGTGCGTGTCTGCGGTTTTCAATGCACAAAAGTGCAATATTTGTATAATTTTTAGGCCATTGTTGCTGATCGCTTGGCTGTTAATAGCTTCGGTGCCTGGGCTCACCAACGACAGCAACTGTTGCAGTCATTGAGCGTTGAGCGGTCCTGCTATTTAGAGCAGCAGTACTGAGCTGGGTGATCTCGTTTCGGCCGCTGAACATGATCCAATCCCAGCTTTTCAGCTCAGCGCATGCTGCACCGAGTGTGCATTGCATTGACTGGGTCTCAGTGCTCGAGGTACATTTGTTCAATTTGCAAGGATAACAAGCAGCGCTCGGCTAAGTTGCTTATCTTATTACACGGGTTAAGTGTGCAGATTACGGGAGCGGTGTCGAAAGAGCAGCGCACTGGCCCACTAAACCATTTAGGCCGCAATAAGGCCGCACCGGTGAGTGGGTAAGCGACGAGGTGAACGCGAGCACGGAATGGCGGACAGGACAACACAGCATTAAAGTGGCGGCAAAATGTGGCAAGAGTTGTGCACAACGTTCGGTGACACACAATAATATTTTTCTTTAGCTGCTATTTGCCAACATTTTGTTTGGCGGTGCGTACGAGTTGAGGTTGGAAGCGATTGTGTTGTTTTCGTGAGCGTCAGAGAGACATGCTGGAATATTGAACGAATAAGCTGCGTGCAGTGGATGCACTGAAATTTTGCCATTAAAGGCTTAAGCCTTTCTTTGTGGGCAAACAAAACGGGGCCAGCGACGGAAAGATGTTGACGCAGATAATTGCAAAAGGAGAGCATGTGCGATATGGTAAAAAGAAATCAGAGCAAATAAAGACAAACTAGACGAGCCTTGAGAATGATCCAGAAGGAAGGAAGGTATAAGGACTGGAGATCAATCACGAGCTGTATGAGCTGTTTCGGCTCTAAGTCAACATTCCTAAGTAAATCGAATCCAGTAATCGTTTTCACCAACTTCGCTTGACTTCCTCAACATTTTTAGGTGTTTATCGACTCTATGTTTTTTATATTCTTTATATGGTTTTACGGCATTGTTGTTTATCATTAATAAACTCATTCCGTTCATACCATTTGAGAAAATCAACAAGTATCGAGTTTGTGTTTGTGTGCGTGCGGCAATTTTTCGATTCTGCCACAATTTATTGTTTTATGGATGGAAGCGTTGAAAGTAAAATTACGATTATAAACACAAAAACGACAGCGAATGTGCAACCATAACCGTAATTATGAGCAACACAATCACAACTCACACACACCACGCAGCTGGTTGCGATCCTTAATTAGTTTTTTCCATTAACTTGGCCTGTGTTGACCCGACTTTCAATTAAGTTAATTTAGTGCGAGGGCAATGGAGGCACGACCCGTCAGCATCACCGTCGCCGTCGTCGTCGTCGTCACTGTCACCGTCATTGCGCCGCCTATGCACTGCCGTACGATCTTTGAAAATAACATTTAATGAAATGAAATTATGAATGAGTAATTCCAGCTCCAGATCAGGAAGGAGGAAACCGCTGTGTACGGGCGAGCGGCGGCGACTGTGCGCGCATGCGTCAGTCGTTAGACGCTGGGCAGCGTGAATTGGTGACTCTCAATTAAATTGATTTGACTGCAGCTTAACTTGTTAGTGGCCGCCTGACCACAGAAGGCCAGCATGAAATGCCATCGAATGGTGTTGCTGGCGCACGCATGCG
Source organism: Melieria picta (assembly GCA_964056695.1). NCBI lineage: Eukaryota > Metazoa > Arthropoda > Insecta > Diptera > Ulidiidae > Melieria > Melieria picta. The sequence continues at coordinate 127,943,226 of OZ057399.1, read as the reverse complement.
GTCAACAATGGACGTGGACGTGCGTTAATGTGTAAACATGCGTTGCACTCCAATAAATCCGCATTTGGGTACCCGCAGCTCTGGTCGTTCGCCCACCGCAGTGGCAATGCGGACACAAAGTGCGGACACGCGTTTCTCTTGCAACCGAGCGACAACAGTAGTGAAATGTTGCGTCAAACTGTCGCGAGCCAAAATTACTTCAAATTTAACGACTGTGGCATGCGAGTTGATCAGGAGTAGAGGAATATCTCTGGGACTGATTGTTCGAAATTGCTTGCGATTACAACAAGAAACATATTGAAGCCATGACTTTGTAACTAAATGCTGACGGCTGAGGAATCGAAATGGATTTATGCCGTCCAGAGTGACGACAAGAAAGATAATAGTCTCCCCATTTGGAGAATAAAGTCGAGAAAATGCATCGAGTCTAGGGAAACCGTATCTCCATTTGAAGAACCAAGTAACAGAAGACCTCTTTTGTGTTTGAAAAATCTGGCAAAACGACAAGAAGGAAGGAAGGAATCAAGTATAGGAAAACCGTATCTCCATTTAAAGGAGCAAGCTACAGAAGACCTTTTTGGTGTTTGAAAATCTGGCAAAACGACAGGAAGGAAGAAGGAAGGAAGGAAACAAGCCTAGAAAACGCGTATCCGCATTTGGAGCATCAAGTCTAGGAAACCCGTATCTCCATTTGAAGGACCAATTCACAGAAAATCTTTTTTGTGTTTGAAAAATCTGGCAAAACGACAAGAAGGAAGGAAGGAATCAAGTATAGGAAAACCGTATCTCCATTTGAAGGATCAAGCTACAGAAGACCTTTTTGGTGTTTGAAAATCTGGCAAAACGACAGGCAGGAAGAAGGAAGGAAGGAAACAAGCCTAGAAAACGCGTATCCTCATTTGGAGCATCAAGTCTAGGAAAACCGTATCTCCATTTGAAGGACCAATTCACAGAAGATCTTTTTTGTGTTTGAAAAATCTGGTAAAAGAAAAGAAGGAATCAAGTCTAGAAAACGTGTATCCGCATTTGGAGCATCAAGTCTGGGAAAACCGTATCTCCATTTGAAGGACCAAGCCACAGAAGACCTCTTTTGCGTTTGAAAAATCTGGCAAAACGACAAGAAGGAAGGAATCAAGTCGAGGAAACCCGTATCTCCATTTGAAGGTTCAAGTCACAGAAGACCTTTTTTGTGTTTGAAAAGTCTGGCAAAACGACAAGAAGGAAGGAAGGAATCAAGCCTAGAAAACGCGTATCCTCATTTGGAGCATCAAGTCTAGGAAAACTGTATCTCTATTTGAAGGACCTTTTTTGTGTTTGAAAAATCTGGTAAAACGACAAGAAGGAAGACAGTTTTCTCATTTGAAGCATCAAGTCTAGAAAACCAACTCACAGAAGACCGTGTCTGGGTGTGCGAAGACTCAAGTAAAGGATGAAATGAAAATGTTCGTTTCTCCATTTCAAGGACCTATTAAAGAGAGATCTGTCATCGGTCGATTTGATGAATTGAAGTGCTTACAAAGGCGAGTAGAAACTAAGGAATTGTCCTTACCACAGAAGCTAACAGCAGACAAGTATGTATGGGTTAGAAACAAATATCGGGACACATAGTTCGGACAATCCCAAAACTGAGTCTTCTCACTTTACTGACTCTGACTTGCCCATTGCTAACTCGGATTTGCCACTAACAGAAATAATCAATATGAGTTTGTTTTGATAAGAAACTTTTGAGTTGAATGCTTGAATTTTCCATGCCATTCCAGTTAGCCCTAACCACCTGAGGCCTTGACAAATCTCTCATTTGTCATACATCAACAATACATTGCGGTCCTCTACATTGCAACAAGATGTCCTTGAAGACGGTATCCATTGCGTGTTGCAGTGCTCGAAAGGAGCCGAACCACATTAGATGGTATGGCATGTCTGCCGAGTTGTGCATCTCGCGCCCAGTGCCATTGAAATTATTTACTATAAAATTCATATTATTATTGCCATAATACCCATGTTTACGTAAACGGTGGCTCCCGCCTGTTCAACAACTAATGCGCGCGTACGTGCCTCATCACGACCCCGGCAACTGTGCGTCAACAGTTTCCCGCTCGCAATTCCGCCCGAGCACCCTTCGCCCTGTCGACCATTTGATTTCATTTGTACATTTTTGAGGGTGAAAAAAGCAACTGAAACCAAACGACTGCAAAAATAGCAAGAAACATCGTCAACAGTAACAACAAATAACAAATAAGTACAACAGCAGCAAACGTTGACCATGGCAGGAAAATATGGCAGCGTGATTTTAGCGAAATTTGGCCAATTATCCAGCAGCGGTAGTGACAGCGACAGCAACAACAGCAGAATGCAGCTGTTGTTGTTTCGGCAAATCGGCGAGTTCGTTGCAATCGCTTTGCGCACATTTCGGCATTTGCTCACTTAAGCTGTGTCCCAAGTGGGTACCTGCCTGAGCGAGCCCAATCCTTGCAGTCTAAAGTCCGGTCCGAAGGCCATTAAACGCGCACGCTTTATAACCTTTCGATTTTAACCCTTTGTCTGCGACATCAGACCAATGTCCAGGGTGGAGCTGCAAGTGCATGTGTCGGCGTCGGCGTGGGTGGTTGCCCCGAAACAATGCCGAGAGCAGACGTGGCGATTAGTTCGAAACTTTATGGCGTTGTCGCCGAGGACTTCTTCAAGACGACGCCGACGGTTTGCCGTACGTGTTTAATGCGATTAATTTATTCCTCTAAGCTGGAAAATTAGAATCCTTGCTTTGCTTTGTCAGCTGGAAATAGTTCAAGCAGTGCAGCAGTCGGAGATTAATTGGAGGGGGTGCAATGGGATACAGTTTGACTTCTGATGAGACATTTGGTGAATGTCGGAAAATGTTTACGTATTTATGGAAATGCATGGGCATGAGAGGGCATTTGGTCCCCCTAAAATTCGAAATTCGATGACCTTATTCTATTTGAATTCTATATTTTGAAATGTAGCTACATATGTCTTTCTCCCTAAATTTGTTCCTGGGTACGGAAATGTGGAGGTGCACGGAATTCCACAGACTTTATGACATTGAAGTAATTGCTTGATTACAAATTCAATTCTGAAATAAAACAGAAAACTGACCTTCAAAGGCTTCAATTGAGGTCACCAAATACAAGTGAATAGTATGGAACAGGGAACGATTTAGATTTAAATTTGTTGCCAGATACATTGAGGACAAATATTTTGAATCCAAGTGATATTCAAATATAAATATTCAATATTCAATATCAAATGTTCCAAGAAAATGTTTGATTTTCAAATTTTTGGCTTCATGCTTTTGCTGCTACATGTCGCTATTAGACTATTTCTCAGCGAGTTGTTAATCCCGTCCGCATGAAATCGTACAATTCGGTTCATCATATCTTTGACTGCGTCCCCCTTAGGTTACGTTCCTGTACGCGCACGGCAAATCTCTTGCAATTTCGCCAAAGGATGTGCACATATGCCAGCGATACCTGTCCACCAAAGGACGCGCTGCACGAGTTCTATGCAAAATGCATAGTTTGCTTTGTTCGCTGGCAGCGGAAGGTAAGGCCAATTTGCTGAAATTGGCTACCGTGCGGCGGCGGAAGGATCGAGTGTAAACACATGTAAACAGAGCGTTTGTTGCCGCGCTGCAGGTGTACGCCTCAAGTGTGCGTCGGTGTGTGTGCGCGCATGCCGGATGCATGGCATTTGTTTATGCGGCGGTGCGCACTGCCTTCGCTGCCGCGCCAAAATGCTAATCCTGCGGTTGAACTGCCGTCGCGTTGAGTAAAATAAACCGAGACGCAGTTTCGGCGAACTGCCGCGAAAGGAATAGGCGACATCGCGATCGCGGGGCGTGGGCCGCTGTCGCTGGAAAGGGTTAACGGCGGAAAGGGTTAAACGGGCTTAACGGGATTGCCACGCTTAGACATTGAGCGTGCAAACAGAAAGGGTTATGCCGGTCCGGGCCGGGCCGCACAACGGCTTAAGCCCATAAACGCGGCCGCGCCCCGCTCGCGAACGCCATTACAGCGGCGAGCATTCTGCGAATGGCTGCCGAAATCTCGGCGTTTGCCCTTTCGGCTCGGCACGTCAGGCGGCAGGTAAGTGGTAGGAGCGGTGCGCGACACGCTTTAATTCGCGCAACTTCGCGGAAGAGTGTCGGCCGAGTGGAGGGTGGGCAAAGTGAAACTGATTAGTGGAGTTTCCATTGTTGGGCCACGAAAATATGCCATTGTGCTCGGTGTGGGCAACACACATATTTTGAAAATTTTCGGGAACTTAACTTAAGCCTTTCGCTGGCCCGGACGGTGAATGACGGCAGTCGAAGCGTTTAACCCATTACTTGGCCTTTATGGCTTTCCCTGTGAAAATTCCCTGGAAGCGTTAAGCATGCTCGCATAATTGCCTCTTGCCTCGGAACCAGATATTTCTACTCCAACGCGCCGGAACAAATGCGTGCAGCAAGGCAGCTGCGCGGTGCACTGCACTGGTGCTTCACGTTGGTTGGAGCGTGTTTCGCGTGGCCATTTTGCTGCCGCATTGGGGAGTCTCCAACGCGCACAAATGTCTCCACTCAGCGGCGACGTCCAATTGTTTGTGGTGGCGCAGCGAGCTGCACCGCAACGGCACAAGTTCCTCCCAGTTGGCAAAGCCGACAACATGGCGGACGAGCGGGCGCGTAGTCGTCTGTGGGCACTCTTGCGGTGGCACAGGTACCGTAAACGTGTTCATTGTGTTTGCGAAAACAAATAAAAACAATAGCAAAACACAACAAAAAACGAAGAAGAAAACATCTGCTTGTCATGGACGACACGAGTAGTCGGGCCGCGTTTGTGTGTGTTGTTGTGCGAATGCGCCAAGGTACACACGCATAGATTGGTGGGAAGCAGCTGCTCAGTTTTCCGAGTAAAAAAACCAGCTACAACACGCCCCACTCGTGCACACCCAAACAAACGAACACACCCAGCCAGGCGAGTTCGTGCTCGCCGCCCAATGCGAAGGAGCCAAATTAGTGCGCCGCAATGCATTGAAATATTTAGTGCTCTATGTATGTATGTATGTATGTACATATGTCATGTGGCAGATTAAAGTATAATGCTACAAGTATATATATGTGCGTTTGTTTGTAATAATTATACCAATGTGACCTGTATTTATGGCTTCATATTAGAATAGGTCTTTTAGGTTAGGTCTTCTAAGTACTTTTGTAAAGCGGTTTAATTTATATTTAGGCTCCCCGAAACTAATAAGTCATATTTGAACAAATCTGATTTGCAACAAATGTGGCGCTTCTTATTTGAAATTCAAATTTTGAACCCAGCAGTAGCTTAGAAGTTTTCTTAGAAGTTTGGAGAAGAAGAATGGATTCTTGCAGTTCATTTGTAACTCGGCTTGAACTCGTAGCATAAGAGCCTCAAAAACTTATGTGTACATCATTAATGTTATTTAAAATCTTTGGTTGCATTATATTAAAGCTTCCGGTTCTATTTCGATCCTGATTCCTTTGAGGTCAGACTCTGCCGATAAGAGTTTGAAATTTGTTTGACTGCGTAAATGCGCACTTCTACTTCGAGTTTTTTGCTAAATCCAGAAGAAAATCCGCTCCTGCTTGTGCCACATGGTTTTGTAAGAATTTCCCTGCATTAATTTGGCACAGCCCTTGCATTGTTGAATTACCTCAACTGGCCCAAGTGGGCTCCTTGTCACACTGACTTGTGTCGATGAGAGCTTCAATTCATGTGGTCACAGATTCTTCTATTAACACTAGAAGACAATTGCGGTTTTTCATTTTCAAATATCTATATTTTCTTTTGTATTTCTATCAAGTTTTGCTTTGATGACTTTTATTTTTGTATCGGGTTCCACAACTAGTTCTACAATTAGGGTTCTACAATTATAATTAACCAAATCCGATGTGTACTTTTCGAGATATCAGCGGATATAACATATAGTCTTTGTAGGTAAGGATAACTTGCGGTTTTTATAGTGTTAAAATTTGATCCTTTCGGCAACCCCAGACACATTGGTTTGTTCCAAAAACACAACTTAAAAACCCCATCTGAGTAGATACCCAACACTTTAAGTACAAAAACATGGCTCTTGAAAATCTACAGATTGAACTGGAAATAAGAAAAGGTTTTTTGGCTATTCCGATTAGAAGCCGACCAATTGAGATTATATTAGCATCGCTAAGGTTTAAGGTTAGATCAATGCGTTTATAAACCTTAACTAGTAAATAGACTCAAACTAGTTTCATGTTCTTCAAAAATCAATAAATATTGATTGATATTGAATGAATTATTTTTAAACGTTAATTTTAATTTAATTAATTTTAATTAATTTAATTTTTATAAATTTGTTTTGTTAAATATTGAACTTTTTTAATTATTTTAAAAAATTAATTTTTATTTTAATTTCATTAATTTCATTTTTATAAATTCATTGTGTTGAATATTGAATTTTTTAATTTATTTTTTAAAATTCATTATATTGTAATTTAATTAATTTCATTTTTATAAATTCATTTTGTTGAATATTGAATTTTTCTACCTACATACAGTACAATCTCGATAATTCGGATAACGCGGTAATCCGGACACCCAATTGCTTTCTATTGTTGACTCTGTAATCCGGACACCACACCTTTTATTTACCTCAAATATCCGAACACTCATTTGTATCTGCTTTTTATAAATTATAAAAGTTTAATCTAACTGTGTAAACTTAATCAAATATTAACAATGGCACCTATAGTTAAGAAAACACGTACAATCTTAACGATGGAAAAAAATTCTAAACAAATTAAGTCAAGGAAAGTCACTTCGTCAACTGGCAGTGAAGTACAATGTAGGCAAATCTAGAATTTCTAAAAAAAAAAGAAACAAAACTTCGCCAAATGAAAATTACAAATTTCTTTTAAAATCACCAAAAATGTTCATAACATACTAAAAATAAAATTTTTAAGCAAAAATAATTTTAGTTCAATAACAAATACGTTTCATTGGTGTTCAGTAGTATTTTTATCAATTTTTTTGTAATCTTGGTAATCCGGACTTTTCGATATTTCGGACAGTGCCTGGTTTTTAATTGTCCAGATTATCGAGATTATACTGTACACGGGTAAAAATAATTCATACAAATCTTATGAACGGCGTTCATAAACCTTTATTTTGAACTTTTTATGAAAAATGCATAAATTTTTTGATTTTTTTCATAAACTTTATGAAATAGTTCATACATGTTTATGAACGCGTTCATAAAATTTGTGAAACTTCGTTCATAAACCATTTCTTAAAAGCCGAATCTCACATTTTTGGTTCGGGTACGAGCCGAGCGGGCAGGCTACTTTTATTTTGAACTTTTTATGAAACATTCATAAATTTTTTGATTTTTTTCATAAACTTTATGAATCAGTTTTTGAACACGTTCATAAAGTTTCTGAAATTCGTTCCTAAACCATTCGTTCGGCCACGCCGAATCCGAATGGCGATTGGCAGTTTTTTCTTTCACACTTGGTGCGATTCTTGTAATTCTCATCTGCTTTATGTGGTTAGCGATATAAGTAGATGAGCGTCTAGCGCCTCGATATGAGAAGCCAACACGCTACCCGAGATATTTTAGCGAGACAGGTAAGTCAAATTCAATTAATAAATTCTTTATATTATTTTATTTATTTTTATATTATTTCATTGCTATTAATTGTCAATTTCTTTTTAGCAGTCAAAGATGCGGGTGGCGGCTATATGCTGTTGTTATAAAACGAATATTTATTGAATTTTTATATTATTATTAAAAAATTAATTATTCATATTCATAATTAATAAACAAAATATACCAATGTTTTAAATTTTTAGGGATTTTGAATTTCAGGAATTTTTCTTATGAAAAAATCAAACATTTTATGAATTTCGATCATAAACGTTTGGGTTTATGAACAAGGCTTATGAAAGCGTTCATAGGGTTTATGAACGCATTCATGAGCGTTCGGGTCACCCGAAGGCTTATGAAGCATTCATAAATTTTTGTGAATACATTCATAATTTTATGAACGCATTCATGAGCGTTCGGGTCACCCGAAGGTTTATGAATGCATTCATAAACTTTTTATGAACGTGTTCACTGGTTCAAAAACTATGAATATGTTCATACAGTTTATGCAAAAATTCACCAATTTTTTGAACGTTTTTCGTTCCGTGTATTT